>OZ007496.1:15677157-16308062 GCA_963931805.1 Microdon myrmicae | reverse complement strand
TAATTGGATACAAAGAAAATGAAGAAAAGAAAAAACGTTGTTCTTGTTATTGTTTTTACCTTATATCTAACTTAAATACTAAACTATCTATAGAACTTTTTTTTTTTTTTTCTTTAACTTAACTCTATTCTAAACCTAACATCAAAACTAAATTTTCGAAATGCTAAATCTATGTAAGCTTTCCGTTGTTTTTCGGGGTTTTTTTTTTTTTTTTTTTTTTTTTTAATTATTATTATTATTATTTCTTTAGTTTTATAAGGAAACAGGGTTTTATTTGCCACTCAGCCACCAAAATCTCTGGTGTTGCTTATTCGCGTCTTTTCGGTCTCTCTGTGCTACTGCCGTACTGAACTGCAGGCTCTCTTCATTAGTGTGCGCAACCTCTCGATTAAAACATATTCGTTTATCTATACCCGACCGACGCACGTGATAAATCAACGGTATAGCGGATTCATTTTGTATGAGGCCGTTCATGTCAAGACTAAGGAATGCTTCTGGTGGAATAAAGCCATTGCGACGTACCACCTCATAATACATATTGTTTGGGTAATATGCACCCAAAATCAAATCGTTCTGTGAGCTCATTGATCTCGCAATATGCCCTCGGATCAGCTTGATCATAAAGTTATCCACTCTGTTTATATTGGCCCCACTGTACAACGCTTCATTGGGATAATATTTTTTGTGATCGGATTCAGGAGTCCGATGTAACTTAAGGCACGTCCTGAGGCATTGCCTCTCGAAAATCCGAATCTTTTCCATTAAGCTAGGTCCCACATTAAACCACACTGGGCATCCATATATGATCATCGGTCTGATGAGAGCCATGTAGCATATAACTTTAACTCTGCTGTCAAGTTGACTACTATGAAACAGTCTTCTTGTCATAGCGTAAGCTTTCTTTGCCCTGGCTAGGGCAGCTTCCACATGTTTGTTAAAATATAGATACTGATCCAGCCAGATGCCTAAGTATTTGACTACGGTTTTGGTTTCCAGTGTTTGTTGGTGTGGTCCCATAATAGCTAGCTTTCGCCAATTTATCCTGGTGTCTCTGGTAGCTTGAGCCAGTGGTGTTCTAAAGAGGATGGTTTCACACTTCTGGATATTGATTTTGAGTTTCCAGTTGTTGCAGTATCGCTGAACATCATTGAAATCCCCTTGTAATAATCCGTTAATGATTTCAATCTTTGGTGCTGTTCTATATATTATCAGATCGTCTGCATACGCAATAGCCTGATGAAGAGACCTTACCAGGTCGCTAGTGTAAATATTAAAAAGGATCGGAGATAACACCGCTCCCTGTTGCAGACCGTTTTCTATATTGTAAGTAATGTTAGAGGTCACATTGCCACTTTTGACGATGAATTTCCTTTCATTCAACATGTCGTATAGTATATACAGTAGTGGTCTATGAATGCCTAGTCTCATTAGCTTGTAATATAACCCCTCTAACCAAACGGTGTCGAAGGCCCTCTCCAAGTCAATCAAACAGGCACCTGTGCACTGTTTCAGATTTTTATTCCACTGAATGTCTGAAACCAGTTTAGCTGCGGCATGTGTGGTTTCATGACCAGCTTTAAAACCAAACTGGTTATTTGGAATAATATTATTGTCCTCAACCCATTTAAGTAGAGCCTTGTTTAGAACCTTTTCGAATACTTTACTGATACTCGGTAACAAACTGATCGATCGCAGATTTTTTGGGTTTGTTCTATCTTTCCCTTTTTTTGGTAACGGTTGGATGATGGCCGTTTTCCAACGTACTGGATAGTGTGCGTTGTTCAGAGCGTTGTTAAACAATACTGCATATATGTCCATTGCGATTGGAGGAAGATGTTTTAGTACGATATTGGGTACTCCATCGATTCCAACTGATTTTTTGTTTCTTAATGATGCAAAGACGCCATGGATGTCTTCACTAGTGATCAAAAGACTGTTGGCGCTTTCGACAGTAATCTCGGCGTTTGCCGTATTTTCATTACTGAATTCGTTAAAACCATGGTTTTCCTATCGCCACTGTGAAATATCATTTCGAAGATGACCATAATTCAGTAAAACTCTATCTTCCAAGCCATGGTTGCGACGAATTACTTCATTTGCCTTGTACAGTTCTTGAAAGACGGCCCTACAACATTCACTTTTTCCAAGGGATCTTCAAACACTCTATGCCTATATTTGCCAGCATTCGTTGGTTTTCGTCAGTTCGTGGTATTTGGAGACACTGAATCTCGTTTTCATTACTTCGTCTAAATATTTTATTAATTTGCGGAAACATACTAGGGTTGTTGGATTTTACCGCCCGAACTTTGTTGTTCCAATACAAATTTGCTGATAGCCTATAGTTGGCTTTTATCAGCTGTTGGAGATTTTTTAATCTGGACTTCAGTGATATTATCTCCTGGTCGTGCCTATCAATAAATCGTCTGTACCGTAGTTTTAGTTGCGACAGAAGTCTACTTTTTTTTCTGTGGAGCGCGTTGATTGTGGCGTTTCGGTACATGTTCATGTTGTCCGTAGGTGTGGTTTTTGGTATTGTTTTGTCCATAGTTTGTTTTATGGTTTCGTCCATTTTTTGTATGTATTTGTCGATGTCATCGTTGGGTATGTTTCTGTTGGTAGGAGGGTTAATGTCTTTTAAGCGAATTTCTCTTGTTAAGGTTCTCGTGAAACGCGTCCATCGCATACCCCAATAGTTATAGGATTGCGGTATCATACATTCACCGAGTTCCACAACTTCGCTTGGTGTTTTTATCAATATTGATAATGCACAATGGTCGCTGTCATACTCAATTGTGCGTAGGCAGTTTATATTTTGTCTGTTAGTATGTGTATGTTTAAGGCGTGTGTCAATAAGCATAATATCGAGGAACGAGCCCCCTCTGGGGAAAGAAGGATATTCTGTAGCTAGCAGGTCAACTTTATATTCAATGTGATGTTGATCTAGCCAACTAGCTAGTTGATTCCCTCTCGTGTTGGATATGCTATTTCCCCAATTTGGGTGTTTAGCATTCAAATCGCCACCCACGATGTAATAGTTCCCTTCCGAGTAAAGTTGTAAGCATTGGAAAAGAGTCTCTAGCTCCACTATAAATTGATTTTGTTGATGTGCTTCTGGTGCGTAGGCAGATATCACATACATCCCCCTACCTTGTCGGAGGGGTATGCGGATAATGCACGCTTCAAGCACCTGAAATCTGCGAATCTCACCACTATATATTACCTTATGTTGAAGTTGTTTTTTAATAAAGATTGCCACCCCTCCTCCTTGTGTGGAGTTGGGTCGGTCTCTTCGTATAATGTCGTAGTTTGTGTGACATAGTTTATGCCTCTGATTCAGCTTAGTTTCGCTAGCCAGAAGCACGTCAGGACTTTCGTCTTGCAACAGTTTAAAGAGAGCGGCTCTTCTCTCGATTCTGATAAGTGAATTTACATTCACGGCTAAAGCCTTAATTGTGCTTTCTGTTGGGGGGTTTATATTGACGGCTGGCTAGACAACTGCGAATTGACCCAGTCTAGTCTAGTGTCCTGGTCTTTTATTTGTTTTTGCATTTGTGTCATCTGCGTTTGAATAGCGAGCAAGGTTGTGAGCACATCTGCTAGTGTTACTGTTACTGGAGGCACAGTATGTTGCGGCGGTACCCGTGTCGTGGGTTGTGGCGTGTTTCTCCTGCCAGCTGTTACTTGAGCATACGAGAACTGGGGTGTTACATTTAGTGCTGGTCGGCCTTGAACTATCGGGCGTTCTGATTTTCGTTGCTGTGAAAACTTTTTTTCCTGTAGTTCGCGGAACTTAGGACAGCCTCGATAATTAGCGGGGTGTCCCTCACTCTTACAAACTGCACACTTTAGAAGAGATCTGTCGTCTACCCTTTCTTTACCTAACGTGCATTGTTCTGCGCTGTGGTCCTGTCCGCATCTTACGCATCGATACTGCATTTCGCAGTTTGCTGCTGAGTGCCCGAACCGATAAACTCAATATCATTACAGTTAAGCTCTCGCAGCGTTTGTAATAGAACTTCTGGTTCTGTTTCAGGGTCATCGCCTTTTAGTAGAACCGTTATATTCTTTATTTCTTTCGGGGTGTACGTGTAAAATTCCGCGGTGGCCCGTTTTAGCACATTTTTCATTTTTTCGAAATCCTTAACCGAATTTGTCTGTATGGCCAACCTGTTCCCTGTCAGTCTTTTAATTGAAAAATCTTCCCCAATAGAAAGCTTACATAGACTAACCAGTTCGTTACAGTCCATATCTGTAATGTTGATGGGTGGCATCTTCGTTTTCCTTTTTGCTGCCTGTTGCTCTTGTTGTGGTTGTTGTTGCGTCATCTGTTGTGGTGGACATTCTTTTTGTTGGCTTGGCTTCTGTTGTGCACATTGTTGCTGATTCTGCTGTTGTTTCGTTATTAGCTGCTCCTTTTCAGCAAATTCCTTTTTCCTGCGACGCTTCTCTGCTAATTGCGCCCTTGCTCGGGCTAGCCTTGTTTCAAGATCGCTGATTTCATCTTCTTCGTCCTCAGTGTCGGTAGTCGCTAAACATGCAAACATGTTATTGGTTACTTGGCCGTCATTATATGGAACCGGGGGGAATGTATTGTCCTCTTTCATTTTGTGCGCCTTTTCGAGCAAGTCTGCTATTGCCTCGTTTGGCTTGTTTATTTTTGTTGCAGCTCGTGTTAGTGGGGAGCTCGCCGGGCGTTTTATTAACGCGGACTTCGGTTTTAATTTTTTAATATTTTGTTTTTTGTCTGCCATTCTGCATGCTGAGGGCCCATACACCGAGCTTGTTGCATCCAAGATAGCAGGCCAGTCTTTGTTTGAAACCAGTTCTTAGGTTGGCTTCACTTTGTAATTTCACTGTATATTTTAGTTCCTTTTGTTTCTTTTTTATTTATATTTATTGTTTTTGTTTTGTTTTTTTCTTACTTCAATTTTTTTTTTTCGCTAAACATGTGCTCACATACACTCTCACAGTTGATTAGTATTAAACGGTGTTTGTTTTGACTGTCAAACCACGTGGCTTCGTTCTCTTTTATTTGTTTATATTAGTGTATAATAACTTTGTTTTGAGTGTTCTTGTCACTAGAATTGATTTATTTATAAATAGTCTTATTATTTCAAATTTCACTCGCGACTCATAAGAGTAACTTTTACATTTATCTCGATCGGCGAATTTAAAACACGTCCGCACTCGGTCAGTGTGTATCGTTGTGTGGCAGAATTTTCTCCGCACCCAACATAGTGGCGACGGGTTTTACCGATATAATTTCCGCGGATAGATTTCTTGTGTGGCTCCTCGTCTGCATCAACGGTAATGCTTACGCGCGTTTAATAATTTACGTATGGAGGGGCTATCTGGATTATTCTGACCGCAGTTCGATTTTAACCGTAGCGAACGAAAACACGATAGCGGAACAATAATCCAACGATGAGGGATTAAATCTATTTAAATAAATGTCCCAACGATGAGAGGCAAGTATCAATTTAATTGAACAACCCAACGATGAGAGACAAGACCCAATCTAGATAAATAAAAAGAAAGAAGAAGATAAAAACTGAAAAGAGAACCCTAAAACAACGGAAAATATTTGGGTAAATTAACGTTGAGTTCTTCCTCTTCCCTGTAATTGGAAAACGAAACGGGGATAAAGAGAAATAATATTTTTATTAATTTTTTTTTTCTTATGTTATAACGGCTTGTTTTCTTTTAACCTAGCCGCTAGTTCCGCTAATCAGCGTAGGGACGTTAGAGCCTGGATTGTATCCCCAACGGATTTGATACAACCTCAGCTGGTGGTAACCGGCTGCGCCAAAATTGTTATGATGTTATTAACACACAATTTACCGTTATGCATGATTGGCCCAGTGATACGAGAAGTGCCGCATATCTTTTTAACATTTTTATAAATGTTCTGGTCCATCTGAATACCTTTCAGTTTGTCCTCCAACTGTAGGGTACGATTGTTTTGGATTCTTTGTTTTATCAGTGTGCCAATATTGTGAATAATGGCTCGCAATAATGGCTCCCTTTGCGTAAAGGGGTGACGATATCTCATTCTGCAGAGTCAAGGGGAATCTGATAAGTCTTTTCAAGTTTATACTTCGGGACATGAGTCTCAGAAGTTTCAACTAGGATCTCGTGAAGTCGAGTTGCAGCGTTATTTATTTCAACCGTCGTTAGGTTCCTGTCAGTGGGGAGAGAGAGTTGGTGGAGTTTTTCGTTCGGGTATGTATCTGACATAAGCCCGGGATGCTCGATAGCCGCGGATGAGCATGGTCACAGCGTTGTGGTCAGATACACCCGCCGATACTTGGGGAGGAGTGATTTGGGGAAGTAAGTCTTTGGACACAATAAAGATGTCCAGGATGGAGTTGCCTCGGGTACCAACCGTAGGTGCGACTATTTCGAAGTTGAGGGCATGACCGTTTTCGGTGTACCATTGGAACAACTTTGTGCCCTTTGGGCAAGAGACGGAGTTGTTCCAGTGGGGATGCCTGGAGTTGAAATCGCCGCCTATGATGAAGGGTGTATCCTCCGACTGATCACGAATCCAAAATGTGCCGCCCTTTTTTACTCTGTGGAAACAGAGATTAGTTAAAAATTTTATTTAAAAATTCCAAGAAGCACAAACAAGATTTTGTGTGCTTCAATTGGAATAGGATTCTCGGAAGTGTATAGGAATTTACTTGAATAAATTCCCGGAAGGAGAAATCATGAAATGCATTTAGATTTGGGCATTTCATAATTTCAATTGTTATAGGGAATTGAATCAATGCACGATAAATGGACTTTCGTTTAAATTTTCAATTGGATTGGAATTATGAGTAAGGGTAATGTATTCGGAAATTGAATCAATGTGCGACAAATTACCTTTTGGTTTAACTTGTCGCCCATATGATTCAATATGGACTTTGGATTGGGATTATATGTAATATTGGGGATTTGGATGGGAGTAATAATTTAGGATCACTACAGGCTTCTTAAGGCAATGCTCATTTTGCTAAGAGAAGTAGTTTAATCTCAAAACCGAAGCAACAGAGAGAATGAAATCCTTCAGTCTTGTGTCCTAAGACCATTACTGTAGATTATAAAATAATATGTGAAATGACAAAAGAGCTGAGCTTTGAAGAGAACATTTTCAAAAGTATTGTATTGAAAAAGATAGAACAAGGACAACAATGTTGTCGTGCCCTGTGAGTAGGGCGTTAGAATATACTCACAGCTAGGCCAGCTTGTCGTAAGATGCGACTAAAGGCCGAGTGGTAGCCGGGGTCCCAGCGCCCTGTGCGCTCGGTGAAATACCACCCCATCAAGCTTTAGGCTCCGTGAAATGGTCGGGAGAAATCTCTGGCCATCTTTCGGAGCTTGGCTGATGGACAGGTTCGAGAAAAGGTTGGGTAGGTGGTAGTCGGTCCCAAGGTGAGATACCACCCCGTCACGCTGTACATTCCGCGATATCGCCGGTATTTTCGACGGTGTTTCGGATGTGTGGCTGATAGCCCGGACTGACACGGGGATAAGTCATGATGGTGCCTTCTGATATAAAGAATTCCGGAGGTAAACTAGTCTCCCATTCGGATCTTTTTTTTTTTTTGTAGTTTTTAAACCACATTTATTTTCCTAATTCCTTTTACATGTATAATATTAGGGGTAAATGTTAAACCCTTTTCTACAATCACAATCCTTAAATTAACTTACTGGCTCTATGCGAGCTCTCTAAATTACACATTTCAACTTGATTTTTATATATGCCTTTCGGCGTATATGAAATAAGTCATATATAAGAAGGACTCCTCGTTTACATCTATATGTACATATTACTATTACAATTTTTTTTTTTTATTATTATTATAACAAACAAAACTTCAAAACGAAACGAATAAAACATAAAATAAGAAATAAAAAATAAAATAGAATAGCTACACAAAAGTAATGGGGAAAGGTGGACAGGGGGGGGGCAAGAGGAGGAGAGCGTTGCTCTTGAGAGGCATACTATATCTGAGGAAGTGAAGTCCTCTCCTCGTTGAGAAGCCACCACCATTTGGGAGATGTTCCATCTTTGGCTGATTTATCTCTTTCACTGATCGCCATGCTAAAACGCATGTGGTCTGGGGCATTGGAGATATCACTATCATGGAGAATTTGTTTGTCCCTGGCACCACGGAGAGCGTAGTAAATAATCGGGACTCCATGCACGTCTTGGATAAGGCCTTTTTGATCCAAGAAAGGGAACGCTTCTGGGGGAATAAACCCATTCTGGAGGGTATTCTCCAGATACATATCGTTGGGATAGAATGCGCCCGAGATAACATTATTGTCACTGCACATTGCCCTTGCTGTGTGACCACGAATAATTTTAATTATGAAATTGTCTATCCTATTTAACCCTGATTTGTTATACAGGATTTTGTTGGGATAGAATTTTTTGTATTGCGACTCTGGTGTTCTATAAAGTCCGAGGCAGGAACGCAAACACTGCCGTTCGAACACACGAAACTTCTCCATATAAAGTGGAGATATATTATAACATACTGGACAGCCATAAATCAAAACTGGTCGGATGAATGCCGAGTACGAAATTATTTTGACTCTGGGGTCAAGAAGACTACTCCGGAATAGACTTCTTGTCATAGAATATGCGCTTTTAGCTGCTGAGAGGGACGCTGCTACGTGCTTGTCAAATACTGGTCTAGCCAGATAACAAGGTAACAGTTTTCACTTGCAGTGGAAGGTTATTGTTACCTACAATAGAAAAGTGTTTCCAGTTGTATTTCGTATCCCTCGAGGCCCTGGATAGGGGCGTTCTGAAAAGGATAGTCTCGGTCTTCTGGAAATTAATCTTTAATTTCCAGTCGTCGCAAAATTGTTTTATTTTGTTGAAGTCATCTTGGAGGTGCCTATTGATGACGTCTATTTTTCGTTCTGTTCTGTACACCACTATGTCATCGGCGTACGCAATGGCGTTTTCGAGAGAACTCACTAGATCACTAGTGTAAATATTGAATAGAATGGGAGAATTCACAGCTCCCTGCCATTTTTAATTTGGAAGGTCTTGTTGGAAAGTATGTCCCCGCATTTCACCACAAAATGTTTGTCCATTATCATATCATAAATGATGTATAACAAATATTGCGGCATACGCAGGTTTGTTAACTTATAGACAAGTCCTTCTAACCATACGGTGTCGAAAGCCTTTTCAAAGTCAACCAAGCAGGCGCCTGTACATTGTCTCTTTGCCTTGTTCCACTGTATATCGGAAACAAGTTTCGTCGCTGCATGAACTGTATCATGTCGCGCTCGAAAGCCAAACTGGTTGTTGGGGATGATATCGTTTTCATCACACCAAGCTATCAGTGCTTTGTTTATAATTTTTTCGAATACCTTGCTGATGTTGGGAAGCAGGCTGATCGAGCGCAGATTAGCTGGATTGCTCTTATCCTTACCCTCTTTGGGGATAGGGTGGACTACTGCAGTCTCCCAATGGGTTGGATAGTGTGCATTGTTTAGAGCGTTGTTAAACAAAGTAGTGTATATGTTCACTGCTTCGCGAGGCAAATGCCTTAGAACCACATTTGGAATGCTATCTATTCCAGATGATTTCTTATTTTTTTTTTTGAGCTAAGTATGTTTCTAAGTTCATCCTTGCGCACAAACATATTTGTATTTTCATTTCTGACGGGAGAATCCGCCCTATTATTTTCGCCGAATGTGATGAAATTATGGTTTTCGGATCGCCAGTTGTGAAGTTGATTGCGCAGCGAGCAATGTCTTTGACGGGCATTGCTTTCAATTTTTCATTGGAGTTGATGTGCTCTAAGGCGAGTCCTGTGTTCAGCATTATCTGACAATTCTCGGGAGTCCGTGGTATTCGGAGACAGGGAATGTCATTGTGATCTTTTCTTCGACATATTTTCTTGATTTGTGAAAACATGTTCGGTCCGTTTGCTTGGACAGCTCGAATTCTGTTGCTCCACTCCTCATTTATTACTGCTCGGTAATTATCCCGGATCAGTTTTTGAAGATTTTTAATCAAGGACTTGATTGTTTTGATTTCATTGCTATTTGGGTCACTGAACTGCGTATAGCACAATTTCAGCTTTGAGAGCAGGGTGCTCTTTTGCCTATACAAAGCATCGATAGTTGCATTTCTGTATCGGTGGGTATAGCCATCCATATGAGCTACTTTGGGGATGGAACGATTCATTGTGTTGGTAACAATATCGTTCATAGTTAGGAGGTAATGATCGATTTCATCGTTACGGAGGTTTCTATTAGTCGGTGGGTCTATGCCAATGTTGCGTATTTCTCTTTTTACTATACGATCGAAACGCGACCAATGTGCTTTTCGGAAATCGAAAGAGTGTACCTGGTCGTACTGCTCAAGTAGATGGTACTCGTTTGGCACGTGTATTACGGCTCCAAGTCCGTAATGATCACTATCGTACTCAATTGTGCGAAGACAATTTCGAGTAGTTACCTCGGTATCTGGTAACTGAATTCGATGATCTGTCATAAGTAAATCCAGGAAGGAGTTACCTCTTGGATAAGACGGTGTACTTGTAGCGTACAATTCTAGTTTATGCTCGATCGCTCGATGCCACCAATCAAACAAGGCATTGCCTCTGGTCTTCGAGGTCAGATTGCCCCAGGCACTGTGCTTGGCGTTAAAATCACCTGCCATTAAAAAGTAATTGTTTTCCAAATCTAACTTGAGACTTCGGAAAAGCGTATCGATTTCACTGATAAATTGGGTACCTTGAACAGATTCAGGAGCGTAAACAGCGACTATATACAGATGCCTTTGACTTTTTAGCGGAATGTCTATAATGCATGCCTCTAGCACCTGGAATTTGTGTACTTCCGTGCTGTAAACGACCTTATGGTGAAGACCTTTTTTAACTAAGATAGCGACCCCACCCCCTCGAGTAGAGTGTGGTCGATCTCGTCTAATTATGTTATAATTTTTGTAGCCCATTTTGTGCCTTTGGTTTAGCTTAGTTTCGCTAGCCAAGAGCACATCTGGGCATTCGGCTTGGAGCAGATTGCCTAAAGTATCCCTTATTTCGATGGGGATTAGTGAATTTGCATTCACAGCTATAATTTTTAACTAAGGTTCAGACGGAGGGTTGAAGATTTTGATGTGGAGAGTTATTTGAGAACAGGGTTGAATAGAGCGTATCTATTCGTGCTCTTTGTTCAGTCAGTGTTCTTTGAAATTCGGCTAATTGTCCTTGCATGGTTAATAACATTGTTATTATTTCTGAATGTGCCTCTGGTGCAGACATTTTCCCATTACTATATGTATGTTCCATGGATGCTCGTTGCTTAGGAGCACCGGCCATTTGTGCATATGACCCACAAGGAGCCACGAAATTGTTGTAAGAACAAGTTTTCATTTTTTTCTCTTCTTCAACTTGTTTCTTTTTGGATTCCAATTTTAATTTCATTTGTTGAAATTTAGGACATCCTCTAAAATTAGCAGTGTGACCTGTATTTTTACAGAGGACACAGGACAGTGTTTTCCTATCTGGAAGTAGTTCCTTGCCCAAGGGGCCTTCACCAATGATATGGTCGGAGAGGCACTTTACGCACCTGAATTGCATGTGGCAGTTTGGTGCCGCGTGCCCGAAGCGTTGGCAACGCATACACTGCAATACGCGATCGATTTTTCTAATTTTTTCCCAACTTATTGTTTGGTGGTTGAGGTGTTTGATGTATCGGAGAGCATCAACTTTACTGTTGGGACTCAGTGATACAATAAAGAAAGGCAATTTGCAATTACGTTTTCTGGAGTTGGCGGTAGAGAAGGGTTTCACACCTGTACATTTTAAATTGTCGCTTTCGACATTTTTTAATTCCTCCAATACCTCCTCAGGGGAAAAACATGGATCAACTCCTTTTAGGAGCATGGAGATTATTTTCTCCGATTTCGGGGTGTACGTATAGTACTCGCTTTTTGTCCTACCCAAAGCAGTCATTACTTTGCGATAACCTTCAATATCATCGCACATTAATTTTATTTTAGAACTATTAATTTTTTTTGTTTTGAAGTGTTTGCAAGTTAACTCACCTAATTTTATAACGTCCTTTGTTTCCATGGACGTAAGTATTATAGGCGGCGCCTTTTCCTTTTTGTTGGTTACGATGTGCTGGTTTGTTTGCTGCTTCTGCATCTCCTTTGTTTGCTGCCTTTTGTTTGCTTCCTGATGTTGTTCCTGATTTTTCCGTTGTGCTGTTGTATTTTCTTGGCTTTGTTGTTGCTGCACCAGGTCTTTTAATTTGAGGATTGCTTCTCTTTGTTTATTGAGTTCCTCTTTTTTTGTGTCAATATCCGCAAGGAGTTTTTCTAATTCCGCCGGATCTGTTGCAGTACCTGTGATATTTTTTTCTTCATCAGCAGGTAATTCGGTTTCACTTGGTTCAAGATCAACCAATTCGTTGAAGTGGTAGCCTGCGCCTTTGTATTGGTTTTTCTTTTCTTTTGCATTTTTTTCGCCGTCTGTATTTGGCTTGTGCCGCTTTGTTATAATACTCGGCTGTCGCTCGAGTCGCCTCCGTGTCATCGTTTTCAGGTCTGGCTGGCCCCCTTTCATGAAAGTGACGAGCTCTTTAGCACTTTGTTTATTTCCACAATTTTTTTTTTTTAAACAACCGCTCTCAGTGGCGGCCACACTGTGTAGGCCACCCTTGCGCACACACTCGCGCGACGAATTTTTTTATTTATTTTTTTTTCTTTTCTTTTGCTTTCTCCTGTTGTCAGATATACGTCTTATCTCTTTGACGTGCTGGTAACGACTGTCCCATTCGGATCTCCGGGGGGGACTATGTCAGGGGGAACATCATGCAGATATCATGATAAATAATGGAACTTTAAGAGGTTCGTCATCGCATAACCAGGCTCGCTCTCGAGGCTCGTCCCACGCTCGACTGGTGACGGCATTTTGTAACATCAGGGACATCGGTTTCACCAATACGAATGTAAACGCTGTCTACCAATATTTGCAAACAACGAAACCTGATATCCTTGCCCTAACTGAGACCCAGGTCGATTCGTCAACTGACTCGACATATCTTCGTTGCTCCAGATACGACTTACATTCGAGATTCCGTTTTAAGGGCGGAGTCTGCGTCTTCGCACGGTCCGATCTGGCTTGCCAGAGGATGGAGACGTTGGAACCCAATAATATGGATATCATATGGTTGAGGGTCGTGCTGAGGAATTCCGTTAAATTTCTTTGTTGTCTTTACCGCTCCCCGAATGACGATCAACCTGCGACATTTATCGAACATCTTTCACATACTGTCGACTGGATACAGATCAACCACCCAGCTTCTGAAATTGTTGTGCTTGGCGATTTTAATGTGCACAATTCCGACTGGTTGTTACATTCTAACAGAATCGACGAGGCTGGGAGGCTGGCGGAGATGTTTGCTGTAAGCCACAACTTGACTCAACTCGTGGGGGAGCCAACGCGAATGCCAGATGCCCGACGCGTTTATGCGAACACCCTGGAGGTTTCTGCGCCACTGGAGAGTTCAGATCACTGCTTGGTCGCGCAAGCACTTGCATATCAAGCGAATAACCGGCCTTGGCAGCTTCGCCATGTATGGAAGTATGGGGCTGCTAACTGGGGCGATATGCGAGATTTCTGCGAATCCTTTCCATGGTCGGAGGTGTGCTTCGGAAAATCCAATGTTAACGTTTGCGCGGAGTCGGTACAGAGATTATTCTTCTGGGGATGGAGATGTATATTCCACATTCCATCAAACGAAGTTTGTCTGATAAACCTTGGTTTGACAAAAAATGCGAGCTGATTACAGCGGCAAAAAATAGAGCTTTTAAGCAATGGCGCTCCAATCCCACCGATGTTAACAAAACGAATTTTGTTAGAATCAGAAACGCGTGGAACCAGGCGATTGATACCGCGAAGAAGGCTCACAACGTGATCAATAAGCTCCTTCGGTGCCCAACTGGTTCGCGTTCCTTCTGGTCAATGGCAAGGGCTGTCAGCGGTAACTTCGCATCCTCTTCTTTCCCTCCGTTGGTGACAGACAGCGGGACGTTAGTCACGAATCCAAAGGATAAAGGTAATGTGTTCGCGAATTTATTTTCTGCGAATTCCAACCTCGATCCCGGCCTTTTGGAGCCACCTGTGATCTCGCCGGTACAGTCTTCCATGCGGGATGTGAGATTTCGTCCGCGCACTATTCAACGCATTCTACGTGAACTGGATTGTAGGGAGGCAACCGGCCCGGCCGGAATACCAGCAATAGTCCTTAAGAACTGTGCTCCAGAACTATCGCCGGTTCTTGGCAGACTATTCCGCTTATCTTATGCACGGAGGACCTTTCCTGCCTGCTGGAAAATCGCTCGAGTTCAGCCAATCCCAAAGACGGAAAAAAAAGTGTCTCCCACAAAATTACCGTCCGATAGCATTACTGTCTATTTTATCTAAGGTAATGGAAAAAGTCATCAATACAGAGTTGGTTAAGTATTTGGAGTGCAACGGACTTCTGAATGATCGTCAATACGGATTCTGTGGCAGGCGGTCCACAGTAGACCTTTTGACACTTATAACCGATATATGGACATCTGCGATTGAACGGCATGGTGAGTCAAGGGCGGTCGCATTGGATATCTCCAAGGCTTTTGACCGCGTCTGGCACGGAGCATTGCTGAGCAAACTTCGTTCATATGGACTTTCCCAACAGCTTTGCGACTGGACGAAGAGCTTCCTCGAGAATCGATAGATCCGGGTTGTTCTGGACGGCGAGTGTTCGGATCTGTATCCCGTTACTTCGGGGGTGCCCAAGGTTCTATTTTGGCTCCAACATTGTTCTTGCTTCACATAAATGCTTTGTTGGAGACAACGGATAACAAAGTGTTCAGTTTTGCGGATGGTAGTACGCTTGTTTCCTCCTTTTCGATTGATCGGCCGATTGGTGCATCAATGTCGCACCAGCTGAGATGTAGACAGATTGACTCTCTGAATCAGGATCTGGATAAAGTCCTGCAGTGGGGAAGTGCCAATCTTGTCGACTTCAATGCAACGAAGACCTAGTATACAACATTCACAAAGAAAACTGGATCATCGGTTCCACAGCTGATGATGAGTGGCCGGGCCCTCGAGGCTGGGGAAACTTTGAAATTGCTCGGCGTCCCGGTCTGTGGGAATGTATCATGGCATAAACACGTATCGGGTATCGCCAGATCAGCCTCAGGATAGTTGAGCTATCTTTTTAGAGCCAAGAAATATTTGACTCCGGCCCAACTTCTTCTCCTATATAAATCCCAAATTAGACCCGCGCTCGAATATTGCTCTCATGTTTGGAGCTCGGCTCCTAAACATACCCTCGACCTACTTGAGAGCGTACAGAAACGTGCGATCCGTCTGATTGGGGACTCGGCGCTGACGTCGGGACTACAGTCGCTATCACATCGAAGGCGCGTAGCCGACCTCTGTCTGTTTTACAGATATTATCACGGGTGCTGTTCTTCGGATATTCTTGCCATTGTTCCAGGCAATTCGGTTTATATGCGCTCCACAACACAATCCGACGGATCGCACCCGTTTGTGGTTCATCTCCCGACGGCGCGAACATCCCTGCATCAGAACTCGTTCCGTTACAGAGCGGGGAAGCTGTGGAACTCCCTTCCCACGCGAGTGTTCCCCGAGCGTTACAACCTGCAACTGTTCAAAAAGAACTGCAACAGTTATTTGATGGCATCTCGGGCCGCTACCCGACGCTATAGGTTCGCCTTTCCCGAGAGAAGTCTAATAAAAAAAAATAAAAAAAAAATGAGAGTAACGACTTTATTAAGCTGATGCACATATGGAAAGATGCAGTTGGTCTTCGTCTCAAACTATTTATTCCGAAATAGAGAGAATATCAATATTGCTGAAACGAAATACAGTTCAGGACATAACGTTATTCGTTATCTCAACGATAACTGGTTTGTACTGCATATGGAAGCCCACTGGGATCGTCTCTCCTGAGAGTAGTCTAATGATTATTCATTCCGAAAAGTATGAATTACAAAATTGTTTTGCAATTAAAAAATTATTAAAGAAAAACTTCGGACTGGAATATAAATTGAATGAAATACAATTCCAAACAATCAATTCCTGAGAAGAATTAGAAATAAATTGTACTGGACTGCCTAACGATTTGTTCGACAACGCATTGATGTATCACATATACACAAACAACAGTGTGTTTCTTAAGCACCCTCTTTCTATACTGAACAACCCTTATGCGTGCTTCATTGACGTCTGTGCCAGATTGAATTTCTTGACCAGCAAACATAGCAATTTCTCAGCTACAAAAATTAGATGACTTGTTGTTCGAATTAGTTGATATCCGAATCTTCATTCCACCAAACTTACAAGATACCTGCTGCCAATTCCAACTTACATAATTAATCCCTTAAAACCCCAACCACGAGGAGTGTTTCTCATTTAGAATAATTGAAGCAAACTTTCACCAGTGGAACTTTCTAAATCGTCCATTCTATTTTACCCCAAAGATGCCACAAATACAACTCAATCGAAAGAAACCTCAAAACCAAATCAATTTACAGATGGGCCACCCATAAGTGTTTAAGTTTCGATAATAGATCGAAAACAAACATCTAACACCAACCCAGATTGCTCTCCTTAGCTTCATTTCAATGACTATGACGAAGATAGTTCTCAGCTTAACAAAACCTTCAAAACCAAACATGTGTCCTATTTATTTTGAGGTGAACATCTCCCCACATTCCTGATCCTTCTTAAAGATAACTACATCCATCTGTTGGAGTGGGTCCAAGAAATTCCTTATAAAATGTTCGCAACAATTGTGAAACCAATATTTGGCATCTGTGCCGTATAATCAACGTACACCACCATCACAGCCATTATAGAAATCGATCTCTGAGCTTTAAGGACACGCATACGAGACACAAACGGTGAACTTTTAGTGCGATTGTTGTTCAATTGCCGACAAATGGATCGTAGAGGATTTTCCAATGAATTTCACGGAGTCATTGCAGTGTGCGGGTGTGCGCATCCTGCATGATTTGTAAAAACTTTCTCAAACTTTCACCGTTATTCAATTGATTTGCAAATAGTTGCAATTTGTTTCCGTACAGAGGAAATGGAGGCGCATATCTGGGAGCACAATGAAAATTTATAGCTCCTTTTTGTTGTAACCAAACCAATTGGAAGGAAAAGAGGTAAGCAATACTTGCCACGTGCCAGGGGGGTCGCGATGAAGGTGAACGAGACAAACAGGACCCCTAAATCCCCAGCAGAACAGGACAACTTCCGTATTGCGATGGAGCACATATCATCGTTTATTATCGGGTGTGCACAAAGTCACCAGCTCAGGCTCTTGTGTATAAACTTTGCCCAGTCGGAAAGGGATTATCCTTTGTCTCCTGGTTTTGACTTTTTTGAATTTGTTTTCTGTTGTTTCATTATGCAATCATTAAAATTTGAATAAAATTCAATTAGCAAGATTCACTTCAGGAGTGGGCATAGAGGGCAAAAGTTAAATGCAATTCAAGGCAACGGGGTGTAATAATTGGAAAGTTCTTACACCACACAGACAATGACTTTGTACCACCAAGTTTATTTAAGGGGATGTGTGACGGCTGTTAAGAGGGTTCAATAGATAATCCTATTGCACGATAAAACGTTCCTGAACAGAAAAGTTTTCGGTGCCAAACTTAGTGCAAATTCAGTTATGACAATAGATAAAGGGGGTGTGCATGAGTTGAACATGAGATTGCATAATAATGCGTCGTCTTTTTCAAGGCAAGATTATTGGTGTTTGAGGTTTGTTTAGAGAGTTTTTGTTTTCAAAAGGATTCTACGGAATGTGAGATTTTTTGCATCAACTCGGTTTTAAATACACGATTCAATGAGTCTTTGAAAGTTGACTTTGTGATTATTAAAAGACTTAACCATATAAAAAAATGATCTTGTTTGCGATTAATTTTCGTGTGGGCTTCTAATCATTTAATAAAGGACTAGATCTGGAGATAATTGATTATGAATAGAAGGATAACTTTCTGTTTAATATTATTGTAAACTTTTAGAATTCAAATAACACTACCTTTTGGAGTAATTTAATGTGAGTTTATTGTTATTAATGAAGAGTCACTTTAATGTTGCTATGATCATTCTTACAGTACAGTATCTGAAAAGTCGTTGAAGGAACTACTTCGATCGTCGTTCGTCAACAAAAAAAACATTAAAAGTATTGTTCGTGTACACGCGTGTGTGTGTGTGTCTCCTCGCAGAGGAAGTAACGATGAAGTGTGTGTAGTGCTCCACGAAGCCCTACCATTTCCCTTTCCCATACATTTTGCACCTTCTTCCATAACTCCATCCATATCCCCAAATCAACATTGAATCCAATGTTGAACAAATTGAAACAAATGTTTTTATTGTCGCATTGATTCAATTGCCAGAAATCCTTCAATCTTTAAATCATATGCACTGTATATTCAATTATCATCATCATCATCGGCACTACAACCGGGAACCGGTCTTGGGCTTATTTAGCAAGTCCTGAGGCTTGTTAAATTTTCCATAATGATTTGTTTTTTTTTCCGGGCAAGGTCATTAGTCTTGCGCCAGAGACTTCCCGACGGGGAATCGAACCCCGGTCTCCCGGGTGACAGGCGGGTATACTAACCACTATACTATCGAGGAGCCGTATATTCAATTATAGATATCCAAAATCCCTAAACTAAATGTGCGAACCAGATGTCCCATTTCCGAACAAATATTATTGAGAATCATAAAATGCGCGTCTGCAATTTTATGATCCTCTAAGAATTTGTTTGCACAAATTTGGTCCCAGAAAACCGAATATCCATTCACATCTTTCAAACTGAAATACAAACAAATTGCGCCATAAAACGAACCGCGATAAAATGAACATCGCGCATCAATATCTAGGATAATAAATGCGCATCCGTAAGATCCTTTCTCTATTATTTCCTTCCGAAGTGCATTTATGACCTTTCTTCCTTTCTTTTCCTTTTTGTTATCCTATTTCCAAAAGTAAAACAAAAGCAATGGAATGGCGGCTAGAAATTAAGACAGTTTCGATTTGGTGTTGTGCGACTGCCGGCGAGCTCGTCGTTTCGGTTTAGTGTCTGCGATTTATAAATTGATAGTAAAAAGCTTTGAATGAAAATAAATGAATAAAAAATTAAAAATTGAATTTTGACTAAAAACAAAACAGTAGCCCACTCTTCCTGGGGAACCAGAAGCACAGTGGGCACCAGGACAAATTGCATTATATGTGCGTGCCTGTCGTCGTATTATAGACGATCAATAACAAAAGAAAAAATTAAAAAAATGAAAAAGTATATTAGTGTAGGCGAGTCTATAGCGTTTGAAATAATAGTGAAGAAGAACCTGTGATTCGAACTGACGCTATGACAGTTTGAATAACCAAAAATTGAACCTAAGCGTTACCCATCAGCCTACTGGCCGATTTCAGAATTTGATTTTTAAACTCGACTTTACTCCACTGATGTGAATTGTTATATGTATACGGCTCTGATGTACTTTCTTATTCGATTTTCGTTCGGTGTTCTTCACAATTTTGTTTGTGAATTGTGTGTGTATCTGTTAGAGACGCCACAGATCTCCTACTTTGCGGTGATGCGAAGGGCCTTGGGCGTCGGTGTAGACCGAATCAATGGTTAATGGGTTTAGGTACCCGCAATAGTCAAATGAAACGCAGTATATATCTCACCGAAACCAACCACATCACTCGGCCTCTGGAGACTGACTGATGATAAATAAAAAAAAGGTAGTGTACTACACGTACACTCCAAAAGCGGAGAAAACTGTCTCCATGCTCTTAAACGAGTTGATCCTTCTTTTGCCCCAAACAAATTAATTGCGAAATTAAAACTGTTGAAACCGACATTTTAAAGTTTATAGACGTGAAACCGTTCCCCACCGCAAGCTCTAGAATTCGTAACCGCAAGTTGCCTTTCTTTATTGTGTCTCTAAGTCCCAACAGTAAAGTTGATGGACTTAGATATATGAAATACCTCAACCACCCTACAACAAGTTGGAGGAAATGAATTAGTCCGAGGGTGTATTGCAATGTATGCACTGTCAACGCTTCGACCATGTCCCATCGTATATATGTATAAAGTGCCTAACTATTTATTGTAACCCGACAGTTCATGACCTCGCCGACTCGACTACGCCATCGTTCCCTGTCCTGTGCACTCTCCTTTCACGCTTGATCATCTGATCCGATCTCCTTAAGGTCAAACCCAACATTGTCGTCAGATCCCCGTCGCGGCTGCCCCATCGGTCTCTTTCCCGTTGGTCTAACGTCAAGAATTCTTCGACACATCTCCGGGACCTGTCTACTCACACTATTGTAGGTTTGCGGTATAACTCTTCCAATTCATGGTAGCGGAGTTTCCTCCATTGTCCTGTGGCGGTTCCGCCAAACCCCACGGCCCACTTACCTGAAAAACCCCCCTAACTGTTACCCAACTTTCCTAAGTTCGCGAATGCAATCACATTAGCACCTTCAATGCTTTACGCATTAAATAGAGCAATTTATAATCTAAAAGTCCCTGTAAAGTATCCATACCTTTCATGCATCTCTTCACATACAAATTCCCTATAAGAATTCTTCCCTAACTAATCATTAATCCCTAAGCAATTCCGCTGTCCACGTGCACACCGCATGCCCCTGGCAATTCCACGGCCTCGGCAGCTTTTTGTGGGACAAAAGCAAACTTAGCGTCTAGTGTCATAAACCGAATTCCTTCGCATGTAAACATGCATACAAATTCGATCCCATTTCGTTCAGCAGGATACGCATCATGCATCACCAGCATAATAGCATAATAGCAACACGGCTATTTACCCAGCTGCAATAGGCTCACCCACGATTTGTTTTCCAACGAACAAACAATCACAACTTCGTGCTTAGCCACCAAACGAACTATCCAGCATATACAAATGCAAGCAAATTCGTGTCAGCCACCGACCCAAGATACGACATACAGTTTTCATTGTATAAAGTATCGTAACCACTAGCACCTTTTTCAATGTGTATTTGTATATTTACACAAGGGCATCACTCATCTAAGACTTTCTCTTACCACATTTCTTCGATGTATCGTCGTCTATTTATTTAGACGCGATGTACTTCATAGGCAACGATCTTCTCGATCCCTTTGTCCTTATCGCCTGTCTGCTTCGTTTATCCATCGCCTTCCCGCGTGTGTTGAATATTTTGATCCTCACGATGACCCGTGCACACATACTACCATATGATCTTCATTACGAGATCTGGTTTTCTGTTCCACAAAGAGAGACTCGAGTAGGTAAAACGTATCCTTAGTGGAGAGAAACACTTTCTCTCTCGAGGAAACTCACCCCAGTTGCGAAGTGGCTCTGCATCCAGCAGAGCAACGCTTAGTCTTAATCCAACCATCCCAGGAGTCGGTCGGGTCATCTCCACCTCCGCCGTGCCGTGCACACGCTTCAATAAATCGATTGTATCGTGTGCTGTGTGGCTTGTGGCGCTGTCCTGTTGAAACCACATATCGCCCAAGTCCATATCTTCCAATTCGGGCCAAAAATAATCGGTAATCATGGCGCGATAACGATGCCCATTCACAGTAACGTGACGATCGTTATCGTCGACGAAAAAATATGGCCCAATGACGCCGTCGGCATGCAAACCGCACCAAACAGTTACTTTTTGTGGATGAAGTGGTGAAACACATGTGGATTTTCACCAGAACCAATAACGCATGTTTTGCTTATTGACGAATCCATGGAGCCCAAAATGAGGTTCGTCACTGAAGATGATTTTGCGATGAAATTCATCACCTTGGCGGATCTTTTACAGAGTCCAATCGAAGAACATACGTCGCTTCAAATGGTCCATCGGCTTCAATTTTTGAGTCAGCTTGATCTTGTATGGGTGTAAACCATGATCCCCACGCAAAATTCGCCATAAAGTGGTCTGGGCGATGCCCAATTCTTGAGAACGCCGTGGAATTGACTGATTTGGATCGTTTGCTACGGACGCCTGAACGGCAGCTATATTTTCGACACTTCGACCAACCCGTTGCCTCACAAATTGGAGTTAACGCCCTTAAAGTTGCGGTCACAGACTCCAAATTTTGGTAGCAAATTTTTATAAATTGCAGACGTTGTTCGTTCATGTACTTAACCAAATGTTGAGTTTACTGAATAAATTGACAGTGATAGTTCGATAATTGGTGAAAGGGTGCGTTCACAAATTAAATTCAAAGTTGTCAAGTCCCTATTGGAAAACCCTTTATAAGGGAGCTCTTATCTCTAGCTTCTTGTGTTATTCTGCCCAAAAAGCATTTGAAATATTTTATTTCCCACCTTGGCGGAGCGTAACAACAGTAGAAATGAATTCCTCTGATCTTAGCATAGCCAATTCCTTCCACCCGCTGGACATTTCTGCATTCCATGGGGGAATTTCCAGTTGTACAGATGGCCGCTGTTCCGCTGCTGTCTTCATCCCATGTAATAGTAAGAGTGGGTCTGACTATTTGTTTGTAGATGTGCAAAGGGCTGAATATCAACAGGAACTAACGAATAGATTTAGCATCCTAGAGAATGGGAGTAGTGAAGGAGAGGTAGCCAATTGTGTGGGCACTAAATTGGCATCGATGAGGGACGTAATCTAACAAACAACCTGTGGCGGTTCCGTTGAACGCCACTACTTACCTGCTTATCAATATCTAAGAAAGTGCTTCCGAGAGCACTAAAAATCAAGGAAAACAAGTATTATGGCGGTTCCATGTGAACGCCATTACTTACCTTGCAATTGGGCACACCAAATCTTCCACCTAAAAACCACCATTACCTGCAATCCTGCAGACAATCTCCCTTTTCAAGTTTCTAACATAAGATGCATTCAATGCATCTTCGAAACCTCCCTGGAAGAGGTATAGTGTTCATGTATTTGCGGCATCACCGCCATCAATATTCCCTAATGGCATGATTACACGAAACACCCATGTTCTTAAAAGACAATTCGGTCGCATCACTAAGCGACCGATATAACTTGAAACATATTTGGGCGCGCATATCTCCCGTCCAATCCCGCCGCACAAGTGCAGGAGATGTTCTCTCTTTTCTGTTGTACAGCGAGCATCTCGGTCGCTAAACCAAATGTATGAACCATGCCTAGCTGCCCCAAGAGAACCAAACCAACATAGCACCAGCGAAAATGCTGCACCAAGTGTCAACGAGGATGTACGATCGGCGAAAATGCTGTACACAGTTGCCGATCGTATAAACATCCGACGTCCCTTTATACAACGAGAGCACAGCTCCAACCCTTTTGATTATTATTCTCTGTTTTTGATTTTTACCTACCTGCGTGCATGTTGGCCGGTCATGAGACCCCAAGGAGTATCATGCTTCGCGACTGGCAGCCGAGTGAAACAGAATTCTCGGTAGCGTAAACATACACACGAGAATTTGACACTTCGCTCGTCTCGGACCATAGAGTTGATCAGCTTGAGAGCTGCACAGTGTACGATAATGTAAACACCCTCGTATAATGGCTCGGCCAGCTGCAAGCGTATCTCTCGTCGGGCAAGTGTATCGGTATGTCCACGGTTCGCATGCTGAGGGATGCTCAGCATGGGCGACCGGGGTAATCATGATGTGTGTGCGCATCCTAAATGGGACCGGTCGCCGGAGATCTTGTCCTACAGATCGCTTAGCCCGGGGGATGTATTCGAAATTTTTATTCTTGTTTTTTTTTGTTTTTTGTTTTAATCTCGCGGATCGTGGGTTTTGTGGGACGGTGAAATCAGTCGGAGACCAGCTATCGGTGGAAGCGCAACCAAAGTTATCATTTCCGTGTGTTATTTCGATTGTGTCTGCTAAACCTGTTATATAATTAAACTTTAATTTTTCACCGCCGCATCCACATCCGTTCCTGGGCACCGCTTCTCGAAACCTGGGCGCATCGTTTACGCATCCAAAATTTGTCGCTTCTCGCCACCCAGGCACGCTGTTAAGTGTCTGGGGCTCTTCGCTTTCGCCGCCTGGACGAAATGCTCTGGGGGCACCCTCTTAATACCGCCCATTGCACATAGCTGCCACGGGGGCACCACTCCAACGGAGTCGGTGTCTAAGAAGAGCTTCGGAAATAAGATGAAGGGACAAAGATAACGAGGAACAGGAAAGATGCCGGCACCCTTCGGGAAACCATATCAACGGAGAGCGAATAGTGAACACATGGTCCAACCACCAATCGAGGAAGAAAGGTACCTGGCTTTGGGACTATTGTATACTGCGACACAATTGAACGAAGGCTTCTATCAATTAGCAGAGTATTCTTCCTGATAGCAACCTGGATGCGCAACCTCTCCGGCTCAATCAAGTGCCAGTCTAATTCAACAAAATATGCCGCAAGGATTCAACCACAACATTCCAAAAGGAAAAAGACACCATGGCCAGCACCATCATTCTATAAGTGGATCAAATACTCCACCAGGTAACGCTGCCGACAGAGAGTTCAGTTCCCATCAAGAAATTCGCCCAACGCCGAGCATTGGTTTAGCGGCGTAGATGGGACATATCCCCAACTGCAACAGCATCAGCCAGAGCAATCAACTTGGATTCGAGTAGCAGATGATTCTATGCAGTTGGCGGTATACCTAACATTTCTGGTAGCGGCAAAGGCTGGACATACTGAGAAGATGGTGGAATTACAACCCATCACCTTCAACATATTTGCGACCACAGTGCTTGGATCCACGATCCAACATAGGACTACGTCCAAATTATTTAAACGATACTTACGGATCCACGATCCAACAGGGGACTACGTCCAACATATTGATACTTCATTCAAGTGGATTTACGATCCCACATAGGACTACGTCAACAAATCATTATGGAAAATTTAACAAGCCTCAGGACGTGCTAAATAAGGCCAAGACCAGTTCCTGGTTGTAGTGCCGATGATGATAGGACTACGTCCAACTTATTGAGACTCTACATACGGATTCACGATCCAAAGAGAGGACTACGTCCAAGAAGGTCATCGATGACACAGAGGGATCCACGATCCAAAGAGGGGACTACGTCCAAGAAGTTCATCGATGACACCAGGGATCTACGATCCAACAAACAATAACCATAGTGATTTCAACCAATAGGATAACACAAACACAAATCACATCGTTGCCGCGGCTGATGCGGCAAATATCGCCTGTAAGGCAACCCCTCCACAACATGTCGGAGAATATCGACAACAACAACGACGGCAGGACCTCGAGCTACAACGTTGGCACACATTGGCAACTTCGCCTTTTTTGTCACATACACACACACACCCACACACTGATAACTGACATATGAGTTACGTGAAGTATAACCATCGTAACATAACTAATTATATTTCATAACTTAACCCAAGTAATACAATTAGGTCTAACCAATATAATTAATTATTGCCACCCTACCGTTGCACCGTGCCAATTCACGTTCAACACCACTGTCAATTGCAACATCCTGGGTCAACTGTACCCTAGACCCATCTACAGGAAAGAAAAACTCCATTGGTCCACCGTCGCCGGCCCGGGAAGATGTTGCAAAAGCAACAGCACAATAAAGAAGGTTTCATCAGGTTGAATCAATCGTAATCAAATTGACTCATTTGAATCGGCTGAATTCCACACTTACAACGCCCGAAAGCATACTACGGCATAATCAATTAGAATAAAATTAATTCAATTGAATCGGCGAAGACAGCGCCCGAAGGTATACTCACTTGTAATTAGCTATATCACTTAATACCATTCGAAGTGCTGATTTTGGAGAAAATTCAGCCAGAGGATGTCAAACTCCGTTGCTGGAACTGCTGAAGCGAATAGGGAGCAACATTTGGATAGCGGAAGAGACGATTGATTGCAACGGCCACTGAAAGGAGGAGTAACTGGCGGCGACCGAAAAGGTTGCAGTTTTTTTGTCTTGTCGGTAAAAATCCGGTACATTTAAATTGATACGGTTTTGAAATTATATAAAGTATGAGTTTTTGGAAAGAACAGGAAGTTGAAGTTCTATAGATTAAAGGTTGTTACGAATGAACTTATAAAAAATAAGGTGAACATCGTTCCAAAAAATGTATTGTTGAATGTGAAATGTAATTCATTGTTTTGTTTTACATTGAGTCTATCGACAACATTCATTGGCTGGACGTCAAAGGCGGTCATATTCCGAATCAAATTTACGAGTTCCTTTGATAAACGATTTTTGCTGAGTTGAGAAACACTAACATTGAAATAATTAACATCTCGTGTCTTTTTATACATATCCTTCCCTTCCCTCCAAATCACTAATTTCCCTTTACAATAGAATAAAATACTTTTACAATAGAATATCCCCAAATACAATAGTACATAATTTAAATAAAAGTAAACCCCACTTAAAACCCCACTCACATTACAATAGTCATTTTCCTTTTATTAGCCATAGTCGCCCCCTATTAGCCAATTCCGCTGCTTCCTAGAAATAACTATCGTGGAAGCGGAACGAAAAAGGATATGTGGCGAAAGACCCGAGATTGCTTCCTTCTTGTGGTTCTAACAGTCGACGCGTACGTTTCATCTGCGAAAAGAATATATAAAGGAAGAAAAATATAACAAGAATCGTGTATGTGTGCGGTTTTAATAAGTCCATTCTTGAAATTATTATAGATATGTCGTTTAAATTTAAATAAGATACTTAAGAGTTAACGGAATGTGGTTATCAAGAGTGCGGTTGTAATTATAAAAGCGTGTAAAAATATATAATTGAAGTGTAATTATATAAGTTTGTAAAAATAAATAAAGAAAAATATAAAACGTTGATTTGAATGAATAGTTTATACAAGAGATTCCAGTCCTGTACGCAGCTGATCAACTCAAGACAAACTCAAGGTAAGCCTGAAAATTGGTTACTAAACTTAATATAATCTTAATATAATAATTGTTAAATTATACTTTAACAAATCCAATAGATTGTGAAGTCTTTGCCGTGTA
Source organism: Microdon myrmicae (assembly GCA_963931805.1). NCBI lineage: Eukaryota > Metazoa > Arthropoda > Insecta > Diptera > Syrphidae > Microdon > Microdon myrmicae. The sequence continues at coordinate 16,280,995 of OZ007496.1, read as the reverse complement.
CACTAGTTCTGTTAATTATTATCTTTAAGCTAAAGCATTCAGCAGTGATCCTGAATAACATATTCTTTGCGGTTTAAATCATTTCCATTAATTATTAACTTTAAACTAAATCATACCTCAGTAATCCTGTATAGTAAAATCCGTGCAGTTCAGATTCATATCAATTAGGCAGACACTGAGTACCTAATTTGTGAGTGGTGAACCAGTCGAACAGTGGAGTCTCCTTAGTTCTTTAAGTAGGAAAGAAGCATTGTGAATTTGTTTGTTTGTTTAGTTTACACCATTGTTGTTTAAATAGATAAATGAGTAATTTTAGTGGGTAAAAGGTGTTTTCATTATTGATTAAACGGAAGACTAATAGTGAACACGCCTATAAGACAACGGCGAACCACCTACAAGCCCAAAAGGTATTAGGATGTAAGAAAACAATTAAGTCCAAACCTTGGATTAACGATGAGTGCAGGGCGAAGATCGAACAACGTAATCGCCTCAGAGTGATCCACTTAGAAAGATATGATGAAGTCAACGCAGAAAGATACGCGACAATCCGGAAAGAGACAACGAGACTTTTCAAACGCAAAAAACGCGAATAGGAGAAGACTCGGATCGAAAAAATTCTAGACAATGCCAGAGCACAGAACATCAGAGGCGTAAACCGGTCACAGAAACAAACAATATCGTGACAAGATGGAAGCAGTACTATGAAAACCTGCTCAATGTGCGCACTCATCAACCACAAATAAACGCACCAGACGTACCAACAGTCGAGCCTCAGATCCCAGCGGCACTTTTCAATGAAGTTGTAGACGCAATAAATCGATTGAAAAACAACACTGCTCCCAGAGTCGACTGCATAGCGGCAGAGCTTGTGAAGCATGGGGGGGAGGCGACCGCTCGAAAGATCCACCAGCTCATCAAAACAATTTTCCCATATTGTTAATCCGAAAGAATGGAAAAGCTCAAAAAAGGTGACAGATCTGAATGCGAAAACTACAGAGGAATGTCATTGCTCCTAACCACATACAAAATACTAAAATGAGAATCACACCCTATGCAGAAGAAATATTTTGAGACTACCAATGCTGGAAACTGTAAGTAAAAACAGTGAAATCATAATGCAAGCGGCAGAAGAGGTGGGCCTAGAAATAAATGAAGAAAAAACAAAATACATGCTTACGGCGTGAGCAGGTGGACCTCAGGGAACACATATAAACGTCAGAGGCAAGTTATTTGAAGAAGTTAAAGAATTTAAATATCTGGAAACGATACTGACGGCCAGACACGAAATGTCGAAGAAAATTAACAAAAGACTGGATTCCCGCAACGTTGGTTGGCACACAGTCAGTAAACTGCTGAAATCCAAACTGCGATCACGTGACATAAAGCTCTGTGTCTATAGAACCACAATCATGCCGATTGCCTTATACGGATGCGAAACATGGGCTCTCACAAAACGGGAAGAAAACAAATTCCGCGTATTCGAGAATAAAGTTTTAAGTGGTATCTTTGGAGGTAAATATGAGGAGGAGGCAGGACAATGGAGGAAACTCCACAACCACGAATTTGAGGAGCTATACCGCAAACAATAGTGAAAGTAATCAAGTCGCGAAGATTAAGATGGGCCGGACATGTAGCGTGAATGGGCAACGATAGGACCGTGCGAAGAATTCTTGACGGTAGACCAAAGGGAAAGAGACTGGTAGGACGGCCGCGACGGAGGTGGGAGGACAATGTAAGGTTCGATCTCGAGGAGATCGGATCAGATGGTCAAGCGTGGTAGGAGAGTGCACAGGACAGGGAACGATGGCGGAGTGGAGTCGGTGAGGTAATAAACTTCTGGGTTCCTACCGGCCAATAAATAGTAAATAATATAATAATGGATGACCTTTTCCCTCACCTTAGATAGCATAGACGTCTCAGTGGCTAATATGGTAAGGAGGTTATGTCTTGTGTTTGATTGTGCAAACCTAGGGCCAACTGACGACTCATGCTGTTGTGCAGTTCGGCACACTTACTGAGTGTCAGGTAGTTTTCCGAAGCCCAGCCGTCCGGAGAAATATCACCCTATTAAGCTATAGGCTTCGTGTAATGGTTGGGGGAAATCCTCGAGCATCTTTCGGAGCTTGGCTGATGGACCCGGTCGAGAAAAAAAAATACACATCTCAGAGCACTGACTCAGCGCTGGGAGAAGCCAAATAAAAACATAAAAAATAGACAGTAATGCTATTGGCTTGTGAGAGACACTTTGTCCCTTTTCTTGGCATTGGCTGAGGAGGCAGGACAATGGAGGAAACTCCATAACCACGAATTGGAAGAGCTATACCACAAACCAACAATAGTGAGAGTAATCAGGTCGCGAGGATTAATATGTGGCGCGAATGGGCAACGATAGGACCGTGCGTAGAATTCTTGACGGTAGAATAACGGGAAAGAGACCGGCAGGACGGCCGCGACGGAGATGGGAGGACAGTGTTAGGTTTGACCTTGAGGAGATCGGATCAGATAGTCAAGCGAGAAAGGAGTGTGTACCGGACAGAGAACAATGGCGGAGTCGACTCGCAGGGGTCGTGAACTTACAGGCTGTTGAAATCCAATCGCCGTGCTTCCTCGCCACGACCGAGGGAAGAGCGTGGACGCTATTTTAACGAGATGTCTTAACACATTTTAATTACACATTTAGCAGCACCATAAGGGAAGGAGTAAGAAAGAATTGGTTTGTAAAAATGAATTAATGCTCGATAAACTGATTGTATAGTTAGTATTTTATTTTCAGATTCTTCACATAAACACAGATTTTTCACATAAACAACAATATTTCATTTAAATGTAATCAACACAAAACAGTTTTGTTTAGTTAAAACAATATATAATTTATTTAAAATAATTATAACAAACTAATTTGTTTATTTAGTGGACGGACACAAAAGGTGCGCACCTTTCTGTGGTTTTAATTCTACTACCCTCTACGAAAGTAGAAACCTTCTCTTTTTCATTTTCTTCTTCGAGAAGTTTCTTTTTCATGAACGAAATCAAACTGCTACCGTTAGCTTGATTATATATTTTTCGCTTCTGCGACCATAATATTTTATTTTGTTGGATTTGTGGCGACTCTAACAGATACACACACAATTCACAAGCAAAATAGTGACCGAACGAAAAGTCGAATAAGAAAATACATCAGAGCCGTTTACCAAGCGATAACATAACAATTCACATCAGTGGAGTATAGTCGAGTTTAAAAATCAAATTCAAAAATCGGCCAGTAGCCTGATGGGTAACGCTTAGTTCAATTTTTGGTGATTCAAACTGCGATAGCGTCAGTTCGAATCACACGTTCTTCTTCATTGTTATTTGAAACGCTATAATTGGTGACTACGACGTGATCTGTACACGCAGCCCACACTTCCCGTAGTAAACAGAACTTCACACACACAATCATGACTTCTGCATAGAGCACCAAGGCACACTCGCTTGCTCCGACATTCTCTCGCTCGCTCGTCGTTCGCACCGAAGCTGATCGTAACGAAGTTACTGGTGTAGTATTCCAGAATACTCCTTACATATCTAACATTCTCATTTAATACATTTCATAAATAAACATCCACCAACAATTAATGCATGGGAAAATGACTCACGCGGCGCTTCTTCATCAAACAATAACAATAATTTACCCAACAACAATTCAGCACTCTTCACAATCGAGGAACTAAATTCCTTGTGCATGGAAATGATCTCAAATTTATCAGTTTGTAAAACGAAAATAGAACAATTTAATGTGATCGCGCATTTAGCCACTAAGTTTTTTACACTAATAATGTTAAGTAAAATGGCAGATACACATATAAAAATAATTACTTGGAATGCTAAAGGCATACGTAATAAATTTCATGACTTTTTAAACTTTTTAAATAGCTATAAAGTTGATGTTGCTCTAGTAACAGAAACTTGGCTTAATTTTGATATAAGACTCCCATCATCTGACTTTAACTGCTATCGCATTGATAGAGTAGACCAAAGGGGTGGGGGAGTGGCGATTCTTATCAGGAAGTCAATTCAACATTCGCTTTTGCCTGTAATTCCAACTAGGCTTGTGGAGAATGTAGGTGTAATGATTAAGTTAAGAAACCATAAGACAGTAAAAATCTATTCTGTTTATTTCCCTGGTGGATCTTCGTCGGATATTAAAAGAAAATGGCTCAAGCAAGATTTAAAAAAGTTATTCACAATGAATGGTGAATTTCTATTAGGTGGTGATTTTAACTGCCGGCATAGAGATTGGGGGTGTGTAAGAGCAAATGCTTGGGGCAATATATTGGCTGCCCATCCATTGGCACTACCAATTAATATTTTTTATCCACCTTGTCCAACTTATTTTCCCGCAGGTTCTCGTGGCATCCCCTCTGTCCTTGACTTGTTTGTGTCAAATGTCCCTGGTCTTATAACAGAACCCGTTTCGTTAAGTGCTCTCAGTTCAGATCATAATCCTGTTTTTTGTAACCTTTCTTGGTTGGGTGAAAGAAAGATTCAATATTTCCTGGACATGAAGAATGCTAATTGGAATTCATTCAAATCAAAGATTAAAATGAGCCTTCAAAATAGTACTACAAATCTTGAAAGAGTGTCTTGTAAAGATGATGTTGACCTTATTGTACAAAACTTTACACAAGCTATAATTTCTTCGGTTGATGAAAGTATTCCCAAAAGAGTAAAAAAAGATATTTTTAAAAAACTTCCAATCCATATCTTAGAGCTTATTAAAGTGAGAAACATTCATCGAAGAAACTGGCAGAATTACCGTCAGCCCTTTTCTCGATCAATGGTTTCCCATTTTAATGAGCGCATTACTGACCAGATACAAATCCATCGTAATAGAGAATGGAACAAAAAACTGAGCGTTATGGATAAAAATGCTAAACCGTTCTGGAATGTGGTGAAGTTAATCAAGAATAAAAACCGTAAAATACCATTTCTGAAGGATTCTTCTACTACTTTTTTTACAGGTTTTGAACAAGCAAACCTATTTGGAACAAGTTTTTCAAAAAATCACTTGGTCTCTCAGCATTTAGGTGAATTTGAAACTAATGAACTTGTCGGTAACAGAATCGAAAGATTCGACACCACAAACGAATTAACTCCTCTAAATGCATTTGTAGAAGAAGAAAACGTAAGAAATGTAATCAAGTGCTTGCAAACACGAAAAATAGGAGGACTAGACAAAGTTAAGAATGCCTATTTAAAACAATTGCCTCATATTGGAATTAAATACTTAACATTTATAATCAATGCATGCCTTAAATGTCAATACTTTCCTCAATGTTGGAAAAAAGCAATGGTTGTACCTATCCTTAAGGCTGGAAAAGCCCCAGATAAACCTGAAAGTTACAGGCCAATTAGTTTACTTAGCAACATAAGTAAAGTTTTTGAAAAAATCCTGAAACAACATATTTTAAAAGTTGTTTCAGATAAAGATATTTTCCCCGATATCAAATTTGGATTTCGACGCTTTCACAGCACCTCCCACCAGGTTAAACGAATTTGCAGCCATGTTCTAGACCATCGTTCACGTGGTCAATCAACGGGCATGATATTGTTAGACATTGAAAAAGCTTTTGATTCCGTATGGCACAATGGGATAATATATAAAATACAGTTATAAGATACAGTTCGACTTTCCTTTGTATTTGTGTAAGGTCGTCCAGAGTTTCTTATCCAATAGATGTTTTCAGGTTCATGTCAATTGTGATGTTTCTAGATTGATATTTTTTGATTGTGGCGTCCCCCAAGGCTCAGTACTTGGTCCAGCTTTGTACAATATCTACACTTCGGATTTTCCAAATCTACCGCAGTGTGAATCAGCTATCTTCGCTGACGACACTGCAGTATTTGCGTCGCATGAATTTTATCTCAACGTTGAGACAAATCTAAAGCATGCGATCGAGATACTTGAAAAATATTATATGAAATGGAAAATCAAGCTAAATGTCAGGAAGACACAAGCCATCTTTTTTACACGAAAGAGAAAAGCTTGCTATCTTCCCAGCAGTCAGCTGCAAATAAATGGTACCACGATTGCATGGGAGCAATCCGTAAAGTATCTCGGAGTTCATCTCGATACAAAACTCCCATTTAAACAACATATTCAAAGTACTCTTAATAAAATGAGTATTGCTATTAAGATGCTTTACCCTTTTATTAATCGCAAGTCTTTACTCACAAATGAAAATAAGATTATTATTCTATAGATTTAAGATTTATAGATTTAAGATTATAGTTGTAAAGGAATTGCTATCCTAAATCTCTTAAGTACTAGTTGTAAAATATACCATAAATGTAATTATCTACTAAATAAAAATTGAATTGAATTGAGATTATTATTCATAAAGTTATTTTCCAAGCTATACTGTTATATGGGTGTCCAGTATGGGGTAACGCTGCAAGGTGCCATTTAAAGAAGTTACAGGTATCACAAAACAAAGTTTTGAAAATGATGCTAGACCTCCCTTGGCACTATTCAACCTTAAGTCTCCACGGAAGGGCGGATGTTGAATTGATTTCTGAAAGAATTCGTAAACTAGTATATAACTTTAACATCAGCTGTGAAAGTTCTGAAAATCCTCTCATAACCCAGCTTCTTGCTTAATTTGTCATAATTTCATGTAAATATTTACATTTTATATTATTTATTATTGGTTTTATTTTATTTTATTTTATTTTATTTTTTTTTTTTAAATGAAGGTTTTTCTTTTTCGTATTTTCCTTCGATTTATTCTTTTAATTATTAATTATACATATTTTTCTTTTCTTTATCCAAGATAATGTTTCAGTTGTAAGATATAACTTATCAAATCTCTGAATTGTAAAATGTGCGGTCACAGACTTTTTTTGAAAATATTATTACGAAATAAAAGATCTCTCTCTCTCTGTTTTTTTAACATCCACAATATTCTATATCAAGTCAGTTTCAGTACATTAAGGATGGGTTAGATAAATAATGAGACTCAGTATTAAACTTAATAGTTATAAGGACAGTAGTATACTGGAATACTATGGGAATTAGGGATAGGGGGAAGGAAAGCGGTGCGCCTGAGTGGCATACTATGTTTGGGGACGTGTAGTCCTTTCTTCATCACTGATCCACCACCAGTTGGGATGGGATCGATCTTTTATTGATTTATCTCTTTCACCGATCACCATACTAAAACGCAGGCGATCTGGAAAATTAGAGATATCGTTATCGTGGAGAATTTGTTTATCCCTGGCACCACGGAAAGCGTGGTAAATAATAGGGACTCCACGTTTGTCTTGGATAAGTCCTTTTTTATCCAATAAAGGGAACGCTTCTGGGGGAATGAACCCATTATGGAGAGTACTCTCCATATACATATCATTGGGATAGAATGCTCCCGAAATGAGATCGTTTTCGCTGCACATTGCCCTTGTTGTGTGACCACGAATAGTCTTGATAATGAAGTTATCTATCCTGTTTAGTCCTGATTTGTCATACAGGACTTTATTCCGATAGTATTTCTTATACTGCGACTCTGGGGTTCTATACATTCTTAGGCAGGAGCGCAAACACTGCCTCTCGAACACCCGAAACTTCTCCATGTAAAATGGGGATATGTTGTACCATACCGGGCAGCCATACACCAATATTGGTCGGATGAATGCTGAGTATGAAATTATTTTCACCTTGGGGTCCAGCAGACTACTACGGAAGAGTCTTCGTGTCATTGCATATGCGTTTTTAGCTGCTGTAAGAGCAGCTGTTGTATGCTTATCAAAGTAAAGATATTGATCAAGCCAGATTCCAAGGTATCTGACTAGAGTTTTTACTTGTAGTGGAAGATTATTTCTTCCCGCAATAGAAAATGTTTTCCAATTCCGTTTTGCGTCCTTTGATGCACTGGACAGTGGCGTTCTGAAAAGGATAGTCTCTGTTTTCTGGAAATTTATTTTTAATTTCCAGGGAGTTGCCCGCACAATCAAACGTGTTAAAACAAGGTACTTTTGGCCAACCCTCATAAAAGACACGAAAGAATTCATCCGCAAATGCGACTCGTGTCAAAGAAACAAACTAACGCTAAACAGAAAAATCCCGATGAAAATCACAACAACAAGTACAACCCCCTTCGAACGAGTAGCTCTAGATATTGTTGGCCCGCTCCCAACTAGTTACGAAGGTAATAAATACATATTAACGTTCCAAGATGACTTAACAAAGTTCACTGAAGCTATACCGCTACCCAATGCGGAAGCACCCACCATAGCTCGTAGTTTTGTGGAGAAAATCATATGTCGTTTCGGAATACCCGACGCGGTATTAACGGACCAAGGCACCAATTTCCTAAGCCACCTTTTTAAAGAAATATGCAAGATTCTAAAAATCAAAAAAATACAAACAACACCTTATCATCCCCAAACAAATGGAGCCTTAGAACGTAGCCACCGAACGTTGGCCGAATATCTCAGACACTACGTTAACAAGGACCAACTCTCATGGGATACTTGGCTACCATATTCAATGTTTGTGTATAACACCACACCGCACAGTAGTGTTTTGCCGTTGTGGGGGTTGTTCCTCAGGAAGCGCGTTTTCTTGTCCTGAAAAGGACGTTGGATCTCTTTATTTGATTGCTCCTGGAACAACACACTTCAGCAAGGGTTCGTTGCCGTGCTTCCTCTGACCCAGAGGGAAGAGCAACGTCCTGATTGTTCGTGGGACGTAACCTAGGGGATAGTGTCCTTATACCCTGCAACCTCAGTACTGGTTCCTGTACCGATTTCTTTGGAGTCGTCCTGGTATATATATATATATATATATAAAGAATCATCCAACGTTGGGTGCCAGCACAAAATTTCAAAAGTAATGAAAGCAGTTTTATTTATTTTGGATTTAGTTTTATTTATTTGTGAAATAACTGCTCTGTGGCAGGAGGATCTAGATACTGCGGCCCGGAGATCACGAAACCATTCCTTTATAAAGGAAAAGGAATCGAAAATTGTATCTCAAAGATACACATTTTCGTGCAACAATCTCGATCTTTTGGATATTTCGAGCGAGATGTTGTGTTTACACAAGATAAGAAATCAATTTCTTGAATTCTTACGAAACCATTACGCAGATGTGTGAATGTATCTGCTTTTGAGTTTTTGTTTGTTTAACTCAATGGAATTTTTAGGATAGAGATAACAATCTCTGAATTTTGGATTTGGGTGATGCTGTGGAGCAAATATAGAACAATAAACGAATATTAGATTCGTTTATTGTGAATTTTAATTTTAATTCGGATTTTGGATTAAACTTCGCCGTGGGGGCAAATGTTATGCGATAAACGAATTTTGATTCGTTTATTGCGAATTTTGGGTTATGTTTGGGTTTTTGTGGGTTTTGATAGGATTTTGGGTTAGGAATGGCGGAAAAAGATGGTATGGGTTTTTGGAGCACTACATCCTCCCCTCCTTGAAAAAAAGAAAATTGATCTTTATGAGATTAATTTTCTGGAAAATGGTGTGATTGGGAATAAGGATGATAGTATCGTGATTCCGTTACATATGCCTGATTTTTTTTTCATTTTAGTTCTATGTATGCAATATTTATTTTCTTAGCTTACAGTACATTTTTTTTTTTTTTTTTTTTTGATATTTAAAGTGATCAATGATTAAGTTGTAATTACATTTATTAAAAGTGTTATTTACAGTGTTTATGTTATTTTTTTTTTTTTTTCCATTACGTTTAGTAACAATTGTGAGTAATATGTTTTTCATCTTTTTATATAAGAGGTTTTTTTTTTTTGTTTTTGTTTATAAAGTATTATTATAGGTTTTCCAATTTGTGGTACAATATATATGTAAGTGTTGCGTAAGATTATTAAGGCTTACTATTACAATTTGTGTATTACATATTAATACTGATTACATATTATTTACAGAGCATTTTTTTTTTTGAGGATTTTTCATTGTCCTTATTTATTTATATAATTTTTTCATGTAGTTTGTACGTAAAATTAAATTCTAGAAATTTTTAAATTTGTTTTGAGTTATACTAAAATTTTATTACACTTTATTCATTACAAAATGTTTTGTACTTATATAAATTCTTATTTTAACATTATTTCGTATTGTAAGTTTTGTTTTATTTATTATTACAAAAATGTTTGTTTGTTTATTTATTTAAGTTAGTGATGGTTGATTAAAATATTTGTATAATACATTTTTCGATAGTCAATATTTGTTTATAGTATAGTTTTGAAACTTCTATTTTTGAAACATATGAGTTATGTGGAGATTTAATTTCTTGTTATATTTTATTTGTTATCTCCTGAATTTATAAATTTTCTTTGTTTATTCTATCTATCTATTTCGTTTTTGAACAATAATTTGTTAAGAGGTGAATTTAACATTATTAGTTGTATATATATTTTTCTTTATAGATATATTTTCTGTTTTGTTTGTTTATTTCGGTTATTTAAAATATTGTATAATATTTACAAGATTATTTATTCGTATAACAGTATTTGAAAAGAAAAATTTTGCAGGCAAATTTTAAATACATTATCGTGGTATTTTCGTACAGTATTACTTTATGATTTTTCTAAGGTTTTTTTTTTTTTACGTATATACATTTATTTTTCTTTTTTTTTTTTTGTAAGGTTATCTATACATCTATACATTTATTTATTTCTCTTTTTTTTTTTTTTAGGTTATCTATACATATATACATTTACTTTCCTTCAACCTTTATTTTATTTATTTTGGGTTTCTTATTTGTGATTGCCTAATCCACAAATGGTTTTATATTATTGTTGTGGACTATTCGGGTTCCTTTTCCTATTCTGAGGATTGAATTTTCTTCGGATAGGATCTTGACAATTTCGTAGGGGCCTTTCCACAGGGAGGTTAATTTGTTAGGTCTTGAGTGATTCTTTAATAGAACCTTGTCGCCAACATTAAATTTCTTACGGCCTACTTTTTGGTCGTAGTATGCCTTAGATTTTTGTTTTTTCTCTATCAGTATTCCCTTAGCTGTACGATAACCATGTTGTAATCGCATTTTTAATTCATTTGCGTAGTGGTCGTAGTTATAAGTGCTTTCGGGGTTTTGTCTGAGAGAACTGGGTATTTCGGCTGGGAAACCATATAGTAATTCATGCGGCGTGTAGCCTGTATTACTGTGGGGTGTAGTATTGTACACAAACATTGCGTAAGGTATCCAGGTGTCCCAAGTGAGAGGATCCTGGTTTACATAGTGGCGGAGGTATTCCACCAGAGTTCTATGGCTCCGTTCTAGTGCTCCATTCGTTTGTGGATGGTAGGGTGCTGTATTGAGTTTTCTCATTTTAAGTAAGGAACAAATGTCCTTAAAAAGTGCGCTGAGAAAATTAGCACCTCGGTCAGTTAATAGAGAAGATGGTATGCCGTGCTGGCAGACGATATTTTCAACGAAAATTCTGGCCACGTCCTTGGTTTCGGCGCTGGCCAGTGCGTAAGCTCCTGAAAATTTAGTCAAATCATCTTGAAACGTTAGTAGGTATTTATTTCCATTATAGCTGACTGGTAATGGTCCTACTATATCTAAAGCAATTCTTTCGAAAGGTTTTGAGCTTGTTGTGGTTATCTTCATAGGAATTCTAGGATTTCTTCCACTTTTGTTTATCTGGCAGGAAGCACATTTTCGAATATACGCCGCGACGTCAGCGGTCATTGTGCGCCAGTAATATTTTTGCTTCAATCTATTGATTGTTCGGGTGGCTCCTTGGTGTCCTCCGAAAGGTGAGTTGTGGTATTCCGCGAGTAACTTTTGTATTTCGTTAGGATCTGTTAGAAGCTTCTTTTTATTGGAGAAAACGTACATTGTCACGTTGAGGTGAGCAAAAGTTTCTTTTAGCAAGTTATTGAGTGTTACTTTTGATTCGCTTTCTATGAAGGGCACTAAAATTCCAATGGAATTGAAATTCCGGTCTTCGCAAATCTTCTTCAGATCAATAAGGGAACTCTTAGCGGTTTCCTGGTCGCTTAGGTTTCTGAAAGGCAATGGCAATGTGATGGCGCATAACCCATCTTGCTCATGAAACGTAATTTTACCTACGTCTGGCTTGGTGAAGTTTGGGATTCTTCCTGCCAGGTTTTCTTCCTCAGCAGAGTCTATCAATGGGAGGATTATAATACGTAGTCCAAGTTTCTTCTTGGTATAGATGGACCCTGTTTGTTCTTGCCATACAAGGTTGCTAGTATCTTTGTATGATTGCGCAGCCACATCTTCTTCGAGTTTGGCTTTACTTCGTGTGGTGACGAGAATATTATTTTTGATGGGATCGACTGGGGTAGTCATTGTTATACGGCTGAGAGCATCAGCATTTGCATTTTGCTTTCCTTTTCTATGGACGATTGTGTACTCATACTCTTCGAGTCGAATTCTCCATCGCATAAGTCTGGATGTAGGATCCTTTCGTCCTATAAGCCACTGTAGAGAGCTATGGTCAGTTACTATTGTGAACTTTCGTCCGTAGACATATGGTCGGAACTGGGCTAGTGCAAAAACGATTGCTAGTAATTCCTTTTCGGATGTTGTATATCGAGTTTCTGCGTCGTTTAAAGTTCGGCTAGCGAAAGCAATAGGTTTATCTTGTCCTATTGTACCTTGAGATAGCACTGCTCCTAACGCAACATTGCTAGCATCCGTAGTTATTATAAACTCCCGGTTAAAGTCTGGATAAGCCAGTATTGGTGGGGTAATAACCTTTCTTTTTAGAGTTGTGAATGCCTCGTCACAAAAGGCATCCCAATAAAATGGAACATTCTTCCTGAGCAATCTGCTTAAAGGTTTTGCCAGTTCGGCGAAATTTGGGATAAATTTTCTGTAGTAGCCTACAAAACCGAGAAAAGATTTTACGTCTTTTTGTTTCTTGGGCGTTGGAAACGTTTTCACCGCTTTAGTTTTTTCTGGATCTGGTTTTATACCTTCCTTTGAAATAACATGCCCCAAGTAGGTGAGCTCTTTCCTTATGAAGTGACACTTTTCTGGTTGTATTTTCAGATTGTGCCTTTGTAATCGCTCGAAAACTCTGGTGAGTCGGGAATTGTGATCGTTCAGATCGTATCCGTAAATTACGATATCATCTACATAGACGAAACATTCTATTCCTTGGAGACCCATGAGTACATTATTCATAAGCCTCTGGAATGTGGCAGGTGCGTTTTTAAGTCCGAAGGGCATTCGATTATATTCGTAATGTCCGAAGGGTGTGCTAAACGCTGTTTTTGCCTTGTCTCTACTGTCCATGCATATTTGGTGGAAACCATTTGCTAGATCTAAAGTGCTAAAATACTTAGCTTTTCCCAGCTGGTCCAAAATATCCGTAATATTGGGCAATGGATATGCATCTCCGACTGTTATTTTATTTAAGGCTCTAAAATCGACAACTACTCTCCACCGTTTTGTCCCATCAGGTCCTGCCTTCTTGGGTACTAGTAAGAGAGGGGAATTCCAAGGACTGAAACTTGGTTGTACCACGCCATCCTGAAGCATTTCATTCACTTGTTTGTGGATCTCTTGCTTCGAGCTATCTGGGAGGCGATATGGTCTTATGTAAAGTGGGGGCTTTCCTTCTTCCGTGATGATCTGATGCTCTATGGCGTCAGTGTGTGTGAGATGGTCGCCCTCTAAGTAAAAGAGATCGTTAAATCTGCGGCAGATGTCTAGGATAGATATCTTTTCCTCCTGGTTACAATGACGCAACTCTAGGAGTGATTCTAGCCGTTCAAGCCTATTTTTTAGAAAGTTCTTAGTTTCATCCGCCTGTAACACATTGTAGTCATCCAGATCTTCCCATTCGACTTCTATGTCGTTGGTGCTTACTTCTTGATCGGTGTCTAATGTGTTCATTAATAATACCTTTATTTTGTTGTCCTGTGGTGTTGTCAAACTATTACCCAGATATATCCCTGGCATGATCTCGGATTTTTTAATAATCAGTTCTTGACTGGATTTTTCTTTAAAGGGAATCTCCATTATTTGTTGAGATCGTGAATGCAATTTTATGTAGTCGACCGTGGTGTTTCGTTTTAAATTTACTGACGGTATTAGAGTTTCAGGTTCATGTTTTCCTGAACTCAGTTTTTCGGCAGTTTCCTTACCTTTTCTGTTACCACAAACTTTACTTAAATGGGGAGAGGAAGATTCAAGGCTGGTTGATTTCGTTGTGTTTGTCACAGCATCAGATCTGGCCCGTAGACAAACGGATTCGGATGTTGACTCACGAACGGTGTTATCCAATTTTTCAAGAATGCCTGTATTATCCATGAAAGACACCTCGTAAGGCGTGGCATTCTGAATATTTTCCTTGACCTCATTTTTGTTTCCTAAAAACTGCTCGAGTTCTACCGTGGTTCTCTTCTTTACAGCGAATTTAAGGAATCCCTTTTCAAAGTTAATGTGGCACTGGTGCTTCGTGAGGAAATCGCTTCCCAGTATGCCATCGTGTTGGAAGTCTACATTGCTTCCCACTACAAATAGATTATGCTTAAAGGGTATGGAGTGCCTATCAGTTCTGAATTCGAACTCCCCCAATACCTTTCCGCATGTGCTGACCGTTTTCCCAGCAATGGTGGATATAGTCACTGGGTCTGAATTGTCTACAGATTGTTCAATATAAAGATTATCTAATTTGATCAGGCTGATGTCGGCGCCTGTATCGATAAGGAAAGTCGAGTATTGTTTATCCGATGGATTAAATTTTACACGTATTACTGGCTCCTTAAATTCAGGGCAGAAAAATACGCGCATTTCAAAATTTACATCGGGGTGGGGTGTATATCGGCGATTGTCTGAACTCGAGAAGGATTGCCGTTGCTCGCTGCCCGAGTGAGTTCGTTTCCCTGTTGTTGATTGGATACCCTGTTAATATTTTGATTTTGTCGTGTATTTCGATTTTCAATCTGGGGCGAGTTTCTCTTTGTCCTGTTTTGAGATTGATTGGGCTGAGTTCTGAAAGGATTTCGACTCGTTGAAGGTTGGTCCTGGTTTCGCATATGAGCTAACCTGGTTCTGCACTCTGCCTGAGTGTGATTATACTTTCGACAGTATGTGCATTGGAGACGTTCAGCCTCAGTCTTAATGCGTTGGGGGAAGAAATTTGGAAAATTAGTGTTGCGATAGCAAGTCGCAGAAGTATGTCCCCTCTTGTTGCATGTTTGACAAACAATTGGTTGGTTATTTCTCCTAAAATTGTTATTGGAAGTTAGCATTGAGTTATCGTTACCTAATCTTCGAGATTGTTCTAAAGCGTAGCTAATGGCTGCTTTTAAATTTGGGGCGTTGTGAGACTTCACCAAGATTCTGAGGCTGGAATTTCGTATCCCATCCTCAAACGTATTCAACGCGAGTCTCTGATTCTCAGCCAGAAGATAACTTCTGACTGCAGGCTCAGGTGAACTAGCGTATGTGGCGCTGTCCAATTCATGCAGGTGATGTGTGAGTCTATTTGAAAATTCTTTCACACCCTCCTTGCTATCTTGTTTTGTTGCCACTAAGTTATTTTGGGCAGACCTAGAGATGAGAGCTTTAAATTCTCCCTCTAATTCTGAAACAAGATCTTCCCAGGTAGAAATGATTTTATGCCTGATACAATCACGCGCCGGTCCCTGCAATCTGGTTTTGACCACCCTTAGAATAAAAGATTTCTGGTTATCATCTTGTGCTTGTGAGAACAAAATGTCTCCACAAGAGACGAAACCCTCTAATTTGTCAGGATGACCGTTAAATACCGGCACGAGTCCCAGTATGTCGCTTAATCCGAATCCGTAGTTCATTCTAGAACTTTGCTCGCGTATTTCCGTTCGTAACGTTTCCGAAGTTTCGTCCTCGCGATTTTGTATGAGCTCGGGCTCAGGTCTCTGCGAACGCGTACCCGGTTTATTTTTTTCGCTAACGACGTATTTATGAAACAGACCTTCCCAAATGATGGTAAAAAGGGGTAGAGAACAAAGAGACTCAATTTTCATTTTGTCGTGGTACGATGGCCAAGAGAAAAGATAAGAACAACAAGATTAATGTACCTTCAAACTTAGTTAGTTTGACCCTATTGGGTAAAGTGTATTTTTCCCTAAGATGAGAGAAACAATTTTCCTTTCGTTCGAGGGGAGCAAGGCCTAAAGTGTCACGGGCAAAGAAGAGAAACAGATCCAAGAATGAATTTTCCGATGAGACGCAAATGATACCAAAAGAGAAATCCAAAGGAAAAAATTCAACCTAAGAATGTCCTAAACAGCGCTTAAAGACAAGGACTAATAATTTTAATTTGTCCGCTATTGTTATCACATAAAGAGTGTAAAAATCTTCCCCAAAAAGCAGAAATAATTTAAGGAAAATATGTGTATATATATATGTGCTAAATTCAAATAGGTATATAAAAAATAAAAATAAAATTTTGTAGTTTATTTTTGGGGTTTTTATTTGTCCCCTACTTGATAAATAAGTTGTTGCAATTTTGGATAATAAATGTGTATATGTATAGAAAGAATTTTTGATAAATGATTATATATATATTAAAAGAAAAAATGTATTTAAATTTTGCCTCTATTATACAAGTAAACAGAAATTTTCTTTTTATTATATATTTCCCTTTGTATAAAAAATTTGAGTCAAAGAAACATGTATGTTGAGGAAAAATCGTTTGTTTATTATTTTGACCCGGGCATCCCCTTTTGATTACTAAAATGAATTTACTTTATTTTAGGGAGTTGATCACTATTACAAGACCGACATTAAAAATTTCACCTTAATCGGCTTCACAAAAGTTACGTTAATTTCACAAAAGTTACATTAATTTTACTATGAAGAGCTCTCTTAGTCTCCTTGAATTTTTCACTGTATATTAATAAAATGAAATTTTTTACCTTAAATAAACTGGATACTTTTGTCCATGTACTGCTGACGTAGCTGGCAATGTCCACTTCACAAAGATATACCAGCTTTTTCCTGTCGGTGTCGCCGCTGCTGTCGTCGCTGCTGGATGTGGTCGTCTCCGCTTGTCACTTTTATTATTTGGTTTGTTTTTCACTCTGCCGGTGTCTAAGCCCCAGGCGACGCTTTTAGAAATTTTAAA
Organism: Microdon myrmicae; assembly: GCA_963931805.1. Taxonomy (NCBI): domain Eukaryota; kingdom Metazoa; phylum Arthropoda; class Insecta; order Diptera; family Syrphidae; genus Microdon; species Microdon myrmicae. Next base: position 16,263,890 of record OZ007496.1, on the reverse strand, counting down.
ATTTTAAGTCACTTTGCCGGTGTTCAGCCCCGGGCACGCTGTTTTTATCAAAATTTGTTTATTATTATTTTCACTGAAGCAACAAATTTCCGCTCAAACGTACTTTCTATCGGAGCGGAATAATAAAAAAAAGGAAAAATAAAAGGAATAATAACTAAAAGAAAAACAAAAGGTCCCCGCTCTTCCCTCAACCGAGGAAGCACGGCGCCGGACCTCAACAAGATCTATACACCACAATGTCGTCGGCATACGCAATTGCATGGTTGAGAGAACCCACTAGATCACTAGTGTAAATGTTAAATAAAATGGGAGAATTCACTGCTCCCTGTTGTAGGCCGTTTTTGATGTGGAAAGTCTTGTTAGAGATTATATCTCTACATTTCACTACAAATTGTTTACCCATTATCATATCGAAGATAATATATAATAAATATTCGGGCATACATAGATTTGATAACGTATATACCAGCCCTTCTCTGGCGCAAGACCTTCCCCGAAAAAAACAAATCATTATGGAAGATTTAACAAGCCTCAGGACTTGCTAAATAAGGCCAAGACCGGTTCCCGACTGTAGTGGCGATGATGATGATGATGATGATTATACCAGCCCTTCTAACCATACGGTGTCGAAAGCCTTTTCAAAGTCAACCAAATAGGCTCCTGTGCATTGTCTCTTCGCCTTGTTCCACTGTATGTCGGAAACAAGTTTTGTTGCAGCATGAACTGTGTCATGTTGCGATCGAAAACCAAACTGGTTGTTCGGGATAATACCATTTTCCTCCCACCAGTTAGTCAATGCTTTATTTATAATTTTTTCGAATAGCTTGCTGATGTTCGGAAGCAAACTAATCGAGCGAGGATTGGCTGGATTGCTCCTGTCCTTGCCCTTTTTGGGTATGGGATGGACTACTGCAGATTTCCATTGGATTGGATAATATGCATTATTTAGAGCGTTATTGAACAAAATAGTGTAAACCTTCACTACTTCAAGAGGTAAATGCTTTAGAACAATGTTTGGAATACTGTCTATTCCAGAAGATTTTTTGTTCTTAATCGATCTAAGAATGTCCGTCAGTTCATCCTTGTGTACAAATATACTAGTGTTTAGATCTCTAAGCGGAGAATCCGCTCTATTATTTTCACCAAAGATAGTGAAACTTCGACTTAAGAGACGCCAATTGTTAAGTTCATTGCGTAGCGAAATATGTTTTTGGAGAGCCCTATTTTCCAGGTCAAGGTTAGAATGAGCCGGTTCGTTCAATCTATACACTGCTTCGAAACAAGCGCCAATTGAGTTCGCCTTTTTTTGCGGATCCTCGACTATTATGAACTCTTCGTTAGAGTTGACGTGTTCCAAGGTAAGTCCTGCGTTCAGCAGCGTTTGACAATTCTCGGGAGTCCGCGGAACTCGCAGACATGGGATGTCATTATAATCTTTCCTTCTAAAGACTTTATTTATTTGTGGGAACATATTCGGTCCACTAGCTTTAATGGCTTGAATTCTCTTGTTCCAGTCTTCATTGATTACTGATCTATAGTTGTCACGGATCAGTTTTTGAAGATTTTTAATTAATGACTTAATTGTTTTTATTTCCTGGCTATTTGGATCTCTGAATTGTCTGTAGAGCAGTTTTAACTTAGAGAGCAGAGTACTCTTTTGCCTATACAGCTCGTCGATCGTTGCGTTTCTGTACCGGTTTGTATGGCTCTCGGAGTGAGACACTTTTGGGATAGAACGATTCATTGTATTAGTAACAATGTTGTTCATCGTCGAAAGATAATGATCAATTTCGTCATTATGAAGATTTCTGTCAGTCGGTGGATCTATGCCATTGGAGCGTAATTCTTTTTTTATTATCCGATCAAAGCGCGACCAGTGCGCTTTTCCGAAATTAAAAGAATGTATCTCTTTGTACTGCTCAAGTAGTGAATGTTCGTTTGGGACATGTATTACAGCACCAAGTCCATAATGATCGCTATCGTACTCGATTGTACGAAGACAATTTCGAGTAGTTAGATCCGTATCTAATAGTTGTATTCGCTCGTCCAGCAACAGTAAATCCAAGAAGGAATTTCCTCTTGGATACGACGGGGTACTTGTAGCGTACAATTCTAGTTTTTGTTCGATAGCGTTTGTTTGCCACCAGTCGAACAACGCATTGCCTCTTGTGTTTGTGATAAGGTTTCCCCAAGCACTGTGCTTGGAATTGAGATCTCCCGCCATAAAGAAATAATTATTTTCTGAGTCTAACTTGAGACTTCGAAAAAGGGTATCAAGTTCTTTGATAAACTGTATACACTGTGGCGCTTCGGGAGCATAAGCAGAGATAACATATAGATGCTTTTGACTTTTCAAAGGAATATCTATAACGCAGGCTTCTAGTACCTGGAACTTGTATACATCTCTACTGTAGACGACTTTGTGTTGTAGACCATTTTTAACTAAGACAGCGACCCCGCCCCCTGAGTGGAATTTGGACGATCTCGTCTAATTACTTTATTATAGTTATATAATTACTTATTAGCTGTTAGAACATCTTGGTTCCCAGTCTTATTTGCTGTTTGAACTATTTCTTCAGTTTTATCTGCTGTAGAAACATTCAATCCTTCAGTCTTTGCTGCTGAAAAGATTGGTTCTTCAGTGTTAGCTGCTGAACTGACTTGGGTTTCGATTTTAATTGCTGCAACTTTTGGATCTTCAGTCTTTAATACTGCTGAGTGTTCAGTCTTTGTTGCTGAATTGTCTGGGTTGTCAATTGGGATAGCCGAAATATTAGGGATTTTTGTTTGTACTTTTGCTGAAAATTCCGAATTTTCAGTCTTTGTTGCTGAATTATTTTCCAGAATTGTAGTCATTATATTAGGGTTTGGTTTATCTTCTTTTATATTTATATCTATAGCTTTATCGGAATTAGTCATATGGTTTTTTTTTTTTCTTTTTATATTCTTGATTTCTAAATTAAAGGCTAGACAAAAAATGCTTAAATTCTAGCTTAATTATCTTATATAATAACTTACTGGTCCTTCGCAGACGCTCTAAGCTAAACATTACTTAACATTTGTATAATTTGCCTTTCGGCGACAGAACTTTGTGGCAGTACTGATAATTAGTTGAAATACAAAGAAAAATTTGAAAAACTTTGTCAATTTTTTTGTTTTTTTTTTCTTAAAATTTAACTTACTTAACTTACCTAATTTTTTTTTTTTTTTTTTTTTTTTTTTTTTTTTTTTTATGTAAAAGCACTTAACCTAACTTAACTTAAATCTTATACTACCCTAATTCTAGAAAAGCTAAGTCTATATAAGCTAGCTGATGATACTATGATTCTATACCGACTTTGGTACCCAGGTCTTTATATGCCATTCAACCACCAGAACTGTTGACGCTGTCTAATACTATCGTCCCGGTCTCTGTGGGAGATAGCCCTACTAAGGCGCAAGAGCTCTTCTTCGGTGCGCGCTACTTCCCGGTCGTAGCACAATCGCCCGTCTACAGATGATCTACTTACATGATAGATCAGCGGAATTCCGGATCTATCCTGTATAAGCCCTTTCATATCCAAGTCAAGGAACGCCTCTGGTGGGACAAAGCCGTTGCGACGCACGCTCTCATAGTACAAGGTGTTTGGATAATAGGCCCCGAAAATTAGGTCATTGGACGAGCTTATTGCTCTCGCAATATGCCCTCTGATTAATTTAATCATAAAATTATCCACCCTATTTATGTACGCTTCATTATATAAAGTCTGATTTGAGTAATACTTTTTATAGTCCGATTCCGGTGTCCGATATAATCTGGGACAACTTCTGAGACACTTTCTTTCGAACACCCGAATCTTTTCCATCAAATTTGGACCTATGTTGAACCATACTGGGCAACCATATATGAGCATTGGCCTGATTAGCGTCATGTAGCATATGACTTTTACCTTGCTGTCAAGTTGGCTACTGTGAAATAGCCTCCTTGTCATAGCAAAAATTTTCCTCGCTTTGAGCAAAGCAGCCTCTACATGTCTGTTGAAATACAGATATTGATCTAGCCAGATGCCCAGGTATTTAACTAAACTCTTGGTTTCCAGTTTATCTCCATGCGGTCCCACGATAACTAGCTTTCGCCAGTTTTTCCTTGTGTCGTACGTGGCTTTATATAATGGAGTTCTGAATAGGATGGCTTCACATTTCTGGAAGTTGATCTTAAGTTTCCAGTCATTGCAATAGCGCTGCACTTTGTTGAAGTCTCGCTGTATTAACCTATTTATAATCTCAACTTTCGGAGCTGTTCTGTAAATTATGAGGTCGTCTGCGTACGCAATAGCCTGCGGAAGTGCTTCTAATAAGTCGCTAATATAAATGTTAAAAAGAATCGGAGAGAGTACCGCACCCTGTTGCAAGCCATTCTTGATATTATACGTTTTATTAGAGGTCACATTACCACTTTTGACCACGAACCTCCTGTCCTTTAACATATCGTAAAGTACATATAGTAAAGGCTTATGTATGCCATGTCTGACCAGTTTGTAATACAACCCTTCGATCCAGACGGTATCAAAGGCTTTCTCCAAGTCGATCAGACAGGCCCCTGTGCATTGGTTCCTACATTTATTCCATTGTATGTCGGAGACCAGTTTAGCTGCGGCATGTGTGGTTTCATGACCCCCCCTAAAGCCAAACTGGTTATTTGGAATAATGCTGTTGTCGTCTACCCATTTTAGCAGAGCTTTGTTAATGGTTTTTTCAAATGCTTTACTGATGCTTGGGAGTAAACTTATCGAACGCATGTTCATTGGGTTTGTGCAGTCTTTGCCCTTTTTTGCGATGGGCTGAATGATAGCCGTTTTCCAACGCGCGGGATAATATGCATTATTCAACGCGTTGTTAAACAGGACTGTGTATATATCTATTGCCATTGGGGGCAGGTTCTTGAGTACGATGTTAGGTACTCCATCTATTCCCACTGACTTTTTGCTTCTTAATGAGTCGAAGATACTCTGGATTCCTTTCCTTGTTATTAGAAGGCTATTAGCCACTACACCGTTGGCATTAATGTCAATTGACAGATTATCTTCACTGAATTCGGCAAAACCCGGATTCTCCGATTGCCAAAGTGAAATTTCATTCCGGAGGTGCAGGTGATTGAGTAGAACTCTGTCCTCCAGGTCGTGATTTCGGTGAATGCTTTCATTCACCTTGTACATTTCCTGAAAGACAGCTCCCAAAGCGTTCACCTTTTCCAAAGGATCTTCGATCACGAAGAGCTCACCATTGAGGATAGCGTTCTCTGCATCTATGCCAATGTTGGTTAGCAGCTGCTTGTTTACCTGAGTACGTGGGATTTGGAGACACTGAATCTCATTTTGATTATTTCTCCTGAATATTTTATTTATTTGTGGGAACATATTCGGGTTATTAGTTTTTATAGCTCGAATTCTGTTGTTCCAATACAAATTTGTTGCTAATCTATAATTAGCTTTAAGTAATTGTTGGAGGTTTTTTAATCGGGATTTCAGTGATATTATCTCCTGATCTTGTCTGTCTGTAAACTGTCTGTGTAATTGTTTTAATTTCGATAGCAGTCTGCTCTTTTGCCTGTGGAGTGCGTTTATTGTTGCGTTTCTGTACATGTTAGTGTGATCTGTAACTGTTGTTTTGGGAATTGTTTTGTCCATTGTTCGTTTTACGGTTTCGTCCATTTGTTGAATGTATTTGTCGATTTCGACATTAGTCAGGTTTCTGTTTACTGGCAGATTAAAGTCAATCGAACGAAGTTCTTTTGTTAATGATCTGGTGAACCGCGGCCATCGCATTGCACCGTAGTTATAGGGTTGCGGGATCACGAATTCCTCCAGATCTGCGAGCTCGTCCGGGAGCTCTATTACTGCCGTGAATGCACAGTGGTCACTATCGTATTCAATTGTCCGTAAACAGTTTGTGTTTCGTCTATTGGTGTTAAGTAATCTCAGTCGTGAGTCGATTAGCAAGATATCTAAGAACGATCTACCTCTAGGGAACGATGGATATTCGGTAGCTAGCAGGTCAGTTCTATATTCAATATGAAACTGATCTAACCAGCCAGCCAACTGATTTCCTCAATTAGTCATATGGTTAGGATAATCAGATGCTGGCTCAAGGTAAATTTGGCTAGGACCTTTATTCCTAGAGTTATATGAATTAAAATTGTCGTTATCTATTGCCAAAGATCTAATGCTATAAATTGAAAAATTTTGTTTGTCTTCCATAAAATTTGGTTGGCGTCAGGCCTCGTTTGCCAACTCTTGCACCCGAGAAAAGTGAACATTTTGCGTATCATTTTGTCTATTTGTGGTCCTAGAATTTTCACCAAAACGATTTTCGGAGTTTGCAGGATTATTTCGGAATGGGTTACGCGTTGTTGTACCTTGTTGGTAATTTGGTAAAGACGTAAGAAAATTCCTAGATAACCTGTATCTACACTCGTTATCTGTGTGATTATTCCGTCCACAGAAATTGCATGTAATGTTGTATTCCCTTTTTATGGGTTGTCTATTCGGAAAAGTGTTGGACTGCATGTTCCGATAACATGTGTCCCGTGAATGCCCTGGCTTACCACAGGTTTGGCAGACTATTCGATTAAATCTATGGGGATTTTCATTATAATGATACGACCTGGGAGAGTTATCCATTCGGGCAGCATGCGCTACTACATGGGCAATCGACTGCTTTAAATTGTTTCCCCCATGGACTTTAGCTAGTATTTTCAGTTGTTCGTTCTTTAATCCATCCTCAAATATTTGTACGGCCAATTTTGTGTTTTCCTCAATCAAGAAATCCCTCACTACCGCGTCTGCTGTTATTTCGCAAGTGGCAGAGTTCAGAGTCCTCAGAGCATTCGCAACTCTATCTCCATATTCCCGAACGGTTTCTCTGAAGAGTTGTTTCAGAGAAATCAACTCATTGTGTGCCGTCGACCGGGATTGCTCCTCTTTATATTCCGATTCCAGTTTTTCCTTTATATCTTCCCACTTAGCGATTTTGCTATACCTAATAAGATCATATGCAGGACCCTCTAGTCTATTTTTGACTAGCTCTAAAAATGTGTTATAAATATCAGGGTCTGGCTTTTTAATGGATCTAAACAAAACTTCTCCCCCGGAAATAAATTTGTTTAGGTAGGGACGCTTCTGAAAACATCTGAAATTCCGACATAGAGGCCATTTCAGGGGGGTTATTGTGTATGGGTTGAGAGTGGATTTGTTCTTCCCCCTGCCTAGCCGCCTGTCTTGTGTAGTAAGGACTCGAAATTGTAAAAATTTGAAAGAATGTATGGCGAAAATTTGTTATACTTCTTAATAATATTGGTTATGAAAGGCCTTTATTTTCTTATTCAATATATATGCATGGAAAAGATAAATTGCTGACCCAAAAGCTGTAAAGAAAGAAAATTTTCGAAGAGAAAGCAAAAAAAAAAAAAGGAAAAGTCGTCGAAAAACTGAAAAGAAAATTGTCCTATTGAGAAAAAAAATTTTTTTTTTCTCTAAAAGAAAAATTTCCAAGTCGAGATATTCCTAAAAAGAAGAGAGAAAAGTCGCTATTTTGAAAAAAAAATTCTTACTCTACTAAATGTTGATTGCTGTCGTACTGTTGAAAGAAGTCTTGTTTGTCTTGAGTTTTGCTCACTTTTTTTTTTTGATAGTTGGGTTTTTTTTTTGATAGGAGTCTTTACCGCCAGGCAGACTTTACGTCCTATAAGTTGAGTGTATCCTGGTCTTTTGTTGTTTTATTTTTAGTTTAATTTCTTCTTCTTTATTTAGTTTTTATTTATTTATGGGATCCTTTGGTTGGATCCCGCCGCTGCCACCAGTGTTGCAATACAGCGCCGTGCATCCTCGTTAGAGGGAAGAGCGTGGACCTTTTCTTTCGAAATCTTAATTAAAACGCAGGATTATCTTCTCTCAGCATTTGAATCTGTTTATTCTCATTTTCCTTTTCTATTTACAATCTAACTTCTAACTTCTGCTGAACTGTATATTCTTTTCTCTGTCTCTAATAACTTCTGTTCTATAATAACTTCTGTTCTATAATAACTTCTGTTCTATAATAACTTCTGTTCTATAATAACTTCTGTTCTCCACTGACTTCTGTTCTCCACTAACTCTCAACTTATTTCTCAACACTCAACTAACTGACCTCAACTAACTTTACAATAAAATTTTCCCTCTTCTTATAGAACATTGTGTTCTAATTTACTGTAAATTATAATATGAACAAAATCAATTTTATCAAAGTATTATTTACTCTAAAAGTCACAGCTTTTAAATTTTGAATAAACTTTGAATGAAAATCAAAGAGCCATGTTTCAAATGAAAAAAGGGGCATGTTATGAAATGTACTGGAACTGACTTGATATAGAATATTGTGGATGTTTATTTATGATATGTATTAAATGAGAATGTTAGATATGTAAGGAGAATGTTTTAAGGATGTGTTAGATAAATAATGAGACTCAGTATTAAACTTAATAGTTATAAGGACAGTAGTATTCTGGAATACTACACTGGGAAGGGGGTGGTGTAGCGACTCTAACAGATACACACACAATTCACAAGCAAAATAGTGAAGAGCACCGAACGAAATATCGAATAAGAAAATACATTAGAGCCGTATACCAAGCGATAACATAACAATTCACATCAGTGGAGTATAGTCGAGTTTAAAAATCAAATTCTAAAATCGGCCAGTAGCTTAATGGGAAACGCTTAGCTCAATTTTTGGTGATTCAAACTGTCATAGCGTCAGTTCGAATCACACGTTATTCTTCACAATTATTTCAAACGCTATAGATTTTTTTTCAGAATCGTCACATTTACTATATTTACTTGGTGACGATTCTGGGTTCATCATATTAAGCAAACACTATAGCAACTGCTATAAACATAGGATAACGATTTTTTGGAAATCGTTTAGCAAAGTGTGATGATGGATGGGATATGTATATTGGGAAAAATGCTCGATTTGATTTCAGAATCGCCACTTTGAGTATTTACTATATTTACTTGTTGACGATTCTGGGGTCCTTGTATTAAGCAACCGCTATGTATTATTATATGGGAAATCGTTTGGATTTAATGGGGTGATAATGAGATAACGTGTATTATATGGGAAATGTGTGTATTTTATGGGAAATGGGTTTTGATTAATTGTGTGATGATGGGTTATGTATATTGGGATTGTGGGAGGATGGTAGGGCTTCCGGAGAACTACAACGCCAATAAATAGTAAATAGTAATATATAATATATATCAAAAAAAATGTAAATACGACATAAAAAGAAAATACAAAAATGTCTACAGTTCCTATATGTTTTAAAAACCATTTATTCATTTAAATTTAATTCATTTAGCGCAAACATCTAAATATTTGAAAAAAAAACTTCGTACTGGATAAATGCAGACCGAATAATTTTTTTTATGAAGAGTTGCAGGAAATACTAGGGTTAGACGAAATGTGCAAATTAATCTAAGAAGTTTTTCTGCCCTTGATAATTAAAGCCTTCTTAAGATTAGCGCCAATCCATCATTGACACGAGTATTACCTTTTTTTAAATTAATAAAGCCGGAAAAATGTCAGTGCTGTTATCTTATATTAAATATGTCTTCTGCCTAATACGACAAAAAATGTCACGTAATTTTAAGTCAGTTGCGAAATAATTACTTTCTTTCTGTTCGTATGTCAGCCGACGCGCTACATCTTCCAGTTTAATTGCAGAATAATTTCTCATGAACACTCTCAGGTGATTTGCCCATCCATCCTTTGCGCGATATCCTAATAAATCCATGTAGAGTACACTTTTCTTGCACCGTTGCCAAACACCCCCAGCATGTTCCAAAAACTTTCGTATCTCAGCTTTACCCAGGACATGTGCTAATAAAAACACAGGAAATTTGCAATTCACTGCGGCAAGAGTTTTTGCTCACAATGCACAGAGCACACGAGGCTCTCAAGGTCCAAGGCATAAGCCAAGGATAACCCTAGAGAGGATAACGTGTGATTCTGGAAAAGTGTGAAAACGGAACAACCGCCCTAGGAGAGTAGAGAAAGGAACCGTAGAAAAAAAAAATCGACCAAATAAGGATACTATTTACTGTCAAATACCGCACAACAACGTTCGTACATTCGTACGTTCGGTCGTTTGTACTGTGAAATGTGCGTGGATGGATGGAAGATCCATCTAACACGAACACTTTTTTGCGGTTGCATTTTAGAGATGTCCTTGGGTATGTAATTACTTAAAAAATTAACTCGGTTTTTGTGGTGTTCAGGGAATTTTTGATGCTTACAATGAAATTTGTGTGCTACCGGAAGAATATAATATGAGAAGTACCCAAAGGGCGCCGAGGTATGTGGATGGCATGGCCATATCCGTTCTCCTTTTTTTATTCCGATTTTAGTAACGCTAATGTTGCTGGAATATTTCCAACCGACTGAACTCAACGCTAATCTTATATGATATATTACAGTTCTCTTGCACTGCCACAGTGATCATCATGATGATATCCTTAACTGTTTCACTTGATTTGATTATTATTTTAGCCCTTATGAAACGTGCGTGTGCCCTCCATCAGGGAAGCGTAACATTTTGCGCTCACATTCTCAGAATTTTGGAGTAGGTGCTTTAATTAAATGAATTTATTACCAACGGACGCCCACATGACTGGGGGTTCCGGAACACGTGTACGACAAACATGGAAATTCTTACAAAAAATCTACTAATTCGAAATTCCACGAAGCGGAAAATCATGATACTAGGGACGGGGAACTTCGCATAAGTACGCCTGCTTCTGTTAGCCCGAACCCATAGGGAGAGCTATCACAATTGCAGAAGTAAGGAGTTCGATACTGGCTTAGGAGAAAAGTTTTCCATCGGTGCTGGCTGCAGGAATTGCCATATAATGGAAGTTCAATTATTCCATCTGGTCCAATTTCAAGGAACACAGAACAGAAAAGTTCAAACTCGAGATTTATCCAATTGAAAGTTGAAGATCTGGACAATGGTGTTCCATGGGAAAGCTGAACAAAGTGATAAAAGAATTTTGCATGTTGAGAAGGTGGACCGTAACATAAAAGTGGAGGCAACCGAGCTGTGTGTTGACCAAATGATTGTTTGCATTCATGTTCCGAGATTGAAAAATCCAGATACAGTAATTATAATATCAATTTGGCTGTCACTAATTGAGTACAATTGGAAAGTTGAAGGTTTCTTCAAGTTCCGCCTTTTCCTTTTTTAAGTATATTTCTAGTTTTGACACCGATGACAGTTGGATTGTTTCTGAACAACAAGGCAATATCTGAAAAAAGTGTGTCCTCTGTTTATGATGGCACCGTGCTAGACAAGGGCGTTTCAAAATTGAGTCAAATTCCTTTTTATTTTATCGTACATAATTTGGAAGCAGGCATGGTTGGAAGTAAAACTAAGAAAGTAAAAAAAAAAGCAACATAGGTCGTATTACATTCCACGTTCGTTCATTGATTATCTCAAAATCTGGTAAATATTTGCTCATGCAATCCAATTCGATTTCTGCACTTTTGCACGTGTCCAAAAATAATTCGCTTTTGTCCAGTGTATGGCGTTGATCCTTTAAACGATACTCTATAATGTGGTAAGCTGCTGTCTAACGAACAGGCATCCGATGGAATATCGCCCCAATAACCTGCAGGCCTCGTAAAATGGTCGGAAGAAATCTATAACTACCCTTTGGAGATTAGTTGAGAGACTGGACGAAAAAGTTGTCACATGTGTTATGCTGTTCTGTCGTCAGGTTCCCTGGTGGAATACCACCACGTCACTCTATAGGCAGAGCGATATGGTACGGAGAACTCTTTGATATTGTTTCGGAACTTGGGAGATAGCTCGTTCTGAAGTCATGGGGGTACCCTCAGAAATAAGGGTTTCGCATTTGGATCTCCGGGCGGACTAACTCAGGAGTGACAATGTGCGAATGGTTTCATGAGAAAGCAAACATGAGGCAATTCGTCTCTGGGGAATTGAGTTTATAGCGTTTGAAATAATAGTGAAGAAGAACGTGTGATTCGAACTGACGCTATGACAGTTTGAATCACCAAAACTTGTACCTAAGCGTTACCCATCAGGCTACTGGCCGTGTTTAGAATTTGATTTTTAAACTCGGCTATACTCCACTGATGTGAATTGTTATGTTATCGCTAAGGTAAACGGCTCTGATGTATATTCTTATTCGATTTTTCGTTCGGTGATCTTCACTATTTTGCTTGTGAACCTGTTAGAGTCGCCACAAGTTCACATCTGAATAACTTCCAAATTTCAACTGGTTCTGTACTATCATTGGAAACTGCTTCGCTAATACGAATGTAAGCGTCGTTCGCCAATATTTACAAAAATTGAAAACGAGGACGTTTTAGTATATCTTGTTCATTGAGATATTTTTCAAAATCGTCTTCAGATTCACCGGTGTCGGGTGAAGATGATGGTACTTCGTGTACGCTGCCTGCTGTCGTCTCTTTTTCTAGTCAAAGGCCTTTCATGGGAACGGTTAATTCAAACAGAGCGTTTTTAGCTCTATTTATTTGTTCTTCGGCCAATAGGGATCGAATCATGGGGTCAACATAGATCCCAGCCAACAGAATATCGTTGTCCAGGAAATGTTTTTCTCTACATAGCATGGCGTTTTTAATTCCACCAGCAAGAGTATTATTTAGGATCTTCGGCAAACGAAAGATGATGTTTTCCCACTCCTTGAAAAATAAACCAGGAGTCAAATCTTCCGCTTGCATTACTTTTGTAGCGATATAAGGATGGCGAAGCACGGACTCAAGATCCTCCACTTCTTTCCATTGAATTTCAGTCATATTCACGTTCGGGCTAGCCATGTCCTCAAGATACTACCCCATCTTGTAGCTTGGTCCAAAATCGCTCCCTTTCCAGCTCTTCGTTTGATTATGGCATGTATTTTTGGTGTTCTGGCGGATATTGCGACGTTTCGTACGTTTTCACAAATTCTCGTTGCGTGCACTTCTCTCAAGCCATCAGGGATTGCCAATTGCAACGTATGTACTGCACATCGCATATGATGGATCTTAAAAAAATCAGAAGCGGCAGCACAAAGTGTATCATCTAAAATATTAGAGTAATCACCAATATCGTCTTCCGCCTCAATAGTACTTAATTTTTCGACAGTACTCAACAAAAATGTATTTAAAATTTTAACGAAAAAGTAGTCGGAGTCGCTCGTTTTTTACGACTCCGACTCCGACTCCGACTCCACAACCCTGGTTCTAAGGCGTTTAGCCTTTAGATTAAGGTCTGTATTTTGCCTTCTCCGAGGCACCATTTGGGCATCCTTTGATTTACGTCCATATTATGGACCACGTTTCCTAATTTTTTGGTTTTTTTTATTGTTTTTTTGTTATTGCGCGAGTGACAGATAGAAAATCACGTTCAGGAGTTTGTTTATTATATTGTGCACATACACAAACAGGAACACTTCGTATGTCGCGTATCGCACTAATTCTTTTTTAATTATTTCGGGTGCAGAGAAGTCCCAAGCGAACCCATGTTCATTTAAGATGTGCAACGCGGTTTAATTTAAAAATAATCATTTAATAATAGTTTTACATACACTTCACTTTTTAGACCGTTCCGGTTCATCAACTATCGTTTGCCGACACGTCTACACCGGATCGTGGTCAATTTGGTACTGAGTCGATGTGAGTGTTTTTGTGAAAATGGACTAAATTGAGTATTGAGTTGTCATTAAATTTTTGTTTTTGAAAGGCAATACGCCTACGCAAATCAAAGATGATTTGGACTCTGTGTATGGGGAGTCTGCACCATTATTTACCACGGAGAAGTTTTGGGCAGCTGAATTTAAACGTGGCCGTGAGAGCTTGGGAGACGATGAACGTTCGGTACGTCAAAAAACTGCAGCAACTGACGATAACATCGCTAAAGTTCACCAAATGATGCTAGACGACAGCCGAATTAAAGTGAGAGAGATAGCAGAGGCTATGAAAATGTCCAAAGAACGTGTTTGCCATATATTAAATATAGATTTAAGCATGAGAAACCTGTCCGCACGTTGGGTGCCAAGTTTGTTCACGTTAGACCAAAAAGGTGTTCGATTGAACATTTGCAACGCTCTCTTGGCGCAGTTTAGGCTAAATAAATCCGAGTTTTTGGCGCTGATTAATTACTGTCGATGAAACTTGGATACACCAATATACTCCCGAAACAAAAATACAGTCAAAAGAATGGACTGCAAAAGGGGAATCGCCTCCAAAAAAGCAAAAACCGTTTTTTCGGCTGGGAAAGTGATGGTAACTGTGTTTTGGGATAGTCATGGAGTTATCTTAATCGATTATCTTCAAAAAGGAAAAACCATTACAGGGCCATACTACGCATCATTACTTGGGCAACTGAAGGCAGAAATTGCGGAAAAAATGGCCACATTTGTAGAAAATCCTGTTTAAAGACAACGCGCCGTCTCACACCTCAGCGGTTGCCATGGCGAAAATCCACGAATTACGGTTTGAACTGCTTGACCATCCGCCTTACTCACCAGATCTAGCCCCAAGTGACTTCGTTTTGTTCCCTAATCTAAAAATTGCGCCCGGAGGAGAGAAATTTTCGTTAAATGAGGAGGCAATCACCTTCGTGAACATTTATTTTCCAGAGAAAAACGCCGAGTACTATTTGGACGGGTTAGAGAGATGGGAGCATCCCTGAGAGAAGTGTGTAGAGTTACAAGGAGACTATGTAGAAAAATAAAAATAAATTTTATGAAAAAATGTCGTGTATCTTTGTTAGGTCGGAAACTTTTCAGCCCATCCTCGTATACATATATAGCGTTTGCGACGATAGTGAAGAGCGTGTGATTCGAACCGACGCCATCACGGTTAGAATCAGTAAAATATAGAACCAAACCTCAACGCGTCAGGCCACTGCCGCGTGTGTACGAATTCGATTCCTAAACTCAAGTTCATTCTCGATTGATGTGGAAATGCTACATTACTGCTTTGGTATACGGCTTTAATGGGTGTGCTTTTGGTGGTGTTGTTCTTCACTATTGGTCAGTGTCTGCTAGAAACGCCACACATATATGCCGCAAACTTTTGCAAACCTACTTTATACGTGAGTTCCAGTTGAAGTTGTAGACTGGATGCTGTAGTGATTCTAAATCACTACACCTTTCCATTTACCAAAAACCACCTAATCCAATATCCCGTTTAGAAATATTTACCCTCAATAAAACCTATCCCATTCCTATGCATAAAATACTTACCTATACCTAAGGTCCACCATCCGCTCATCCATTCTCCCATAGTGATTCATATGTGCGACAGATTAAACCTAAAGTTAATCTGCTGCACATTGATTCAATTCAAAAAAAAAAATGGGTGGCGAGAGGGGCGAATTTAGCGAGGCAAGGACAGATGTGTCCTTCATCCGTGAGGATGTTGG
The DNA here is from genome assembly GCA_963931805.1 of Microdon myrmicae. Lineage (NCBI taxonomy): Eukaryota > Metazoa > Arthropoda > Insecta > Diptera > Syrphidae > Microdon > Microdon myrmicae. The sequence continues at coordinate 16,248,421 of OZ007496.1, read as the reverse complement.
GCTCGGTCTCGCGATATCTGAAAAGAAAAGAAAAAAGAGGGGGTATCCAAGGATAGTGTGGACAGTGTTAGTCCAGGTGTTCTCTAACTACTTTTATAGAGGGATGGTGGGGAAGAAATCATACAAGACCGACAGGTCTTGGGTGCGGTAGTAAACGCAGATCACGTCTTTGGCGTCTGATGATCTGCGCTTTGGTCGGTGTGTGTGTGTTTGTGCCGTCTTGTACTGTGCGTCCATGTGTGTGGTTTGTTAAGAGTAGACCCTATGGGATGGATCCAGGAATCCTCTATTATAGAGGGGAATGTTGTTGGGAAGGGTGCTTTCTTCAGTTTTGTACTGAAGAAGAAATTGTGGGGGTTTGATCCGAAGAGATCGAGAGAGCGAAGGGTCAAGGACGCAAGAGTCCCGTACAAGTAGGTTCTCGCTGTTCTGAATGTTTTCGAGGTACTTTTATGCTAATTGAAGCAAGTACTCGTCGATAGGGGTAATGGAGGCGCCTTCGTATAGGTGAGAGTTGGGATAATGACGACCGTCAGGCCTTCTAGAATGATTGGTGCATCTTCTGAGGAGTTTCCTTTCCAAAACGCGAAGGCTTTCCATTTGAGCCGAAGATATGCAGGACTGTCGGGGGTTGGTACTTGCGTCGTCAAGGACGCGGGTTCTATGCCAACACCACGTACTACACGTCGCGAAATCGAAACAAGGTTCTCCAAATAAAACACTTAGTTAATTTCTTTTTTGTGGCACATCAGCTTTATTACAATTTCCTTTTAGGTGTAAGCTAAACTTAACGTATTTAACATTCACAGCGTGGTTACGTTTACTGTTTGATATTTAGAGTATATTTAGGTTATAGTTAAACTCAACGGGTGTTCACGGTTCGAAAATATATATACAAGTTCGCTTACTTAAGATGTCGTTCACAATTAAAACATATATATACAAGTTCGCTTACTTAAGATGTAGTTTCTCGATTTAAACATATATACACAAGTCCGCTTACTTAAGAGTCAATGCACATTTTAATTACATGAAACGTTCGGTATTAAACGACACTTTACAAGACTGTGTTCGCCCAATGTTGATGAGAACTGGTATTAAACGACACTTTACAAAACTGTGTTCGCCCAATGTTGATGAGAACTGGTATTAAACGACACTTTACAAAACTGTATTCGCCCAATGTTGATGAGAACTGAAACTTTGACAACCCGATCTCGACCTTTGCGTCCGCGCACCACGAATAATGGAATCTGACTAATTGGAAATCATCCAAAAACAGGGAACCTCAAAGAGACTGAAAAAGAGGCGGAGTTACACGATTAACTCGATGTAGTTAATCGTGATTGGATCAGACGGAATAGGCACACATTGCGCATGTGTGCGTATGCCATGCATACGATCGTTCAGCGACCGTGGATGGCGAGCAACATCGCTAGTGCATTTTCTAGGAATGTAAATAATAGCATCTGGGGTGTGAAAGACCCAAACCGATGATTTGGTCATCCTAATGGAAGGCCATAAATCATCATTTCTGTTGCCGATGATTAAACATTGCAACGAACATAGGGTGCAGCCATTGCCAGATGTTGTAAGTAAACATTTTCTGGCTGCTGGTGATCGTTGTTTGAATGTTATCTATGAACATGGGGAACGCTAATTGTGGTGCCAGCGATTGCTGGAAAACAGGGACGTGTTTGATTTGCGTCAATATAAACCTTGTCGGCGGTAGAAAATCGATAGGGGCAATAGCCGTATGCATGTTATGCAGGGGATAAACAAATACAACGAGTCACAAAGAACTCTTGTTGATTGTTGTTTCCATAGCTTAAGGCTATGGAAACGAGATGCCCTGGCAGAATGTATGCCTAACGATAAGATTTCAGATGCCATGGCAATGTGTTGATTTTGCCATGGACTTATGTTCTTTTCAGGAAATGATGTACGCCTCGGGGATAAATTTTCGATGCCACGGCAAGGTGATAAGCTTTGCCGTGGGCTTAATGTTTTTTAGGGAATATGGTCTGGCCGAGGGTGAGTTTTCGATGCCACGGCAAGGTGATAAGCTTTGCCGTGGGCTTAATGTTTTTTAGGGAATATGGTCTGGCCGAGGGTGAGTTTTCGATGCCACGGCAAGGTGATAAGCTTTGCCGTGGATTTAATGTTTTCAGTGGTGATGCTGGAGAAAAAGGGGTTTGTAAGGAAATCCCCTACAGAATAGGTAAGCTGCCTAACATAAATTCAAAACGGTTATCCGATTGGGTAACCGTATTAATTCCGGCGATTTGGCTGAGGGTAAATGCCGTAGCAAGGTTACGCAACCTTGCTGAAGTTCGACCGAGAGGTAAGTCGTTCGCCTGGAAAGGTGGGGATCGAGCGATGTATGGCTCTTCGGGCCCTGAAAAGCCCCACATCACTCCCTCCCCAGTGACGTAGTCACGAAACAGGTAAGGCAGGTTAGGGGGTGGTTAGTTGGTTATGGGCGCGCGTTTGAGCGCGAGTACGGGGAGGTTGTGTTGGTGGAGTAGGAGCGGTGTCGGTAGATGGAGGTGATTCTGGAGCGGAAGCTTCCAGAAAACAGGGCTTAAGCCTTTCGACGCTGACCGTGGATCGCTTGCCTCTAATGTCGATCTCGAAGACGCGGTCACTGATGCGGCGGAAGACTTTGAATGGGCCATCATAAGGTGGGTCGAGGGGTTTTTTGACCTTATCCACCCTGACAAAGACGTGCGTGCAGCTGTGCAGTTCAGGGTGGACGAAAAGTTTTTTGGAGCCGTGCCTGGTTACAGGGGTTGCCCTAACCTTACGTAGCAGGTCACGGAGATGTCCCAATTCACGAAGTTGGTCACACGGTGTTTCGCCATTCAGGAAAAGTTCTCCTGGAAGAAGGAGGTTGGTACCGTAGGTAAGCTCTGCTGCCGAAGCACCCAGGTCCTCCTTAATACTTGTCCTCAGGCCGAGGAGGACGGTTGGAAGGGCGTCAAACCATTGTGTGTCATTATGACACATGAGTGAGGCTTTAAGAGATCTATGCCAGCGCTCTATCATCCCATTTGATTGCGGGTGGTAGGCGGTGGTACGACTTCTTTGGCAGCCGAGAAGATCTGTTAGCTGCCTAAAGATTGTCGCCTCAAATTGTGGACCTCGGTCCGACGTAATGGTGGTTGGTACACCGAAGCGTGTGACCCAAGTTGAATAAAAGGCCTTGGCGACTGATTCGGCAGTAACTGCCCGGAGAGGTGTCGCCTCTGGCCATCGCGTGCAGCGATCCATCATAGTGAGGATATAAGAAAATCCTCTTGATGGAGTAAGCGGTCCCACTATGTCTATGTGGACATGAGCGAAGCGTGCCGTGGGAAGCTTGAATTGCGCTGGCTCCAGTACATTATGTCGCGCTACCTTGCAGCGCTGGCACTGGAGACAAGCACGGGCCCAACCGGTGAGGTCTTTGTTCATCCGGGGCCAAATAAATTTGCGACGGACAGCAGCGGCTGTTGCTCGGCCGCTGGGGTGGGCAGGGTTGTGGTAAACCTGGAACACGCCCTTACGAAGTTTCTCGGGAATGTAAGGTCTAGCGGTTCCAGTGGAGACATCACACCAGATTTCGCCCAAAGGGTCGCGAAGGGTAATTTTCTTCAGCTCTAGTGCCGTATCGGCAGTTAGGAGGGACTTGAGCTGTTCATCCTCCTCTTGAGCTAGGGCAAGATCAGCGTTATTCAAGGCGGTACGCAAATGAATCGTATCGATTCGAGAAAGGGCGTCCGCCGTGACATTCTGTTTACCGGAGATATGCCTTATCTCCGTGGAATATTGCCCAATGAGGTCTAATTGACGCTCTTGTCGGGGGGAGGCATTTCCCGACTTCTTCCGGAACGCATAGACCAATGGCTTATGGTCTGTTAAGATGGAGAGTGAGCGACCTTCTATCATGTGACGGAAGTACTTAACAGCGCTGTAGATCGCGAGCAATTCACGGTCGTAGGCGCTGTAACGTCGCTCAGTGGGACTCAGCTTCCTGGAAAAGAAACCAAGTGGTTCCGGACGGCCTTCAATGTCCTGTTCAAGGACGGCTCCGATTGCGGTATCCGATGCGTCGCATTGGATAGAAAGTGCCGCTCCCTCGAGAGGGTATCGGAGTAAGGTGGCATTTGCCAATTGTTCTTTGGACAGTTGGAATGCTCTATCAGAGACTTCTGTCCAATTGATGGGGCGCTTATCATTGCGCTTAGCTCCTTTTAAAAATTCATTGAGCGGAGCTTGAATCTGGGCAGCATTCTTCAGGGTAGGACGGTAGAAGTTCAGCATGCCCAAAAATCGACGAAGCTCACTCACGTTAGTAGGCCGGGGATACTTCATGAGGGCCTCCACACGGTCTGGTAGTGGGCGAATGCCCTGGTTGTCAACGACATAACCCAGATAGGTGATTTGCTCTTTGGCGTATTGACACTTTTCTGGGTTGATGACAAGACCGAATTCGCGGAGGCGCTCTAGGACCTGACGTAAGTGGTGTTTATGTTCGGCGAGGTCTTTGGAGGCGATGAGAATGTCGTCAAGGTATGCATGGCAGCAATTAAGACCACGTAAAGCCGTGTCGATATACCGCTGGAATGTCTGTGCGGCATTCCTGAGGCCGAAAGTCATCACTTTGAACTCGAAGAGTCCGAAAGGTGTAATGACTGCGGTCTTGGGGATGTCTTCAGGTGCCACCGGAATTTGGTGGTATGCCCTGGTGAGATCCAGGGTTGTGAAGACATTGCACCCTCGTAACTTGTACGAAAAATCGTAGAGGTGTGCAATTGGGTATCTGTCCGGGACAGTTGCTGCGTTCAACAGCCTGTAATCGCCACATGGGCGCCACTCACCAGAACGTTTCTTCACTAAGTGGAGTGGGCTTGCCCAGGGACTGTCCGACGGTTGGCAGATACCTAGTTCGATCATATGCTCGAACTCCGCGCGCGCCGCACGTAATTTTTCCGGAGCCAGTCGACGTGGACGCTGGCTCACCGGGGGACCACGTGTTTCTATATGATGAAACACCGTGGCTTTATGTCGGCGCTGGTTAGGCAGAGGAACTGTTGTGCTCACAAATTCCTGTACCATAACCTGGAATGGGTCTAAGCACTCTGTGGCCCCTGAAGTTGCCGCTGGTGATGCCGTCATGGGCAAGGGGGGTGCGGTTGGAGCCACAAGTCTGTTATGGGTCGAATCGACCAACAGATTATGTGCGCCTAATAGGTCGGAACCTATCAGGGGTTCATTCACGTCCGCAATGACGAAACACCAAGTGATCGGACGTCGAAGACCCAGTTGTAGTGTCAGCTTTTTACGTCCGTACGTAAGTATCGGCGTATTATTCGCAGCTGACAATTTAAGTGCGGCTGGCAATTTGAGTGCGGCTGGCACGCGGTTACGCGGAGCAAACGATCGCGGGAGGACTGAAATATCGGCGCCGGTGTCGACAGTAAAAGCGATATTCAGTTTCGAATCCCGGATGGTTAAGCGACTTATCGTAGGGGTGCCGGCCGATTGCGCGAGGGTGTCGGTCGGCAAAATTAGTTTAAAGAGCGCCTCTGGTTGGTGGAAGGTTGCGTCCAACCACAAGGCGCTTTGCAATTGAATGCGCGATCACCATATCGCTGGTGATTGGCGCACCAAGGCAGAGTAACGGCATTATCAGGTATGTTCTGCCTATTAGTATTGCCGTTACGGGGAGGTCGAGCCGGAGCTCGTTGGGAATTGGCCCGGTGAGGGCCATTTTGAGAGGAATTGGCCCTCTGTGGGGCGTTTTGAGGCATATAGGCCCTCTGAGGGGCAGTTTGGGAGAAATTCTGCCGATTGAGAGGACGGCTCGGCATGGCTCGATTCTGGGCGCTTCGAGGATTGTTCCTCACCTCCGCACGCAATTGAGTTATCTCGCGGAGGAGTGAGGTTTGGAGCGCCCGGAGGTCAGCAGGAGTTAGTTGTGTGGGCGCATTTCTTTGGTTAGGGTTGGGGCCTGCCACTGGATTCCCCTGAGGGAAATTGGTTGAGGCGGGCCCTCTAAAAGGTAATTGGGTTTGAGGAGGATTGGGAGTTGAGACCAATTGATGGGCTGTAAAAGGGAGACGAGGGTGCCGTGCAGGCTGTGCAGCGTGTTGAGAAACCGCCGCTACTTGGTACGCAGGAGGCTCAGAATACTGATCTGAACTTTCCATAATTGCGTCCGCAATTTTGGATAAATAGCCCAAACTCTGATTGGGTTGGGCTATAAGTGCCGAACGGGCATGCTGGGGAAGACACCTCAAAAAGTGAGGCCTTATTAGGTCGTCCCCAATCCTGGTCCCCGCTATAGAGCGTAAATGGGTCAGGAAAAGAGATGGTCTCATCCCGGATAAGTTGGTTACAGCGGCCAAACGTTGTTGCCGCACACTTCCAGGTTCGTCCAAAGCTTCGAGCAGAGCATCACGCATGTTGCTATATGGGTTGCGGCCGGCCGACTTTATTATGTGTGCAACATGCGGTCGCTGAGTGCGGTCAAGCACTTTCAACAGCTCAACTGCACGAAGTTGTTCGTCGTGCAAGGCTGAGGCCTGGAAGATGCGGTCTGCCACTGCAAACCAAAGGTCCGGGTCCTCCTCATCGAAGGGGGGAAGTCCTATATTAGGGTGACGAGTCCCATTCCCGAGGCTGGAAGCATCGTGGAATTCTTGGGACTCTGAAGGTCTTTGGGGTTGTAGTGAGGTACCGGCACCAGTTGTGGGCATTAAAATGCCGGAATTTGTCAAAGGGCCGATACCAGGGGCGTTGGAAGAGGTTGGGAGAGTGTTAGAAGATTTGGGTCGGTTCACGACGCTGGGGGCAACGGGTGGTGCCAGAGGGGTGGATTGTCCGGGCAAGTCTAAGTCAGTATCGACTTGCTCGGTTGGGAAATCGACGCTGGATGCGTCGTGGAATTCTAGGGGCTCGGGTTGTTCTTGGGCTTTTTGGGCAGCGCTATTTCGTGTGACAACCATAGTGTTTTGTACGAAACAGGACTGAAATCAACAGAGTAGGAGGGAATCAAAATAATCACCACGGAGGACGCAAAAATGGGCGTAAGAGGACGCGAAGGAGGTGAAGGGGGGGCCAATTGGGGTAAAAGAAGTCGCAGGACGTTGAGAGAATCCCGAATATCCCGGAACCAGGTTTTTATTAATTAAAATGAGTTGAGCGAAAGTCGGAACTGGAGTCAAGTGGAGTTGATGGGATCTTGAATATCCCCGAATACAGTTTTATTAATTAAAATAAGTCGAGCGATAGTCGGAGGAGTCGTATGTGAAATTACCGGAAGCTGCGTGTTAATCGATACCCTGAAGGGGTTTACAAATGTATGGAAACGACTAAGTTATTTTTAGGTTCGAAATATTGGTGGCTTTCTTTTTTCAATTTTACGCTGATTCCGTATTCAGGCGAATTAAATGCGGTTTTAAAATTGAACAATCATTAATAGCATGCGTGGCAATTTGGATTTGCGACAAGATTTTAATTTTCCATACAAAATTGTGTAAATTATACAGGGAAATTTTTATTTAAACGGTCCAACAATAATCCGGTTGTACCAGCATAAAAAAAAAAATGAGTAAGAAAAAATTTTATAATTACGGTCGAATTTTATCTTTTTTTGCCTTTGTGCTATGTTTTTAAAACTGCAAGTTTTTATCTGTGGTTAATGAGAATAACATAGAGACGTTAGCTTATTGTTTACTTAATGCCTATTATTAGGTAAATAGAATAAATGTTTAAAAGGAAAGAAAAGAAAAAAAAAAAAAAAAAAAAAAAAAAAAACGAAAACAAAAAAAAATTTTTGCGCATATAGTATACTATTAAGGAAAAATTTATCGTATGTTTTGGGTAGGCGTGTGCTTTATTGAAAATTTTCATTTACTTATTAATTCATATTCTGTCTTAAGTTCACTTTTTCGTTCTTTTTTTTAATATAAAAGTTACGTGCGCATTAGGGTTTTAGGCAACTGGGTCAAAGTTTAGTACTTAATGCTTGCTCAGAAGGAGAAGCCAATAACTTTACACTTTTAAGCTCAGAAGGAGCTCACACAAGAGAGAAAAGAAAATGGGTATGTATATCTCTTACTATTAGTGGTGTATATGCTTAATTTCTGCTTAATATAAGGTAAAATACACAATCTGATATATAAAAAAACTATAGTAATGAAAAGAAAATAAAGAAAAGAAAACAAATGTTTTTTTACTAAAACTTGCGCTTAGTCCTGGTTCATTGGCTGTTGTCCGGGTATTCTGTGATGTCTATCTTGCTAACGGCGAGTTGGGGCGGTTCTTGCCTTTTCCGTGTTCTCCTCAAAACGCAGCACTGGTCACTTTCGCTGGATGCAGCACCAATGATTTCCTTAGATTGTCACTGTCACCAAAGTCATCGTTTAAAGTTCGAAACTTGAAGGTTGCGCGATTTTAATTAGCATTGTAAAGTTTCTGTTTTTGGATCGGAAGGCGCGATAGTTCTAAGTCGCGGGTCGCCAATGTCGGGGGTTGGTACTTGCGTCGTCAAGGACGCGGGTTCTATGCCAACACCACGTACTACACGTCGCGAAATCGAAACAAGGTTCTCCAAATAAAACACTTAGTTAATTTCTTTTTTGTGGCACATCAGCTTTATTACAATTTCCTTTTAGGTGTAAGCTAAACTTAACGTATTTAACATTCACAGCGTGGTTACGTTTACTGTTTGATATTTAGAGTATATTTAGGTTATAGTTAAACTCAACGGGTGTTCACGGTTCGAAAATATATATACAAGTTCGCTTACTTAAGATGTCGTTCACAATTAAAACATATATATACAAGTTCGCTTACTTAAGATGTAGTTTCTCGATTTAAACATATATACACAAGTCCGCTTACTTAAGAGTCAATGCACATTTTAATTACATGAAACGTTCGGTATTAAACGACACTTTACAAGACTGTGTTCGCCCAATGTTGATGAGAACTGGTATTAAACGACACTTTACAAAACTGTGTTCGCCCAATGTTGATGAGAACTGGTATTAAACGACACTTTACAAAACTGTATTCGCCCAATGTTGATGAGAACTGAAACTTTGACAACCCGATCTCGACCTTTGCGTCCGCGCACCACGAATAATGGAATCTGACTAATTGGAAATCATCCAAAAACAGGGAACCTCAAAGAGACTGAAAAAGAGGCGGAGTTACACGATTAACTCGATGTAGTTAATCGTGATTGGATCAGACGGAATAGGCACACATTGCGCATGTGTGCGTATGCCATGCATACGATCGTTCAGCGACCGTGGATGGCGAGCAACATCGCTAGTGCATTTTCTAGGAATGTAAATAATAGCATCTGGGGTGTGAAAGACCCAAACCGATGATTTGGTCATCCTAATGGAAGGCCATAAATCATCATTTCTGTTGCCGATGATTAAACATTGCAACGAACATAGGGTGCAGCCATTGCCAGATGTTGTAAGTAAACATTTTCTGGCTGCTGGTGATCGTTGTTTGAATGTTATCTATGAACATGGGGAACGCTAATTGTGGTGCCAGCGATTGCTGGAAAACAGGGACGTGTTTGATTTGCGTCAATATAAACCTTGTCGGCGGTAGAAAATCGATAGGGGCAATAGCCGTATGCATGTTATGCAGGGGATAAACAAATACAACGAGTCACAAAGAACTCTTGTTGATTGTTGTTTCCATAGCTTAAGGCTATGGAAACGAGATGCCCTGGCAGAATGTATGCCTAACGATAAGATTTCAGATGCCATGGCAATGTGTTGATTTTGCCATGGACTTATGTTCTTTTCAGGAAATGATGTACGCCTCGGGGATAAATTTTCGATGCCACGGCAAGGTGATAAGCTTTGCCGTGGGCTTAATGTTTTTTAGGGAATATGGTCTGGCCGAGGGTGAGTTTTCGATGCCACGGCAAGGTGATAAGCTTTGCCGTGGGCTTAATGTTTTTTAGGGAATATGGTCTGGCCGAGGGTGAGTTTTCGATGCCACGGCAAGGTGATAAGCTTTGCCGTGGATTTAATGTTTTCAGTGGTGATGCTGGAGAAAAAGGGGTTTGTAAGGAAATCCCCTACAGAATAGGTAAGCTGCCTAACATAAATTCAAAACGGTTATCCGATTGGGTAACCGTATTAATTCCGGCGATTTGGCTGAGGGTAAATGCCGTAGCAAGGTTACGCAACCTTGCTGAAGTTCGACCGAGAGGTAAGTCGTTCGCCTGGAAAGGTGGGGATCGAGCGATGTATGGCTCTTCGGGCCCTGAAAAGCCCCACAGGACCATATGGGAAAGACGTACGATATTCCAGATCGGATTAGCTGCATATAGCAGAGAAGCTTAACTTTGGTGTCAACTTTGTTGCTCCACTTCAAGATGTTGTGCAGTTGCTTAGACCGACCGAGGCCCCTTTGAAGAATGTGGGTCACATGTTTGATGAAATTCATTTTTGGGGTAAAGGTGACCCCAAGATATTTCATCCTGTCCTGTAGTATCCCCATTTTTATTCGAATATTCTGTGAATATCGAGAAGTAGGTTGGAAGCGTTTACTACTCAGAATTATAGCTACTGCCTTGGATGGGTTAGTTCGAATTTTCCATCGACTGTAATACTGATACAGTTCGTCCAGATGACGGTTGAGTCGGTTTGTTGCGAGTTTTGGGCTTTTGGATGACGTGTACACTAGGACGTCATCCGCATAGCAAATCTGGTTTACTCTACCATCCACAGGGCGAGGAATATCTGAGGTGTAAATATTAAATAAGATGGGGCCTAGAATGGAGCCCCGTGGTACGCCTGCAGCGGCGTGAAAAGTTCGGGAAAGCTTTCCATTCACTCTAACTTGGAAGGTTCTGTTTCGAACGAACTGGTAGATGATACTACATAGCGTTCTACTGAGGCCAGTATTCAATAATTTAAAAGCGAGACCTTCGATCCAAGTCGTGTCAAAATCCTTTTCAATGTCCAGGCTCACAGCAATGGTGGGTTTCTTATTACAGAGCCGCACGCAGACGTGGTTTTGAAATATGTTGAGAGCCATAGTGGTGCTCTGTGCTCTTCGAAATCCCAATTGGAAATCAGGTATTAGGTGCCTGGCACTGACAAAGTTATTTAGTTTCTCGTATATGTATTTTTCATATATTTTGCTGATGCAAGCGAGAAGCGAGATAGGGCGAAAGCTTGAGGGGTGAGACGTTGGTTTCCCAACTTTTGCTATTGGACAAATAATAGCGTGCCTCCAAGCTTGGGGAAAGTACCCCATGTTGTAAGCATGGTTGAACAGAATGGAGAGCTTTATAAAGAATAAGGCAGAAAGCCTTCGCAACGAGTGGTATGACATGTTGTCGATACCGGGTGACTTCTTAGGGTTTCGAGATTTAACCAGGCTCTGTAGGGTATTTGGTGCGATGAAACCGTGACCATTATCACGTGTGTCATTGAAGTATGCACTGTTAGTTGGGTTAAAGACAACAATTGGCTTGTTGAAGTCGTCCAACTTACTGTGGACATCTGAACTAATGATCGCAATAGTATCCGGGTCGCCATCTTGGAGAGTAAGTTTGTGATTGTTTTCGAAGGTCTCTCCGATGATATTTGCTTTATTGGTGTCGTTATTAATAACAACACCATTGTGTATAATTGGCCCAGTGATACGGGAAGTGCCACATGTCTTTCTAACATTTTTATAAACATTCTGGTACATCTGAATACCCTTCAGCTTGTCTTCCAATTGTCGGGTACGATTGTTTTGGATTCCCTGTTTTATCATATTGTAAATAATGGACCGCAATAATGGCTCCCTTTGCGTAAAGCGGTGACGATATCTCATTCTGCAGAGCTTTTTACGCTCCCGGATGAGACGAAGAGTGATGTCGTCATGAGGAATCTGATAGGTCTTTTCAAGTTTGTACTTCGGGACATGAGTCTCAGAAGTTTCAACAAGAATCTCGTGAAGTCATTTAGCAGTGTTGTTTATCTCAACCGTCGTTAGGTTCCTGTCAGTGGGAAGAGTGAATTGGTGGAGTTTATCGTTCAATATAATATTGAAGTTGTCCCAATTTGTCCGCCCATAATCGGGTATGTATCTGATATGAGCCCGGGATGCTCGATAGCCGCGAATGAATGTGGTCACAGCGCTGTGGTCAGATACACCCGCTGAAACTTGAGGTGGAGTGATTTGTGGAAGTAAGTCTTTGGACACAAAAAATATGTCCAGGATTGTGTCACCTCGAGTACCAACCGTAGGTGCGACTATTTCGAAGTTGAAGTCATAGGTGGTTTCGGTGTACCATCAGTACAGTTTTATGCCGTTTGGGCAAGAGACAGAGTTGTTCCAGTGGGGATGTCTGGAGTTAAAATCACCGCCTATGATGAAGGGTGTATGTCCCGAGGTCCTTATTAGTTTGCCGATATCTTTGGGATTAATGGGGCCATTATTGGTTTTATGCGAGTGGTATACGGAGTATATATTCACTCTACCATTATTGGCCAGATGCAGTTCAACCCCAGACACCTCTATTGACTCAAAGTGTGGGAGGTCAATAGCTTCATGGCGAAGTCCGCTATTAACCAGTATACAAGTGCCACCTCCGTTGCTGGTGGGACCGCCAGTGAGGGTTCGATCTCTTCGAATCATGGAGAAGTTTGGGAATACGGGACGGTGACATGGATGCAACCTAGTTTCGGTTACAAGTACCACGTCCGCCCGGTTTTTCTTTATGAAGTCAGAGACTATCATACGCTTGGAATGCGAAGCAAGGGAGTTGACATTTATGAGGATAACTTTATTTTTGGAATCCATTGTGATACCCTCTTACATATGCAGTGAAAAGGAGTGCCTCCCTCTCTGCCACGGTTGATAGTTTTCCATATCGGGGTCGAATATCTTCAATCAAGCGGGAGAAACTAAGCAGTTTCTCGAGCATTGAAGATTGCCCCCTCGGAGGCTTTTGCACCGCCGCCTGAATTTGAGGCGACGTGTTGGCCTTTACCGGGGCTCGCTTAGAGACTTGAATATGTTTTTGAGGGGGAGGAGTTGGGAAAGTTTTTATATTCTTTGCCTGCTGTCACCTAAGCATGTCGGCAAATGTAAATCCATTTTGGGAGAGGTTTTGTGTGGCCTTTTTTCCGAAGTCTGAAGCTCGAGTCTCCTTGGATCTTTGTATAATTTCTTTATATTTAGGACAATTCCTGTAACTAGCCGGATGCCCTTTGTTGCCGCAGTTACAGCAAGTTGGCAGTGTTATTTCATCCTGCACATTTGTTGCGGGATCGTATTTTGCTAGCGGTAGTTCGCACTTGCCAATATCGTGGGATTTTCCACAACGAACGCAACGGCGACTCATGTTGCAGTTTCAGGAGACATGCCCGAAACGTTGGCAACGTCTGCATTGAGGCATTTCTCTGTTATGAAATACCTCGAAGAGAACTTCCTGATACAAGATTGGAAGCGACTTTGTCCGTATTATGGAATCTATGTCGGTTCCTGGTGGAAGGTGAAGCTGCCATATGTTCAGCTTGCTGTATTTTTGCGGTCTGATGTTCACAAACCGTTGTGGGGGAGAGCATTTTTTGACGTCAATGAATTTGACGTTAGAAAATGTTGCCTCAAGAGCAGTTACGATGTCGTCCTTTTCCCAAGAGGCAGGGACTCGTTTTAAAGGGATTGCCCTCGACTTTTCGTCGGCCGGAGTGAAGGTGTAATAATTCACCTCCTTGGCCTTGAGGTTGTCGTTAACCTTGCGATAGGTTTCCCTATCGTTGGCTATGATTTTGTTTAGGGATGGGCTGAAGGTCTTTGCCTTTAAGTTGGAAATCCCTAGCCGGTTCATGTCACCGACGAAATTTTTTAAATTGAGGTCTCGTGCAAAGACACCGGGTTGCTGTTTCTTCTTAGAAACAGGTGGGCGGTTCCCGACCTCTGGCTGAACAGTGTTGGGAACACAAACAGCCTTTAGCTTTGGGTTAATTACCGGAGTTGGCCTCGGTGGGCAAGGCTCCTGCGGAGGTACGACTTTCACATGAATTGGAGTTATCGCGGGGTTCGACAACTGTTTGGGGACAGCTGATGATGATGATGATGGGTTGGCGGGCAGCCGGTGGCCATACGCTTATTGGAGGGTCCTCCTTCGTAGCTTATTATTGGAAGTGGTATTACCGTTTTGGGGCCCTAGATGAGTTTGGGGTGGGGGTACGCGAGTCAACGTCGTCCATTGAGTCGTCAGAACTCTCAGTGACACTCTCTAACTCGGGCTCGAGCTCCGATTCCGAATCAGAAGCCCCCGAACTGGCACTGGACGGGGATGCGGGTGGTGCGGCTTCCAGTCGCGACAATTTATCTTGCAAGACAGCGTTCTCAGCCTTGAGAGCCTCGAGGTCCTCCCTTAAACTCTTTATGAGAAGAGCAGGTGTCCATCTATTGCGAGTACGTAAACATCGAGCACGAAAAAGAAACAAGAAACGCGTGGGGCGCAAGGAAAAGAAAAGAGGAACAAACATATATATAAATTAAGAAAATATAAATTAAATTAAAAATATTCAAACCACAAGTTGTTTCGCGTTCACATTCACAAAGTTGTTTTTTTCAACTCTTTTTTTTTTTTTTTTTTTTTTAAATTTAAATTTTAAATTTTTTTATGTATTTATTTTGTTAAAAACAAATTTTTTTATGTTGACAATGTATGTGTCTTCTATCAGGTTTCACTCTCGACTGATGTCAATTGTGAAGTGTATTGATTCAATTCCCTAACCCTAATTATATTTGAAACACAAATAATCGGGTTTGTGCTTCGACAATTAACAAATACAAATACTAATAATAGTATAAAAGGGCGGCGCATTTTGGTTTCGCGGCAGTCAGTCAGTCGGCAGTTAGTGATCGACGACCAAAGAATACAAACCAGCTTCCCAACCGAGAGGAAATAGAAAATAAATAAATCAAAATTGAACCGATTAAAGGAATTGTTCTTACTCGGCCCGGAGGTGAGTACCGTCAGGTAATAAATATTAAATTAAATATTGGTGGGTACCGGTAACATCCGGTATACCCAACAATGCCACTACAGTGGATTTTTCGTAGAAATGTTTCCTAATGTACAACAGTGCCCAAGATAATTTCTTATATACAAAAATCTTTCAAATGCCAGATTGTGTGGCATTAGCTCGAGATCAGATCACTGAAAGAAATTAGTACTAAAACCAAAACTTACACCGATTGTAGAACTGGGTAGTAAATTATTACACGAATCGTTATTATGCGACCTCCGTAGCGTATCAACGTGTCATGTATTTTCCGGGACTACAACATTTAGTCATTTTCTCTCTGCGATCGTCGAAGTGTGTAGACGCGTCCTACTACTGCTTTTGAAAAACAAAAGGGAAAAGAAAAATTAAAAGAAAACACGTGTGCGCGTGCAGACATAAATGTGTGACCGTCATTAGGAACGGTCTGTGGCCGAACAATAGTGTATCCTGTATTATATTAAGTGGAAAGTTTTGAGAAATTTCTGCGCGACATTTTAAAATTTAAGTAAAATTGGTAAACCAAAACATAAAATCAGCGACCACATCCGGAGTTTGCGTTCGCAGATGCTGGTCAGCGGCCCCAGTACTGCCGAGTTACCTAAAAAACGAAAGAAAAAAACTGATCATCGAATACCTCGCCACTGCCCCAAGATACCTACAAACCAGAAGACCACTGGCAAACAGTTGGACAGAAATCTGCAAATAAGGTGAGACCACCCCTAATTTATATTAAAAATCCTAATAGTACCAAAGAAGTCATCAAGACGCTTGAGAATGCCCTTGGACACAGAAATTTTACCACGGACCCAAAAGGATCTTCGATCTCTATAAAGACGATGACTCTAACGGATCATGACATGGCAATAAGAAAACTCTCAGAGAACAAACACGAGTTCTTCACATTCCAACATGCCCAGATGAAACCAAAAACATTCATCATAAGGCACATTGATCCAGCATGGACTACCGAGAAACTTACACTCGAAATCTTGAGGATATGCCCGTCAATGAAAATCCACAGATTGGACTACTTTCAAACCCCACACATGAGGGAGACTAATATTAGGAGCTTGCGAATCATACAGATCCCACCGAACGGTGATGTCACCCAACTTAAACAAATAAAATATTTGTTCACACACAAAATCACGATCGGGGAGCCACATAAACAGAGCATTCTCCATTGCAAAAGGTGTCAAGGATCAGGACACCTAGCAGTTGCGTGCCACCTAAGTGCACGATGCGGAAAATGTGCCGAACGGCATATACCAGGAGAGTGCAAAGTGAACCCGCCTGGCACAGAACCATCAATAATTCAGCAAACAAACGCCGATGGATCAACATCCACGAAAAAAATTACCATAACTTGCTGTAACTGCGGAGGCTCACATCCAGCTAGTTTTTCACAATGCCCCGAAAAGCTACGGATTCTGAAGAGACGTTCGTTACATACGGTAACTAATACGGCCAAACCAGCTGCAACGAAACCCTTATCACCACAACCATCCCATCTCAGGGGGTCAGGAACATCACATGCAGAAATTACGAAAAGTCCCCGTAGCTGCCCGAAATCTCAACAACCCAACCCCAACGTTCTCAACCTGGATATCTTGGGATACATCAGGAGCCTGGAGACACTACTACCAACCTTAAAACACAGTTCCGAATTGGAAAAAAAAGGTCAGATCTTAAATTTAATAACTTCCCACGTCCTTTCCCTTAATGTATAACTTAACCCTTATCTCCCTCAACTCAGAGTCCATTTATTCCCACACCCGTAGACAACACCTCCGACTGTTTGTTGAAAAGTTCTCCCCAGATATTCTTCTGCTTTCAGAAACTTGGCTGAAATCCACTTCTCGAGTCTACATACCTAATTACACATTTGTGTCCAACCCACGAACCTCTGGCCCTCATGGAGGTACGGATATCCTAATACATAAAAAATTCCAATTTACTGAGATTAGATTTGCTAATATAACTAGTGTCGAATACACGGCTGTTAAACTTTTCTGCCGAAATAATAAAGTACTGGTCTTGTCCTCCATATACATTCACCCTTCTCGTGAACCAAACTTCCCTAGTGCAGACATCTCACAAATAATCCAACAGTCTCTGCCAGGACCTTTCATAATAGGAGGAGACTGGAACGCACGACATACTGCATTTAATGACATCAAATGCAACAAATACGGCTACCAACTCCTTGATCTCCTCCGACTTCATCCATATGTCTACGCAGACTGCCCGTTGCAACCTACTCGAATTTGCAGCTCAACCAAGTCAACAATCGATTTCTTCCTAAAGTCTACAGAGAGCTATTCATCTAATCCTCCCACAGTGTCCTTCACATTCCCTTCGGATCATGGCTCTGTCCACACCTCGGTTCAAATCCCCTCGCTTGAACCACTCTACACTCTGAATCCTATTCCAAATTTCACCAAAACAAACTGGAAAAAAGTCAATAAGGATATTGCTGCTAGCTTTTCAAAATTTTCTTTACCGGAATCTTCTAACCTACCCCCTACACAAATTGACCAAACAGCGGCCCAAATAGAGCAAATACTCGGAAATGCTCTCTTCAGCCATACTCCCACTATCGTTCCTCATAATCACTTAGGAAAACCCGTACCCAACCTACTCACAAAATTATTACGTATAAAAAAACAACTCAGACGAAAATTGCACACTAGCTACTCACCTTTTATTAAACAACAGATCCAGCTATTGACCTCCCTGATAAATGGACAACTAAAAGTTTTCACTAATCAGACCTACACATCCACCTTAAACAGTATCAAACCAAATCGCGATCTATTTAAAAACATAAACAGACTAACGGGTCGCAAACTCAAGCCTCGAACAGATTATCTTATTCACCCAACTAATAATAACATCGTCCAGTCGGACACTGATATAGCAAACTGTCTCGCTGAACATTTCTGCAAAGTCCATAAGCAAAACGATACCCTCCCAGTAACAAATTTCCACGATACCGTGAACGATTACATTCCACGCTCACTGGAGCCATCCCTCACACCATTTATTACTGAATTCACCGAAACCAATAAAGCATCACACCCCGTAGGAATCGACACATTCCTAAGCCTTGAAGAACTATCCGAAATCATTACTTTACGTAACAATAAAAAATCGACTGGCCTAGATGGAATCCCTAACCTCCTATTCAAAAGACTCCACCCAGGCAACTTGCTCCCGATTCTCGTTCTTCTCAACCACATAATAAACGCTTCACATTTCCCTAAAAGTTGGAAAACAGCGGTGATCGTCCCTATTAGCAAATCTGGGCCCTCCAAGTACCCGGATAACTTCCGTCCGATATCGCAGCTAAACTCGCTTAGCAAGATTCTTGAATGTAAAATCTACAAAAATCTTCTCTCATTTGCCAGGGATAACTCCCTCATTCAGAACTCCCAATTTGGCTTCCGCTCACAACACTCCACTTGTCATGCTCTCTTAAAACTGACACATGATGTGACGACCCAACTCCAAAACCAATCCCCAACGGTATGTGTCTCCCTAGACATAGCTAAAGCATTCGACTGTGTCTGGATCGCAGGACTGTTATACAAACTTCATTCAATGTATGGATTAAACATCCACTCCACAAAACTTCTCGCTTCTTACCTCTCTGATAGAAAGTTCATGGTGAAAATAAATTCAACTCTCTCGACACCTTATAGCATAACCGCAGGAGTTCCTCAAGGATCCATCCTCGGCCCACTACTATACCTTCTTTATACATCAGACGCACCGCAGCCACTGTTACCCAATACAACAATGCTCAACTATGCCGACGACACCTTAATTTATTCAAGCAACAAGCTTGTCAAGGAGGCAAGGAACTGTATTAACAGATATCTCCCAATCCTGTCAGCCTACTTTACCAAGTGGAGAATTCAACTAAATCCAACCAAAACTCAGCTCATAGTTTTTAAAGGCAGAAACGCGAGTTGTACAAACAACACTATTCGCTGCCATAATAAAATCAGAATTAAAATAAATAACAATATAATTAAACCCTCCAAAACCTTAAAGTATCTAGGTATAACCTTTACCAACAATCTGTCATTCTCCTCCCACATTAAAAATACGATTCGTAAAGCCACAACCCAACTGAACCTCTGCAGAAAAGTCATGTACAAACCGAATGGTCTCTCTCCCAAAGTCAAATCACTTATCTACAAACAAATAATCAGACCCACTCCCAAATATGCATGCCCGATATGGTACCATATCACACCCGCCCAAATGGAGAAGCTACGCATTTTCGAAAGGAAATGCTTCAGACTTATCACTGGCCTCAACCGACATCCTAACTCCCACAAATATTACAACAGTAGTTCGCTCTACTATGCCGCTAATATTGAACGTATAGATCGACGCTTCCTCGAGCTGTCCATCAAATTTATCGAAAATCTTCCCAATAATCCCAATCCGATAATAAATGCGCTCACATCGACTCCGTCAGACAACCGAACTGCCTACCCGAACTGTCTCCACACCAGAACCCTCTTCACCTCTGGCAGGTTGGTCAACAACTCCAATGTGATTGTATACCACAATACTGAACTCTCACCTCACCAGTTTAAATATTGTAATATACAACCCTTCTCTAATATCTTGCGTTTCAACGACCAATCGGAAAGTGTTCCCCCAACCCATATCCCCGACTCATAGTACCCACCCTAACCCAAATTCCACCCATCAACCACTATACCTCCCGCCCCACCCTACTCTAACTTATTGTAATAATAATAGATTTAATAATTAGATAAGCTAGGCTAAGCTAAGTTAAGTTAAGTTAAGCAAATTAGTTAAGGTAAATAATTATATCCTGGTTTTCTGACCTTTTCCAGGAAGCCCCACCTACTCCTATCTTGTCCACCCATGAAATATATAACTTTATAATAATGTTTGAAAAATGTACTAGCAAGTATGTGTAAACGATTAAAGCTAAGCTAATTATAAGTTATCTGTATTACTTATTGTAACAAATCATTTATGGTCAATAAATACAGAAATGTAAAAAAAAAAAAAAAAATACACCGATTGTAGAACTGGGTAGTAAATTATTACACGAATCGTTATTATGCGACCTCCGTAGCGTATCAACATGTCATGTATTTTCCGGGACTACAACATTTAGGTAGTGTGGACTTTTAATTTCTTATTTCTTTCTTTTTTCCGTGGGTTTTCACCTGCATCCTACTTACTGAAGAGTTCACTTAATAGCCTTATACCCTTATTGCTGGCTTGCGACTTTATCTTATTGTAAACAAAATTAAATGTACGTTACCCGCTCAAATGTATGAACTGTGACAGTTTTTTAAATGTACACACTCCTCTTATATGATCGGGGACATGCCAATTAAAGTGTAAATTCTACGGGAAGTCACGGTATAAATTTCACCTATTTTGCTATGCAACAATAATTTCAAACTACGATTGGTTAAGGAAAACGAATTGGCCATCTTACAAACAACTCTTGCCCAGGTACGTGGTACTCCTAATCTTTGTCCAATCATCGCCATACATTCGTTGATATATTGCAATAGGGAAGGATCTTGAATCGCATTTACATATTCGCCGCTTGGTCACTGCTACTACCCCTTTCAATTTCCATATTCACCCGCGTGCAGGCTCTAGCAGCTCTGTTTCAAAATCATCGAGTACTGAAAAGGTCGCAAAGATAAATCCTTACCATAAAAGAACCATTTATTGCAGAACACCAATCTTCACGAGTATCGCCGTTCGACCGCTTGCGAAGTATCGTGACTCAGACACATTGATTGTAGCCCTCGACATTGGCCAGAGTATAAAAGGTCAAAAGCAAAAGACCAAAAGTGCAATTCGCATCGATGATTGCCACACGAAAAATCTTCTTTACGACTGAAGCGCAAATTTATTACGTTGTAAATTAAGGATGCCCGCCACACAACGCCACCGTCACACATTCGCACATATCCTTGCCATGCACTTTGGAGCAAAACGTTTGGGTTCATGTCCACTTGCCGGCAAAACCTCTGCACTCCAACGACTGTATTATGTAGTTCGATAAGCCTGGTGTACGATACAGTGGGTAAAGGAGACCATTGAATGCGTGGATAGTATTAAGAGCATTCTAGGACATTTTCTGCCGGACAATGTTCACAGGGCAACATGCACGTAGTGCTGGTGATTGGATATTGCCCCACAACAGGTAGCTATGGCGCCAATAAATTCAGTTTTCAAGCTGGAACACTAAATATAATCCTTTCTTAATTTTCTCTACAAATTGTATTATCCTCTTTGGTACTCTTTGTTGAAATGCCTACTCCAAGGCAGTCGATTGTATTCATGTGCTCGGGGTTAGCCTTTAACCTATCGCCCCATATTATCTAACGATTCTTAGGGTCCTTAAGACGATGGCTTACGTACAGTATACACACATGTGCCTACTACCTATGTCCTGCTCACAGGCTCTTGGAATCTGTCCAAAATTATTTTGTGGAGATTCAAGTGAAAGGATTAAATTTCATAACTCTTTCCCTATTCATTTGGCAAGAATGTGAAGGAATCGGGCGGCATGCTAACACGGCTCCTCTGGGCTTTGGAGCATACATCTGATGGGTATGACGTGTTTGTTATAACAACTTATTTATGAGTAACCTCTGGTGTGGTGGCAGAGTTGAAGAGACGCCACAGTTGCCACTCATATTCTGAGTGAAAATAGGGTGGTGAGTGACACAAGTTCACCACTGGGGAACTTTGCAGAAGCGGAGTATTTTAAGAGAATTCCATGAAAGCTCCAGTTAGTGGTAGAAAGAATTGAGTGAACATTAACACTTACTCTCGGCTTGTACTCCTGTGGGGAAAATGGACATGTTTGAGTTAAATTCTTTCAGGATGTGACAGGTGGGGATTTTTGGGCTACAGACGTGTTCCGTCATTCCTTCGAGTATGAAGTTTTGTATGACCTATGACAGTTCTCTTCACGTTTTGGTTCAAAGTTTTGTGACAGGCCTAATTGTTGAAGGAACCGATGAATTTCAAAATTATCGTATAAATAGCGATGTCCAAAAATCAATTCAATTGGCACGATTTAATAATTGGGGTTCTATACACCTTTTGACTCAAGTTTTCTAGACTACGTTTAAGGGTGCAGAAGTTATCATATAGTTGTTGCTCAACTTTTGCTAGGAACTGAACCGGTCTATGACAGTACACAATATATTTGTCACTCAGTAGTCGAGGGGCGGAAGTCGTTAATAAGTACAAATAGAGAGCGGAAAATGTATGCCCAATAAAACGTTAATTCTTTTTACGCCTAATTCAAGCCACCGACAGCTATTTCTAATCTGAGCCCGCATGGATCATTGGAATTGAAGGATAACAAACAAACCATTTTATCAGCAATAAATGTTGAAATTATTACATCTGAAAATGTATCTTTGTAAATTATTACAACAAAAATGTTCAAGCTGTTTTATGTAATATTCAATAAGCAAAGAAAACATTCGGATAATATAAATATCTACCCTCTGTGGAGATACATTTTATTTTAGATGGCACACACGTATTTCAATAGAGAATAATACAACATACTTTCGCAGTCTTCTTGTTCAATCAATTCACTACCTGTTAACCTTGCACTTAGTCCTTCTGACCTATCCAACATTTAAATACAATGCATAAAATTAAATTTGGCAACAATTTAATATATAAATATATGTATATATATATATATATATATATATATATATATATATATATATATATATATATATATATATATCAGGTAACTCCAATGTACAAAAAAGGGTCCAAAATCAAAAGAACCAAAGGGTAAACAAACCCAACAGCAAAATTTTGTCAAAAGTAACATTTTCAATACTATTTCGAGAAACTAATCAAGTAGGCTAATCGTTAAGCTTGTGTTTTGTGTAAAATTAATTAGTGATTTGAAGTGCAAATTTCCTCGCATAGTTCTAATTTGCGAAAACGATTTTCTATTGTAAATGTAGACAACTGGTTAGAGGCAGTTATTCTACCAGTGTAGGAAAAGAGTATAACTGATTTAACTATTAAAAAACTATGCTTTCCAATTCAAATTCCGAAACATTGTTTTCGATAATTAAAATTCATAAAATATGCATAAAAGATATTGCCACTTTGTAGCATTTTCATGTGCCACAGAAAATTTAGTATAAATATAAGTTGGTTACCTGGTTATTCTGTTTCCCTGGTGACTAGTTCAGCAATCCTGCCCGGCCCAGGTCCGTGCAGCAGCTTTTCCTCCGGCTGCGGTTGCCCAGTTCTCGGATACTGCCGATCTCCGCTCCGTTCTCTGATTTCTTGATGTACACCGCTTATAAACCAAACCAAGTTAATTTGAGGAATATCTTTTCTTTATTCCAATTCTTGCCTCAGGGTTTCGTACATTTTTCTTTACAACTTTTAGTTTTTTTAACACTTTCTTTTACAATTTTTTCTCGATAAACCAAAGAACAACGAAAACGGGTCAACTTCTTTTTCTTTTCCTCTTCCTTCAACTGCTGTTCGGACATCTACTGTTCTGGTTGAACTGTTTACTTTTTTTCACCGTATTCTTGACGAAAACAAGACAAACGGAATCCAAAAATCTCATGCCGCCCCCTCTCTCGCTCCCCCTCAACGTCCACTCCGAAAGCAGAATTCGAACCCGCCCACGATCCACACTCGAATCGGGGCGTGTTCGAACACTCACTTGTGGATCGGGCAATTCTTCCACCACCTTACCATCAAACTACATTAAAACAAATTATATTAAAAACCATTAATTAATGGGGTGGCGGAAGCCGCACGTAACATACCTCCCCCTCCACAAGACTGCGTGGCATTCTTAGGAGAGGAATGTCACGCCGGAGAGTGGACGGCGGAGAGCAAACAAACAAACAATCAACAACACCAACGAAATCAATAAATAAATAAATAAATAAATAAATAAATACATAAATTAACAATTAGGTGCTAAGTAGAGGTTAGTAAGTATTCTCTATATATTTAATACTACTTATATATTAGGGTTAGTAAAAAAAATAGATAAATAAATAACATTTAATAGGGGAACACTAACAACACAGATTCCTGTCTATCGGGGCGGCCCGACACTTAAAACGACGGTCCGACCAAAAGCTCGACCGCCCACACGATCCGGTTAGGATCCCCTCGCTAAGGCGAGGCGATCCCCTCTCGTCCAACCACTCCGGCGCCGCCCGGCCGGCAACTCGTCCCACTCCTATATATTTATTTTAATCCTCATCTTTTGGACTCGGTACTTGCCCCGGTCCATGGGTTGGTAGATCGGGGGGGGTTGTCCCGTTTCGGCGGCAAAACCTACCATCACCCGACATTATAATACGCTTTCGCATTTTCGTCTTTGCGATCCAACCCCCAGCACTGGGGTTTGCCTCTACAGTCTGCGCTGGGACTGCCCTGCGACAAAGGTCCTTTACAAGTACGAAGATTCCGGAGGGTAACCAGAGTCTGGCCAGCTAGGATCAGGGGCTCCAAGATACAGGAAGGCTTATCCTTTCCTTATTTGTTCTTTTATAAAAAACGTTGTCTATAACTATATGTTATCAACGTCCGCCGTTTGGGGTTCATCCTGATGACCTCGTGGGTAGCACGTGGTTGAACAGCTTTTCGCAGCCCTCCCCTGTATGTCTCCGGGCGAGTACCTACCCGCAGTATCGACCTTGACACGTCCCTTTGGCACGTCTCCCCGTTTGGCTGCCACATGCTCAACCCTTCCCGTCTCATAGTTGACAAATTGAATGGAGAATGGCACGGGATTTACGGTCGTTCGGGGAAAAACCAAACAACCACCCGGCCCGTCTACCTTACAATTCCGAGACAGGAAGTCGTACCCCAACAATCCGTCTTCCTCCAAACCCGGCAAGGAGTCTACTATTTGGAAACTGCAGGGAATCTCATGGTGCAACTTGAAATTCCCAGTGCAGCATCCCCTCGACTTGCCTTTGACAAACAGCGCTTGGAGCGTTGTAGATTTATGCACATCCATGCCTTGCCAGTGATGGAGTGCCTTCAGCTTCAACAGGCTGATCTCAGCGCCGGTGTCCACGATTAGGGGCGTAGAGTTTCTACGGCCAGTGTCTAAAGGGAGAGTGACAATCGGGACCTGAGTCGGCGAAAACTGAGAACAGCTGGAGCTGGGTTGCGTTTCTAGTGCGGTCGGATTGGATCTTGCCGACCCGACCTTTGGGAGTTTCCCGAACTCTCCCATTTTGCCTTATGTCGGCACTCTGCCGCGTTGTGAGTGTGTCGACCGCAAAACTCGCACAATGTTCCGCTCCTCCGTTCAGGAATGTTCCGCTCGGGAGTCCCACTGGACTCCGAACTAGCGGAACTCGAGCTATTTTTTCTGCCCACTTTGGGCCCAATGCGCCGGGGCCGCCATTCCCATGCCTCGCATCTGTTTTCGAGGACTTCGAGTCCATGGAGTCGGGTCGCTTACCGCCACCGCTCGACACGGAGGACCGTCGCCTACCATCCTCACTCACCTCCCGGGAGTCCACCGCGCGACTACTACCGGCCTCTCGATTGCGCCGACGCTGTCTCCGACGCCTTCCGCGCCTATTTCTCGCGCTTCCCCCAGTCTCCACATGGGTGTCCTGCTCTCGGCTCGCAACAGGCGCTGTTCCGGCGTGCCGCTTGTGGGGAGAGCCCTGGGAACCCTGTTGTTGTTCCCACCTTTGTCTGTATTCGCACCCGCGCACGCTGTCCCTTGTCGGCCACAAAACTCGCAACAGCACCGGACGCTGAATACCCTGGGGCCTGATGCCGCCGGCCCGCCATCCGTAGACGGGGGCTGCGGCTCTGGTAGGGCTCTCCGCTGAGCCTGCGGCCCCTGATGGTGCGGCCCATGCCGCGCGATTCCGTCCTGTTGTCCACCACCCCTGTATGGAGCCTGGGGCTCGCGCGTCCGTCTCGGACGATCCGGGCTGTCCACTATATCGTGGCCATACTGCCAGCATTCGTGA
Source organism: Microdon myrmicae (assembly GCA_963931805.1). Classification (NCBI taxonomy): domain Eukaryota; kingdom Metazoa; phylum Arthropoda; class Insecta; order Diptera; family Syrphidae; genus Microdon; species Microdon myrmicae. The sequence goes on along the minus strand of OZ007496.1, from coordinate 16,222,329 downwards.
CACAAAGGAGTGTTTCTTCTCTTCAGGCACTCGTCTTACACATAACCCCTTACTTTGCAGAAGCTGCATATTGTCTGGGATTCCAGGTGGTGCGCCGATCGACCAACCGGATCCCGGACCGGATTGTCTCGACCCGATCGATCCTGAGGCACATACGTCCCCTGAGCCAAGCTCTGCGACCCTCCACTCCGGCTCGAGGAAGCCACGGTATTTGATCACGCTCCCTCGCCAGAGGAGGCCGGGGCAGAGGCACCAGCATCCGTGCGAGAATCATGGGGACCGTACGACCGCTCCCGAACAAAATTGTTCACGTAACAACTTATATGGATGGATATATGTCCGGAAATATATACATTTATATAGGTGCGTTTCTTTTTTCTTTTGTAATCTGTTAACGTACAAAAAAGACATAATACTTTTATATTAAAAGTTACACATACTCAGTATTGCTATTATTTTTTCCTTTTTATACATTAAAACCTGGCGCAAGACTAATGACCTTGCCCGGAAAAAACAAATCATTATGGAAAAATTTAACAAGCCTCTGGACTTGCTAAATAAGGCCAAGACCGCTTCCCGATTGCAGTGCCGATGATGATGATGATACATTAAAACGCAAAAACAGATGCACCACAATCAAAATTATGTAGATTATTCATGTAATAAAAATAGATAAAAAAGGCACCACCAGAAAATCTAGGAAAAAAATTGTCAAACGATAAAGTAAGTCGTACGCACATAATTTAAGAAGCAATCCTTTCAATTACTATTTATTGTAAAGCTACCATTCACAAATGAAGAATGAATTATTGTTTTTGTGAGAAGTGGAAACGATATTGTATATGCATCTAACTTCTTCACATAATATTTACATTTACACGATAGCCTTCAATTGAGCGAATTTGTATTTTTTAATGAAATTGAATTTTTTTAAATTAAAACATCTGCCTGTGTAAAAAAATTAAAAAAGAAAATATATTCGTATCCGCAAATAGCACGAGATTGAGGCAAAAATAAAATAAATATTGTAAACCCCTCCTGGGTACAAACCGGTGTACAACCGCGTTCGCCTCGCTTGTGACTCTAACCAATCCCCCACGACTCGAACTCAACACACTCGACTTTTCGACTCCATCAACTTCACTCCTTTCAACTCGCTCGACTCTTTTTCGACTTCACATGACTTCACGTCACCAACATTTGACGTCTCTTGACTCCGCTCAACTCCATTATTCGACTCCTCCTTTTCGACGTTTTTCGGCTACACGCCACCCACACTCAACTCCACTTGACTCCCCGTGACACTTTCAACCTTTTCGACTCCATCGAACCCCGTTTCTATTCTTTTCGACATTTTTCACCTCTGCGTCTCCACGCGACTCTACTCGACTCCATACAACTGTTTCGGTATTTTTCACCCCACCGACCCCATTGGCATCATTTTCAACCCTTTTGACTTCACTCGACTCCTCCTATTCGACGTCGTCAAACTCCTTCGACTCATTTTCAACGTCCTTCGGCTTCACGCCACCTCACACCGACTTCTTTTCACCCTTTTCGACTTCGCTCGGGTTTATTCAATCCCGACGCCTTTTCAACATATTGGCGCACACGCTCGCCATTGCTCCACACCCATTTTCTTCAAACCGGCCCCTTATGTAACAACAGCTACTACGCGTAGCATATAATCTATAGGACGCCCGGTTTTGTCTCGCGTGAAACATCTCAACCTTTTCTGTCTCTTTTCCGAATATTGGCGGTCATGCTCGCCAACCACAGCCTTCACGCTACACCGTTCTTCAATGCTCGACCTTTCTACCCGATTTCAGCAAGCCAGCTCACCCCGTTACCACAGCTTCTACGCGTAGCAGCACCCGGCAGGACACCTGGCTTTGCCTCCTTATTTAAACTTCAGGACCTTCGTCCTTAGATCTTTTAACGTCTCCCAAATGTCTCAGCAACACCGGTCCACAAATCAAACCGATACCACCGGACTGAGACAATACACCTGGTTCCCCAATCTTTAGCCACCATGGCTCCACTTTAGCGGCAACTAAAGGCTATACGCGCCCCTCTACGCCGCCTCACATACCTAGGTGCATAATACTACAGAGCGCACATCTAGTAACCCTAGGGTGCCCTGGGGTTGGACACAATCAACCACCCACCAGGAGCCCCCTAACCAAAGTCCCCTATTTTGTTTTAACAAGCGCGACGGCCGGCACAACACAGCAAGTTTCCATTCGGTCGAGGTCGCAGCTACGGCTACATTGGCACCAATGTACCGGTCCTCCCTCGATAGGTAAAACGTGCAATTGAGGGCCCGCCCTCCTTTACCAGTCCCAGCGGCAAACAATTCGCTATACAAAAGTATGGACAAAAGACACCGGCTCTGGACTTGGTCCCTTTCCATCCCGGACACGGAAACCCGTCACTGCGGATGGGAATTACCCAGGGATAAGTTCCCCTTCATCTCGCACACGCTATTTCATCACTGCGGATGTGAGCGGATTTCCGATGGGTTCCGACCTATACGGACGATAAGCCTGTTGGTCCATGAAACCCATAACAGGTCTATGGACCACGCCGCACACCTTTGCCCTTGATGGCATCAATCGGTAACATCTGTGCCCACCTTATCGACAAAGGCCCATACTATACCTGGAACTAGTCACCATGACAGTTCCCCCGATTTAATTACAGCGCCTCCCGAAGTGCGCAGGGCCACCTTGTTCGTCAAGTGTCCAGCCCTCCGCCCAGCCTAGCACCATTCTTTCGAGCACCCCTACAGCCCTACATATTTTTCGTGACTATGTCACTGGGGGGGGGGGGGGGTACTGTAGCGTTTCCGCCAAACCCTACGGTCTACTTACCTGAAAAAACCCCCATAACTACAACCCAACTCCCTTTAGTTTGCTAATGCACAAGTATTAGTACCTAAAAATGCTACACGCATTTAAGAGATCAAATCTATGATTTTTAAGTCCCTGTAAAGAAATCTTACCTTCATGCATTCTCTTCGCATACCATTGCTCCTTAAGATTTCTTTATTAAGATTTCTTTATCAATTTTGGCATCTACGTCGCCAGTCAAATTCCCTTAGATAAATTCCTGTAAACAAAATAATTCAGATTGCATTCAATGTAACCGTCATGACAGGGACCATAAATATCGCGCCGATTATTTTCCCAGCCGCGTCATATACCTTTTCATACACATTACATGGCAACCTTGTTTGTTTGTCTTATCAGTAAACAACCCAAGCAGCTGCATATAATTAGCGCAATAGACGCCGAAACCAAATTCTCAAGCATTTCCTAATGCAAATATGAACCCGGTTTCTACTGCAGCCAGAGATGCCATAAACATCCAATTTGCTTTTAGCACCCTTTTCTCCTAACGTCGAAAATAGCGACGAGGCATCGTGTAAACAATGACCCGCATTACCAACGGCGCATTTGGTCATTTTTCCCTATTGTCCTTGCGGAATGCCTGCTTTCGAACACGTGCAACAACATTGAATCTGTTCGATCGCGCACATATACCACTGCACCAAAAAGATCGCATTTTCTTAGTGGTCACACCCTTAAGAGAAAAGTTTTTCTCCCTCTTCCTTTTTTTTTTAGCGAAATCATCTCTGCATGAGATGACGATCGTTGAGTCGTAATTCAATCTCCGTGGCGTACGTGCCGGTACGGTGGGTTATTTAAAGAGTCGTTTTCCAACCTTCGACCGAACGAGTCGCAAGTCAACCACCAACCGGTGCGGGTCGCTTTCATTCCCCCCTAGCGTACGCACGCGACTGCGTACACCCCGAAGAGTCGAGATCAGTAGTTCGGTGAAAAAAGTCGAGTTTTCCTGTTTTTACCATCCGCGGTGCGCCGATACAAATCGTGTGCTCTACAGTGCAGTGAATTTGAAAGTCGTTGTTAAGTTTAGAAGGCCGTCAAACATAAACAGTAAATCAATGAACAGTTTCGTACATATAATCAATGTTAACAAATAAAAAATCATCAAATAAAAGAACTCCTTAGCAATAAACCAATAAACAGTGTGTTTCATATTCTGTGCTGTCTCCGATTGGTTGCGAAGGTCAACCATCGTTTTTTTTTATTTGTTTTGGTGAACTATTTGGCAGCAGACGGTGGGAGGTTTAGTGAACTCAGCGCCCTTGCAGGCGCATTACAAACCCATCCTACACATCTGTGAGGAGGAAGTCGTGGCACCGGCATGGGTGCGAGTTCTACTTCCTCCACCATCATAATTAATTATTCCGACGAGCGCTACACGATTCCGCCGAAGCCGAGGAAACACAAACACAGGAAGTAGGCCGAGAGAAATAAAACACTAGTGTTGTTGTTGGTGATCCCCACTTTAAATTAATTTTATTGTTTGTTTCTTATTAATATACACCATACAGGAAACGATAGTGGTCATACCTCTCTGACATATTCAACTAAACGAGGAAGTACACTTCACGATCGAACACTGGAATGGAAATGCTAAATTAAATTCAAGTTCATATCGTTGGATTTATGGGTTTTATGTAATTTTTTTGAAAACGTTTGGTTCAAATAAAAACAAATCGACAAAACACAGCTCGACTTAATGGATGGCAAATAAAATCCACTACGCCAATGACTCCGTATATCTGCGCTTCTCCGCCGCGCGAGTTATGTCGGAGTCAGCGACCGCCAACACAACGATCCCCGACGTAATTTTAAGAAGCAATTGCCGTCCAGAAAGCAAACTGCAACGTAGTCTTGCGAAACTGTGAAATGCACCTTTCCGAGGCACTGAACTTGACACGCCATGAGGTGCAATGTTCTCCCACCGTATCAAGGTCAGTATGGATAACGGCATTTCTCAGTTTTAGACTTCAGACTTAGAGGTAGTTCGTTTTTAAACTCGGAAGTACACAGATCAGATACTTGAAAATTAAAATCTATATAAAAGATAAAAGTTGTTAAGTTAACTAAAGTTGTTCAGTTAAATAAAGCTGTTAAGTTAAATAAAGTTGTTAAGTTAAATAAAATTGTTAAGTTTAATAAAGCGAACAAAAGTTTATTTTTAAAAAGGCTACGAGCTGTAGGCTCTGTTTAACTCGCGCGGAGAGCGGGAGATCGCGTGACCATTCTGATCTGCTGATGTAAAACGACTCCCCGAGGATAGAACTCTGACATGAATTCCATCCTAGGTTAGGGTTAAGAAAAGGGAAGAGAGAGAAAAACTTTTCTCTTAAGGGTGTGGCCGCCACAGAAATGCACTTGTAGGGCGGAAGAAGTATTGTGCCAGACACGGACACACGGTTCACTTCTTCCCCATCACATCCACTAAAAGTTCCACAAATGTTCCGCCAAGCACTAGAGGAAAACTGTTCACCCGGAAGAAACGAAAATGGACCACTAGGATAAGCAGCACAGAAAAGAAACACACTGCTGGCACCGAAGCGAAAGTTAAAGAAACGCCCGTTTAACTGTTGGAATGTTCTTTACTTTATTTGTATTGAAAGTTATTTTGGACACAGGAAAAATTTCTTTAATTCAATATATTGATTATCTGGTTAGTCTAACACAGTACTACGACAAGGCCTCCGGGTATTTACGCATGTAATTGTTTACGCGTCTCCGCTGCCGGCGGAGAGCGGGAGTGAAGCGTTACCATTCTGGTCCGCGGATGTAAAAGGACTCTGCGATCATCATCTCATGCGGAGATGATTTCGCTAAAAAGGGAAATTTAAGAAAAAGGAAGAGAGAGAAAAACTTTTCTCTTAAGGGTGTGAATATATTCTTGCCAAGGATATGTTTTATCTACCACGAGTGTAACGTAGAGTCTCTCTTGTGGGAACAAGAAAACCGGATCTCGTAGTTGAGATCATGGTTGCGTGTGTGGACGTTCAGATCCGATGTTGTTGCACGTGTTCGAAAGCAGTGGAACAACGAGAAAGGCAGTCGGCGAGAACAAAGGAAAAGGCGACCAAATGGTTCGCTCCGTAATGTGGGTCATGTTTATGCAACGTCGCTATGACGGACGTTGGTAAAAACGTGTTAATGGGATACGATACTTTATACAATGGAATTGTATATCGTATCTTAGGTTAATTGCCGAAACGTATCCCTTGCTTGCATTTAGGTATGCCAAGCAATTCGTGGTGGCGACGAATGAATTGAATCGCTAGTGTTGCAGCTGCAAAAAACAAGCTGACCGACATAGTATTTTAACTCAGACAAAGAGTGCCGAATGTTTGGTATTTATGGTGCATATGCACATTAAGGAACAATTTTAGGAATTTCAGATAATGCTTGAAAGCGTTACATGTCCTTGGAAAAGGAAATGTTGTCTGGGGCAAATGCAAATGCATTGGCGGGAAACAATGCGAGTTATGGAATTCCTAAAACGGTCATGAACAATTCTTACAGAAAATTGTATGCGAAGAGATGCATGAAGGTAAGGTTTCTTAACAGGGAATTTAAGATCATGGGTTTGATCCCTTAAATGCGTGCAGCGTTTTTGTGAAATTATATGGGAAGATGGGTGTTATGGGGGTTTTTAAGGAAAGCGTACCGTGGGGGTTGGCGGAACCGCCTCACACTCTTTCAGTGCAGTGGGGTGTGTGCGCGATCGAACAGATCGATGTTATTTACACGGGTTCGAAGGCAGTCGAACAATGAAACAGCCAGGCGGCAAAGACAATGGAGATTCATGATCTATGTCCATGCTGTGCAACGTCGCTATGATAGACGTTAGGAAAAAAAAGGTGCTAATGGGATGCGATACTTTATACAATGGAAATTGTATATCGTATCTTGGGTCGGTGGCAGAAACGACTCCCTTGCATGCCTTTGTATGTGTCGGGTAATTCGTTTTGTGGCGACGAACAAAATTGAAGATTGTTTGTCAATAGGGAAGTGCTGGGAATACGATAATAGTTTGCCGTATCTCCAGATGCCTGCCAAAGGACAGCGTTCCTTTGTTTGCACTTAGTGCATTGCTAAGGAATTAGTCTCAACGTGAATGGTGCTAATTACATGCATCTGCGTTGGACTATTTATCGCTGGCTAAGGGGTCGCCAGCCGATGTGTGTGTAAATAGTTTTTTGTACACATATTGAGGCTGGGATTAGCCAACTCATGGTAAGATTCTCTGATATACGGTCGTATGATATAAGAATCGATGGGTTTCATTACAGGGAATTTAGGATAAGATAAGAAAGAAGTCTTATAGGGGATTTTAAATGCGAAGTTATGCATGCAGGTAAGAATTCTTTTGCAGAAGCTTGAAAATAAATAAATTCGGTAAGCTTAATGCGTGCAGCATTTACAGGTGCTAATGCTGTTGCATTAGCGGAAACTGATGTAGATTGGGTTGTAATAATGGGAGATCTGCTTGATAAGGTAAAAAATGGAATCTTACGGGAAATTATATGCGAAGAGAATGCATAAAAGGTAAGTTTTCTTTGACAGAGACTTTAAGATCATAGATTTGACCTATATGATGCGTGAAGCATTTTCAGGTACTAATGCGATTGCATTAGTGAAGTTAGGAATTGGTTGGAAGTTATGCGGGTTTTAGATAAGTGAACCGTGGGGTTTGGCGGTACCGCCACAGTCCCCTTTCAGCGGTCGGTTATCACTCTTCCCTCAGACCTGACGAAGCAAGGTGGAGCTCCGAGGTACGTGGGAGTGGTCCAACAAAGAGACCCTCGTCCTTTTAAGGACAAGGACACACGCACCCTAAGATTTGCTATAACATTATTTCGAGAAAACGCTTAAACTCGGTTTTTCACGTTTTATTTATTTAATATCTTCTGAAAAATCTAGTTTTATTGATTGTATATAAAGCATCTCTGTCATTTGTTTGACTATTTTTCTTGTCTGTGATTTGAAGAAAGATAATGAAAACCTGCGTGTTCGACCTACCGCTGAGTTCCATCTGACAGCACAGGATAGACAAGTAGTAATGCGGTTGTGTTTTTTTAAATATATATAGATATATTAAAGTCTCCTCGATAGTATAGTGGTTAGTATACCCGCCTGTCACCCGGGAGACCGGGGTTCGATTCCCCGTCGGGGAGCCCCTGGCGCAAGACTAATGACCTTGCCCAGAAAAAATAAATCATTATGGAAAATTTAACAAGCCTCAGGACTTGCTAAATAAGGCCAAGACCGGTCCCCGGTTGTAGTGCCGATGATGATGATGATGATAGATATATTAACTATTTATATTATTATTTTTTTTTTTTTAATTGTCAACCAATTCTTGACAACCCTTTAAGTTATAGGTAACTGAAACATTAAAAAAACGATTTTTTGGTACTAGTCTCCGAAAGTCAAGAGAGTGTCTTTTTTTCATAAGCCTTAAGCATAATTGAGCCTCCTCTCCAAGTGTAATCGAATTATAAGAAATTGACCATTTAATTAAATGACTGTCGTATACTCGTCTATAGTATTTTTCCGGGAACTCTGCCAAACAAATCAAAGAAGTGTTAAATCAAGTCCAAGAACACCCCCCATTACTGGGATAACCGTAGATATATGAATCATTTGAAAAGACAACGTATATCTTTTCCACCGTCGTCTAACCCTTGTAAAATGTTATTTGGTCCACTCCCACTAACACTCGTTGACCGAACGAACCCCGTTAAGCCAATGAAATATAAAAATGTTGGAGAAGCGCTCAATAAACCTTTAATAGCTCATTCATAACATATCCTTAAGAAATCTCATTGATATATTAATGCCTTACCATTTATTTCCATCATATAGGTAATATATTCCACTGGCACCCTTACCGCTAAGTTGGACGGCACATAAAAACACAGGGCTCGATGTATCACCTCTGATTCACAATGCCTCTGATACTCCTGCTCTTTTTATATCCTCTTTTGTCCATAAAACAGATTTACGATCATCATTACAACACTCCACGAACATTGTAGTTAACACATTGGCTGTGTTCTAGTTATCTAACTTTCTGTGGTAAGACAAGGGATTGCCTTCCCTCAGGACGAGGGAACATCGAAAGTATGGTTCAAGGAGGAAAGATTCACGCGGAGTAATAAGCTGTTTCAACAAGGAAGTGTAGGTGAAATATTTGAATCAGCTATAGTTGTAAATCAAATGAATTTGACTGCGTGAACTGAATCCCTTTTTTATGCTTCGGTTGAACATACAGGTAGGAAAGAAAAGAAAGGAACCTGGAGTCCTTGACGTCTATTTGCCAAAACTTCGTATTTGGTGGTGGGTTAAATCCTGGGCTATATTATGAACCTTAAATGTTAAACTGAAACTCCTCGAAACGGATGTTTCGTGTGGAAAGTATTCGACTGACCATTTTTCTCAAACTCAACTTCGAATCAGTGATTTTGAATCATAGGAGAGAATTATATATATTATATTATTAGAAATTACTTTGTGATCATCACTGATTAGGATTCGCAATGTTTAATTCGACCGAACGACATTAGGGCGCCTAATAGGCTGATAGGTTGTAAAAACTTAACCTAACATTTATTCATACAGATTTATATAGCCAAGAGAAAAAGAGATTTTTTTGAAACTCAAGCAAATAGGCTTCGGAATTAATGAAGACACAATGACAACAAAAAGGACTACTAAATTATGGTAGTAGATAAGCGAATTGATCTTGAAATGCCACTTTAAAACGAGCAAAACTCGCCAGGCGAACATTTTCCAGTACGAGTCCAAATACTCGTATTCTTCTAACTGTTGTTATCTGGCGCAGCTTAGATACTCTTCTCTGTTATCGACACCATCGGTTTTGATTTGCTTTGGGTAAGTCTTCCGTTGTTACACAACAGAATGCGTCTTTCTACAAGTTGTAGATAAACTGAAGTAATTAAAAATAAAATCTCTAAAAGCATTCGGTGAAAAGAAACAATTTCGATAATTAAAAACTTAAGAGGTGATCTTCCTGACTAATTCAGAAAAACTAAAAACAAGTCAAAAAAGGAAAGGAAGACTGGAGAAGCACGTCCGTTTCAAGTAGAACAGACATTCAAATTCCGAAAAAAAATCTAGGTGGATTTTCAAATTTATTCATGCTCTATTCTACTATTCATGCGGGCAAAAAGTAATGTTATGCTCCCAAAATATATTAGTCTATTTAATAAAAAATTGATCGTTGAAATAACTCAAAATCCTCTATCGTGCGCGCATCAGTGTTAAAAAAAAGTAGGAGTGGATAAATAAAAGTATTGAAAAATTAGCGAATTAAAAAAGATTGACTTCTCTTCGAAGATGATGAAACTTATTCGATCACATTAACATAAAAAAAGGTGAAAGCAGAGCGATTTGTATTATATTATATTTTATTATTAAATTTGTATAGCAAACGTTGACGTCCGAGCTAATGATTTGAAAGTGACTTTCGGCTTGCGGATTGGAGCACAAACTTTCCAGAGGCATAAAGACTCAGAAGAAGTCTTAATTTGTGCTATGGTTACTTATTTTCATAGCATCAAGCACCAAAGATGAACACCGCCCTCATTTGCGACAGGCTTTCGAACGCCTTCGGGAGTTTGGCTTAATCGTCAATAGTAGCCAGTGGCGCTTCGATAACGGGCAGATCAAGTAACTTGATTTCCTCATTGACGAACAAGCATAAGTCTTTCGAGTCTTTAGCCGTGTTGCATGGGGAAAGCCATACATATAAATACGAGAGCAGTACCAGAATTAATCGACCTGTTACATATATGGCGGTATTTATTCAAATATAATGGCTGTGGTATTTAGTCATCATCATCATCATCAACATCGGCACTACAACCGAGATTCGGTCTTGGATTTATTTAGCAAGTTTCTCCACTAGTATCCGGTGCTGATCCGAGACTTGTTAAATTGTCCATAATAATTTGTTTTTCCGGGGCAAAGTTATTAGCTTTCCGCCAACCATTCTCAGGATGTCGCTGCATGCATTGGTTCACTACATGGCGGGTGCCAAAGTAGCTATCCAGGGGTGTCACGTAGAGAGTGCATGTCAACTTGGATTGAACAGGGACAAGGATCGTCCTGACGGTCGCCGGATTGAAAGCAGAGACTTTGCCCTGTTTGTTCAACGTCAAGCACCGTCATCGCAAAGGCCAACCAGAAGGTCCTTCAACTTCAGCATATGCCGCAGCTGCCTCGCCAGCGTGAAAGTGTACATTGTTGCAAGTTATTATTAAATAATCATGAATTGATCCACGATAGTATTGCGTTTGATTACTGTATTCGCTATCTCCATTAATTCAAACTAACACACGGAGCGATATACAGTCCACTTATTGCACGGCACTACACAGGACAAAACATTCACAAGACAATTGCTGCAAAAGAAGTGGGAATACGGAGAGACGGTTCACCAACTGTTCGTTGATTGCAAAAAAGCATACGACTCAGTCGCAAGGTACAGACGTTACCATATTGTGGTTGAGCTGAGAATCCCGAAAAAATATGCCGCCCTCATTCAAATCTGCATGAACAAAAATAAAGGGCGAGTTAGAATACAAAACCACCTCTCAGAACCATTTGAAATCCGGGACGGACTAAAACAGGGGGATGGCCTCTTACCATATCTTTTTAACATTGTGTTCGAGTATGTCATCAGAAAGGTACAAGACGACAACATGACCGGATCATCCCTGAACGGGGTCACACAAGTGCTCGCATATGCGGATGATATCGCCGTTTTGGATGATAATCTAGACACTGTAAGTAAAAACAGTGAAATCATCATGCAAGCGGCAATAGAGGCGGGCCTAGAAATAAATGAAGACAAAACAAAATATATGATTACGGCGAGATCAGGGAGACCTCGGGCAACACATATAAACGTCAGAGGCAAGATATTTGAAAAAGTTAAAGAATTTAAATATCTGGGAAAAATACTGACGTAATGTCGAAGGAAATTAACAAAAGACTGCATTCCGGCCACTAGTTGGCACGCGGTCAGTAAATTGCTGAAATCCAAACTCCTGTCACGTAACATAGAGCTCCGTGTCTATAGAACCATAACCATGCCGATTGTTTTATTTATTATTATTAATTATTGGCCTGTAGGAACCCGGAAGTTCATGACCTCACCGACTCGGTTTTGCCATCGTTCCCTGTCCTGGGCACTCTCCTTCCACGCTTGACCATTCGATCCGATCTCCTCAAGGCCAAACCTAACATCGTCCGTCGGTGGAGCGTGGAAGGACAGTGCGCAGGACAAGGATCGATAGCGGATTCGAGTCAGTTAGGTCATGAACTTCCGGATTCCTACAGGCCAATAAATAGTAAAAAGTAGTAGTTCGACAACAGCCTCGAAGTTCGAAAAAAGCATTAGGACCTTGAATAAGTTCTCGCTGTTTTTTGAAACATTTGATACAATTACGAACGATTCGAAAATATCATTCAATACTGCCACACGATTATCTCTATAACAAAATGCTGATGGAGTTGTCCAAGTTCCCCTTTATATGCGCAGGTTCATGGCCGTGTTTCCTTCCGGTATTTTTCCTCAAAGATGACTTTAGGATTACCGATAAATTCAATGTACTCATCAACATCAAATACTTTACAACAAGTAACCCCTACTTTATATAACATTAAACCAGCTATTTGACAAACTATTTATAGTCACCTACAACTTAATTTATTACTTCGATGAACCTCAAAGGAATTTCTAGCAATTCTCTATTCACCAATTGTCCTTTTCAGTTTGCCACTTTTGAAATTGCACTCGGTCATGTTTAGAAAACCCTCCTCCGAGACATAGTCTACCTATTGAGTAAAATATCCACAATGAGTATGATAACTATGACACCACTTGCAAGAAGCTTCTAAATTATTTTGTTTAACATCGTTGGCTTTAAGTCAAGTCATGTCAGAGCTCCAACACGTGGGGGTTGTTGATATTATATTACATTAAGATCCAACTACTTCCAGGCATTGTTCAAAATCAAGAGCAATACACCTTTCCTCAATACACATACGCACATGTATTGAGCTCTTGACAAACAGTGAATAAGGATGCCAATGCAGCTTTCCTTGTAAGCGAAGGACTAACATGAGACGAACCAAAACTAACCTAGAAACTGGGGATATCTGGATATCGTAATATAGGTAATACATCCTGTTTACATTTCTGCCTTTCACAAGTTCCAAGGGAGTCAGCGTATCCGAACCAAGCAACACGAAATTGTGTACCTGAATGAAGATGTTTCCTTATATCCTTGTGTGCCGTCTATGTTTGTGATGTTGCCTTCGTTACTTAATAAAGTTAAAAGCGTCACTTAGAAGTGATTGCGGGCTTTTCATGGGATTATGATGAAGCATATTCCAATGTTCTAGAAGCACTTATCTGCACACTTACATTTACGTACAATGTAATACATATTTTTTAGTTCGTTTCAATGGCAGAGATTACGAAATTCTTGTAAATATTGCGTAAGCTTAAGTATCATGGCAACAGGAAGGCACAGATATAAACCATTTTCTAATGATAGGATTTTGATTTTGTAAGTATATACGCGAGTCAACATTAAGTTGGGTAATTGTGTCAATTGACTAAGGAACAACTTCGTTCGAATATTTAGTAATCGATCTAGTGAGGAGTTAATGTGTGCATCTGATGAAAAAAATTTAGTAGCAGACTTCGTTAGCTAATGCTATAAGAGGAAACGAATTTGTAATAGAATCGCCTCGGATCGAACAAATTGCCATAAATGTAGTCTGTATTACTCCCCATGTGGGCGCTATATCCAAACTTCTATGGGAATGGAATGTCCTTAAAGGTCTATTTGCCTTTTAAGCTTGTGGGGGTTCTTTTAGGCATTCCCAAAGAACCTCCCACTCCCTTTTAATTAACCGTCCCCCACTTACCAGGCAAGTCATTATACTTACCTGCAAATGAGCATCGTATGCTAGTCTTCATCACCTTCCACCAAGACTAGATTACCATCTTACCGTGGCATCAAACTTTCACCCCGGGGCATGCTTGCATCCAACACATCATGTTTCCGAAATCTAATTCGGTTACCTCTTCATGTAACGGACATTAATTCCTGAACATATCAATGCGCATTGCTGAGAAGCACTTTCTCACACACGTGCATGACATGTCCATCCTCGCCTTATCGGCTGGACCATCGGTCGATCGTCCAAACAACAATCCGTTGGTCCAGAAGACACGTCGACCAACGTACTTGTTGACACAACCGCAGCCAATACTTTCCCTACCATTCCGTAGTTAAATATTGCTCCTATACCCTTAGGTTCGCAATACTTGCGACCAATTCCCTACTATCGGCTATCAACCGATCATGGGATTTGGGCATGAATATGATCGTTGTTCATGCTCTATGATGACCCTCTTTGTTTTGCTTACCAACTAGTCCATGGGTCCCCTGGGTGGCAATTTCCTCACCACCATATCCATGTACCAGCATATTAATCCAAATAGAAAACCATCCAGCCTGACCCCTTGCCACCGTCGGCAAGATTTCTGTTGACTTAATGTCGACAAAATATCTTTCTTTCTAGTGCACCAGAGCCATACGGCTAAATCAAACAAACCCCAAATCTTCGGTCGACCTATCTTCACCAAAGAATGTATCGCCTACCACGGCATTATCATGAACACCATGCCTGCAGCCCCTTTTTGCTCGTCCATTTGTTTGAACAAGTGCGGTATCGTTCGTTTTCGATATGCAGGCTAAGGGGCATCGTACTTGTCCTATATGGGCATATCCTCCCACTTAACTCCTTTTCGATCGCCCATTGGCTGTCGCCAAGTTGAGGCTGTTCGCTCCTCCTACACCGATGTGATCCATCACCGTTGCATCTGACGGATGTGGATTGCATCGATGAGTCAGATTTCTATCACCACAGCGGACAGTCGCACCCGCTTAGCGTTACATTTTTACCAGCCGCGTTACCAAGTAGCCAGTTCGGTTTTAACACGGTCAGAATATATGAGTGCAGTGTTACCTTTTTGCCACCTAGTCGAGAAATTCGTTTTGTTCGTTAAAGTGAACTTCGTTTTGACATTTCAACGATCCTGAAGGAGGGCAGGCGCCCACCAGTTAATGGATTAAGGAATTATGTTGTTAACTCCTAGTCACCAGATTAGTGAATTATATTGTGAACTCTCAGTGTTATGCGCATGTGCCGATGCCATAACGCAAATTTAAATAAAGAACACTTGATAACGAAATACTTGCGTGCCTATTTATAACTTTCGCTTGTTTGGAGTTGATTTATTTCGTGGCAAAATTTGAGAGAAACCAATGGTAAGTGTTTGGGTGTTGAGTTGAACTAGTGCCCATGTCTGGTACGACAACCAACCCCTACAAGCTCATGTTCATAATTTCCTTCCCCACAAATCGACCCGCTTATAAATCAGCTAAGAACAAACAAAAATTTGGGTGAACACACGAGAGGGGTCGTACGGTGTCTTACGACGAATCCCAAGCAAATACTACGGAACTACGGTTCCGGGAATCGGTGCATTCACACTAATCTGTGGTAACAGAAATATTGTTACGAACATAATTCCATTGTGGCGTTTCCGTCAAACCCCACTGTTACTTACTCGAAGAACCCCCATAACTGCTACCCATTTTTCATAATTTCTTGCTAACGCAATCGCATTAGCACCTGTAAGTGCTTCACGCCTCAAGCTTATCAAATTTATTTATTTAAAAGCTTTTGGAAAGAAATTCTTACCTTCATTCATTCATTCGAATCCAAAAATTCCTAGGAATTCCTGTAAAGAATTTCTCCCACAGGGGCATTCATGCACGCATCAATGCATCTCTGCATTAGCGACCAAAAACCGAATTCTCGTTTAGTGTAAACATTCACACTAGAGTTCGACCATGGAGTCGCCTTAGATGCCATATACAATTGGCATAGATGTTATACAAACCGTCACTGTATAACCATCTGAATTGCTTCGCAATGACTTGCAACTATCGATACAGCGGCAAGCACTTTACCCCGAAATGCTCCGTTGTTTGAATCTCCAAAACAATCATCGTCTTCGCGCATAGCCGCCGGATTGAATTCAAAGCATAAACAATGCAAATATAGAATCCGTTTCTTACAACGAATTACCCCGCATATACAAATGCAAGGGATTCGTTTCGGCCACCGACCCAAGATACGATATGCAATTCTCATTGTATAAAGTATTGTAACACATTAGCACTCTTTCGAATGGCTATTCGCCTATTTACACAAGGGCATCACTCATCTGAGACTTTTATGATGCCCTGGTCCCATCTTTGCTTCTAACACCATTTCTTCGATGCGTCATTGTCTATTTACTTAGCGGCGATGCACATCCTAGACAACGATCTATACGGTCCGTTTGTCTTTTAATTTCCCTGGATCCGTTCCTCATGACCTCGAGGCATGAGCAAACAAAGACCCAATTGGCATCCGATGAGATTTGGCTTGTTTGCTTAGCCGAACGCACACCGCATGGATGGACATATGCCCGTTCTTTGTTTTAGATTTGTTCTCATGGTTTTGTCCCATGAAAGAACCAATGTACACACATACATGTGTACCACCATGCTCTTTATTACGAGATCTGGTTTTCTGTTCCACAGAGAGAGCCTTTACGTCTCTCTTGTGGTAAGTAGAAACATATCCTTAGCGGAGAGGATAACCACCCATCGAATCGAGGGTGAATCAAGAACCAGATTCCAACCCTCGATTGAGTCTTTTTACACCCGTCGACTATCACGGTCGTTTTGTCTCCAGCTCCCTGGCGCGCACGGGGATGCGATTCTAAGTCGAGTGGAGTAAGCGCGCGTCTTTAATTTAAAAGTTTTTTTTCCTAGCGCGTTATTAATTAAGTAATTCTTTCTTGTGTGACCAGTTATTTTGTTGTCAGGTAGAGTACACTGTCTTGTATCTTCGTACATCCGTTGTGAAATAAAAAAAACAATAGTAATAGTAAAATAAAATAATAATAAAAAACAATGGAATAAATAAATAAAGAATTAGTGTGTTTGCTTTCCGAGGTGCTGTTCCGGAGAGTACTTATCCTTTTCATTTGTAAACAACTGTGTGGACCCGATTTAGTGAAGAGACCAGTTTTTCTGGTGGACAATACGTGCTGGAACTTTGTGATGATTGGTGAGAACGAAGTAGAATCTAGTGCCCGTGTTTGGTACAAGATATCGCATCCCCATGTATGAAATTCCTGGTTGGCATCGGTTAAAATGAATGTAGTTCTTGGGGCTTCATTATTTGCGATTCGTCTTAAAAGTTTCGAGGATGTGCGGGAATGAATCGATTGAATGAGTCAATCGTAAGATTACACGGAAACTTTTCCTACAACTTCCGCAAAGCTAACGTTCGCCCATTAAATGAGCATCTTAGCAGAATCTCATTTCGCTTTGATCACCTAGAGGTGAAAGAAGCGACTGCCGTTCTCTATAAGGAAATATACAATGCCATTTCCCTAGATGTCCCTTTTTCTCGACATAGGACATCGGTATCATCGCCTCCATGGTACAACCGCAAACTGCGTACTCTTCGGAACAAGAGGAATAATTTGTGAAACATTTTCCTAAGAACACGTTGTTTCCTGGACTACTCCAACTTTCTCGGTTCCTTTTATAAATCCACCGAGCTTTACAACTCACTTTACTACAATTATCTCATAAAAACACAAAACAACCTGATAAATGACCCCAAATCTTTTTTCCACTTTATTAACTATGAACGTAAATCTGGCGGCTATCCAAACTCCCTTTCCTATGACCCGATTACTTCCACTGACACACAAACTACTGCCACATTTTTTCGCTTCTTTCTTTAAAAAATCCTTCACGGACAACGCTTTCGAGCCTAACCGCTCTAACTTCAAAAAGCTGCCCGAATTCTCTCTTAGCCCCTTCATCTCTCAGATTGCCCAGCATCACCTAGTTGAAGAAAAATTAAACTTGCTTAAAGACGAGTTCAGCCCTGGACCTGATGGACTTCCGGTTGTCCTTTTAAAAAAATGTTCCTCCTCTCTTTCTCTCCCGCTATCAAAAACATTAAGTCTATCGCTTACATAAAGCGTCTTCCCAAATATTTGGAAATCCCATTTTTTCACCACCACACCTAAGAAGGGGCCAAAAAAGGATATTAGTAACTACCGTCCCATCGCCAAACTGTCATATATTCCAAAACGGTTCGAAGGCATTCTTTAAAACGGGTTAAGTTTTCGCTGCAAATCCATCATCTCACCCAACCAGCAGGGTTTCCTTACGGGTAAGTCGACTACCACCAATCTAGTTGAATTCTCATCCCACGCCCCCGTGCCTTAGAGAACGGCAACGAAGTCGATGTAATCGCAACCGATTTCAGCAAGGCCTTCGACCAATTTTCACACAACCTCATCCTCTTTAAGCTATCCTCCCTTGCCTTCGAACCCCTACTGATTAAGTGGATTTCTTCCTATCTTAACGATCGAACCTACCATGTCAGATTTAGATCCACCTTCTACAATCCTTTTCTTCCCACGTCAGGGGTTCCCCAGGGCAGTGATCTTGGACCCCTCCTATTCATACTTACTATTAAGTATATAGACTCCAGTATCAAGCACTCCTCCATCTCTCTATACGCGGACGACACTAAACTCTTCAACTCAACAGCTTTTCAACTTGGTGCCAAAATAACTGCCTCGAATTAAATATTGCCAAATGTCACTCAATCACCTTCTCCCGTAAACGACCCCCTCCCCGCTACGCCCCTATGTCTTACTCAACCAACAGATAACACCTGTACCAACGATTCGTGACCTTGGCATCTTATGTGATAGGGAGCTCAACTTCATCCCACATATTGATGACATTATTCTCAAGGCCAACTCTGTCCTTGGTTTTGTGAAACGGTGGTCGAAAGAATTCTCTAATCCCTACGTTTCCAGATCTCTCTATATAGCTTTTGTCCGCTCCCCTCTTGAATATGCTAGTCAGATTTCCTCACCACTCGTCCCACATTCGCAGGGTCGAAAGTGTGCAAGGTCGTTTTTTGCATTTTGCCCTCTGTTTCACGCTCTGGTGACAGCAAAAGCCAACTCCACTGGTTGGTTCTGGGGACAGCCTCTTACACGTTCCCACAATGATTGTGTCAAAAGAAAACTTTTAGTTCCTTTAACAATAAGTTACTTGGCCACTTGAAATAATTTAAAGTCTAGATCACTAAAGGATGATACTGAATTGGACAGCACAAACGATAAACGAAGAAGAAGCAAATTCTTTCTATGCGCCCGTTAATATACCTCGTACCATCGTTTGCCGTTAGTGTCATCCGATCAAAAAGCACCTTGTCATGGACCAGGTAATTACTGTTCTATCGAACCTAGTGCCTTCCCTGTTGTGATACCGATGCAAACAATTTAGCAAATTTTGTTGCATACCTTTGTGATCAAATTTGATGTGGTGAATTGGATTGAATTTCTGTTGCTCCGATGACAGATGAATTGATTATTTGAATTTCGATGAATCGATTCTCCTTTTGTTGTGTTTTGAGGAATCGATTCATCCTTTATTGTTGTTTGTTGTTGCTTTGTGCTGCAACACCCTCTCAGGTTTGATTTGGGAAAATCCTCTGATTCTACCTCCATACACGAGGCGTCTTCACCTAAGTAACCTTAACACACTTGAAGAGCGCAGAATTCATGCCTACATCCTCTTCATCCACCGTCTGCTCTCAGGCTCAATAAACTGCCAAGCCTGCTCCCCCCATCACATTTTCCACTAATCCCCGAAATCTGCGAAACCCTCGTCTCGTCTATATGCCCGCCCATCACACGTCTTACGGCTCTAATGAACCCATATCGCGAATGCAGGGGTGGGCAAACACTCACCCCGCGTTCTTTGACTTCATTCTCACCTCTCCCGCTCGCAAACATCGTCTCTTCCTTCTGACCCCACCCCGCTCGCCGCCTACACTCTCCGCACTCGTACTCACCCCCTAGCACCCGTCTTATCCTCGCCCTTCCCTGCCCTATCACTTAGACAATTATTCTATCCATCTTTGTTTAGTTCCCCATTCTATTTTTAAGTTATTTTAAAGTTAGTCCCCCACCCCAAACCCGCATGCCTTCGTTTTTAAGGTAGTTCGTAAGTCTATTTATAAGTTTATATGTTTATACGGCTTGTACTAAGCGAAATAAAATGAGAGTTATGCCTTCTCTTCATTCAACGAGCCGAGCGTCCTAAAAACGTGTATGTGTCACCATTTTGTATAAGGAAACGATTGTTATTTAGTTTTGTATTACGGTTATTCAGTTTCGCAAATTGCACGATCGGTTTGTGAAATAAAACGGACAATTGTTTCCAATTATGTACGCCTGTGCTTTGCCTTATTCACGTTAGAAGAAGTAGTTAAAAAGACATAACGTTAAACCAGCAGCGGGTTTTGGGAGGCGATGAGACTATCATTATTTCACCAGAAAATTTTAAACACCAACACATCCGCTGTATCTCTTTACTACTTTCGACTCCTTTCGCACCGGTCATACGCATATTTCACATGGCCTGCTATAAAGCAATAGAAGATTCCCTTTCTTCTACTTTCATCGTAGCAATTTCGCCAGACAGTTTATCGGTTCTAGCTCTCCTTTTATAGAGCTGAAGCATCTCCCCAGCTAGGATGTCTATGGGGAGTAATCCAGGTAAACAGACGCTGCTTCGTCGGAGATCGTCCTAAAATTATCTTAATGCATAAAGCCTGTGTGTTGCTTTCGGCAACCCTTTCAGCCATTTTGTTTGTAGAACTTCAGCCCACACTGGCGCGGCATAGGCTTGTACGGATCAGGGAGGACTGCTTGTATGCCGTCGGCTTTCTAACTCGCAAATTCGTTTAGAGTATGAGACTTAAATCTTAGTCTAATGCCGAGAATAACTTCCAAGTATTTAAAAGCTTCCTTTGATCATAAATGGTAATTTGCGACCTGGAGGTTTCCATTCAACATGCTTTCGATTAGTTAATAGGGCTGCCTCCGTTTTGTGGTTAGCTAATTCTAGTCCGGCGGATTGTAGCCACTCTTTAATTAGTCGAATTACCTCATTAGTACCTCGTTTACATGTTTCACGATAGTTATAACCGCAACGTCGTTTGCGAAACCAATAGTTCCCACTCCTTGCGGTAGTTTTATTTTTAAATATCCATCCTACATAATATTCCACAAGTACGGACTAAGTAATGGTCCTTAAGGAACTCCAGTCGAGACATCACCGATTTTTCTGCTCCCGTTCATATTGTACATCAGCTTTCTATTGGTGAATTACTTAATTACGGTTTTTAGAAGATATGGTAGAGTGCCCGTCCGAATAAGTGTTCTTCTGATAGACAACCTTTTTTTTATTATTATTTATTGGCCTGTAGGAACCCGGAAGTTCATGACCTCACCGACTCGGCTCCGCCATTGTTCCCTGTCCTGTGCGCTCTCCTTCCACGTTCGATCATCCGATCCGATCTCCTCAAGGTCCAATCTAACATTGTTCTCCCATCTCCGTCGCGGCCGTCGGTCTCTTCCCCGTTAGTTTACCGTCAAGAATTCTATGCACGGTCCTATCATCGCCCATTCGCGCTACGTGTCCGGCCCATCTTAATCTTCGCGACTTGATCACTCTCACTATTGTAGGTTTGCGGTATAGCTCTTCCAATTCGTGGTTGTGAAGTTTCCTCCATTGTCCTGACTCCTCGTCATATTTACCGCCAAATATACCCCTTAAAACTTTATTCTCGAATACGCGGAATTTGTTCTCTTCCTGTTTTGTGAGAGCTCATGTTTCGCATCCATATAGAGCAATCGGGATGATTATGGTTCTATAGACACGGAGCTTTATATTACGTGATAGCAGTTTGGATTTTAATAGTTTACTGACTGCATGCCAACTAGCGTTGCCGGAATGTAGTCTTTTGTTAATTTCCTTTGACGTTTCGTTTCTGGTCGTCAGTATCGTTCCCAGATATTTAAATTCTTTGACATTTTCAAATATCTTGCCCCTGACGTTTATATATGTTCTCTGAGGTCCACCTGCTCTCGTCGTAATCATGTATTTCGTTTTGTCTTCATTTATTTCTAGGCCCACCTCTTCTGCAGTTTGCATGCTGATTTCACAGTTTTTACTTACAGTTTCGAGATTATCGCCCAGAACGGCGATGTCATCCGCATATCCGAGCACTTGTGTGACCCCGTTCAGGGATGATCCGGCCGTGTTGTCGTCTTGTACCCTTGTGATAACATACTCGAGGACAAGGTTAAAAAGGCATGGTAAGAGGCCATCCCCTTGTTTTAGTCCGTCCCGGATTTCAAATGGTTCTGAGAGGTGGTTTTCTATTCTAACTCGCCCTTTGTTTTCGTTCATGCAAATTTGAATGAGGGCGGCATATTTTTTCGGGATCCCCAGCTCAACCACAGTATGGTAGAGTCTTTGCCTTGCGACTGAGTCGTAGGCTTTTTTGAATTCCACGAACAGTTGGTGAACCGTCTCTCAGTATTCCCACTTCTTTTCCAGCAGTTGCCTCATTGTGAACATCTGGTCGCTTGTTGACCGGTTCCGATGGAATCCGCATTGGTAGTCTCCCAATATTTCTTCTGCGTACGGTGTGATTCTTGCCAGTATGACATTTGTTAATATTTTGTATGTGATTGGGAGCAATGATATTCCTCTGTAATTTTTAGCAGTCAGATCTGTCGCCTTTTTTGAAAATGGGGTTGACTATTGCGGTTTTCCATTCTTCCGGAATGACTTCTTTGTCTCATATTATTTTAAGCAGTTGGTGGATCTTTCGAGTGGTTGCCTCTCCTCCATGCTTCACAAGCTCTGCCGGTATGCAATCGATTCCGGGGACCTTGTTGTTTTTCAGTCGATTTATCGCGTCTACAACTTCGTCGAAAGAGGGCTCTGGGATCTGGGGCTCGACTGTATGTACGTCCGGTGCGTTTATTTGTGGTTGATGAGTGCGTACATTGCGCATGTTTCAAAGTACTGCTTCCATCTTGTCACCATCCAATGGGCACGGTGACGCGTAACACCCTGGATTAGGGGTGGTAGATCTTTGTGTGTTACTCCTCGCTAGCCTGTCTGACATGGGTATCCGTACTGGCAGCATATGCTTCCGTCAGCATAGCCTGAGTGATTCATTGTACTTTAAGCCCCCGCACCACGTCAAGGTTTCTACCAAGCGGGGGGATAGACAACCTTTTGGCCAAGTTAAGGGCGGTTTTGATGTCCAATGTTACCAGGGCACAGTATTTCTTTGTTCCTCTTTCTATCTTTTACCTTTTATCTTTCATCTTTTCTACCTTTTATTCCTTTGGTGACAGCCACTGCTTTCATGGCGTCAGTGGTCAACGCGACTTCATTAAGACTTTTGTTTTTAAACAAATGCGCAGACAAAAGGGGATTTTCAAGTACCTTTAAATGTCAAAGCGAGCGGAATTGATGATCCGATAGCGCTTCCTTATTTTTCTGTTATGGTGAATAGTCTACCATATATAATCTTGTGCAGGATTATTCCCATTGTATCCAAGAGGCAGACGGGGCAATAGGACGATGGGATATCTGGTTTATTCTTTCCTTTTGGAAAGAGTACGAGGTATTACTTGGCGCAAGGCTAAAAACTTTGCCCGGAAAAACAAATTATTATGGACAATTTAACAAGTCTCGGATAAGGACCGGATACCGGTGGAGAGACTTGTTAAATATGGCCCAGACCGGATCCCGGTTGTAGTACCGATGATGATGATGGCGAGGTATTACATTTTCCACGCATTGGAAGATGTTTCTTCTTCGAGACATTTCTGCATTGCGGCTTGTAATACATCTGGCCTCGTTTTATGCTACTTTAAAGTTTGTTTGAGACCCTGTCAGGCCAATTTCCCGAACTTGCACCATGTGCAAACAAAAGCAAATACACGCATCTAGCGTCTAGTGCCATAAAACGAATTTCTTCGCATGTGATCATGTATTCAATTCGATCCCTTTAGTATCACCAGCAATAATTCTTCCTAATGGCGATACATTTACTTGCGCATACCATTGCACTGAAAGCGTGCATTTCCTTGGTGGTCTCTCTCTTCTCTTGTTTTCTTAACCCTAACCTAGGATGGAATTCATGTCAGAATTCTAGCCTCGTTGAGTCTTTTACCATCCGCTGACCGCCACGGCCACGCGTCACTCCCGTTCTCCGTCACCGCGGAGACGCGTAATTACATACCCGAATTTGCCCGGAGTCGCGAAAGTAACACCCTCTCGAGTGTATTGTTGAATCGTGCGAGTCGCCTGTGCGGATAAAAATTGCATTTCATTGTCCGGACCAGAACAAAGGGATCATTTAAATCAGTGTTAATATTAATTTACATCGGATCCAATAGTGTTAACGAAAGTAGTCGTTAAATAAAGAAACAAACAATAAATTAATTTAAAGTGGTGATCACCAAACAACACTAGTGTTTTATTTCTCTCGGCTTACTTCCTGTGTTGGTGTTCTCCTTGCTTCGACGAAATCGTGTAGTGCTCGTCGGAACAATTATTTATGACGGAGGAGGAAGGGGGTACTAGGTGACTGGTACCATACTTCCTCCCCACACACTCAATAAGGATCCACATGTGGCTCATTCACAGCATGAAATAGAAAATGACAATTAATATATTTCTCACTTCCAATAATTCGAGCTTCACTGCACTTCATGATGTGATTAGTTGCACGTTTAACTTTAGCATTACAAAGCCAGCATCCTTCGCCCATTCAAGGGCAATACGACACCACACAATGATCAGAAACGTCATCTCAACAGCTCGTAGCTTCAATGATCCCGGAAGGTATCTTTGCACTAGTATTCTGGACACAATTTTACTTTGTACCACAAACTAGAACTGCTTCGCAAACCGAATGTTATTTAGTGTATTAACTTGGTTATGTGAACCAAGAACATGTGAAAGCCGTCGGCAACACTAAGCTATTATCCAACTTCATCGCCGCAGAAATGAATCTATTGAACTTGTCACCGTCAAAATTCAAGTTCATGTGCACACAACTTTATACGACCGACTGCCGAGAGACTCTTCCCTATACGGCGATGTAAGTGCCCAAAATCCTAGTCCGACTACTTTAAGGAGACTTGCCATGTACGAGAAAATAAAACCGACGCACTGAGGGCCGAAACGTTCCCAAGTGTTCAGAAGTCGTGGGATCATGCGACTGGTCTCATGACCGGGGATCCGCTCTGCTGTAATCCGGAATGTTTACTTGAGGGTGCGGATCACGAACACAGCATCTGCACCTGCTCAAGTTGACTAGATCGTGCTCCCAATTGACAAGGGTCGCATGAGGCTGTCATTATTATGCAGTAATATGACTGGACTGTATATAAGGGTGTTGTTCGTGGAAGACACCGATTTTCGACATTGCCTTTAACAGAAAGATATGCTCTTCTATTGAGTCCCTTAAATCTTGCAATAGCCATTCTGTAAGCTATGTCGCAGTGGTTTACGTCCGCTTCTGGGCAGATGTTTCGGAAGCATCTCGCCTTGCTATTTGTTATAGTCTTTAGGTTTTTTGATAATCAGCCCTTCCTCTTGATCTTTCCATCCTACGGCGAGGTTATAAGCACCGCGCTCTTTCATCTCTGAGTATTTATCTAGGTACTGCTGGGTCACACGTTGTGTTCACTATCTATATTAACTTGTAGACCATTTGCGAATCACTTTCTTCGATTGTTGATTGATTACAGGACCTCATAACGACTTCAGATGAACCTTGGTCCAACCGGTTATCCTTTCTGTTTGTACTTTAATGTGGTTCTCGTTACCTGCGCCAAGTTCTATTGTAATGGCTTGGTGGTCACTGTGGGTTTAGTTTTCACTGAGCTACCATTTAGCTGCCCTTATGCTCTTAGTGCTTTAATTTCATACGTCCATCAGTAGCATGGTTTTCTTCCATCCCTGAGTATTTTTCTAGGCACCGCTGGGTCACACTTTATATTCACCATCTGTATTAACTTGTGGATCATTCGTGGAGCCCTTGCTGCGATTGTTGGGTTGCAAGAGCTCACAACGACTTCAGATGAACCTTCCATTTAAAATCTGTTTGTACCTTGATGTGATTCTCGTTATCTCCCCCAAGTTCCATGGTTCCATGGCTTGGCGGTCACTGTGGGTTTAGTTTTCACTGAGCTACCATTTAGCTGTCCTTATGAAGCGGTTGCAGATGAAAGTGATGTCTATTATTGATCATTTTCCTGCTTTACGGTGTGTATTCTTCTTGTCAGTGTTTGCGACGATGACTTCCAATGATGCAAATAATTTTAATAGCCGGCGTCTCCTCGCGTTGGTTCATTTCGTGCCACATTCGATCTCCTATGTAGGGTTATACTTAGTTTTATTTTATTGTTGGTGTTGAACTTTTATCCCACTTGCTCTGGGTAGATTCCTCGTATCTCCTGGCTTTGTTGTTTGATGATTCACTGAGGTCCTGATCAGGAAGTCTCCCCCTCTTCACGTATGCTAGTGTCTTCATAGGTGGGCTGAAAAGTTTCTGACCTAACAAAGATAGAACTCTTTCTTAAAACTTATTTTTATTTTTCTACATAGTCTCCTTGTAACTCTACACTCTTCTCCCAGCGATGCTCGTATCTCTCTAACCCGTCCAAATAGTACTCCGCGTTTTTCTCTGCAAAATAACTGTTCAAGAAGGTGATTGCCTCCTCATTTAACGAAAATCTCTGTCCTGCGAGCGCAGTTTGTAGATTAGGGAACAAAAAGAAGTCGCTTGGGGCTAGATCTGGTGAGTGGGGCGGATGGCCAAGCAGTTCAAACCGTAATTCGTAGATTTTCGCCATGGCAATCGCTGAGGTGTGAGACTTGGTGAAACAGGATCTTCTTTTTCGGAAAATGTGCCAATTTTTCCGCAATTTCTGCCTTCAGTTGGTCAAGTAATGATGCGTAGTATGCTACTGTAATGTTTTTTTTCTTTTTGAATATAATCGATTAAGATAACTCCATGACTATCCCAAAAAAACAGTCGCCATCACTTTCCCAGTCGAAAAAAAAAAACAGTTTTTGCTTTTGAAGCCGAATCCCCCTGACAGTAATTAATCGGCGCCACAACTCGGATTTATTGCGCCTAAACTGCGCCGGCAGAGCGTTGGAAATGTTCATTCGAAGACGTTTTTGGTCTAACGTGAGCAAACGCGCGGACAGCTTTCCCATGCCTAAATCTTGATTTAATATGGGACAAACTCGTTCTTTAGACATTTTCATAGCCTCTGCTATCTCTCTCACTTTAATTCGGCGGTCGTTTAGCACAATTTGGTAAACTTTAGCGATGTTATCGTCAGTTATTGCAGTTTTTGGACGTCCCGAATGTTCATCGTCTCCCAAGCTCTCACGGCCACGTTTAAATTCAGGAGCCAAAAATGTCACTGTGGTAAATGATGGTGCAGAATTCCCATACACAGAGTCCAACTTATGCTTGATTTGCGTAGGCGTATTGCCTTTCAAAAACAAAAATTTAATGAGAGGTCGATACTCAACTTTGTCCATTTTAACAAAAAACATTCACATCGACTCACCCATACGACTGTCAAATAAAAACTACGGGCCCAAAATGGCCGAAATTTTGGCGAGTAACTCTCAAAAGATGCACAACTACATTCACTAGCTTTTATTGACGAGTGCTGCTTTCATCTTTACGGAAACTTTTCAGACCGCCCCCGTATTTCAACCCGTTGCTATAACATATATAATCCATAACAAAATTCGCATATATAACTCAGCTAACGTTCAAAGGATACGGATCGTTCTATCGTTCTATCCCGCGTCTTTCTAGTGTGTGCACCTCTGTGTGAAAGTGTGGCCGTCACTGAGAACGGCTGTATAGTCATTGAACTCGTAGCCAAAGTGTTGTGCAAGGTGCGCGTAAAAGATGTAATAAATATTAATTAAACCCATAAATAGGGTGTAACTTGAATAAAACGACAATGCGCCAAGTGCTCGTCTAAAACTCTCGTTGAAAACACATCATTCGCCGGTCGTCCACACAAATTTACAATATTGTCGCGTACACGTGTGTGCTGACGTGTCTACCGCTGTGTATATACCGAACGGCCAATAAAAAACTGTGCGTGTGTTAATGCGTATGCGTGTGAAAGCAGATGTTCTCTGCATGCTGCTTCACAAATAAAACAATTGAATTAACGGTGGAAACAAATAATGGAAAAAAGAAAAGTAATGCTAAAAGTAATTTCAAAGAGGAGGCCCAAAGCCCAGCCAAACCTCCTTGCCAAACGGCATAAAGCTAACCCAACCAACAAAGAAAAAACTCGCAGAGAAGGAATGACCACTCCTGACAAGCCACATTATTCCGGAGAAGAGAATAAATTTAAAGAACTGGCAACTGAAGACCACAAAACCAGCAATACTGAAATGAGTGACAAAGATGTCAAACGTGCTGAATTTATTGCGAAGCTATACAAAAAGAAGAACGATTTGGATCGACAAATCAAAGAAGCCTTATTGGAAAGCAATATTCAACAGCAAGAGGAGAAACAACAACAGCAGCAGAAGCAACAGCAACAAGCAGCAGCCAATAAGAAGGAGAAAGTGCCTCCCATCATAGTCAGTTTTATGGAAGCTAAGGACCTAATTAAATTGGGTAAGTTAACATGTAGAAATTTTAAAACGAAGAATTTAAATAATAATAAAATAAGTTTTTTATGTGATAGTTTAGATGATTATCATAAAATTAAATCTGCTCTAAAGGGAGCAAGTAGTGAGTACTTCACGTACACACCTAAATCGGAGAGAACTATCTCCATGTTACTTAAAGGAGTTGATCCTTCTTTTTCCTCGGAAGAAAGCCTCTCAGAACTACAAACTGTCGAAAATGACAGTTTAAAATTCATTGATGTGAAGCCATTCTCCACTTCTCTCTCCCGAAGTCGCAACCGCAAGTTGCCGTTCTTCATTGTCTCCCTAAGTCCCAACAGCAAAGTCGATGCACTTAGGAATATTAAAGTTATTTTCCACCAAACAATAATTTGGGAAAAAAACGGAAGGCTGACCGTGTGTTGCATTGCATGCGGTGCCAACGATTCGGCCACGGTGCATCTAACTGTTGTATGGAATTTAGATGTGTAAAGTGCCAAAACAATCATACCGTAGGAGAATGCTCATTAGGTAAAGAACAGGTTCAGGATAGAAGCAAACTATCTTGCGTCCTGTGCAAAAATACAGGTCACCCGGCCAACTTTAGAGGTTGTCCGAAATTCCAACAACTAAAAGCCAAGTTGGAATTTAAAAAAAAACAACTTGAAGAAGAGAAACGAATGAAGGTTCGTTCTTATAATAACTTCGTTGCACCTAGTGTATCATTCGCTCAAATTGCCGGTAGTCCATTAAACTCAAACTTCGCGGCACAGGGAAGTAATATCACAAAACCTTCCGCACCTAGCATATCATTTTCTCAAATAGCTAGTAATCCAATTAATACAACGGCGGCGGAACTTTCACGCAACGTCATAAAAGCGCCCGCTCCAGAGGCAAATTCAGATATAAGAGCAATCCAGTTAGCCATAAAAGGACAGATTGCTGGATTTGAAAAAATAACTGACTGAACAAGCGGCCCGAATAGATATTATTTATTCGTCCTTGTTCTCAGACAACCCAACATACCACAATGAACTATCCAACTAATTTAACACTAATTTATTGCTGTGAATGTGAATTCACTAATCCACGTGGCAAGAAGGGATAATCTAGGTAAGCTGCTTGAAGACGAATGCCCCGATGTGCTTCTAGCTAGCGAAACCAAGGTAAACCAGAGGCACAAATTGGGCTACAAAAACTATAAAGTCATTAGACGAGATCGTCCACACGCCACACAAGGGGGTGGAGTTGCTATCTTAATTAAGAAAGGCCTTCACCACAAGGTCGTTTACAGCACAGCTGTACACAAATTTCAGCTGCTGGAAGCTTGCATTATAGATATACCTTTGAAAAGTCAAAGGCATCTATACGTGGTATCCGTGTATGCACCTGAAGCTCCTCAGTGTTCGCAATTTATCAGCGAAATGGATACCCTTTTTCGTAATCTCAAGTTAGACTCGGAAAACAATTATTTTGTTCTGGCGGGAGATTTCAGCTCCAAACACAGTGCTTGGGGTGATATCACGCCGAACACAAGAGGTAATGCACTGTTCAACTGGTGGCAAACAAATGCAACAGAATATAAACTAGAATTGTACGCTACAAGTACACCATCTTATCCAAGAGGAAACTCCTTTTTGGACTTACTTATGATTGACGACAGACTACAATTATTAGGCACGGACCTAAATACTCGAAAATGCCTTCGCACAATCGGGTATGATAGTGACCATTACGGCCTCGGCGCCGTTTTACATGTTCCAAATGAACATGCAATACTTGAGCAGTACGACCAGATACGTTCGTTCGTTTTCCAAAAAGCACACTGGTCGCGCTTTGATCGCATAATAAAAAGAGAACTATGCTCTAATGGCATAGACCCTCCAACTAATAGAAACCTTCGAAATGAGGAAATAGATCATTATCTCTCAACGATGGACAACATTGTCATCAAAACAATGCACCGTTCCATTCCAAAAGCGGCGCACATGGAGGAGAATTTTAATAGATATAGAAACTCAACTATTGATGCCCTCTATAGACAAAAAAGCGCTCTGCTCTCCCAGCTCAAACTGCTCTACAGACAGTTCAGCGATCCTTATAGCCAAGAAATAAAGACAATTAAGTCATTGATTAAAAACGTTCAAAAGCTGATCCGTGACAACTACAGATCAGTAATGAATGAAGAATGGAAACGTAAAATTCTCTCCATTAAAACCAGTGGTGGGAATATGTTTCCGCAAATAAATAAAGTATTTAGAAAAATAGATCATAATGACATTCCCTGCCTTCGAGTCCCGAGGACTCCCGAGAATTGTCAAATATTGCTGAACGCAGGACTCACCCCGGAACACACCAACTCCAACGAAGAACTAATAGTAGTCGAGGATACGCAAGAGAAAGCGGACTCCATTGGCGCCTGTTTCGAGGCAGTACACAAAGTGAATGAATCCATTCATTCTAACCTCGATATCGAAAACAGAGCACAACGATATACACTGACCGAGTGCGGACGTGTTTTAAATTCGCCGATCGAGATAAATGTAAAAGTTACTTTTATGAGTCGCGAGTGAAATTTGAAATAATAAGACTATTTATAAATAAATCAATTCTAGTGACAAGAACACTCAAAACAAAGTTATTATACATAAATATAAACAAATAAAAGAGAACGAAGCCACGTGGTTTGACAGTCAAAACAAACACCGTTTAATACTAATCAACTGTGAGAGTGTATGTGAGCACATGTTTAGCGAAAAAAAAAAATTGAAGTAAGAGAAAAACAAAACAAAAACAATAAATATAAATAAAAAAGAAACAAAAGGAACTAAAATATACAGTGAAATAACAAAGTGAAGCCAACCTAAGAACTGGTTTCAAACAAAGACTGGCCTGCTATCTTGGATGCAACAAGCTCGGTGTATGGGCCCTCAGCATGCAGAATGGCAGACAAAAAACAAAATATTAAAAAATTAAAACCGAAGTCCGCGTTAATAAAACGCCCGGCGAGCTCCCCACTAACACGAGCTGCAACAAAAATAAACAAGCCAAACGAGGCAATAACAGACTTGCTCGAAAAGGCGCACAAAATGAAAGAGGACAATCTATTCCCCGCGGTTCCATATAATGACGGCCATCTCACCAATAACATGTTTGCATGTTTAGCGACTACCGACACTGAGGACGAAGAAGATGAAATCAGCGATCTTGAAATAAGGCTAGCCCGAGCAAGGGCGCAATTAGCAGAGAAGCGTCGCAGGAAAAAGGAATTTGCTGAAAAGGAGCAGCTAATAACGAAACAACAGCAGAATCAGCAACAATGTGCACAACAGAAGCCAAGCCAACAAAAAGAATGTCCACCACAACAGATGACGCAACAACAACCACAACAAGAGCAACAGGCAGCAAAAAGGAAAACGAAGATGCCACCCATCAACATTACAGATATGGACTGTAACGAACTGGTAAGTCTATGTAAGCTTTCTATTGGGGAAGATTTTTCAATTAAAAGACTGACAGGGAACAGGTTGGCCATACAGACAAATTCGGTTAAGGATTTCGAAAAAATGAAAAATGTGCTAAAACGGGCCACCGCGGAATTTTACACCTACACCCCGAAAGAAATAAAGAATATAACGGTTCTACTAAAAGGCGTTGACCCTGAAACAGAACCAGAAGTTCTATTACAAACGCTGCGAGAGCTTAACTGTAATGATATTGAGTTTATCGCAGTAAAACCTTTCAATACAGCTAGGGCTAGACGGGAGAATAGAAAATTACCATTCTTCCTGGTGCAGCTGGGCCCTGGGAGCAAAATTGGTGGACTTAGGAAAATCACTATCCTGAACCATCAAATTGTCACATGGGACAAATTGAAAAAAAGCAGAGATATAATCCAATGTCTTCGCTGCCAAAGGTTCGGGCACTCAGCAGCAAACTGCGAAATGCAGTATCGATGCGTAAGATGCGGACAGGAACACAGCGCAGAACAATGCACGTTAGGTAAAGAAAGGGTAGACGACAGATCTCTTCTAAAGTGTGCAGTTTGTAAGAGTGAGGGACACCCCGCTAATTATCGAGGCTGTCCTAAGTTCCGCGAACTACAGGAAAAAAAGTTTTCGCAGCAACGAAAATCAGAACGCCCGATAGTTCAAGGCCGACCAGCACTACATGTAACACCCCAGTTCTCGTATGCTCAAGTAACAGCTGGCAGGAGAAACACGCCACAACCCACGACACGGGTACCGCCGCAACATACTGTGCCTCCAGAAACAGTAACACTAGCAGATGTGCTCACAACCTTGCTCGCTATTCAGACGCAGATGACACAAATGCAAAAACAAATAAAAGAACAGGACACTAGACTAGACTGGGTCTATTCGCAGTTGTCTAGCCAGCCGTCAATATAAACCCCCCAACAGAAAGCACAATTAAGGCTTTAGTCGTGAATGTAAATTCACTTATCAGAATCGAGAGAAGAGCCGCTCTCTTTAAACTGTTGCAAGACGAAAGTCCTGACGTGCTTCTGGCTAGCGAAACTAAGCTGAATCAGAGGCATAAACTATGTCACACAAACTACGACATTATACGAAGAGACCGACCCAACTCCACACAAGGAGGAGGGGTGGCAATCTTTATTAAAAAACAACTTCAACATAAGGTAATATATAGTGGTGAGATTCGCAGATTTCAGGTGCTTGAAGCGTGCATTATCCGCATACCCCTCCGACAAGGTAGGGGGATGTATATGATATCTGCCTACGCACCAGAAGCACATCAACAAAATCAATTTATAGTGGAGCTAGAGACTCTTTTCCAATGCTTACAACTTTACTCGGAAGGGAACTATTACATCGTGGGTGGCGATTTGAATGCTAAACACCCAAATTGGGGAAATAGCATATCCAACACGAGAGGGAATCAACTAGCTAGTTGGCTAGATCAACATCACATTGAATATAAAGTTGACCTGCTAGCTACAGAATATCCTTCTTTCCCCAGAGGGGGCTCGTTCCTCGATATTATGCTTATTGACACACGCCTTAAACATTCACATACTAACAGACAAAATATAAACTGCCTACGCACAATTGAGTATGACAGCGACCATTGTGCATTATCAATATTGATAAAAACACCAAGCGAAGTTGTGGAACTCGGTGAATGTATGATACCGCAACCCTATAACTATTGGGGTATGCGATGGACGCGTTTCACGAGAACCTTAACAAGAGAAATTCGCTTAAAAGACATTAACCCTCCTACCAACAGAAACATACCCAACGATGACATCGACAAATACATACAAAAAATGGACGAAACCATAAAACAAACTATGGACAAAACAATACCAATAACCACACCTACGGACAACATGAACATGTACCGAAACGCCACAATCAACGCGCTCCACAGAAAAAAAAGTAGACTTCTGTCGCAACTAAAACTACGGTACAGACGATTTATTGATAGGCACGACCAGGAGATAATATCACTGAAGTCCAGATTAAAAAATCTCCAACAGCTGATAAAAGCCAACTATAGGCTATCAGCAAATTTGTATTGGAACAACAAAGTTCGGGCGGTAAAATCCAACAACCCTAGTATGTTTCCGCAAATTAATAAAATATTTAGACGGAGTAATGAAAACGAGATTCAGTGTCTCCAAATACCACGAACTGACGAAAACCAACGAATGCTGGCAAATATAGGCATAGACACAAACAACGCCATCCTAAATGACGAAGTTTTTGTGTTTGAAGATCCCTTGGAAAAAGTGAATGTTGTAGGGGCCGTCTTTCAAGAACTGTACAAGGCAAATGAAGTAATTCGTCGCAACCATGGCTTGGAAGATAGAGTTTTACTGAATTATGGTCATCTTCGAAATGATATTTCACAGTGGCGATCAGAAAACCATGGTTTTAACGAATTCAGTAATGAAAATACGGCAAACGCCGAGATTACTGTCGAAAACGCCAACAGTCTTTTGATCACTAGTGAAGACATCCATGGCGTCTTTGCATCATTAAGAAACAAAAAATCAGTTGGAATCGATGGAGTACCCAATATCGTACTAAAACATCTTCCTCCAATCGCAATGGACATATATGCAGTATTGTTTAACAACGCTCTGAACAACGCACACTATCCAGTACGTTGGAAAACGGCCATCATCCAACCGTTACCAAAAAAAGGGAAAGATAGAACAAACCCAAAAAACCTGCGATCGATCAGTTTGTTACCGAGTATCAGTAAAGTATTCGAAAAGGTTCTAAACAAGGCTCTACTTAAATGGGTTGAGGACAATAATATTATTCCAAATAACCAGTTTGGTTTTAAAGCTGGTCATGAAACCACACATGCCGCAGCTAAACTGGTTTCAGACATTCAGTGGAATAAAAATCTGAAACAGTGTACAGGTGCCTGTTTGATTGACTTGGAGAGGGCCTTCGACACCGTTTGGTTAGAGGGGTTATATTACAAGCTAATGAGACTAGGCATTCATAGACCACTACTGTATATACTATACGACATGTTGAATGAAAGGAAATTCATCGTCAAAAGTGGCAATGTGACCTCCAACATTACTTACAATATAGAAAACGGTCTACAACAGGGAGCGGTGTTATCTCCGATCCTTTTTAATATTTACACTAGCGACCTGGTAAGGTCTCTTCATCAGGCTATTGCGTATGCAGACGATCTGATAATATATAGAACAGCACCAAAAATTGAAATCATTAACGGATTATTACAAGGGGATTTCAATGATGTTCAGCGATACTGCAACAACTGGAAACTCAAAATCAATATCCAGAAGTGTGAAACCATCCTCTTTAGAACACCACTGGCTCAAGCTACCAGAGACACCAGGATAAACTGGCGAAAGCTAGCTATTATGGGACCACACCAACAAACACTGGAAACCAAAACCGTAGTCAAATACTTAGGCATCTGGCTGGATCAGTATCTATATTTTAACAAACATGTGGAAGCTGCCCTAGCCAGGGCAAAGAAAGCTTACGCTATGACAAGAAGACTGTTTCATAGTAGTCAACTTGACAGCAGAGTTAAAGTTATATGCTACATGGCTCTCATCAGACCGATGATCATATATGGATGCCCAGTGTGGTTTAATGTGGGACCTAGCTTAATGGAAAAGATTCGGATTTTTGAGAGGCAATGCCTCAGGACGTGCCTTAAGTTACATCGGACTCCTGAATCCGATCACAAAAAATATTATCCCAATGAAGCGTTGTACAGTGGGGCCAATATAAACAGAGTGGATAACTTTATGATCAAGCTGATCCGAGGGCATATTGCGAGATCAATGAGCTCACAGAACGATTTGATTTTTGGTGCATATTACCCAAACAATATGTATTATGAGGTGGTACGTCGCAATGGCTTCATTCCACCAGAAGCATTCCTTAGTCTTGACATGAACGGCCTCATACAAAATGAATCCGCTATACCGTTGATTTATCACGTGCGTCGGTCGGGTATAGATAAACGAATATGTTTTAATCGAGAGGTTGCGCACACTAATGAAGAGAGCCTGCAGTTCAGTACGGCAGTAGCACAGAGAGACCGAAAAGACGCGAATAAGCAACACCAGAGATTTTGGTGGCTGAGTGGCACATAAAACCCTGTTTCCTTATAAAACTAAAGAAATAATAATAATAATAATTAAAAAAAAAAAAAAAAAAAAAAAAAAAAACCCGACAAACAACGGAAAGCTTACATAGATTTAGCATTTCGAAAATTTAGTTTTGATGTTAGGTTTAGAATAGAGTTAAGTTATAAAAAAAAAAAAAAAAAAAAAAAAAAATCTATAGATAGTTTAGTATTTAAGTTAGATATAAGGTAAAAACAATAACAAGAACAAAGTTTTTTCTTTTCTTCATTTTCTTTGTATCCAATTAAGTTCCCTAAAAATTCATGTAAACAAAATAAACCATAATGTCGAAAGACAAATTTTCATGCTTTAAGCGTATGCATGTAACTTAGAGAGTCCGCAAGGGACCAGTAAGTTAAGAAATAAGATAACATAAGCTAGAGTTTAATCATTTTTGTCTAGCAAGTAAGTAAATTATAATAATAGGAAGAAATAAAAAATGATATCTATAAAAAAAAAAAAAAAAAAAAAATCGAAAACAGAGCTATCCAAAACCATATTTCGCTGCACAATGAACGGCAAAGTTGGCATTCCGAAAACAAAAGTTTCACCACCTCCAGTGAAAACAATAGAGCGGATGCGCCGCTTGGAAATTTGCACACAAATATATTTGTGAATAAGAATGAACTCATGGACATCCTTAGATCCATTAAAAACAAGAAATCCTCTGGAACAGATGGTATTCCGAATACAGTTCTTAAACATCTGCCTCCGGAAGCGATGAAAATTTACACTACCTTGTTCAATAACGCTCTAAATAATGCATACTTTCCAAGACGTTGGAAAATAGCAGTAGTCCATCCCATCCCCAAAAAGGGCAAGGACAGGAGCAATCCCGCTAACCTTCGCTCGATTAGTCTGCTTCCAAATATTAGCAAAATATTCGAGAAAATCATAAATAGGGCATTGATAAACTGGTGTGATGAAAACGACATCATTCCGAACAACCAGTTTGGCTTTAGAGCGGGGCACGACACAGTTCATGCAGCTACAAAACTTGTTTCCGATATACAGTGGAACAAGGCAAAACGACAATGCACAGGCGTATGTTTGGTTGACTTTGAAAAGGCCTTCGATACCGTATGGTTAGAAGGACTTGTATATAAGCTATCAAATCTAGGTTTGCCCGAATATCTGTTATACATCATTTGTGATATGATAATGGATAAGCAATTTGTGGTAAAATGTGGGGACAAAATCTACAATAAAACTTTCCATATTAAAAATGGCTTACAGCAGGGAGCCGTGAATTCTCCCATTCTCTTCAATATTTATACTAGTGATCTAGTTGGGTCTCTTAATCATGCTATTGCATATGCCGACGATATTGTAGTGTACAGATCAGAAAAAAATATCGATGCCATTAACAGACTTCTTCAAGAAGACTTCAATAAAATCAAACGCTTTTGTGACGATTGGAAATTGAAAATTAACTTCCAAAAAACAGAAACCATCCTTTTCAGAACACCTCTTTCTACAGCTTCAAGAGATACAAGGCATAATTGGAATAACTTTTCCATTGTAGGAAGCAATATTCTTCCGCTGCAAATGAAAACTGTTGTCAGGTACCTTGGTATCTGGATGGACCAATACCTATACTTTGATAAGCACATAGCAGCTGCCCTCTCCGCAGCTAAAAGTGCATATGCAATGACAAAAAGTCTGTTTCGAAATAGTCTCCTAGATCACAAAGTTAAAATAATTTCCTACTCAGCATTTATTCGTCCAATATTAGTGTATGGTTGCCCGATATGGTTCAACGTTTCCCCATCCTACATTGAAAAGTTTCGCATGTTCGAGAGGCAGTGCTTGCGTTCCTGCCTCGGGTTACATAGAATGCCTGAGTCTCAATACAGGAAATTCTATCCTAATAAGACACTGTATGACAAATCAGGACTGAATAGGATAGACAATTTCATTATCAAAATTATTCGTGGTCACACTGCAAGGGCAATGTGCAGCGAAAATAATCTTATCTCGGGAGCATACTACCCCAATGACACATACCTGGAGAATACATTCCAAAATGGGTTTATCCCACCAGAAGCGTTCCCTCTATTGGATAGAAAAGGTCTTATCCAAAACAAGCACGGAGTCCCTATTATTTACTACGCTTTTCGTGGTGCCAGGGACAAACGGATTCTTTATAACAGTGATATATCAAATGCTGCAGTTCACTTGCGATTTAGCATGGCAATAGGCGATCGAGATAAATCTATAAATGACCGATCCCATCACAACTGGTGGTGGATTGACAATGAAGAAAGGATTTAATATCCCCAAATATAGTAACATCTTCAGACGCTACGCCTTCCCTTCCCATTCCTCACTTCCCTTTTCATATTTATTTATTCTTCCTTTTCATTTCCATTTTTCATTTAGATTCCTTTTCGTTTTAAAATTTCTTTATGTTAACATTTTATGTTTTTTTGTTATTAATTTTTTTTTGGAAACTTTTTTACCTTATATTATTTAAAAAAAAAAAAAAAAAAAAAAAAAAAAATACAGAGAGAACTTCGTCTTCTAAAATATTCGGGTAATAGAAAATATATAAAAATATTATTATACGCCGAAAGGCATTACACAAAATTGTATCGTGTAATTTAGAGTGCTCGTGTAGAGCTAGTAAATTATTTTAAGAATAAGAAAAGATTGTAAAATAGGATTTAGCATTTTAGTCCTAAGTCAACATTTGTTAAATTATTGTACAATAAATGCGTTATTCAATCAATCAAAACAAAATTCGCATGGCGCCAAATATATGCGAATACAGCTTAGTTCACAAGAGGGAAACACACAGAATAGTTGTCCTTTTTGATTTATTTATTGAAGAGAAATTTGGACGGGGATGTTCAATCATTTTGCTTGAGAGCCTAAGGCACGTTACATTTAATTAGTCGGTTAGCAAAATACGCTCTATGTATTCAATATACTACACACTATTACTATTACTATTTATTGGCCTGTAGGAACCCGGAAGTTCATGACCTCGCCGACTCGGCTGTGCCATCGTTCCTTGTCCTGTGCACTCTCCTTCCACGCTTGACCATCCGATCCGATCTCCTCAAGGTCAAACCTAACATTGTCCTCCTGTGGCGGTGCCACCAAACCCCACTTACCTAAAAACCCCCATTACCTCATCCCAAGACGCATGAGTTTTCGCCAATGCAATCGTATTAGGCACCTGTAAATGCTTCACGCATTAAAGAGATCAAATCTATGATCTTTAAGTCCCTGTAAAGAAAACTTACCTTTCATGCATTCCTTTCGCATACCAATTCTTTGTAAGATTTCTTTCTTACCTTATCGGGAATCTCAATTCGGTACTAGACAGATTCCTGTAAACAAAATAACTTGGTTTACACACAATGTAACCCTCATGACAGGGACCATAAATATTGCGCCGTCTATTTTCCAACTTCGCCATGTGTACGATAAATTTCTTTTTCCTTTTTCATCCGGCAATAAAATTCTCTAAACTCGCACCATGTGCAAACAGAAGAACGCTGTTCCTACATAGGTTTCCTGCGATACCATAAACAATTCATAGCGTTTGTGGTATCCGAAAAACATTTTTTTTTTCATTTAATGAGCGGCTGCTATTTATTTAGCTGACCCTCATTACCGAACGATGCACAAGCAAACCCATTGGCATCCGACGAGATTTGATTTGTTTACACACATCTCTTGGATGCCCATTATGCCTCTTCTTTGTGTTCCACGTTCGTCTAATGGTTTTGATCCTTGAAAAAAGCCGACGTACACCCATACATGGGCGCCATGACGATCTCCTCTAATGAGATCCGGTTATCACTACAAATAAAGGAGATGCATCCAAAGATTCTTTTGACAGCGACTTAATATCGCTGAGTCGTATTTTAACATCCAGCCATGCTGGTCGGTTTTTCTGCTGCTCCCAGTGGCGTCGTGGGGACGCATATGTCCCTGAGTCCTAGTACAACCGCCGTTCGTGGCGGTCGGTTCACTCCCGCTCTCCGCCGTCTTCGGAGATGCGTTTATAACGAGTCGTTTGTGAAGTTCTGGTTGACTTTATAGCTCGTCTCAAATTTAAAGCTATAGTGACAACTAAAGTGTTCGGAATTAAATAAACTGCAAGCGAACTTTTCCTTTAATAATTAAATAAATTGATATCCAACCTGTGCTCCATGTTTTCTCATTAAATAAATCCAAAAGTAATTATCGGTTACCATCAACGAAGTAACCTTTTGTTTAATAAACAACAAAAACAAGTGAATCTAAGTGTTTTATTTTCCTCTTCTCGGTGGATAGTGGAGGACTTCGAATCGCGACGATGTGTTTTCTCCTTTGCATGGTGATCGTGTTTGTGACTTGCTTTTCCGCGGCTGAACATTTGATTAGAGGTGGGGATGGAAGTGAACCGAGTGTCCGTGTTGGCACATACTTGCTACCCCACACTCCCATCTCCGTAGCAGCCGACGTGCCAGTCTCTTTCCCGTTGGTCTTCCGCCAAGAATTCTTCTGCACGGTCCTATCGTTGCCCATTCGCGCCAAATGTCCGCCCCACCTTAATCTTCGCGACTTCATTACTCTTACTACTGTAGGCGTGCGGTATAGCTCTTCCAATTCGTGGTTGTGGAGTTTCCTCTATTGCCTTGTCTCCTCGTCATATTTATCGCCAAAGATACCCCTTAGAACTTTTTGGTTACGCGTTACGCCGCCACCCGACGTGGTAACACGTATCCATGTGTCTTTATGGATTTGCTTGTGCTTGAACATCGTATTTTTCACTACCAGCTCTTTTGACGCTGAGAACGTGATAATTCGAATTCCATTAGCATTGGAAACGTCGTGTAGGCTTTCTTCACCTATAGTTGGTTGAAAGATACCTTTCTCTCCAATTTTCGCATTGAGGTCCCCGAGGAGGATTTTAACATCGAATGATGAGATCCCATCAAATACTTCCTCTAGGGTCTCGTAGAATGTGTCCTTCATTTCTTCGTCGGTAGATTCTGCTGGAGCGCGTACGTTTATAAATACATAATTGTACCATGGGCGCTTTATTTTTAGCACTGACATTCGTTCATTGTAATTGTCACATTTTACATGGGGCGTAATCTTCTTGCTTATGATGAAGCCGGTTCCGAGGTTATGTGTATCGGTACCTCCATAGTGTAAACCCGTTGGTTTCGATTCCTGAAGCGCGACGATATCCATTTTATATTGTTTCGCGTTTTCTACGACCGTCTGTATCGCGCCTGGTTTGTATAATGTTCGAACATTCCACGTGCCGTCGCGTATACCCCGCTTTTTCCGTTTTTCCCTACGTCTTATTTTTGCCGAGTCGGGGTTTTCTTAATGATTTGTTTCCTTATGCTAGTGTCGGCTCATCACACCTACACCTACCGGGTTTTTCTTGAGATTGTTTTTTGTATATTGATTATTCAATTTTGTTCCCACGAGTCTTGGGGTTTCAAATAGTCCCCCATATCAGAGCCCCCCTTTAATATGGTAAGGTCTGGTTACTGCTCTGATTCGACCCGGTGCTAGAGAGGCGCCGTTATAACACAGCCGGTATACCCCTGGCTGCAAACTATCCAATGGGCACGATGGAGCGTAACACCCTAGATTAGGGGTGGTAGGTCTTTGTGTGTTACTCCTCGCTAGCCTGTCTGACATGGGTGGCCCTACTGGAAGTGTATGCTTCCGTCATCATAGCCCGAGTGATTCATTGTAGTTTTGCTGCACTTTTATAAAAATTGATATATATGACTGTCTGTTTGTTTGGCCATAGGTTTGGCCTTAGAGACTTCACTCATTAAAAACCCACGTACGCGACACTACATCACAATAATGTACAATGGTACACCAAATCTGTTTCTTCGAATTCGGACCGCCTCGGTTAACACTCACACTGAAATACGGCTTTTTTCCTTCGTCCTTCGAAGATTTTTTTTCATTTTTCGTGCAGATCGTCCTTTTGTTTGTATGGCCCTATTGCCACCAGCCATTTCCTTTCTTTCTCTTTCCTGGATTGGGATCAAAAGAGGAAACACATAGGAACAATCAACAGAGGATCTCGTCGATGAGCATTTACGATCCTCAATGTCGGTGGGAGATAAAACGAATATGTGGTTCGTTTTATGGCGCAAGTTGTTTATTTCAACATGGGTAAGGAAAATGGAAAAGTATGTTGATTGTTGGAAATGATTTGGGTAAACAATTTTTTAAAGGATAATAAAATTGCAGACGCGCATTTTATGATTCTCAACAATTTTGCTTGAAATTTGGTCATCTGGTCCGCACATTTGGATCCAAGAGATTTTGCGTGTTGAACTTGTGGTTCGTTTATCATGTAATGGATTATTAAGTTGAATTCAATATGAGCAAATTGAACGTATGGGGACAATGTAGTGCTCCAAAAAGCCCTACCACCTTTTTCCCCCATTCCTACATCCAAATCCCAGCAATAATACGCTAAAACCTAAAATCCTATCAAAACCCACAAAAACCCAAACATGACCCAAAATCAAACATTCGTTTATCGCTTAACATTTGCCGCCACGGCATAATTTAATCCAAAACCCAAATTAAAATTAAATTCACAATAAACGAATCTAATATTCGTATATTGTTCTACATTTGCTCCACGGCATCATGAAAATTCAAAACCCAGAGATACGTTATCTCAATCTGGGAAAATTCCATCAAACAGAACAAACAAACCCGAATCCCTTTCTACACATCCACATCTGCGCAATAGTTTCATAAGAATTCAAGAAATTGAATTCTTATCTAAAGTAAATACTGAGCATCTCACTCAGGATACTAAAATCGGAATTTTTGTACGAAATTATACACTTTTGAGATACAAATCTTGATTTATTTTCCTTTATAAAGGAATAGTTAAGTGATCTCCGGGCCGCAGTATATACCCCTTTGTAGGACGAGTTTTCAGGAGCGGTCTATTTTAAGAGATCCCTTCTCCTTATAAGGACTAGGAGACACGGTTCCTGAAACCAAACCCCTACAAGAACAGAACAGCAATGCTAGGGGTAGCAGAGCGTTTCATCCTTTAAGTGGGGGGTTTTGCGTATACCGCAATTAATGGTGGAGACTGGCTACAAAGAGGTGGGTATTAAGGGGCAGAGGGTTTTGCTCGTAACACCTACAACAATCGACTTGCGGGCAATTTTATGATGGCATCGGCAAGGACGCAGGTTGCATAAAAAAAACACTGATGAAGCCTTCCCTAAAATAGTCCACCCAGGAAGGAGAAAATAAAACACCGGATCTTATACACCTTTACTTAGATATTTATTCGTCAATTGCAATTGGAATTTACACTTTCGGCTGTTATTATGGTTAACAAATATCATAGCACTTGGGTATTATTAGTTCTATTTTCTTTTAAGACGGTAAACCAGCCAACACAGCGATTTTCTTTTACTAGAAATTTATTTGCAACTTGTAGTTTTTCTTCTACTCGAAATTAATTTAGTACAGGAATTAGCACTCGCTCGAAGGAAAAAAAAAAAGAACAAGTGTAGAGGGAGACTTTTTGGACCACTCTCCGTGGATAATTGGGAGACAAAGGTGCCCAGCCTTCAAAGAGGTAAAATCTCACTGCTAGCACTGGTGGCACGTGCACACATTACGAATGATCAAATCGGACTCTCTGTAGCAATCGTCTTCCACATTCCTTGTAGAATCGAGGATGAGATGGTATGCCGTCGAAGAACCAATCCGATCGTTGAATTAGGGATAACAATGGCGATTGCCCTGGAAAATTCCAACTGGTAAATTCCTATAGAAACCGTACCGGTTAGGAAGACACGCCCACACGCTGGAAGTGGTGACGATGCCAATAATTACAGATGTACACGGAAAATCCGAATACACATCTGGTCGACTAGAGGTACGAGTGTTGCGGCTGGCAGTAATGGCGGTCATAAATCATAGAAATAGTTTCCTTGTCCTCCTCCTCCACTTCCACTTGCCAGTAACCGCTTTTTAGGTCCAATGTTGAGAACCACTGAGCTCCAGAAAGGGTATCTAGTGTGTCGTCGATTCGAGGAAGTGGGTAACTGTCTTTCTTCGTAACGTCGTTTAACCGGCGGTAGTCGACACAAAATCTACACTCAAGGGTACTCTATTGTGTGTTTATCTTTTCGGCCACATAATTTGGGTAGAAATTGCCGCCCGGCAATCTTCTGGCTACATTCACTAGACAGCAACGTATTATGGGTGGTGTGTAAGGGATAATAAGGCGACGGTGTTAGATTCTTCTGTGATGTTAAATTGGCAGAAGATCGCCCGCCATCGAGACTGATCTTTTATTATCCCACTCGTTATGTCCCATTACCGGCTATTAGACATCTGATTTGCAGATATGCAAGCCGGCCAAGAGCCCAGCCAGTGTTTTTGGAAGATAATGGACATTGAGACAGTGTTGTACACATTGCTCCGA
Source organism: Microdon myrmicae (assembly GCA_963931805.1). NCBI lineage: Eukaryota > Metazoa > Arthropoda > Insecta > Diptera > Syrphidae > Microdon > Microdon myrmicae. Next base: position 16,177,551 of record OZ007496.1, on the reverse strand, counting down.
TCATTAGAACATCCTATCGGTCGATGTGGTGACATGTGTGTTGTTTAAAATACCACAAGGTCATTTGCAAGAAACCTACCATGGCTACGATGCATTAGAAAATAGAAAGATCGGTCGATGGATCTATGGCCAAAAAGGTAAACACATCCTGTCGAATCTAGGGAAAAGCTCCTCAGCTATCATGGATATTTATGTCAGTTGTCCTGGGGGACAACCGAATTGTTTTCAGGATTTTAGGGTGGTGCGGTTATGTCATTTTGCCACGGATTCGAATTAAGGGTAGCTAAAGAGTTTGTAGGATTTTTATGGGGTTAAACTGATGCGAAGGTCTTCGGGCCCTGAAAACCCCCACAGACTTTCTGCCTCTCGCATCCACCATGAGATTTTCGAGCATAGTTTTGTGTTCGAACTGCGGTCCAACTAGGCCGTGTGTAACAGCTGTTAAAGTTGCCTCCATTAATTTTAGCTCTTATGAAGCCTCTCAGTTGGTAACCAATGTTTTGAAAACCAAATCTGCGGCTGATCTCGTCACTGATGCATATGTGCCATCAAGACCTTTATAAGGTTCGCTGAACAGTACCACATCGGCTTTCTCCTCCTTGGGCATTTGTGTCACGATATCCTGGCCCGTCTCACAATCATTTAGATTAATTTGTATAATCTGCATCGGGATTTTTGGTTTAATCCTCTTCTTAATAGTGGGTATCTCTTAGTAACAGCTCGATGGTCTGTGATTTGATGTTTGATGTTTGAAGCTCCCAAATCATAATAAATCCGGACCAAAGGATATCTTGAACCATTAAGGTGGAATTTCACATTCCCCATTGGAGATTGTAGCGACGTTTTCAAGAGTGACGTTAAAGGACCAGGACCTATAATAGAGTTCAGAAAAACAAATTTGCGAAAATGTTGCCTTTCTTTTTCGAATTTCGGGCTAGAGTCCAACCGCCCGTTGTTAACGGTCTGAAGGAGAGGAAGTGAAGCTGTTGATTGCAACCATTGAAATGTTTGTCCAATGTTAACGCACAGCTCGACCGCATGAACATGGATCAATTTACCAATGTGTCAGCTTCACAGCTGTCAAAGTAAAAAATGACCAACATTTATTGTTTGGATGTCGTCCCCTAATCACATTACATACCCTAGTGAGAACCCTACAACATAGGCTTTTCTATTTTTCGTGTCAGTCAATAGACTAATATCCAATAACCATAGATTGCTTGAATGTATTTTGTCTCACCGCATAAAATTTGCGGACAACAAAATGCTATCAATTTCCAGAGCTAAATATTCCATTTGTAAATTCACTAAGTGCAATCAAAACCGATGTATACGCATATACCCGTAAGTGCTGAAAGTAAACAACAAATTATTGCAATTTTCAAATTAATTTAGAATCCCCATGACATAAAACAACAGAGGATACTCGTCTGTAATTCTGTAAATAAGCGAATTGCATTAGTGGATAAAATCACAACCCCACCCCACAGCAGACTAGACCGAACACAGGCAAATGAATTCCCATTCAAATGCAACTAAATTCAGTGTTTTATTATTTAGATCGTTGTATCCTTTTGTATCTTGTAATTCGGAGAGTTGTTTTCCCTTAATGCCGACATTGACGCCGATGATGATGACAATGATAATAACCACCAAAACCAAGTACAATCGAAAATTAGTGAACGCCCTCCATCCTTTCATCCCTCAGTTATCACGTGAAAAACAATTCACCGCGAATTGCAAATATCCTTCCTCCTGCCTTGGGAAATCGTTGTTTTACTGGTGAATTGCCTGTGTGTCTTTTTATTGTACTTTTGTTTTTTGTTGTCATTCGTTTTTGTGTTTTTTTTTATTTGCGACAAGCCACAGCTCGCAAGGACTCATGCATTAGAAGATTTTTCATGATGTCTTAGATGAGGGGGAATTGGAAATGGGGTATCACTCTGTTATGGTTGGCGGCAGTTTACACACAGTACTTGCCGATGACGCCAAATGATTTCGTACAATTGTTTGTGTTGTAGAGGGAACTGTGGGGCGATAGCGAAAGGAAATTGATGCAACGTGAGAAGTTTTCTTAAGAATTCCCACACGTTGCAACTTCCTGTATATTTCGGGTGATAGCGATTGGGAATTAGGATATCTATAGATGTGCACGTAAGTCGTCTCATGCAAACGAAACACAGTCATGCAGCGCATAAGCACACTCCTTTAAATAAATCAGTTGCTATTGGTGTGTTTATAAAAACTTTGAAGCGTGTGACACAGACTCCTGAAGATCCTGTTTCGTTGTAGGACAATTGCTTGCGTCCCTCTGCACAAGGAATGAATATTGGTACACATATGAAATCCTGGTTGAGACGAGAGCAAGAACTAGCAACGCACAAATGTAGTCCTTTGAAAAGTTTTATGACACACCGGAGAAGAAAATGTACCATATAACGGAGATAACAATTGCGCCCCCAAAAGTAAGTGTATGCAGACCAATTCTACGCCGGCAGAGAAAGAAATTTGAAAAATGGCCGATCGATTTGCAATTCCAGCATTTGTTAGTCGATTTCATTATACTACTCGTCGTAAAGACACAGAGGAGGAACTGGCAAGTAATTTTGAGTATTACTTCTTCTGCTTCTAGGTGATTTTATCTAACGATCTTTTGATAGTTGATGATTCGAAGTGGCTACAAATTCAAGAAGACTCCTTGATGGTGTCACTTTCGTTCTTTATGGTCTCTTGTTTTTCGTTTCCTTTATAGCACATTATGTGTTTGTTGTTGTCCTTCGTTGCTTTTTTGGTGTTGTCATGAAATTAAAAGTAGTAAATTGAAAGCAACTGAATTGGCAATGAAGGGTCTTAGATTGTTTATTTGATTGTGAAAGGCAACCGGAAATTGGGCGGAAATTGCCTCAAAAGTATGTTCACGGCGTGTGTATCATTTAACGCTTAACTGTAATGTCCTTTGGTAGTATTAAAAATCAATTGGTTGATTAACTTCACCCTTTCTTAATTTCGATAACAGGGGGCTTTCTCAATAAGATAATGCAATAAATGAATTATGGATTAGTCACTGAGACGCACCAAATCTGAGAAGAAAGCCCTACTTTTGTATGTACACTTCGAATGGAAGTAAATTAGAGCCTAGAGTCTAGACCCGATTTTGAGCTTCTTGAAGTAGTATTGGATCGTTTTCCTGGAAAGCGGTGAAAGTCAATTTTCTAAAAAAAATCACATTAGTTATGACAATGTGGTCGGTTCGATACAATTGTTGTGCTCCAGAAATATAAAAATCAGTATTTAAGCATATATTAATAAAATACTGAGTGCTGAAATCAAGTAGGGGGCGATCGATTAGCAAATTGAAAGATACAAAAAAAATTGTAATAATTATAATAGGTAAATAAATGTATATTATAAAGATTAAAAAAGAAAATGTTAGATAATTACACTGTGCGTGTTCGCCTTCAGGGAACAGCAATATCGAGCTCCACTGGGTAATGGACTATCAATGATTCGCCTTGGAAACAGCCAGTTTAGATCCAGATTCGCTTTTCCTTTAGATCCAGCATCTACCAATGACGGACCACAATTATTGTACGTCGTAATCTTCGATGTTTTGGTAAACGTCAGCAACAGAATTAGAAACCGGAACAAATCAAAGAAAATGGCAAAGTTGAGGTAGTTATAGTTTATTTATTTTGCACTGTGTATTTTAAATCAATTCGACTTGAGCACCAACTGCCACTCTGGATCTACTAACAGCAGCTGAAAAAACTAAAAGAAGCGTTTTACAACATTCATGCGCCTTCTTATATGCTGTCTAACCTTGACGGTTTTCCTCTTTAGCCGTTGGGATCATCAAATCTCGACCAACAAAAGCACCATATCACAGAAAGAAATTACCGTAGAACAAATAAAGTGTTCTATGGAACCACTGCTTTTGTCAGTCACCGTTGATCAAGCGATCATCCCACGTTCAGTGCACTGGAATATGAGTGCAAACCATTTAGCACAAATGACAACCTATGGTATGATCTCTCGTGCATACCTTTAGGTGGTAATATACATACGACGTGGTGAGTTCCGTCGTTCTGTTATTACGTGAATTGATTTTTGAATATTACGATGAATCGATTCTCCTTTTGTTGTATTGTTGAGAAATCGATTCATCCTTGGTCGTTATTGTTGTTGCTTGTGCTGCAACAGTGGGGTAAGAGGTAGTGCGTGGCGGTGTATGGCACGGGGTTCACTTCTATCCCCATCTCCACTAAAACGTTCCGCCAGGAATTGTTCACAGGAAAACTGGTTTCATCGCGACCCGTACACTGTCCACCCAAGAAACACAACTCCGCAACAAATCATCCACCAGAAGCAAGTAACATGAAAAACACTGTTTTAATGTTCGAATAGATTTTATTTGACTGTTTTTTTTTTAATCAACGTATTTTGAGGGTTTACAATTGGTAGGGAAAACATAAACAGAAATTACATTTAAATATTTTGAGAGTTCACAATTTGTAGGGAAAACATCAACAGAAATTACATTTTTGGTTGTTGATTAATCGTATTTACGTTCGGTCGGTATTTACAACTCACTACTTATTACAAATTCACTAAACTGTAATACACATTTGTAACCTCAACTTAAATTTTATTCGCGCAGGCGACTCGCACGATGCAAAACTAACAAGGGGGTGTTAAATTGCGACTTCGTCTCTCGCACCGTACCGGTACACACGGTACGGCGGATGCTGACGCGACCGGCTCGGTCGGTGGATGGAAGAGGACTTTTGAGGACACGTGTCTGTGGGCACGTGTAATCTGGATATAGGTGAGTATGTTCCTTGGTGGGTCGACGATATCTCAACCTATAGTGGATTGTGTGGTTGATAGAACCGTCAAAACACCCCCCCCCCCCCCCCACGAATCGTTGAGCTGATTGGCGTCCTTGAATTCCACGTTCCCAACATGAAATCACCATCATCCATACCGCTGTCTACCAACAGCAAAACATTGGCAGACAGTGCTATTTCTACATAACGAAACAGTTTAACCCATCCTCAAATTCCTTTGCTCATGCCAATGTAAAAGTTTTCCCAAGCCAATGTCCCCCTTTTCATGTGCAAAAAGTACAGGCTATTCATAGATGAATAGTTCCAATATCAGGTGAAGAGTATTACTACTATTTATTGGCCTGTGGGAACCCGAAAGTTCATGACCTCACCGACTCAACTGGGCCATTGTTCCCTGTCCTGTGCGCTCTCCTTCCACGTTCGACCACCCGATCCGATCTCCTCCAGGTCAAACCTAACATTGTCCTCTTATCCCGTCGTGGCCGTCCTCTCGGTCTCTTTCCCGTTGGCTTACCGTCAAGAATTCTATGCATGGTCCTATCGTCGCACATTCGCGCCACGTGTCCGGCCCATCTTAATCTTCGCGACTTGATTACGCTCACTATTGTAGAATTGCGGTATAGCTCTTCCAATTCGTGGTTATGGAGTTTCCTCCATTGTCCTGCCTCCTCGTCATATTTGCCACCAAAGGTACCCCTTAGATCAACGATATCAAAGACACTTTTGAATGTCTTATTGGTATAGTTCCTATTCCCAGATGTAGTTATCTAGACTCTTTGATTTCAATGCCTGTTTATGCATTTCAGGTTATATGCAATTTTACATGTACCCAGAAATAATGGGGAATCCTAACTAAAGTGTATCACACTATTGTAGGACGGCCTCAATGGTTAAGTATTGGAATAGCCCCCTTTTTGCATGTGAAAGAGGTTAGGCAATTAACTTGCCACACATTCCTGTAAAATATGGAGAAATTTAAGAACCCTGATTCTTTCGGTAAGTGGAGGGATACTATTAGGTGTACAAATACCGTTTGGCAAAAGCTGGCCCCACCAGAAAATTATGTAGACATTTTCAGATGTCAAACGTAATATTGTGAGTTTGAACACGTGATAACAACATAACCTCAAAAAATGTGTAGTTTTGTGCCAAATAAGCGTCATTTGCGGTAACTTTTGATTTACTTTTTTAATTTGAAGAAATCTGCCACCGAGCCGCATCGATTGCTTTTAGAAGCATATGGTGAGGCTGCTTTGAATGAGAGAAGTCGTCGTGAGTGATTTCAAAAGTTTAAAAACAGCGAGTTTGACATGGAAGACAAAGAACGAAGTGGAAGGCCAAAGTGTACGAAGACAAGGAAGTGGAAGCAATATTGGAGGAAGATCCACCCCAAATGCAAAAAGAACTTGCACCTACATTAAATGTAATTCAACAAGCAATTTCACATCGTTTAAAATCGTTAGGGATGATTCAAAAACAAGAAAATTGAGTTCCATACGAACTGAAGCCGAGAGACGTTGAACGCCGACTTTGCATAAGTGAAATGCTGCTGGCCGGGCAAAAAAACAAAAGGGAGTTTGTTGCATCGAATAGTCACTGGGGATGAAAAATGGATCCCTTACGATAACCCAAAGAAGACGAAATCATGGGGACCATTTGGCCATGCTTCAACATCGACAGCAAAGTCGAATATTCATGGGAAAAAAACTCATGCTGTGTATTTGGTGGGATCAGATTGGTGTCGAGTATTATGAATTGCTGAAATCGAGTGAAACCATCACTGGAGTTCTCTATCGAACATAATTAATGACATTGAGCCGAGCATTCAAGCAAAAATGCCACCATAACTACTCTAGACATGGCAAAATTATTCTTCTCCATGATAATGCTCGTCCGTATGGTGCGGTGCCGGTAAACAATTATTTGGAAACACTTCATTAGGAAGTCCTACTCCACTCGCCGTATTCACCAGACCTTGCGCCTACTGATTATCACTTATTTCGATCCACGGCTCGTGGTCTGTGCGAGCAACACTTCACAACATATGAAGATACAAACAAATTGATCGATTCGTGGATATCCTCAAAAGATCAAGAGTTCTTCCGATGTGGTATCCGGATGCTGCCAGAAAGATGGGAAAAAGTGGTGTCTAGTAATGGTCAATAGTTTGAATTAAACGTAATGTACCTTTCTTCCACAATAAATTCATAATTTTTTATGGAGAACGGCAACTTATTTGTACACCTATATATATATATATATATGCTATATTCTTTGAGTAAATTGCTCTTTGCACGGAAACAAATGCAAATCATCCTTCAAAGTGCGCCGCAATGTGGTCCCACTGAACACCGAAGTTAAATCATCATCATCGGCACTACAACCGGGAACCGGTCTTGGCCTTATTTAACTAGTTAAATGACAGCTTTTAAATCGTCAATCGTTAATAATCGTTAATTAAATCGTTAAAAAACCGATAACAACTTAAAGATTTGTCTTTTAAATTTTATTTTATTGGGAAACATCAAAAAAGAAGTTAAAACAATGTATGTGCACATTTGTTATGTAATAAAAGCCCTGCGCCTCAATGTTTATGCTAATCGCCATGCTGGAACAACATACCACACATTTTTTCCCACGCCTTTTCATCCTAATAATGTCTATGCTACAACAGAATATCACACATTTTTTTGCACGCTTGCCCGTCCTAGGAATTCCCATGCTACGACAGCATATCGCAAATTTTTTTATACACAACGAACCTTACTAGCAAGCTTTGGCCTGGTTCTCCATCACACCTGCGGGTCCTTAATTGAGGGTTTGAACAAAAAAACAAACAAAAATCTTCAATGAGCTGGTAAATACAAAGGTGGAAGACAATTAGCGAACATTATACGAGGGTGAATCAAATATAAACGGTAATTTTACTTTTTGCTTAGCAACAAGTTGCGAGCTATATAATATTGTGCGTGGCTATTGTTGGGTTTATGAAGAGTAGAGGAACCGACTTGGCCAGCGATGGCACTCGACTTTGTAGTCAGTACAGTCATGAGCGAGCAATAGGTACATACGTACGTTGCGCAACGGATTATTATACAATTTTTAACAAATGAAGGCGTTAAACCCCCAGAAAAATTTTCTCGATTGAAGGCACAGTTTGGTGATGATACACTGTCCCAGAATCGTGTACATATGTGGCCCAGAGACTTGAAAAGTAGGGGAGGACAATTGAAAACGAAAGTCGTGATCGACGCCCAAGCAGCAATCGTACAGATGACAATATCCATCCCGTTCGAGAGGTTATTGAAAGTTATCGCTGCTTAACTGTTGGTAAAATCTGATTAGAAGTGATGATCTTGGCTTCAACAAAATTACTGCTCGGTGGGTTCCGAGGTTATTGACCGTAAATCAAAAACAGGTTTGATGTCCCGTTGTGATGTCCAGACATTCAGACATTAAAGACCAATATACATCGACACGTCCTTTCCTTATCCACTTCCTCTCCATCCGCTCGCACTGTGCTCTGACATTTAAGGGTACTTCAAAATCCCTTTTTGTGCGCACGTTGGTATAAAAAAAAAAATCAGGTCGGAGATCAGGGCAAGACTTTTGGATCAATTTCGACAAGAAGGTGAGGATTTTTTGAAGCGTATCGTCACATGTGATGAGACGTGGTCACATCATTATACTTCCAAGACGAAAATGGCAAGTAAAGATCGGCGAAGGTAGGTTGAATGCTGCCCAGTGAAGACCAAAACCCGCCTCTCAGCCGGAAAAGTTATTGCCACGGGTTTTTTCGACTCAACGGAAGTTTTAATGATTTATTTTCTTCACGAAAACGAACAGTGAATGAAGCTTACTCTGTCAGTTGTTACAGTCGGCAAAAGCCGCATATCGAAACAAAAGACGAGGCATGCCCATCCGAGATGTCATCCTTCTTCATGACAACACCAGGCCTCACACCGCGTCCTTAACAAGGGATATGTGGCGCTTCTAACAGATACACACACAATACACAAGCAAATAGTGACGAAAACCAAAAGAAAATCGAATAAGAAAAAGCATCAGCCGTATTCCAAGCAATAACATAACAATTCCACATCAGTTGAGTGTAGCCTCAGGATTTGCTAAATAAGGCCAAGACCGGTTCCTGGTTGTAGTGCCGATGATGATGATGAGTGTACTTGAGTTTAGAAATCGATTTCGTACACGTGGCGGTGGCCTCATGTGTTAAGCATTGATTCAATTTTTAGTGATTCTAATTGTCATACCGTCGGTTCGAATCACGAGTTCTTCACTGTCGTCGCAAACGCTACAGACACATTGGAAGAAATGGGCTGGGAAACCCCCGAACACGCTCTTTATTTGTCCCTCAATAACTATTTTTTGTTCGTACCCTTGAAGGAATCACTTGGAGGAAAAAAATTCGAAAGTAATGAAGAAGTCGAGGAGCACGTACACAATTGGCTAACAACTTGCCCTAAGTTTTTCTACGAACGAAGGAATTAAGCTTCCAAATCGGTGGCAAAATGTGTAGATCACACTATATTGAAAAATGTTGATAGTATAGTTAGTGTGTAGCATTATTCAATAAATGTATAAAAAGCAATTACCGTTCACACTCGTAAAAGGACGTAAACGGACATTTTGTTTTCGTCTTGTTTGTTTGAAGAACCACGGAGTTCGTTGGTAAAATGAGTGAAATTACAATATGAAGAACAGATTGTTATTAGAATTAAAATATCTAGAAATTAAAATACAAAGAACATATTGTTGTTAAAAAAAACTGAGTTCAACTATTGGACGTAGGCCGCACCGGACAAACAAAACACTACCAGCCAAAGTCTAGCTCCGGACATCAGTCTTGACTCCACCAAGTAAATATAGTTTAGTTAAATATTGTAACAATATTTCAAATCCTGATAAATTGCGCCACTGGAGTAATGTCGTAATTAGACCATATATAAATTTTCAAGAACTTGGAATTTTTGCATACTGAAATATTTCGATGACTCTGGACATCGAATCATAAATATCTACGAGGGTTGCCTTTTATATTTCGGGATTAGAGAACAAAAACAAATATTGATCATCGAAAATCACTTTATTGTTTTTCAAAATATTCCCCATGAAGATCTATACACTTTTGCATGCGTTTGAACCAATTGCCGAAGCACTTTTGCCACTCTGATTGAGGTATCTCCAACACATGCATTCTGAATGCAGCAACCGCTTCTTCAGGTGTCGAAAAACGTTGACCTCTCAGTTTGTTTTTTACGTACGGGAATAAAAAGAAGTAATTCGATGCCAAGTCAGGACTATACGGCGGATGACCCATCAAATCGATGTTTTGGGTGCTCAAAAATGCAGTTGTCGCAGCCGATGTGTGAGAGCTTGCATTGTCGTGGTGAAGAGTGATCCGTCTTCGGCGGTTGGTTTACCTGATTTCTTGGAAGACAACTGGCAAACATATGGTTGTGTACCACTCAGAATTGACTATTCTGCGTTGTTCTAGTGGTACGGTTGCGACATGTCCAGTTTTTCCGAAAAAACAGGCGACCATTAACTTGGAAGTTCTTCGTGCGCGAACAACTTTTGTTGGATTTGGCTCATCTTGAAACACCCAGACAGTCGACTGCTGTTTACTTTCGGGCTCATACGCGTAAATCCACGATTCATCACCTGTCAGGATGTCATAGACGTGTTTCGAAGCACCGCGACCGTATTTTTTGAGCATTTCTTTCGACCAATTGACACGAGCCTTTTTTTGGGCGATTGACAAATTGTGTGGGATCCAACGTGAACAAATTTTTTTGACAGTCAAATGTTTATGCAATATTGAATGTATGCTGGTCCCACTAACGCCTAAGGTTGTCTTAATCTCACGATAGGTCGCATGACGATCTTCCAATATCAGCTCGCGCACAGCATCAATGGTTTTCGGAACAACAACTGATTTTGGACGACCTTCACGAAATTCATCTTGGAGTGAACTACGACCACGATTGAATTCACCATACCATCGATAAACACTGGTCCTTGATGGAGCTTCATCGCCAAAAATTGAATTAAGTTCATGCATGCACTGTTGCTGAGTTAATCCACGCCGAAAGTTGTAAAAAATAATCGCACGAAAATGTTGACGATTTAATTCCATTTTTGGGCCGAGATGAATCTTTTAAGTTACTGTAAACAACACAAATAGCGCTCGTATGTCAATACATTCTGAGAGCGTATAACCTCAAAAATGTCCAACTTTACGACAGAGCTGTCAATTGCCGGATTGCCAAATCCCGAAACATAAGAGGCAACCCTCGTAGTAACAACATATTTTCTGCTTTCACTAGGACTTGTAGAGAGTGCATCGGAATGAAACAGTCGCGAATGCAAAACGTCTAGTGCTCACCTCAACATTTCGTCTCTAATCGATTCATCACAGAACATTCATCCAAATCAAAAGTAGTTCGGACAGGACAATTCCGATTATCACTGATTTCAATCTACAAATTTATCAACAGTATGCTCCGAAAAGAACCAGTGACCACAGCAGAGAGTGGTATTTTTCCCACATTGAATTAAATAAATTGAGTGCAAAAGAAATTATGAATACATTCAAAACAATTCGTTTTTATTAGACCAGTCCAGTTCCATCTTTTAGCAAGGAACAACATCTCCAGAATTGAGAGAAAAGGACCATTTGACCCGGAGACTGCAGGATCATCAGGGACACATAACAGAAAGCGTGCTCGACCAACAGATAAGCGACCTTCATTATCATTGTCTTTCGCAACTCGTTGCATTCTCGTCACCTGGTCGACTACCGTTTTTCGTTTGGCATCCAATGTCAAACATGACATTTTAATAAACTGCGGACAGAATATCCCCGCAATAAATAAATCGATTTTAATACAAGATTTTCTACGTTTTGTTCATTACCGTACTCTACTAATATAATTAACTAAAAAATTCAATAAAAATATTGAGTAAGTAAGCAAAGGATGAAAGAGATGCCGACTTCTTTGCTCTTTTTTCAAACATAACCCATTTTTTATTGAATTTTTAATAAACGATGCTGAGTTCTTTGTAAGAAGCGTTTCAGGTTAGGTTGCGTTTATTTTTTTCACTTCAGATACTCCAATCCTCAGATTAATTGTCCGTAACGGGAGTAGAACTTTTTCGTAGACTTGGCTTACGTGTCCTCTGCAGTTTCTACAAACTATCGAAATTAAAAACCAAAAGAAAAAGGTTGTATTTTCGATTAACGCAAACATATTTTGCAAACGGTTTCATGGTATTATCTAATAAAACAGCTGAAAAAACAAATCAAAGTTAGAGTCCTTTTGGCCTCACAAATTCCAAATAGTCTTGTGGGGCTTTTCAGGGCCCGAAAAGCCACGCATCGCTCGAACCGCACCATAATCATCAAATATAGCTTACCTTTTTACGGGCTGTTCCAAGCCCCCTTTGGACATATCTGAAAACTTAAAATTCATGACAAGATTATCATCTTGCCATGACCATTGCATCAACCGAGCTAACGCGGTGCATCCGCTATGAATTGACCGAACAATGGATGGCACATGTCCACCAACACACGCTAACCTTTGCGTGCGTTATCTTTGTACCCATCCATTGTCCAAGAAGACATTTTGGGCTGCTGGCTGGCTTGCACATTTGCAAGCCAGATTTCCAATGGCATGTCCTATGATCTATCTTTCCAAAGGAAGAGAAGATCAAATTAAACATTGGCCTTTCAGGCGCGCATATTGTTTGCTTATCAGCATGACCGATTTTACGATCCGTTGCCGTCTCTAGGAACGATCACCAGCATCGGCCATGACCAGGAATATGTACCTAAGCAACGAGTAGCCCCGATTCTCACGCTGGCTATCGAAGCCGCTTTCGTTTACACAAAGTAAACACCCAAGCAAATACTTTCGCCTGACGGCACCACCAACGGGATTAACATACCCTAAAACAATATGCACCCATGCATCGAATTGAACATGACCGAATTATGTTTACTTTAAGCAAACTAGCAACGGTCATATCCCATGTTTAGTTCGCTAACCCAAAGGGATTGTCTATACATTATCCCAAAACCAATTCCTGCAAGAGTTTTATTGACTCACGTCAATCAAGGAATCTATCCCTTGCGCATGGCGGCAGTATATCTTGCCCATACATGGAGCAGCAGATTTGACCTGCGACATGCGTTTTTCCTTTTTTTCTTTCTTCCCTTTCTTCCGACCTTCACCATTGGCTACCCTTGGGCGGGGAATCCATGAGGATCGCGTTTGATGGATGTCGATGAACAGACATCCAGGAGTCCGATTTTTACCGCCCAACCGCACACATGCGCTGAGAGTGGAGTTTTTTCATCGGTGTCGAGGTTTTTTACTTTACTTAGCAGTATTGGCTGGCTAGTTTCGTTTGTTGTGTCTGTTTTCTTTTGATATCACGTTTAATCAACGAGTGAACCTAGGAAGTATCGCTATCGTGCGTGTACCGAGTTACGTGTACTTTTAAATGTAAAAAAAACACAAAATATTAAATCTTGTAATAACAGTGCAGACAATTTGATCACCAATAATATTAAGAACAATCTACAAGTTGTATTGGCGAGTGTTGCAATTGGAATTACTGTAACCAATTTTAAATAAAGAAAACGTTAATAATAGAATTCACCAGTGCCTTTTATTCATCCTTTCTTTTGAGGTCGAGTTTTCGGGAAAATACAGTGGAAGGTCAAGTGAACCCGCGTCATACTTGGCTCCTACTAAACCTTTACCCACAGTCTTTTAAAGCTCATTTACCACGACCTTCAACAATAGAAAGTAATAATAGTCCTTCACACTGTTTTCGTACCCAATATAATTCGTCAGAAGATGAAGGTACCTTACGTACCCAATAAGCTGCCTTCATTTCAGATCTCATTACTAGTAGGTCCTGTTATGCTTTACAGAAAACATTTCTTCTACCTGGCAACGATGCCAGCACATCCCTTACTTTGCAACAGTGCGCATGTCCTCAACACCAAATGCTACCGACAACATCTTAATCCGAACTTCATCCCGTGTGCATAATTTTTATTTACTCCTCCACAAAATCAACAAACACAATCCTGAATAACACCCGAATTTTCACCTAAATCGTGTTTCATTCAAGGACCTTTTAAAGAGGACCTCAACGTTCTAATCTATTACCTAGAATTATAAATATATAAAAAGTTGCCAAAGTTTCAGTGCCTTCCAATCGTGTTGTCTGTATACGTGTGTAGATGTGAATTAGTTTTAACGCGTGTGTGCTTCGGATAAAGTGCATGCCACCCCCACCCAAGAAGGATACCCTTCGAAGTACGCGCCTCAGTGGCACCTCACGCAAACCCCATCCTCATCAAAGAAAGAATATTATATTATTGATTTTTCCTGATTGTGTGCTGTTGTTGCTTTCCGACTGCATTTCCGTCATTGAGACGGGTCCTGTTGTGTCGTCCCGAAACACCCTTCACTCTTTGATATCACGTCACATTGCAGTGGAGGGCTGTAAATAAATTCAGTGTAGTCCAAAATAGAAGTTAGTGTAATAAAGTGAAGGGAAACGTAACATGTCGTGCTGTTGAGGACATTCAACGATATTCAACGGCAGCCAACGACTTTCATCGGTTTTCAGTTGATTATCGTTTGGTCTTTGGTGGTGGTGTTTTTGTCCATGACGGGGGTAGCCTTTAAGTGCATCACCTCTTCACAGTAGCTGTTGCAACAGCGTACTTGTCCGCCTCAAGTGGAAGTACATTGTGAACGTGTGAACCTGAGTGACATTGGGATTCGATTTGATCCGTCGAGAAATGTTATCATGATATTATTGCCAATAGCTTGTGTGAAGTGAAGCGAAGTGTGTGCGTGTGTGTTTGTATTAATTAATCCCTTTGAACTGGATCGGGTGAGTCACAAGTGTAACCCTGCCGTATAGTATACTTGAGGTTCGGTATCGTAATGTATTTAAATAGGAGCCCCCCAAATCATCGGGACCTATCCTTGGGGGGCTCCAATGATATGGGAAAGTGTAAAGTTCTATCCTCATCGAAACTACACAATACAATATCTAGCTCAACTGTGTCCTTGTATTCCACTTCGTCAACAGTAAATCTTATTGGTCACGTCGGCAGTGGTGGAGCAGGCCCGGGATCAGGAGCAGGACCAGGAGGAGGAGGAACAGGAAATATGCAGGCGTTGTCATTTTCGCGTGGGAAAAGAAACAAGAAGAACTCATGGGGGGCCAGAGAACGAGCCGGAATGAGTTTTCTGATTGTAATAGCATTCTTCGCGGTCTTTGGGTTAATTATCCTGACAGAGGTGAGTACTGTCTGAAGGACAACACTATGTGTCTATGATGTTGTCTGTGTGACTTTTGTTGCTTTTCTATGTTTTTTTTTTGCTTATTACGCCAATTCAACAGATTCAATGTCGATAAACTTTTTACAAAATATGTACATTTCTAACCATCTTGTAGGTGTCCTGTTTCATGTAACATTATGCGTTTCATATTTTATAATTGGTGTAAGATGCAGAATACTTTTGGCGTCATTGTGTCTGTCGAGTGCACACAGGAATCTATTCTGTTTCAACTTTCAAGGACCAGTCTGCAGGTAGTGAATGCCTCACTTACACACACGCTACCTATGTACGACTGTTGTTGAGATTATGCAAGCTCAAGTGGGTTTTGTAACGAATATGCGAAGCGAGGGAAAGCATGAGAGAAGGAAATGCATCGTTTGACGGGGGTTTTGTTTTTCTAGCCGTGATCTAATTTTGTGAAAGCAAAATGCAAAGAGCAGGAAGTTTACTTAAGTACAGCTCGAGGGCTCCACAGGTGATTAGATGTTTGTCGTTGTGCTTTAATCGGACGTCGTAAGGATGTAAATGTATAAAGAAGAGCTTGTGGGTTCTCCTTGCACGAGGAGGTAGCGAACGCTTTCTGTTTTTTCAAATTAGCAGCCAAGATGATGTGCGAATGATACATACTCAGCGATGGTGGCGCAAGGATTTACAAGAAGGGTAAATGGTGTCTTGAGGTAATCTATTAGGGTAAATCTGAGGGATTTTTGTAACACATCCTTCGAGAAGTCTTTTGAACAGATTTTAGAACAGATTGCATATAACACACATCTCTGTGTTGCATACTTAATACATAAACGCGATCAATGTATTTTAGTTAAAGAGGTTCAATTAATATTGCGGGCATTTTGGGATACTCTCAATACTGCCTTGGACAAGCTGAGGATTTTAAGAGTAGGCGTTTATTTTGAGACCGAATTTAGTTTATAGCATTTGCCACGATAGTGAAGGACGTGAGAGTGTATTTGTTAGAAACACCACAAGTTCCCCTGAATATTACTCCAATCTAACTTTGATTTAATGACTATTTTCTTACTTAATTCACAAGTACGTAGTTTAGGTACTTCCCTTGTTTGGCGGACCGAGTTTAACTGCCTGCGCCTTCAAAACTTGTAGTCCTTAAAAGCAGATTGGTTTTTCGAATAACATCATACAATTTTCTCTATCCTTTACAATAAACATTCTGAAAGTTGGGCGTTAAAGAAACAATCGATGATACCACATACTTTTCTACATTCTACATCTATCTATTGTGTATATGAACAGTTTTTGAATAGCACTTTAGGTTAATTAAAATTGCATTCGCTTAGATTATACTGTACTCCTTTAGAGAAGAAAACAGCCATTGCACGTTATTTGAAGGTATTTATGTAAGAATTTATTGCAGGGTAGTTAGTCCATGTGATCCATTCCTTACCTCAGGGTGTGTTTAACTTTGTGGGGTGCTTTTTAGTTCTACTTTGTTTTAATAATAGACGCACATAAAGCATATTATTCGGTACCCTCAGGTGTCAATGTAAAGTGTAAGCGGAAGCAAAAAGAGAGAATTATCAAGCGAACCATCGATGATACTGAAGTTTATAACCTCGGGACAAGACATGACATTTATATATGTTACAGTTACTTTAATGCTAGATTAATTGGTTTTCGACTTTGTTTGTGTATTTGATACTGGGTTTGACATATTACGGGTAGTCTTTACCCCTCAAATACTCATAACTCCCACCAGTCGTCAGATCTTGCTTTGAACATTTCTTTTATGAATTTGAACTATCCAAACTAATTCACAGGAGAAAGGGAACAAATTATCTTAACGGCAAATATCCGTCTTTTTTAACACATACGAGATATGTTTGAAAAGTAATGAGACGGTCAACACTGTGCACGAATCTGTGACGTTGTGATTGTCCCCTTCGCATGGCAGGTAGTGTTACGGCCACAACCACCCATCCGATAAAAATTACCCTATTGGAGCCAGTCTCCACCACTAACGGCGATACACGCCAAAAACATCCACTTAAAGCATGTGACATTTATCTAAATAAAAACATTAGCCCATACAACAAATGATCCCACATAAATTGATGACCAGCAAATCAAACTAAACGTTCGATTTGCGCTAATCAATTAAACCCCAAGTAAATTGAACTGAACGTCCAATTTGCTTACATAAAAAACCGCAATATAATCATTGAACCAAGGGTTCACTACACAAACCCCTAAGAGCCAAATGTCCTGGCCAGATGCCGTCGTCCAAACAAAATCGACGAGAATCATAAAAATGCGCGCCAGCAATTTTATGACTCCTTAGAAAAATGTTTTAACCAAATTAAGTTAAAACAAACAAAATGCAATAAACCACAATGCACGTTCGCCTCGGTGTTATTGATCTTTCGTTCATTCGATTCCCACGGAAAAAATCCTTGCCCATTCGGTTAAAGATAACAACAGGCGCAATAAACACACTATTGATTTTTCTTTGTGTTTAATACCGAAAAAAGGTTGAGGCGGGAAAAAGGAAATATCCTTTGATCTGGCGAAAGGAACTGGATTTCGAAAAAAGAAAAGAAAAATGCGAAAACCATTAAAGGGAGTTGGTTTTGGAATCTCGGCCGAGACGGCCTTCAAGTGGTTCCGGGTGTCAGTGTTAAAAAGGATAGTTTGTTCACATACTGTGAAGAGCGTTTTACCGAGAAAATCCAAATGTAACTTTTAAATAAAATTTAGTTTTAATTAAATAATTAATAAAAATAAAACCAAGAGTGTTGTTGTTCAAATGTGTAATAAGTGTGTGGTGTTAAATAGCATAACATTAAAGATTCGTTTTAATTATAAAAAACAAAGATTGTTTTATTATAAAGGTGTTTCAAGTGTAGGCGGTGTTCGAAGTACATTACAGTAGGACAAATTGCGTCCTTCAACCAGTACTGTGGCGGTTCCGCCAAATCCCACGGTCTACTTACCGTAAAACTTCCATAACATTCAGCCAATTTCCTAACTTCACTAATGGAATCGCATTTGTACCCGAAAATGCTTCACGCATCATATAGATCAAAATCTATGATCTTAAAAAGTCCCTGTCAAAGAAAACTTACCTTTCATGCATCCTCTTCGCATACAATTTCCCGTAAGATTTCTTTCTTTACCTTATCAGGCAGAACCCCCATTATTACAACCCGATCTACATCAGTTTCTGCTAATGCAACAGCATTAGCACCTGTAAATGCTTCACGCATTATATAGATCAAATCTATAATCTTAAAGTCCCTGTAAAGAAAACTTACCTTTTCAAGCATCTCGTCGCATACAATTTTCCGTACGATTTCTTGCTTTACTTATCTGGAATTCCAAACCAATTCGGGACCTTCGGTACTAGACAAATTGCTGTAAACAAAATGATTCGGTTTGCATACAATGTAACCGTCATGACAGGGACCATAAATATTGCTCCGTCTATTTTCCCAGCCGCGCCATGTGTACAACAATGTTCCCTACATACACATTAGCTAGCGACTTACACCCAAGGGACCAAAGCAAATACGCATTCCGCACCCTTTGGCATACAATTAGTAAAACGCCCGGTTTCAACTCACTCTCTACCCAATTCCAGCGAAGCCAACTCCTCTCGTAACCGCAGCTACTACGCGTAGCATACACCCAGAAGGACGCCAGGCTCTACCACCTTACTACCATGTAAGGATCTTTCTGCCTAGGGACTTTTAACGTCCCCAATGCCACCATGGCCCAATTTAAGCGGCAACCATAGGCAATACACGCCCCACTATGCCGTCACCATTATCAGGTGCATCAACTACACTTCGGAGTGCGCATCTATTCCTCTAGGGCGCCCTGTGGTTGGACACAACTAACCACACACCAGGAGCCCCCAGAACCGAAGTCGCCTACCTCCATCCAAGCACGAATGGCCGGCACCTTCTCACAAGTTGCCGTTCGGTCGAGCTCGCAGCTGCCGTATATCGAGCTCCGTCGTCGACATCGGTGCCGATATACTGGTCCTCCCTCGATCGGTCAGCCGCGCAACTGAGTGCCAACCCCCACCCCCCCCCCCCCCCCCCTTACCAGTCTCAGTGGGAAACAATTCGCCATACAAACGTATGGACGAAAGACACCGACTCTGGAGTCGGTTTCCTCAATTATATCCACAGACACTTCGTTGTACGATGTCAGTGAGACTTAATAGGTCCCAGCTCCTGGTACTTCGTTGTACGATGCCAGCGAGCCCCAATAGGTTCCGACTCCTGACACTTCGTCGTACGATGTCAGCGAGCCCTAATAGGATGTGACTTATTAGAAAGGTACAACCTGTTGGCAGGTACCGCCAA
The DNA here is from genome assembly GCA_963931805.1 of Microdon myrmicae. Taxonomy (NCBI): domain Eukaryota; kingdom Metazoa; phylum Arthropoda; class Insecta; order Diptera; family Syrphidae; genus Microdon; species Microdon myrmicae. The sequence continues at coordinate 16,157,964 of OZ007496.1, read as the reverse complement.
CAACAGGTCAACACCTCCAGCGCCTTGTTTTCTCCATCTTCCCGCACACGCTACTTCGTCACTGCGGACGCGAGCAGATTACCGATAGGTTCCGACCTATCGGACGATAAACCGGTTGGTCCAAGCGACCCTTGACGGCATCAAGCGGTAACATCCGCGTCCACCACATTTATCAACACAAGCCCAAGCTATAACTAGGAACTTGTCATCACGACAGTTCCCTTAACCAAATTGCAGCGCCCCCCGAAGTACGCAGGGCCACCCTGTATTCCAAGTGCTCGGCCCTCCTCTAACCACGCACCACCCATTCGAGCACCCCTTCAGCCCTACCCTTCCCCACATACACTTCGCCCGGCGACTAATACGCATTCCGCGTCTCTTGGCATCAATTAAATCCTACAGCATAAACAAATGCAAATAGGAATTCAATTCCTACCCTTACTAACGATGCCAAAAACACCATTTCCCAGTAACCTAGCTAAAGCCCATTAGCATATTTCCACATCGCATCGTCGTGTCTTTGTTTAGCCGCGACGCACATTTCCAACAAAGATCCCATTAGCATCCGACGAGTTCGGTTTTATTTGCTTTACCGAAATCGTATCCCATGAATGCACTTTATGCCTTTTCTTTGTTCTAGGTTCGTTCTCATCCATGAAAGAACAATGCACACATACCACCATGATCACGATTAGCGAGTGAGCTCTGCACGAGCAAGATATCGCTGAGTCGTATTGCATCCATTGGCCGAAACGGTCACATCGCCGCCCACCGTACCGTCCGTCGGTACAGTGCGTAAATACAAAGTCGAGTGTGAGTCGAAAGTTTACTTCACCAGTTCCCCTTAATTGCTTTTTTCGCGAGCGCGTCTATTGGAGTGTTTGCAACCGCCGTGTCGAATATTATATTCGCTGCAGTCTTCGAAGATTGTGTTTTCTTTATTGACTTCATAATGTAACTTTCACGCAGTGCTACCGTAAAATGTTAGTATCCAATAAGAAAATGAAACCGGACAATAATCCATGGATTCAAACTAGTTATTCCAATAATAGTGTTTTTCTTTCAGAATAAAAATAAAATTAAACAAAGAATAGTTTGGCTTTTCGTTTTGTGTCGGCGGAACAACGGATGAACCTTCGCGCTTGAACAATTTATGATGGAGGAGGAAGTGAACGGAGTGCCCGTGTATTGGCACAATACTTCCTCTCCACAGTACTAGATTGGGACTTTCTGCAGTTATCACGTGAGTATTGAGTCCATAGGAAACGAAGTAAAGTTTGTGGACTACGTTACGACCATTGACCGGGAAAAGTAGGAGAAACGTTCTCTTCCCTCTCCACGCTACACCCAATTCTCTAAATCTCAGTTCACGTGACTTTTTTTTATTTCCTTATCTCACAAGCATCTTGAAACGGTACCACATCGACACTTTGGATAATATTTAGAAGAGTGTAAGAAGCCTTCCAGGGATGGTACGTATATTGAAAAAAACGCGTCTATCACAGTATAACAGCGGAAGGGAACAATTTTGAAGGGAATAACCGTGTTGTATACAAATAATGAAATACATGATTACAATTAATCAGTCTTAATACTTTTCTAACATGCCTTGCATGCATTGTAAACTTATTTTATCGATCTCCTAACATTGCGGCAACTTTTTTTTTATCTTTACTATTTATACACATTACAAACTTTTGTTTCTAATCTATGTGTTCCATTTATTGGTCTGCAGGAACTCGGAAGTTCCTGACCTTACCAAGTCGGCCATCCCACCGTTCTGTTCTTTGTTTTCTAATTGAAGCCCAAATCACCAAAATAAATATACGTTTTTTTCGCGAAACTGGAAAGATATTTAAGAAAAATAAGAAAGATATCGATCCCCATTGAAGTTGGATGGGTCGACATTAGTACAAAAAAGTTTGTGCTCTACCTTTAAAAAAGTCGGATGGCACCCTAGACCATAGAGGGGGACATTTTTCTGAATCTCAATTCAAACTATCTAATGACATTTGAAAGGAATGTTGTTCTACAATAAAGGGATAGCGATTCTAGTTCGAAAATGGGAGAATGACCAGATGTCTTTGATCGGAGATTCGTGGCATTGTTCCGCACAATTCGGTTTGTATGCGCTCAATCCAACAGATCGCACCAGTTTGGGGATCATCCCCCGACGGCGCGAGAATCCCTGCAGCAGAAATCGTTCCGTAACAGAGGGGGAAACCTGTGGAACTCCCTCCCCGCGCGAGTCTTCCCGAAGTGTTACAACCTGCAACTCTTCAGAAAGAACTGCATTACTTATTTAATGGCATCTCAGGGCGCCCAGTCGGTGCTCTAGGTTCGCCTCTCCTGAGAGAAGTGTAATAAAAAAAAAACCAAGTCAGGTTATGTATTTCGTAGGATATAACCCACCTTAAATTTTTGCTCGACCAGGCATTATTTTAAGTTATGCACTAACTAAGACGCAAGGCTCATAACCTAGTCCAGAAAACCAAACTGTAACAAGTCAATTGGACAATTTAACAAGTCTCGGATATGGACCGGATACCGGAGGAGAAATTTGCTAAATAAGGCCAAGACTGGATCCGGGTTGTGGTGCCGATGATGATGATGATGATGCACTAACTAAAATCTAGCGATATCTGGAAAATATGGAAAGCAAGTCATTTAATTGTTTGTCAAACTGTTCTAAGTAGATGAAAGTGGCACACTTGTGTCTCGAATCAACTTCGTTGTCTGTAAACAATATCAAAAAGTCCCCTATGTACACTTGTATGATTATAAAATAAAACGCACAAAAAATGAAAAAAAAACGTGAAACTCTTCGGCAGAATCGACGGAGTTAGTTTAGCCCGAATTTTTCACAGAGTTCTGCTTCCTCTTCCGTATATGGTTTTTAGACCAAAACTTTTGGACTTGCTTAAGTTTTTGAAATCTGTTTACAGAAAAATCCAGTTTACAGAAAAATTCGTCCACAAATGTGATCGCTGTTTTGTACTCCATAACGGCCAATGAATATTCTTTTCCGTTTGATTCTGTGGAATGAATTCGTAGTAGACCACACCGCGGATGTCGAAGAAACCAATGAGCATCGCCTTCACTTTGACGTGGTTTTGGTGCATTTATTCGGTTTCTGTCCCTTTTTTTCCTCTCATGCCTATGCTCGTTGGCTTGTTTGGATATCGTGCTCGTAGATTTATGTCCCTTCACCATCTTTGATGCACTCCATGGAGATAGGGACGAACTTACGACGATGTAGCATGTCAACAGAAAGGACAACATATTTTAAGAATAATATGATTTCAGCACTAATCAACACTTTTCGTTTCTACTACAAATGTTTTTATTCTACGTCTCACATCGAAGAAGGAAATCTCTCACCGGTTCCTTGTGGGGCTAGGCCCATTAGCTCTTATGCCTTAAACGTTTATACCGCAACCGGTTGTACTACAAACGTTTATACTGCAAATTCTTATACCGCAAACTCTTATATTTCAAACGTTTGTACTCCAACCATATACAAGCTCGAGCACCACAAACTCTTATACATACGCTCTTATACTGCTGGCTCTTATACTTCAAACGCTTGTACTGTAAACTTGTATACTCCAAATTCTTATATTGCAAACTCTTATACTTCAAACGTTTATACTGGAAACCCATATACTATAAGTTATGTTCTTCACTATTTGCTTGTATATTGTGTGTGTATCTTTTAGAAACGCCAGAGTATCCTTGGCGTTAAATACGGTAAAGGGACTGGTGGGGAGACCGTGACAGAGATAAGACGACAATGTAAGGCGTGACCTTGGTTTTCTGTGGGCCATTTCAATAGAACCGGAATTTCGCCCTGATCTTTGTAACATTCCAGATGCAATTTCTCCTCAGTGTCTGCCCATGTTTCTAACCAGAAACCAGCAATCCCTGCACTTAGCGAGAGCCAGGTAATTACTAATACAGATATTTCCGATTTTAATCTACTTGGATAAGACTTAGTGCCACTGTTCTTTCCACATCGTGGTATAGCCACATACATACGAAATGATATTACTTATCAGCATCTGCCACAATATGGGCTCTGTTCCAACCCAGAATTTAATTTCTCTTGCCTAAAACTTACGTTCGTAAGCATATCTTACATTACTGCTTTTTTTACAGAAGCCCAAACTTGGATAGAAACGCATCGTTTAATGAATTTGATGCTCTGTCTGATTCTATCGATAGGATCTAGACCCTATATCCGCACACCGAAATCGTTATTGCGGGTGATTTTAATGTGCATAACTCTCAGTGGCTTCGTCACTCCGGAACAACAACACCCGAAGGTGAATATGTCCAGCTTTTTGCTGATTCAAATAGTTTAACTCACTTGTCAATGAGCCAACACGGGTACCAGATATAGATGGTCATTTCGCCAACACACTGGACCTGTTTCTCACCACCCACCCAAACAAATACACAATTGAAGTTTCTTCGCCCTTGGGTACTTCAGACCACTGTGTCGTGGCGGCTAAATTTGCTCTAACCAACAGTAACGTTAATGAGAAAACTCCCAAAGAACAGTATGGTTCTACGAGAAAGCCAACTGGGAAGGTCTGAACAACTTTTTTGGGAAGTTAAATTGGTCGTTATTTTTCCTCAATAACGATGTTGACTCTATAGCGACACATTGACAGACACGATTTTACTTGGCATGCGGAGCTTTATTCTACACAGAGTAAACAGTATCAAACCCAAGAGAAATATGTGGTTCGATTCTGGATGCAGAGAAGCCATTAAGGCTAAGGAGTTGAGATTCCGGTTGTATAAATCAAACAATACTGAGGAAAACCGGAAACGATTTAAGAGAGCTAGAAATTACTGCAATGCGTATATTCAACGCGCCACGTTCTTGCGTGACTAGAGACTGAGACAAAAAATACTACACTCTCCCACAGGTAGTAGAAACTCCTGGGCATTCGTGAAAAACATTCAAAACTCAGTCTCTTCATCCATTCCATCGCTTATAGTCGATGACAAACCAGTCACCACTGCAATAGAGATGGCGAATCTACTTGCTGCACATTTTTTAGCCAACTCATAGCTGCCTGATACCACATCAGTTCCACCTCAACTTGAGCATAAGCAGCACACCATAAGCCAGATTCGCTTCCGAACGCGTACTGTTGCCCGCTCACACAAAGAGCTAAACGCACACAAATCCGCTGGTCCGGATGGCAGTCCCCCAATCCTCTTGAAGAGATGTTCCTCTTCACTCGCTAAACCACTGCGGAAACTCTTCCGTTTGTCTTCTTCTACTAGCCGTTTTCCAAATAGAGGGGATGCAGCGAACATTCAGCCAATTCCCAAAAAGAGTGACAAATTCTCTCTCTTCTTACCGACCCATAGCACTGACTTCTATTCTCTCCAAGGTAATGGAATCATTTATCAACCGTCAACTTTCGAAATATCTAGAATCAAATGACCTCCTCGATGACCGCCAATATGGCTTTCGTAGCAATAGGTCCACAGGAGATCTGATGGTGTACCTTACCGAAAAGTGCAGCCATTCCATCCACTACCTCAGTGAAAGCAAGGTAGTCGCATTGGATATTTCAAAAACCTTCGACAGAGTTTGGCATCCAGCCCTTTTGTCAAAATTACATTCATATGGAGTGGACAATTTCCTGATCCAATGGATAAGAGACTATCTTTCTGGCCGTTCAATCCATGTGGTTTTTTTTTGTTGTTTTTTTTGTTGTTTTTACTATAACTAATTTCTAATCAAAACTCGATATTATAGGAATATGTATCTAAAACCGTCTTCTCTGTTCCCATGGTTTATTATTTCCGCCTCCGTTTCCACGTTGATTTCCTGGACCGCCTTTGTTCTGATTTTGTTGATTATTACCAAATTCGATTGGATTGAATTAGTCCTCTGGATTGTTGGGTCCGCCAGGTGGATCATCCATATTTCCGGGGTTTCTATCATTATTATTTTCAGAAGCTTTCAATACATCTCTTGAATCGAACTGGCCATCGTTGGTATAGTTGCCGTTATCAAAGTTCTCAAAATTGGGTCCGTTACCATCACCGGGTGGACCACCACCGTGTTTTTCGCCTTGCTGAACCAACAATGAATTAAACTGCTGAGCTTGCATGGGGAACATATTTTTTAACGCTTCCTTCTCGCTCATCGCGCAATTTCGCATTTTACTCTGTTGGCGACGTAAGTTCTCCTCTTCGCGTATCTTTATTTCTTCATCTTGTTTCTCGCGCATTTCCCATTCCGCCTTCTCATGGTAGTAATCTTGGTCACGTTTGCATAGTTCTTGACGTAACATTTCGTTCTCATTCTCATGGCGTGCTAATTTCGTCTCAGCCTCCCGTTTATCTCCTTCCATCTTGAATTCCCACTTAAGGGCGTTTTTTTTTTTTTTTTTTTTTGGCTTCAAAAAGTGCAAACCCTTACTTCGACGTGGTACCGTATTTGTATTTAAACGAATCCAAGTCAGCAAAACGTGGACCGACGCTGCGCTCGTGAATACACTCTTGTGTCGTATTATTTAGTGCCTTATCTGGCAAACCTTTGATAGTGTCTGTCTGTCTATCTGTCTCCCATCAAATTAATGCAGGTGTTCCCCAGGGTTCAGTACTCTCACCCACTCTCTTCCTCATCTTTATAAACTATCTCTTGTCAATTACTCACAACCCAATTCACTCGTTTGCTGATGATAGCACGTTGAGTTTCTCATACTCATACGGACACTCCCGTCCAAACTCTTCGAACGTCACTACCAACCAGCAACTTATGCTTGATACACTGAATTCAGACATCAATTCCGTCGTTAGAACACATGCGCAACGTATCATGCCTATCTCTTTTCTATAGGTATTACCACGGTCGTTGCTCAACTGAACTTCCTGAATGTGTTCTGCCCCTTCAGACGTTTTCCCGCGATACCCGTCAATCTGTGAATGCGCATCAGTTCACGTTAAAAGTGGACTTTAGGTGCACAAATAAACATAGAGAGTTATTCTTTAGCCAAACCACACGAATGTGGAATGTTCTGCCTGATCATGTGTTTCCTGGCCGTTGTGATGTCCAGACATTCAAGACGAATATACATCGACACCTTCTTTCCTTATCCACTTCTTCTCCATCCGCTCGAACTGTGCTCTGACATTTAAGGGTACTTCAAAATCCCCTTTTGTGCTGGCGTTAGTGTACAAAAAAAAAAAAAAAAACAGCAGCTAGGGGCAGTACCGCCAGATGTCGAGAGCCACCCACGCGATAACAATGCGGTAAAGAAACAAACAATCTTCGCGATATCTCTTTGAGCCAGCGCCAATTGTTGCTATTATTATCGCATATCGTAAATAATAACAACACTTTGTTTGAAACTAAAATTTACATTTCAGCCCTTGATTTACGAATTGATATTCGATGTATACGACATTTATTCGACCGTCTTCATTGGTTTCAATTTAATAAGTAGTTAAAACGTGGGAAAAATCATGTCTTTTTGGAGTTTTCAAGCTTATAAATATGAATCTCAAATATCTCGGAAACTAGAAGTACAGCAGCGGTCAGCTCGACTGGATTTAGCGTACTCGAATTAGTGTCCCTTGGGAGCCCCACTTAAGGGATTTCGAAACTAACACAGTGTAAAAACAAAGTTTTTTTAATCATTTTTGTGAGCTCACTATAAACGGGGAATGACTGTATAATTGACCATTTTTTGGGTTGAGGACGTCCAAACCACAAGCTTTTCAAATCACGTCTAACTCCCTCCTACTCGCGTTTTTAGAACAACTTTCAAAACTCCCAGGCAACAGCAGAGATTTTGTTTTAATTATAGCGATGCGAACATTACTTTAATGGGTGGCAGCATATTTCCCGTGAGGGGTTTTAATTCCTGAACTAAGATTTTATAGAAAAAGGTTCCCTGAGTTTTACTGGTTAAGTTATACACCGAAAAAGTTGTAAAACGAAATTTGAAATGATTTCAATGCAGGTGCGCAAGTTCGACTTCGCCAATTAATGGTCTTGGATTTTCTATTCAATGGATCTTTTGTGGCGATTTCAATAGATTACCAACAAGCACCGTAGTAAAGAGAGCAGCCGTTTTTGGAGTTAACTTAAGATATTCTTCCGTTCCTTAAAGAGCTTGACTTGGTTAAATACAATTAAACTTAATTAAAACACTGACGCTTGCCGTCTAGCCTCCTCGTAGTTTAAGTTATAGTCTTCAACAACCTGGGGTGATTCAAACAGATTACACATAGGTAACCGTAACGAAGAAAACAGTGCCAAAACAGAATTGGAAAACAAAAATAATCGACGCTGTATACCAGAGCATTAACGTAGCAATCACAGCTTATGCAGCGAGTTGATATATCCTCTTATATACGCGGCTGTGATCTAATGCGTTGGTGCTTTGGTTCTAACCTTTTCTAGAGTGGGTGGGAATCACGTGCTTCACTTCATCACAAAACCCTATACCTTCACCGGGGATTTTTTAATTGTTTTGACATTCGCGATGTTACATAAAAGTGGTTATGTAGTAAGCATTTTCCGTTCATGTTAATCTGTGCATTACTAAGTAAATCGATACTAATTTTATTACTATCATTAGTCAGTGTTTCTAACCACCTTGCCTATCTATCTGCTGGTCTATTAAACTTGTGTTCAAACAGCAAGAAAACACTAAATCGTCTGTATTTCTAATTATTTTTCTCCACGCACTACTCTTTCCTCTTACTATACCTCACCCTATTCAAAAACAATATTAAAACAACATTTTTTAAACTAAATTTCTCAAAATGTACCCAAACTAACTGATGCAATTTAAAATAATGCTCTTTCTGATTCTTTCAAAACATCAACTACCATCAACCGTCTACTACCGTCCTGCTATCAAATTGAAATGTTCCTTTCATTTTGACTTTCAATACACTAAATTCAAATTAACTATATTGCTATTCTTTTTCTTGTTTTCTTCTGTTTTAATCCGGCGCTTTTGTCCTGTATCCTGGCCACATAATGCAACCATGGTGGAATGCTGCAGCTTTTTATGATCGACGAAAAAACCCACAACGGTATGGTGGTTCTGAGGCACAGAAATCTTGGCAGCCGTCTAGGTGATTCACTGCCAGATTATGATAATGTAAAGGTAAGGACTACACGAGTATTGAATTAAATTATATTTCGCAAAGAGTAGATCACAAATAGAACAATGACAACGTTGAAAGAGGGATATCGGGTCCACTTGACGTGGAATATTGCTACAGCACCGCGTTATCCTTTCACATTTTGGAACGAAGTCCTTCTATCTGAGAAGCATAAATTGGTTTCCTTTAATTAAATGAATTTTTATTTAAAAATTATGCTAAACCTCAGAATAAGACAAAAATGCAGGAAAGGCTTTTATAGACTTTTAATAAGGCTCCTCTTCAGAAGGATGGTAGTGATGACTGTAAGAAGCTTATTGTTGTAAAAGAGTTTTGCTGGAAATTCAAGGAAAATATTTTTCACTTTTTTTATGGCTAGAAAGTTAGAACACAGTGTTTGCTGCACAAGCATGCAACTTGCGACTACACTTTAATGCAAAACCACTTCAAACCGGAGGTAATAAATCTTGAGTTAAATATTTTTGTAAGTTCTTTACCTCGGAGTTTTTTAGTTTTTGTTGTGGTTCGTTGTGATGGGAAAAAAGTTTTTAGAAAGTGTCGTGGGTTAAATGTTATCCGTCGTTTTATTTTTTTTTCTTTGTCTTTTATAAGTTCAGCGGTTGGATTGAAAGCGATAACATTAACATTTTTAAATATTAACAAATAACAAAAACAAAAAAGAAGTTGAAACACATGTTGTGGTGCTGAACATTCTCAGGCATCGTTTTCTGCTGAGTATAAAAATAATGCAAATGGAAATTTTCAATACAAATGAATATCGCTGTTTTTTTTTAATAATACGTGTATAAAAAGTGGATTATTTAATACCTTTACATGCCAATATACAACTTGAGAAGTAGAGGACTGGGAAAAGTAGTGTAGTTGCATAAAAATTAATTTGCAGATTTCGAACTTGATATGCATTGTTAGAAAAAAAAACAACCTATTGTTGTGCCTTGTGTTTGTTGACTGGCCCCAATCCAAGAGAGAGAGCCTACGTATATATATATATATATATATATACATACAAGGCGGCGCAAAATTAATTATCCAATTTTGTTTTTGAATTACAGTTTTACTAAGTAAAAAAAAAATGATTTTGAGTGACGGAAATCTTTATTTGGACCTTTACAATTTTTCATGTTAAGTGGAAGAGATGATATCCGTCAAGTGGCTGTCACCAGTATTAATACACATTTGTACCCGTTTTATCGCATTTTCCATGAGTTTTCGCAAGATTTCCGGTGATAACTGTTCGTATTCCTATCGCATATTCTCCTTAAGTAGCCCCAAAGAAAGAAGTCTGGGGTGGTTAAATGAGGCGATCTTGTTGGCCATGCCAAATCGCCAAAACGGAAGATTACGCGACCAGGAAACGCTTCCTTCACAATACCCATTGTGCCTCGTGCTATGTGGGCGGTTGCACTGTCTTGTTGAAACCATATGTTCACCAAGCCCCGCTCATCCAATTCCGGCAGTAAGACGTAGTTTATCATGGCCCTGTAGCGTTCGCCAGTAACAGTGACTGACTCAAAAAAATACGGCCCAATCACTCCTCCCGTGTGAACGCCGCACCACACAGTGGCTTTGAGTGAATGTAATGGCTCTTCGTGTATCACACGTGGATTTTCAGTGCCCCAGAAACGAAGATTTTGCCTACTGACGTAACCGCTTAAGTGGAAATGCGTCTCGTCGCCTCTTCGTTGTTTACACAATTATTCCACGCTCTTGCGGAGTATAGCATTCCATTCCTTATCTGTTTGTATACTGTAGCTGTCTTGTTCACAAATGTCAAATATAATTCATATTATAAAATTCATGTAAGTGAACATATCCCCCAAGTTTACAAAATGTTTTCACTTTCTAAAATCATATATAGAAGTTCATGTGTAAATACTTTTTGTAAGAATAATATTACTATTGTAGCGAGCTTAGGGTTCGCTGCTTAACGGCTTTTAATAAATAAGAGCCGTTAAATCGGTTTCGAATTAATCTAACACTTTATTAGTCCCTTAGTAACAGTCGTCACTTTTACCGTACACTTAATGATTTCTTTACTTATCGTTTCCGTTGTTACGTGCGGCTTCCGCCACCCCATCAATTAATTGTTTTTAATATAATTTGTTTTAATGTAGTTTGATGGTAAGGTGGTGGAAGAATTGCATGATCCACATGTGAGTGTTCGAACACGCCCCGATTCGAGTGTGGATCGTGGGCGAGTTCGAATCCGGTTTTCGGAGTGTACGTTGAGGGGGACCGAGAGAGAAATGGCGGGATATTTTGATTCCGTTTGTTTTGTTTTTGCTTGTTCGATACTGTTGCTAGACTGCAGTTAGCGGATAGCAACAGTTGATTTTCCGAACAGTTGAAGAGAAGAGAAGAAAGAACAATTCTTTGTGGTTCAGTAAAAAATACGAGAAAAAGGGAAAAGTTTGCAAATACATCATTAAAAAGTTCACAAAATAAAATAGCGTTAAATAAAAGCACCTAGCAGCCTAAATTGTACGGATTAAAAAGTTCACAAAATAAAATAGCGTTAAATAAAAGCTACCTAGCATCCTAAATTGTACGGATTAAAATGTTCACAAAATAAAATGGCGTTAAATAAATTTGGCAAATTTAAGTTGACTTCAAATTCTTTCAATTAAACCACAAAGTTGCAGAGAAAACTACGGCACCCCCAAAAAGTGTGGACTTTTCAGTATTCAAGCAAATATATTGAATTTCATTTATAAGAGCTAACTTCAAATTCATCAAGTGAAACAGCAAAATTGAAGAGACTCCAGCGGCAACCCCAGGAAGTGTGGATATTTCACAAAGTTGCGGAGAATCTAACGGAAACCCCAACAAGTAAACGAACTTGGGAGGTACTGGGTTACGGATTTGTATCACGCGCGGACCACCTCCATAAAACATTGGCGTTACACCGACAGCAATTGTGAAGGAAGACTGCAACTCCGACAGGAGTCGAGCTAGGAAAGTTGATGAGGAAGTCAACTTGACGACAGGTAAATTTTTGTATTTATATAAATTTTCTGTGGCAAGAAATACACCACACCGTACTTATCGCGTCTTTGACTCCTTACTTCTCACTTATTACTTTCTACTTGTCTCCATGAGCTGTGTGCGACGTATTTATACCGTTTCCTCACATTCTGATTCGGTGTTTCGTTTCCGCCCGTTCCATAGCCTTGAATGTTTTATTGTCCATAGTCTCCAGTTTTCCAGTACTTTATAGAATATTCTAGTACTTTGTTTTGGACTTTCTTGAATATTCTAGTACTGATTGTCATATATGTCACATTATTTATTATTTTTATTATTATTTATTGGCCTGTAGGAACCCGGAAGTTCATGACCACACCGACTCGCCTCCGCCATCGTTCCCTGTCATGTGCACTCTCCTTCCACGCTTGACCACCCGATTCGATTTTCTCAAGGTCAAACCTAACATTGTCCTCCCATCTCCGTCGCAACCGCTCTGTCGGTCTCTTTCCCGTTGGCTTACTGTCAAAAATTCTATGCACGGTCCTATCGTTGCCCATTCGCGCCACGTGTCCGGCCCATCTTAGTCTTCGCGACCTGATTACTCTCACTATTGTAGATTTGCGGTATAGCTCTTCTCATTCGTAGGTGTGGAAATTCCAATTAAAGTAACGTTAACTGTACACAATAATCATGATTCTATTTGCAGTTAGCAATCAATAAACGGAATGCTAAATTGAATATGGATACTGAATCAACAGCAAACCCGAAAGCACCGAGGACAACGCGATAATCAGCGGCAGACCCGAGAGTCCCGAGGACCACGTTAGCCGACTCCACAGCAAACCCAGGAGCACCGGAGCTAAGCACCATCATCGGCATCACAGACCACCATCACTAGAGGAAAAACCTGGATTGGAAAAATAAATGTTACACACCGGAGATATAATCTGTGTTAATTACCACAGCTATCGATTTTATATATGGCTCCTCGATAGTATAGTGGTTAGTATACCCGCCTTTCACGCGGGAGACCGGGATTCAATTCCCCACCGGGGAGCCTCTGGCGCAAGCCTAATGAGCTTGCCTGAAAAAAAAAAAAAAAACAAATCATTATGGAAAATTTAACAAGCCGCAGGACTTGCTAAATAAGGCCAAGACCGGTTCCCGTTGTAGTGCCGATGATGATGATGATCGATTTTATAGAATACCCTTCTTACTGTTACTCCATTTTTATAGTTGAAGACCGCATGCACTAACCTAGTAGAAAATATCACCTAGATAAACCTTCGTTTCTCACATATATCAAGATTGACCCCAACATTCTCACTGATCTGGGTGATTTAAATTCTTGTAAGATAACAAGAAGACATAGACATGATGAAGGGCAAGCTTGTGCCTGTCTTGCAATTCGTAATTACTATAATATTTGCATTTTTTTTTTTTTTTAAATAACATCCTTTATTGGATATGAATAGTACAATCTTAACAATTTAATTTCATACTATGTTTGAATTGTACTTAATTTAGTTTAACTAAGTAAAACGTGTAAATGTTTACTGGACCAGTGATCAGCTCCCAAGGGGCCCATTTATATTATGAATTACTATTTATTGGCCCACGGGCACCCAAGAGTTCATGACCCCACGTCTTGTATGAATTCGTTGTTTGATTTCGATGTGTTCAGCCAGCTGACGTAGAAGGATGATTCAGCACTGAACACTACCACATCTATTCCCTAAGGAGATAACATCTTCCTTGAAACATGGATATTACGTTTTACTGCTAACAGATCTGGTTCATGATCTGTACTTCCCCCTGTAAAGTTCTCTTTGAGTTTTTTTTTCTTGAGGTATGATACTGTGGCGGTTCTAATAGATACACACACAAGATACAAGGAAATGGCGATGAACACCGAACGAAAATCGAATCAGAAAATGTATCAGAGCCGTATAACATAGCGATGACATAACAATTCCACATCAGTTGAGTGAACTTGTGTTTAGGATTCGAATTCGTACACACGGTTGTGGCCTGATGTGTTGAGCATCGGCTCAATTTTTAGTGAATCTAACTATCATAGCGTTGGTTCGAATCATACGTTCTGCACTATCGTCGCAATACGCGATAACTGGTGACCCATACACACACACACACTTCCCCAAACAGAACTTTACGACTACGTTCACGACTTCCGCATAGAGCATCGGCATGTGGCGGTTCCCCCAAACCCCACAGTACAATTACCTAAAAACCCCCATTACCTCATCCCTAGACGCATAAGTTTTTGCCAATGCAATCGCATTAGGCACCAGAAAATGCTTCACGCATTTAAGAGATCAAATTTATGATCTTTAAGTCCCTGTAAAGGAAACTTACCTTTCATGCATTCTCTTAGCATATCAATTCTCTGTAAGATTTCTTTCTTACCTTATCAGGAATCTCAAACCAAAAACGTGAAAACAAGATGATTTGGTTTACATATAATGAAACCACCAATCATGACGGGGATCATAAATATTGCGCCGTCTATTTTCCCAGCCTCGATGGTGTACAAAAAACTATCTACACACAGATCGGCTGGCGACCCCTTTCAGCCAGCGATAAACGGTCTAACGCAGATGCATGTAATTAGCACCATCTGCAATGAGATTAATCCCTTATCAATGCACCAAAGCGCGAACAAAAGATCGCTGGCTAACAACAGGCATTCTGGCGATACACAAACAATTCAATCACCAAAACGTATCGCAAATACGTCTACCATTTAATGTGTTGCAACTTGATTACTCAGTTGAACTCACGGGTCATAAATCTCTTTCATCCTACTTAGTTCTGGATCCGTTTCCCAGTAACCTTTCCACATAAAGAAAGATCTAACGATCCCTTTACGTTTCTTTGTGTATCAGGTTCTGCATCATAGCTTCGATCTATGAAAAGAACCGACGTACACACACACAAGTGTACTGTGGCGATCTTCTGTATGAGATCTCTTGGTTACCCAAAAGAGAGACTTTACGTCTCTCTCGGAACAGGAATTGCACCCTTAATTTAAACGAGCCAAATTTACTGGCTGAATTTCCTTAATAACGATTGAAAATCGTTAAGTCCTTTTCCATCTGCCGACGACAATAGTCGTCCAGACTTCCGCTCCCGTTTCGCGGACGGGAGCGATAAACCTCGGAGTCGAGTGTGTACTAAAGCTCCAACTTCTTATTTTTAATCGGTTGTGTTGCAGTGCGTGGTGTCTTCAAAGTAAATCGAGAGTTATGATAGTTACATTAAAATTAAATAATCGAAAAACAATAAAAACAATCACCACTAACAATCCCTTGTGTTTTGCTCTCCTGTGCTGCAGTTTCCTTTCGGTGTTTGATGGAACAGTTTCGGAACAATTAGTGACAATTGGATGGAGAAGGATGTGAACCAAGTACCCGTGCTGGTACAATACTTCCTCCCCACAGGCACACTCGCTCGTTCCTCGCTCCGTTGTTCGCACACGAAGTTGATCGTAACAAAGTTACTGAGGAGGGAGTAGGGTGGCGTTTCTAACAAATACACACACAGGACACAAGCAAATAGTGAGGAACACCGAACGAAAATCGAATAAGAAAATGTATCAGAGCCGTATACCATAGCGATAACATAACAATTCCACATCAGTTGGGTGTATTTGAGTTTAAAAATCGAATTCGTACACACGGCATGATTCAATTTTTACTGATTCTAACTGTCATAGCGTCAGTTCGAATCACACGTTCTTCACTATCGTCGCAATACGCGATAATATCTACTGTTGAAAAAAGTCTTTCCTTACTGTCGTTAGAGCAGCATATCTCCCGTCACCAGGTGTCTTTCCGTTAATAGTGATGGTACCAATAATCGTTCCAATATTTCTTAGTTTTGTACGCGATTCTAATTAGTCGATCCGGTAATATTTTATTATATTCACAACTCTTCCAGCAACTACCATAACATCTCCACCTCAAAATTACCAATCTTCATTCACCAAGAATCTTTCAAAACAAATCGATCAAATATAGACATCGTAGATATCCACCATAAGTTTCCTTCTTTTTTTTTTTACTCCTTCGTACTCCTTATTCGGCAGTCCTTGGTTAACTTTTGATCCTACGGCCCTGGGCCCTTTGCATGGCAGCAAAGCACACTATTTCTTGCACAAATCCTTTATTTACAATTTATATTTATTGACTCCTTTACCCAACAATATCACGCCGATTGTATTTTTTTTTGTTTTTGCATACAACTGATAATATATGTTTTTTTATTATTTGTACTTACTTTCGTGTAGAAAGACATAGCTACAAAAAACGTTATTCAAAACATGCTGTCGACTTCCTTGGCCCTCCTCGAAAATCTGGCATTCCTTGCAACTTTTCGAAGCCCTGTGGATAGTTAATTGCTCCCTTCTCTTCGATTCTCCTTACAACCGATATGGTTTATAAAATATCACTCTTCATACGCACATACGTATATACGTCCCTGTCCATGCGACTGGTAGGCTGATAAAGTTTATGTGCCTGTGGGTAGGACTTTCTGCGGCGCGATCACAATACATCGATACATTGATTGAATTTGTTTGCGCTTTTATAATCTAGTTTTGGGCCGTTTTTTTTTTTTTTTGTTTTGTGTTAGTTTTTATAATCTAGTTTATAATCTAGTTTTGGGAGGAAGAACCTAAGCGGCACCACGACGTCGTACAAACCGTATTGTATAACATATATTCTAATCTAAAATTATGTTTACGACCTTGTCGCTAGATGCTGAAAAAAGAACATATACGCGAGGGTAGGTGTGAATTTCAAGTATAGAATTGTGTAAAAATACAATCTTATCGGTAGAATTCCTTAAGGTAGGAACCCAACTTCGTTTCATTCTCTATAGAAATAGTTTTAAGGTCAAATTGTCTCGTTGGATAGATTTTAACCAGAAATGGCTCACGCAAAATGAGGGCATTTATGCGTGGAAAAAGAATATGAATTGTTATTTTTTCCTTTTCACCATACCGTGAGGTCCTCGTAACCTATTCCACTGAAGGTTTTGGGAGGCTCGTAGAACCATAATAGGTGACATGTCCTTTCCATTTCTGCCTACCAAAGTAGTCGCTCCTTGAAGGCAAACGGCTTAATACAAGGTTGCGACCTTATTTGAATTCCCCAATTATTCAACTCTTATAATAGTTCATTGTCACCTCATAGTCCAACTACCACAGTAAATAATATCAGGATATAATTTTCTTTTCCAAGTACTTTGTAAGGACATTTTCTAAGATCTGAACAATTTGGCTATTATTTGTCTCCTCGACCATAATCATTCTCCTTACAGGCTATTGTCAGGCACCTCTCCCTAATTTTATTGGTCGTCGTATGGTAAATTAATTTCATCAATTCCTATCTATAACGAATCTCTGAACTTTGGTATTTTTTCTGTTGTTTCATACACAATAAACCTTTTCACGTAAACACTTGCACTTCACTAGGCTTGGTAACCCTTCTACATCCCACAGCCTTTGTTCTCATGAAGCTTAATTGATTTTAATGAATCTTTTGACACGAATATCGAAAACCGTTTAAGGGGACGATTAGGGGCCCTGTCATAAAGCGGTATGTATGCTATCCTGTGAGCTATCCTTTGATGGCATTATTTGCTGTTGACTTGGTAGCAATTTATATTAGTCAGTTCATGTCCTTTAGCTCTATTGCACCACGTAAAGGGTTTACCCAGATTTTGTTGTTGAAATCGCTGAGGTGAATGAGCTATAGTGACTTCGAAAGGAGGGGTAAAGGGTGTTAATTGTAGGGATGGATTGAAATTCGAAGCTCTTTTATATAGGAAAGTGGTTTGCACTGTCATTATGTTGTATTGGTTTTGAAGTATTCCATAACCCTCGTGGTTAATTATTTGCTACATTAATAAGCCCTAACTAAGTGAATTGACTTGGGAACGGGTCGTATTGATTTGTGTTCGAATTTCATTTGTTGAATGGTAATTATATTTGATTTAACATAGCGCTAACCACAGTAACAAAAATGAAATGATAAATATTTGCATTCGTAATAATTCCAAACGGGCGGGCTAGGAGCGAACATACAGCGCAAAGTCTCTGCTTTCAACCCGCCAAAGGCCAGGACGATCCTTGTCCCTGTCCAATCCAAGTTGACATGCAGTCTCCACGTGACGCCCCTGGATAGCTACTTTGGCACCCGCCAAGTAGTGAACCAATTCATGCAGGGACACCTAAGAAAGGTTGGCGCAAGGCTAATAACCTTGCCCCGAAAAAGAAATTATTATGGACAATTCAACAAGTTTCGGATAAGAACCGGATACCGGTGCAGAGACTTGCTAAATAAGGCCAAGACCGGATCCCGCTTGTAGGGGCAATGATGATGATGAATAATTCCAAACATCAAGTTGACTATTACAGGATTATTCAATTTTACCTTGGGAAAGTAACAAAAAAAGTCAAGGGTACAATCCAACATTAACTGTTAGAAGAAGAAGCCAACATTAACAGTTCCAACTGTTCGTATTCCATTGGAGAAGTATTAACAACATTTAGCTCCTTTGAAATCTTTGACTGCTGAGCACCTTTCAGGTCAGAATGAATTTAATGAAGGTTTGTCAGTTCTTCGTCCATCTCGTTACGTTAGTAAGTACCCTAAAGAGCTTTTTTGCAGTAGAAAATTAACCTAAAGTTCCTTGTTTTGTGCTGCTCTTTTAATTCTTTATGGTATCTGCATTCAGGTGCCTTTTTCTTAGAGTTAAAGATTTTAATTGACAAACTAAATAGCTTAGGGTCTTAGGCCTCTGAATCCACGACTCCAATTCTCATTTTTGCTAACGATATCCCAGATTGCGAATTTGTTGGCTACAGAAGTCGTATATCTATCTTATGTGTAGAGCTCGGGAGATTTGTGCGAGTTCTGTCCTGTGGTGTGTCGGTCTACACCTGTTGAACTTACTATTTCATTTTCATTTTTACAACATTTTTTATTTCGGTTTTTTTCTTAGATTCTAAATTATAGGCTAGACATATGCTTAAATTCTAGCTTAATTATCTTATATTATAACTTACTGGTCCTACTCAGACGTTCTAAGCTAAACATTATATGACTAGTATATAGTTTGCCTTTCGGCCACAGAACTTTATTTATGGCTTTAGTTATTAACATTTGTGACAAAAGAAAACAAAAAACACCCTGTGCCAATTTTTGTTCTTGTTTTTACTTAAAATGCTTCCTGCTTTTTTTTAACTTAACTTAAGCGTTATACTACCCTATTTCTAGAAAAGCTAAGTCTGTGTAAGTTGGCTGAGGATCCAGGTATTCTACCGACATTGGTGAACAGGTCTTTATTTGTCAATCAAACACCAAAACTGTTGGTGCTGTTTAATAATGTCGTCCCGGTCTATATGATAAATAGCTCTATTGAACCGCAAAAGCTGTTCTTCGTCGCGTGTGACTTCTTTATCGTAGCACAATTGCCCGTCTACGGAAGATCTACCTTCATGATAAATCAGCGAGTCTCCGGACTCATGCTGTATCGGCCCACTCATGTCCAAATCAAGGAACGCCTCTGGTGGAACAAAGCCGTTGCGGCACACGCTCCCATAGAACAAAGTATTTGGATAATAACCCCCGAGAATCAGGTCATTGGACGAGATTATTGCTGTCGGAATATGTCTTCTGATTAATTTTATCATAAAATTATCCACCCTTTCTATACGGGGTCCATTATACTAGTTGTATGCAAACCTTTTTCCAGTTTCTTTGGTACAAAAAATGCGTAATTTTCTAGGGGAAATTAATTTTTTTTACTCAAAATATTGGGCATCGGCTTCTACTGATTTCGCCCATCTTTCAGGTAATTTGTGAATAGCATGCCAGAAAATTTGCTTGCGTTCGCCACAAACCATTCGTCGAGCCATTTTCCAACTTCCTCGAAATCGCTAAAGTGCTGCTCTGCGATCGCGTGTGTTACGTCAAAGAATCCTTGACGACACAAAAACCCATCAACCAAAATGTGTAACCTAATTACACATTTTGTCTAGACAGAAATATTATTAAGAACAAAACTCAAAAGGTTACTAACTACAAAAATTCAAAGAAACGTAAAATATGGAATAACCAAATTAGAATATAATGTATATCACAACATATGTTACCTAATTGCACATTTCATCCAGATGAACAAACTCAAAGATAATTAGCAAGAACTCGTGGAAACACGAAAATGAACATTACACTAATTGCAATATAATATCCATTGTGATAAAGATATTATATTGCAACGTAGAGAAACAAACCTAGATATAAGATTTTATGTTAGAGTAAGTTTAGTTTACAAAACGGCACTCTGAAGAGCAGACGTTTGTTAAATTCGAAATTGAATAAAATATAAATTTTATTTAAAAGTGTTTTCCTTCATTTTACTCAAGTGGACTTTAAGAAAAAATAATTGGCGCAGTCGGTTAACTTATCATCCGAAGATGATAAATCGAACTTTAACTTACGCGATAAGTACGGTGAATTATTTTATTAAATAAATAAAAAACAAAAAAAAAACTAGTTGAAATTAATATAGTGTCAAATAGAACGAAATTCACAACTTTTCCGGTTCACCATTAAAATAAAAAAAAAAGTGTACCGTGAGGAATTAAATGAACAATATTCAAAGTAGAAGACTTAAAGTTAAAATTAAAGATGTCTTATTCTTATAAAGATAAAATAAAGAAGAAAACATAATTCGCGTGGTATTTAATCAAAAGAGAAACAATTATAGTAAATTATTAAATACAGTTTTGGTGTTTAATCAAAAGACAAAACAATTATTGAAAATTATTAAATAAACAGTAACATTTAACTAAATTATTAAGTAAAAGTGACGAAATTTTGGAAATAGTAACAGTTTCTAGAAAATTAGTAAATAAAGTTTTGGTGTAAATAAAAAAAAAGAAAGATAATTAAAGGGTGACAAACACCCCAACAACAACAACAACAAAAAGAATTCGTGAACAACAAGGGTAAGAAGAACCCCACCTCATCTCTAATTGCAAGCCGTACAACACCAAGAACACCACTACAAAGGAGGAAGTAAAAGTGAGCCACACTTATTTTAAATATTAGATTTATATTCATAAATTCATACACTGTACATTTATAAATTCATACACTGTTAGTTTCATGTCTTTTGGTTTTAATTAGTGCTATCGAGAAAGAATTTTTTTTTCTTAAAAATATAGAAAACCTATTTACAAAAAAAAAAAAAAAAGGCAGACGAAATACCGGCAGTCGAATTAATAAGGGAAGCCGCGAAAATAAAAGAATTTCACGGAGATGGAAGATATGACTTGTCCTCCTTTATAAGGGACGTAGAGCTTATCCTGCCACTCTTTAATGAAAACCAAGCGTTGAAAAATTTCATTTATCAAGGACATGTCCGCAATAAAATTCAAGGAGCCGCTCTCCATTGCATAAGGACATTAGGACCCAATCCCACGTGGGAAGGGATAAAAACATAATTAATTAAAAACTTCGGAATTAGGGAAACATATCACAAATTGCACCATGAAACAGTGACATGTAACAATTCATCCGTAAGCTCATACTATAGGGATCTCCGGAGAATATTAGACAAATTAAACGGTAAATACGAATTCGATGAGAAAAAACCTAGCGAATTTTCCCCAACGTCGAATGAATCCCTTATACTAAAAATATTTTTAAATGGAATTAACCCCAATTTATCAAGTATAATTTACAGTAGGAACATAGAAACACTTAGAGAAGCATATTATACTTTAGAAGAAACAGGAATGCTTAGACATTATAACAAACCAAATAATTACGAAAATAGGACAAATAGACCTAACAACCAAAATTTTAATAGAAATCAATACCCCAGACATAATGACTATAAAGAAAACCTACAAAGAGACAATAACGACCCAACACATTATTACAATAGAAATAATACATACCAATACAACAACACATACGAAAACAATTCTAGGCAAACTAGACAAAATAATAACAATACATACGAAAACAATTCTAGACAAACTAGACAAAATAATCACAATACATACGGAAACAATTCCAACCAAATGAGACAACATAATAACAATAACTACAATACCAACAACACATACCATCTCAATACAAACCGGAACCAAAGTTTTCCGAATAACTCTAATCAAACAAGACGAAATCAAACAAACTATACCGGCAGAAATTACACCCAGGCAAGAAACAGTTCGGTTGAACCAATGCAAGTGGGCCATATCTACAACACAAATCAAAACTTGGACCATGAACATTTTCAAGTGACCAGTTTAACAGGAACTTTACCAGTAATCGAATTGACAATAGGTAATGACAAATTAAAATGCCTAATAGACACAGGGTCAACAACCACTTTTCTAAACTCAGACAAACTGCCATATTACAAAAGAATAAAATTAGAAAACACAATCCGCTGTAACATTCTTAACGGACAAATCTCAATAAACACTGAGATAATAACACCATTGCAAACGAGTTCAATGAGAAGAGCTATATGCGTTGGAAATTAACTCCTTTTTATAATACACCATTCGATGGACTTATAGGTCAAAACCTACTCAAACCTCTGCAAGCAATAATTAACTTAGAAGAGGAATACATAGAAATAAATAACACAAAAACGAAATTCATTAACTCTTGCCCACTCAAATACGATGAAATACATACATTAGAAGAACCTAAACTAAAACTAGAAAAATTAGAACGTGAAGACATGAATAGGGAAGAAAAAAAGGAACTACGAAAATTAATTAACAAAAATAGAGATCTCTTTTACCAAGAAGGACAAAAACTTTCACATACTCACGAGATCAAGATGAAATTATAACCTCTGCAGAAAAACCTATATACTCAAAAATATACAGATATCCCCAAATACATGAAACAGAAATAAATAGACAAATAAAAGAAATGTTGTCACAAGGTATTATCAAAGAAAGTAATTCACCATACAACTCACCATTATGGATTGTTCCGAAGAAAATCGATAATTCTGGTGCAAAGAAATGGAGAATAGCGATCGATTATAGAAAACTTAACGAAGTTTCTATATCAGACAAATATCCAATCCCTAACATAGAAACTATATTGGAAAAATTGGGGCGATCACAATACTTCACTACCTTGGACCTTGCCAAAGGATTTCATCAAGTATTAGTCAAAGAAGATGACAGAAAGAAAACCGCATTTTCAACGCCTCTTGGGCATTATGAGTTTATACGAATGCCGTTTGGACTCAAAAATGCCCCTGCAACTTTTCAAGGACTAATAAATGCAGTTTTAAGAGAGCACATTAATCGAATTTGCGTAGTTTATCTGGACGATATTCTTATTTTTAGTACGACCTTAGAAGAACACACTATAAGTATAGAAAAAGTGTTCAATAAACTTAGAGTACATAATCTGAAGATTCAAATTGATAAGTGTAATTTCTTTAGTCGAACTACAGAATATTTAGGTCACACTCTGACAACAGAAGGTATTGAACCTAATATGAATAAAATTGAAAATATACAGAAGCTTAAATTACCGGAAACCCAAAAACAAATAAAATCATTCCTGGGAATGACCGGATACTATCGCAAGTTTATTAAAGACTATGCAAAGGTTGCCCACGGTATGATAAAGTATTTGAAGACAAATTCTAAAATTGATAAAAAAGACCCTCAATATACAGATTCATTTCAGAAGCTTAAAAGATTGCTCATGGAAGCACCAATTTTAAAATATCCAGATTTCAACAAAAGATTTAAGTTAATAACGGACGCCAGCGATTTTGCTTTAGGCGCAGTCCTTACACAGGACAACCACCCACTAAGCTTTGCAAGTAGAACTCTAAACGACCATGAGAAAAAACACTCCACAACGGAAAAAGAACTTCTTGGTATCGTTTGGGCCGTTAACTACTTTCGCCCATATATTTATGGTAGAACTTTCGATCTATTCACGGATGATCAACCTCTCAAATGGCTCCAAAGTAAACATAAAGGGAAAGATATAAACCCTAGATTACAAAGATGGTTGCTTAAACTTGGAGAATACGACATAAATATAAACTACATTAAAGGCACAGAAAACAAAGTTGCAGATTTTCTATCCAGAATAAATGCAAATACAGGAGAAATAAATGCCATAGATTTAGAAGAACAAAATGATAACATGAGCACAGCTGCAACAATACACTCACAAGAAGAAGAACAAAATGATCATTTTCCAATCTTAGAAACAGTTGTTAATAGATTCCAGACACAAATTATATTGACACACACTAAAACAAAAGAAATCGAAATTATAGTAGACAAACGAAAAATTTACATAAGTACAAATGACATTGAAAACAACTCCATGACTGATATATTTCGCAGATTTATAAAATCAGGGAAAATAGGAATTTTTTCAGAACTTTCTGACCATATATATAACAAGGTACAACAAAAATTAATCAAACTATTCAATACAACGTTGAAATTTTATAAATGCACCTACCATGCAAAAGACATGACGAATGAAGACGAAACATATAGATACATTGCAAAATATCATAGGAACGAAACAGGACATACAGGAATTAACGAAAATTACGAAGGACTAAGAAAAATTGTATATTTCAAAAATTTAAAAACATATATCCAAAAGTACATAACAATTGCGATACTTGCAATAAAGCAGAATATGATAGGAAACCAATAAAACCAAAGTTCCATATAACTGAAACCCCCAATAACGTAAATCAGATAGTTCACCTCGATGTATATATAAACAATAGACATATCTTTTTATCATTTATCGACAAATTCTCAAAACATGCAGTAATACTAAATTTAGAAGACAGAAATAGCGTTACAATCATTGAAAAAATACGACTATACTTTTCCATTAAAGGCAAACCCAAATTAATCATTTTAGACAACCAATTCAATTCAATTAACATCAAGGAATTTTTAAGGTTAGAAGAAG
The DNA here is from genome assembly GCA_963931805.1 of Microdon myrmicae. Taxonomy (NCBI): domain Eukaryota; kingdom Metazoa; phylum Arthropoda; class Insecta; order Diptera; family Syrphidae; genus Microdon; species Microdon myrmicae. The sequence goes on along the minus strand of OZ007496.1, from coordinate 16,132,786 downwards.
TAGAAACACACTTCACAAAACCAAATAGTCATACAGGTAATTCAGATATTGAAAGATTTCATAATACATTAGGAGAAAACCTTAGAGTTTTGGAAACCGAAAAATCCGAATTATCAATTCAAGAAAGACTTTTCAAATGTGTAGAATGGTATAATAAATCTATTCACTCCGTCATTAAAACAAAGCCAATAGACGTAATAGAAGGGAAAGTCGATAGAAAACAAATAGAAAAACTTTTAAAAGACTACAAAGAAAAAACCATTAACAAGCGCAATGAAAAACGAGAAACCTATAGACCAAACCAAGATGAAGGTTACGTAAGAAATTATAAAGCATTAAAACACAAAGACCAACCTAAATATAGAAAACTTAAACTAGAAAATATACACCCGACAAATATAAAACGACCCACGAAATTTTTAGATCAACTAGACGTTAATACTTACAATAATGACAGTAACAACACTGATCCACACAACGACAGGAACATTTAGGAATAATTGACGAAAATAATCAAAGCATAATAACCAACTTAATAAAATATAGATATTAAAGATCATTTCAACTTAACTTTCAAAAAACAAAAAAAAATATATCAGACCCGGTATCGCAGAATACAAGAAAGAAAAAATAATATTATTCACAAAAATCCCAAAAGACATAATAAGAACTAAATATTCATTTATAAGAACTCTATCCAATGAAAATTATGAAGAACTTGTGTTCAATAATAAAAAAAAAAAAAATGTTGTTTGTAATTTATAACGATAAACAAAAAGAATTTGTACAACATTTTGTAATGAAGACTAATTTGAATTAAATATATAAATATAATACCACACTATCATAGAAGAACTAAAATTTAATAAAAAAAAAAAAAAGAAAAAAAAACAATATATTTGGTATAATTGGACAATTATAATTATAATAATCATAAGCATTTTTACTACCTGTTCTTATTTTTTATATAATTGAATTAAAAACAACCTCAGGAGAGTTTCGAATTAAATGAGGGAGGTGTTACATCAAAGAATCCTTGACGACACAAAAACCCTTTGTTGAAGTCCGCACGCCGTGCTTCCTCGGTTGAGGGAAGAGCGGGGACCTTGTATTTTGAATATTTATTAAAACGCAGGATTAATTTATCTTCTGTTTAATTTTCTGTTTATTCTTTCTTTTCTTCTTATAACTTCTTTTTATCTATTGTAATAACTGTAACAGTCAACTTCCTCTTTTTCTCAACTCAAAACACTTATTCTCGTCTCCTCAGTTTGTATCTCCAATCGTACTCTTCAATTTCTCGACTTGTCTGTATCTTAAAGTCAATTGATAACGCAAAACAAACTCAATTGTATCTGAACTTCCAAACTGAAACTAAAACCTGAACTAACTCTCCAGTCGACTGCTTCTCAACTGATTTTTTCTATTCTATTCTCTCTCTGTGACTTTTCACATTCAATCAAATTTGGACGAAAATCCAAGTTACTATGTTTTGAATAAATAAAAAGGGGCAGGTTATTAAGTGTGCTGTAACTGGTAATATTGTGAATGTTTATGAATGGTATGTATTAAGTGAGAATGTAATATATGTTAAGGGAAGTTTTTAAGGATGTGTTAGGAGATTATTATTATTATTATTTATTGGCCTGTAGGAACCCGGAAGTTCATGACCTCACCGACTCGGCTTCGCCATCCTTCCCTGTCCTGGGCACTCTCCTTCCACGCTTCACCATTCGATCCGATCTCCTCAAGGTCAAACCTAACATTGTCCTCCCATCTCCGTCGCGGCCGTCCTACCGCTCTCTTTCCCGTTGGTCTACCGTCAAGAATTCTATGCACGGTCCTATCGTTCCCCATTCGCGCCACGTGTCCGGCCCATCTTAATCTTCGCGACTTGATTACTCTCACTATTGTAGGTTTGCGATATAGTTCTTCCAATTCGTGGTTATGGAGTCTCCTCCATTGTCCTGCCTCCTCGTCATATTTACCTCCAAAGATGCCTCTCAAAACTTTATTCTCGAATAGACGGAATTTGTTTTCTTCCCGTTTTGTGAGAGCCCATGTTTCGCATCCATATAGAACAATTGGCATGATTATGGTTCTATAGACACGGAGCTTTATGTTACGTGATAGCAGTCTGGATTTCAGCAGTTTACTGACTGCGTGCCAACTCGCGTTGCCGGAATGCAGTCTCTTGTTAATTTCCTTCGACATTTCGTTACTGGCCGTCAGTATCGTTTCCAGATATTTAAATTCTTTAACTTTTTCAAAAATCTTACCTCTGACGTTTATATGTGTTCTCTGAGACCCACCTGCTCTCGCCGTAATCATGTATTTTGTTTTGTCTTCATTTATTTCTAGGCCCACCTCTTCTGCCACTTGCATGATGATTTCACAGTTTTTACTAACAGTCTCTAGATTATCGCCCAGAACGGCGATGTCATCCGCATATGCGAGCACTTGTGTGACCCCGTTCAGGGATGATCCGGCCATGTTGTCGTCTTGTACCTTTCTGATGACATACTCGAGCACAAGGTTAAAGAGACACGGTGATAGACCATCTCCCTGCTTTAGTCCGTCCCGGATTTCAAATGGTTCTGAGAGGTGGTTTTCTATTCTAACTCGCCCTTTGTTTTCGTTCATGCAAATTTGAATGAGCGCGGCATATTTTTTTGGGACTCCCAGCTCAACTAGAATATGGTAGAGTCTCTGCCTTGCGACTGAGTCGTAGGCTTTTTTGAAGTCAACGAACAGTTGGTGAACCGTCTCTCCGTATTCCCACTTCTTTTCCAGCAGTTGTCTTATTGTGAACATTTGGTCGCTTGTTGACCGGTTCCTACGGAATCCACATTGGTAGTCTCCCAGTATCTCTTCTGCGTAAGGTGTGATTCTCGCCAGAATGACATTTGTTAATATTTTGTATGCGGTTGGGAGCAATGATATTCCTCTGTAGTTTTCACAGTCAGATCTGTCGCCTTTTTTGAAAATGGGGATGACTATTGAGGTTTTCCATTCTTCCGGAGTGACTTCCTTATCCCATATTGTTTGGATGAGCTGGTGGATCTTTCGAGCGGTTGCCTCTCCTCCATGCTTCACAAGCTCTGCCGGTATGCAGTCGACTCCGGGAGCCTTGTTGATTTTCAATCGATTTATTGCGTCTACAACTTCGTTGAGAGACGGCTCTGGGATCTGAGGCTCAGCTGTATGTACGCTTGGTACATTTATCTGTGGTTGATGGGTGCGTACATTGAGCAGGTTTTCAAAGTACTGCTTCCATCTTGTCACGACATTGTTTGTTTCTGTGACCAGACAGCCGTTTGCGTCTCGAATTATTTTGGCTCTTCCTCGGTAGCCATTTCTAATTGAATTTATGCCGACATACATACCCCTGATGTTCTTTGCCCTAGAATTTTCTAGGATTTTTTCGATCCTAGTCTTCTCCCATTCGCGTTTTTTGCGTTTGAAGAGCCTCATTGTCTCTCTCCGAATTGTCGCGTATCTTTCTGCGTTGACTTCATCATATCTTTCTAAGTGGATCACTCTGAGGCGTTTACGTTCTACGATCTTCGCCCTGCACTCATCGTCAAACCAAGGTTTGGACTTAATTGTTTTCTTAAATCCTAATACCTTTTGGGCTGTTTGTTTGATTGTGTCTCTGATCGATGTCCATTTAGTGTTCACACTATTAGCTTCCTCTTCCTCACTGCTCACATTCTCTAGAATGCTAAATCTATTCGTTAGCTCGTCTTGATATTCAGCCCTTTTGCGTAGGTCTTTCAGTTTATCAGTGTCGAACTTTTTGCTTGTCTCCCGTGACTGCCCATGTGGGATTGCTGCGAGGCGACTCCTGATTTTGCCAATCACTAGAAGATGATCGGAGTCGCAATCTGCTCCTCTATATGCTCTTACGTCAAGGATATTCGAGTGGTGTATTTTGTCTATGAGGAAGTGGTCTATTTGGTTACGCGTTACGCCGTCGGGTGATATCCATGTGGCTTTATGAATTTCCTTGTGCTTGAACATCGTGCTTTTTACTAACAGATCTTTTGACGCTGCGAACGTGATAATTCGAATTCCATTATCATTTGACACGTCGTGTAGGCTTTCTTTACCTATAGTTGGTTGGAAGATATCTTCCCTTGCAATTTTCGGATTGAGGTCCCCGAGGAGGATTTTAACATCGAATGATGAGATCCCATGAAATACATCCTCTAGGGTCTCGTAGAATGTGTCCTTCGTTTCTTCGTCCGCAGATTCTGTTGGGGCGTGTACGTTTATAAATACATAATTGTACCATCGGCCCTGTATTTTTAGCACAGACATTCGGTCATTAATGAATTGCACATCTTTTACATGGGGCGTAATCTTCTTACTTATGATGAAGCCAGTTCCGAGGTTATGTGTATCGGTACCTCCAAACACCAGTGTAAACCCGTTGGTTTCGATTACTTGGTGTGGGAGTCGAACTTCCTGGAGTGCGACGATGTCCATTTTATATTGTTTCGCGTTTTCTACGACCGTCTGTATCGCGCCTGGTTTATATAACGTTCGAACATTCCACGTCCCGACGCGTATATCCCGCTTTTTCCGTTTTTCCCTACGTCTTCTTTTTGCCGAGTCGGTGTTTTCCTGATGATTTGTTCCCTTATGGTAGTGTTGGCTCATCACACCTACGCCTACCGGGTTTTTTGTGAGATTGTTTTTTGTGTATTGATCATTCATTTCATTGGATCACTCTGGGGTTTCAAATGGTCCGCCATATCAGAGCCCCTCTTTGATATGGTAAGGTCTGCTTACTGCTCTGATTCGACCCGGTGTCAGAGAGGCGCCGTTATAATACAGCCGGTATACCCCTGGCTGCAAACCATCCAATGGGCACGGTGACGCGTAACACCCTGGATTAGGGGCGGTAGATCTTTGTGTGTTACTCCTCGCTAGCCTGTCTGACATGGGTGCCCCTACTGGAAGCGTATGCTTCCGTCAGCATAGCCTGAGCGATTCATCGTAGTTTAAGCCCCCGCACCACGTCAAGGTTTCTACCAAGCGGGGGTGTGTTAGGAGATTCAGTGTTAAATTTAATAAGGGTAGTATTCTGGAATACAACATCCCACCCTTCTTCGAGAAAGAAAATTATCCTTGAAGAGAATAATTTTCTAGTAACTATAGGTTAGATTAAGATTAATTAAAGGCTTGGATTTTCGTCCAATTACATTACAATGGTTTTCAAAAGTAATCTTTCATCAAAGGTTACAATAATCAAAAAGTTCTTAATACTAGAAAAATAATCTATTTACATTATATATTAACTAAATTTTTTCCAATAATCAAAAAGTTCTTAACACTAGAAAAATAGTCCAAAATAGTCTATTTACATTATATATTAACTAAATTTAAATATATCTCCTTGGAACCTTTTCTTTTCTTATCCAAAAATTATTATTATATAATATTAATATTATGTTTCAAAATTCTCATTTCCGTTCGAATATATATATTAATTCTAAAATTTCCATTATACATATTACCAATAAACATTTTCTTTCTTTCCTTTTCCGTTTGAATATATATTAATTCCAAAATTTCCAATACATATTACCTCTAAAATTTTCTTTCGTTATTAACCCTCTTTAACTTTTTTTTTTTTTTTTTTTTTCCGTCATTTCCTACAATTGTTAGATTATTTCATATATATTGAATAATAAAACAAAGGCCATTTGTTATGTGTTTATCTTTTCCTTAAATTTATGGAAAATTTTCCAAAACCTTTCTGGGCCTATTACTATGATGATTGAATAAAGATGATTATTACCAAAAATCTTCTTGAAAAATGATCTTAAATAATTTAAATGACGGTGTAACCTTTTATTTTTTTGTATTTTGCATTGGAATAAATTTTTATTGTTGTAAAAAAAGACTTGTAATGTATTTATATAGTTATTCTTTACAATACCTATTTTAGTTAAATTATTATTTTCATTTTTTATTATTTCGTGTTTGAGTAAGTGTTTGTGTTTGTTTTCGTTGTTTAAAATATTTATTGTTTTCGGCTTAGTGTTGTCATTGTCCATAGCTTTAACTGCTGTCGGAACGTCTACCTTTTCAGTCTTACTCACTGCTGATGAATCGTTTAGTTTCTCAGTCTCATTTACTGATTCGCATAGTTCTTCAGACTTATTAGCTGTTAGAACATCTTGGTTCCCAGTCCTATTTGCTGTTTGAACTATTTCTTCAGTTATATCTGCTGTAGAAACATTTAATCCGTCAGTCTTTGCTGCTGAAAAGATTTGTTCATCAGTATTTGCTGCTGGACTGACTTGGGTTTCGAATTTTATTGCAACTATTGGGTCTTCAGTCTTTAACACTGCTGAATTTTCAGTCTTTGTTGCTGAAGTGTCGGGGTTGTCTATTGGGATAGCCGGAATATTAGGGATTTCTGTTTGTATATTTTCTGCAGGATCCGAATTTTCAGTCTTCATTACTGCTGAGTTCTCAGTCTTGGTTGCTGAAGTGTCTGGGTAATCAATTGGGATAGCTGAAATATTAAGGATATCAGTCTTTAATACTGCTGAAAATTTCGAATTTTCAGTCTTAGTTGCTGAATTATTTTCCAGAATTGCAGTCTGAATCGGAGTCATTATAATAGGGTTTGGTTTAACTTCTTTTATATTTGTGTTTATAGCTTTATTGGAATTAGTCATACGGTTAGGATAATCATAAGCTGGTTCAAGGTAAATTTGTGTAGGAGTTTCATTAAATTGGTCGTTATCTATTTCCGAAGATCTAATGCTGTAAATAGAAAAATTTGGTCTGTCTTCCATCAATTTTGGTTGGCGTCAGGCCTCGTTTTCCGACTCTTGCACCCGATAAAAGTGAACATTTTGCCGATCGTTTTGTCTATTGGTGGTCCTAGAATTTTCACCAAAACGATTTTCAGAGTTTGTAGGATTGTTTCGGAATGGGTTACGCGTTGTTGTACCTTGTTGGTAATTTGTTGAAGACGATCCATTCCTAGATATCTTGTATCTACACTCATTCTCTGTGTGATTATTCCGTCCACAGAAATTGCATACAATGTTATATTCCCTTTTTATGGGTTGTCTATTCGGAAAAGTGGACTGCATGTTTCGATAACATGCGTCCTGTGTATGCCCTGACTTACCACAGGTTTGGCAGACTATACGATTGAATGTGGGTTTTTCATTGTATTGATATGACCTGGGAGAGTTGTCCATTCGAGCTGCATGTGACACTACATGTGCAATCGATTGTTTTAAATTGTTTCCCCCATGGACTTTAGCTAGTATCTTTAGCTGTTCGTTGTTCAGTCCATCCTCAAATGTTTGTACGGCCAATTTTATGTTTTCTTCTATTAAGTATTCCCTAACCACCGCGTCTGCTGTTATTTCTCAAGTGGCAGAGTTTAGAGTCTTTAGAGCATTCGCGACTCTATCGCCGTATTCCCGGACGGTTTCTCTGTAGCGTTGTTTCAGAGAAATCAACTCATTGTGTGCCGTCGACCGAGATTGCTCCTCTTTATATTCCGATTCTAATTTTTCTTTTAAATCCTCCCACTTAGCGATTTGGCTATACCTAATCAGATCGTAAGCATGACCCTCTAGTCTATTTTTGACTAGCTCTAAAAATGTCTCGTATATATCCGGGTCTGCCTTCTTTATGGATCTAAATAAAACGTCTCCCCCGGAAATAAATTTACCTAAGTCGCAGGGTTTCCCGTCAAAGGTAAGGACGATTCTGAAAACATCAGAAATTCCTACAGAAAGAGCCATTTCAGGGGGTTTAATGTGTATCTGTTGATAGTGGATTTGTTCTTCCCCCTGCCTAGTCGCCTGTCTCGTGTAATATGGACTCGTAATAGTGAAAGTTTAAAATAAAAGGCAAAAATTCGTTATTAATTCTTAAAAATATGGTTAACTTAAAAATATGGTTATGGAAAAATTGGCCTTTCTTTTTGTTATTCAATATATATATATATAGGAAAGAAAAATAAATTTGTCCCAAGCTGCAAAGAAAGAAAATTCGACGAGAAAGAAAGAAAAAAAACGGAAATGTCTTCGAAATACTGAAATGAGAATTTTTTTGTGAAAAAGGAGAGCTTCCAATTAGAAATTATTCCTAAAAAAATAGAGAGAAAAGTCGCTATTTAAAAAAAATTCTTACTCTACTAAATGTTGTCGTTGTACTGTTGATAGCAGTCTTGAGTGTTGCTGTTTGTTTTTTTTTTCTTCAGTTTTCCTTAGTTGTTTCCTTTGTGTGGTTTTTTTTTTCTTTTTAGATTTTTTTTTCTCTTTGACGCCAGGCAGACTTCACGTCCTAAAGTTGATTGCTCATCCTGGTCTTTGCTGCATACAATTTTTTTTTCTTTTTTTTTTCTTCTTCTTATTTTGGTTTGGTTATTTCTCTTGTGTTTTTTTTTCTTCTCTCTTTTAGTTTTCTTGATTTTTTTTTTCTTTCATTCTTGTCTTCAGCTTTGTTGAATATATTTATGTTTTACTCTTGGGTTTTATTTCATATCAGTTGTTTACTTGGGTTGACGTCAATTTAATTTGTCTCCTTTTACATTTTAATTGATTTCTTATAGTTTCTCGTATTTTTATATCAGTTGAATTTGACTTATTGATTTTCTTCTTTGACTTTCATAATTTTTAATTCGTTTATTGGTTCTACTTTTTCTATGGTTTTTTAGTGCATCCTCAGATGTTAATCCTTTTAGCGAGTCCTCAGATATTAATCCATTTAGGTTTTATTTTTTTTTTCTTATTTTGTTTTTATTTCTTCATGGGATCCTTTGGTTGGATCATCCCACCGCTGCCACCAGTGTTGAGGTCCGCACGCCGTGCTTCCTCGGTTGAGGGAAGAGCGGGGACCTTGTATTTTGAATATTTATTAAAACGCAGGATTAATTTATGTTCTGTTTAATCTTCTGTTTATTCTTTTTTTTCTTCTTATAACTTCTTTTTATCTATTGTAATAACTGTAACAGTCAACTTCCTCTTTTTCTCAACTCAAAACACTTATTCTCGTCTCCTCAGTTTGTATCTCCAATCGTACTCTTCAATTTCTCGACTTGTCTGTATCTTAAACTCAATTGATAACGCAAAACAAACTCAATTGTATCTGAACTTCCAAACTGAAACTAAAAACTGAACTAACTCTCCAGTCGACTGCTTCTCAACTGATTTTTTCTATTCTATTCTCTCTCTGTGACTTTTCACATTCAATCAAATTTGGACGAAAATCCAAGTTACTATGTTTTGAATAAATAAAAAGGTGCAGGTTATTAAGTGTGCTGTAACTGGTAATATTGTGAATGTTTATGAATGGTATGTATTAAGTGAGAATGTAATATATGTTAAGTGAAGTTTTTAAGGATGTGTTAGGAGATTCAGTGTTAAATTTAATAAGGGTAGTATTCTGGAATACAACACCATCAACCAAAATGTGTAACCTAATTACACATTTTATCTAGACAGAAATGCTATTAAGAATAAAACTCAAAAGGTAAGAAATAACAAAAATTCAAAGAAACATAAAATATGGAATAACCAAATTAGAATATAATGTATGTTACGGCTCCAACGCCGTGCTTCCTCTTTCGAGGGAAGAGCGTGGAGGTTATTATAATAATTAAAAGAATTAAAGTTTTCTTTTTATTTAAATAATTATTTTATTTTTATTTTATTTTATCGAACTCAGCTATCTCAAGCTGAGCTCTCTTCTTTCTACTTTTTTCATATAAATTTACTTGTTTATATAGAACATTTTGTTCTAACTGACTGTGGCGTATAAACTGAACAAAACAATCTAGAACTCTCTGTGACTTAGAATTTTGAATAAACTTTGAACGAAAATCAAAGTGGCCATGTTTTGAAATGAAAAATGTGCTTGTTATGAAAAGGGGCATATTTATGAAATGTGCTTTAAGTGACTGGATATAGAATATTGTGTCTGTTTATTTATGAAATGTGCTGTAAGTGACTGGATATAGAATATTGTGTCTGTTTATTTATGAATTGTATTAAATGAGAATGTAAGATATGTGAGGATGTAGATTTAAGGGTTGTGTTTGAAAGGACATGAGTTAGTGTTAAAGCGAATAAGGGTAGTATTCTGGAATACAACATGTATATCACAACATATGTTACCTAATTGCACATTTCATCCAGATGAACAAACTCAAAGATAATTAGCAAGAACTCGTGGAAACACGAAAATGAATATTACAATAATTGCAATATAATATCCATTGTGATAAAGATATTATATTGCAACGTAGAGAAACAAACCTAGATATAAGATTTTATGTTAGAGTAAGTTTAGTTTACAAAACGGCACTCTGAAGAGCAGACGTTTGTTAAATTCGAAATTGAATAAAATATAAATTTTATTTAAAAGTGTTTTCCTTCATTTCACTCAAGTGGAGTTTAAGAAAACATAATTCGTGCGCCATTGATGCGAAGAGGTGACAGTCCGATGGCGTCAAGTCCGGGAGTATGGCGGGTGCAGAAGGATGTGTGGGGGTTCTTGAAGCTCACCTGAAGAACCCCCCATAGCTAAATGCTGAATACATTTATTCGAATTCAAAATTCCTTTTAAGAATTCCGTTCCAAACAGCATATCCCTGAAAATAAAGCTTATCGATTCACATATAATGTAACCGCATAATCAGGAAATCTTAACTTTGAGTTGGCTATTCCCAGCCTCACATGTGTACAACAATGTCTTACATACACATTGGCTGGCGATTCATTGTCCAACTGCCAAAGCAGCGTCGGGCAGCTTGTTTGTTCAGCTGGCATTTACCCGACCATGATCCCTCGTCTAAACGAATAAATAATCACAAATTTCGTTCTTTGCCACAAACGAATTTCCCCGCATATACAAATGCAAGCAAGGGACTCTTTTTGGCCATCGACCCAAGATACGATATACAATTCTCATTGTATAAAGTATTCTATCTAGTAGCATTTATTCCAACCCCAACGTCCTTTACATCGGAGTACCCAGAGACTCATCGGCCACCGATTACTACTATTACTATTTATTGGCCTGTAGGAACCCGAAAGTTCATGACCTCACCGACTCGACTCCGCCATTGTTCCCTGTCCCGTGTGCTCTCCTTCCACGTTCGACCATCCGATCCAATCTCCTCGAGGTCCAACCTAACCTTGTTCTCCCATCTCCGTCGTGGCCGCTCTGTCGGTCTCTTTCCCGTTGGCTTACCGTCAAGAATTCTATGCGCGGTCCTATCATTGCCCATTCGCGCTACGTGCCCGGCCCATCTTAATCTTCGCGACTTGATCACTCTCACTATTGTAGGTTTGCGGTATAGCTCTTCCAGTTCGTGGTTGTGGAGTTTCCTCCATTTTGCTGCCTCCTCGTCATATTTGCCGCTAAAGATACCCCTTAGAACTTTTTTCTCGAACGCGCGGAATTTGGTTTCTCCCCGTTTTGTGAGAGCCCATGTTTCGCATCCGTATAGAGCAATCGGAATGATTATGGTTCTATAGACACGGAGCTTTTTATTACGTGATAGCAGTTTGGATTTCAGCACTTTACCGACTGCATGCCAACTAGCGTTGCCCGAGTGTAGTATTTTGTTAATTTCCTTTGACATTTCGTTACTGGCCGTCAGTAGCGTTCCCAGGTATTTAAATTCTTTGACATTTTCAAATATCTTGCCCCTGATTAATAATAATCATGTATTTCGTTTTGTCTTCATTTATTTCTAGGCCCACCTCTTCCCCCGCCTGCATGATGATTTCACTGTTTTTACTTACAGTTTATAGATTATCGCCCAGAACGGCGATGTCATCCGCATATGCCAGCACTTGTGTGACCGCTTTCAGGGATGATCCGGCCATGTTGTCGTCTTGTACCTCTCTAATGACATGCTCGAGGACAAGGTTAAAAAGACACGGTGAGAGGCCATCGCCCTATTTTAGTCCGTCCCGGATTTCAAATGGTTCTGAGAGGTGGTTTTATATTCTAACTCGCCCTTTGTTTTCGTTCATGCAAATTTGAATGAGGTCGGCATATTTTTCGGGATTCCCAGCTCAACTACAATATGGTAGAGGCTTTCCTTGCGACTGAGTCGTAGGCTTTTTTGAAGTCAACGAACAGTTGGTGAACCGTCTCTCCGTATTCCCACTTCTTTTCCAGCAGTTGCCTTATTGTGAACATTTGGTCGCTCGTTGAACGGTTCCTACGGAATCCGCATTGTTAGTATCCCAATATTTCTTCTGCGCACGGTGTGATTCTCACCATTATGACATTTGTTCGTATTTTGTATGTGGTTGGGAGCAATGATATTCCTCTGTAATTTTCGTAGTCAGATCTGTCACCTTTTTTGAAAATGGGGACGACTATTGAGGTTTTCCATTCTTCCGGAATGACTTCCTTATCCCATATTGTTTTAATCAGTTGGAGTATCTTTCGAGCGGTTGCCTCTCCTCCATGCTTCATAAGCTCTGTCGGTATGCAGTCGACTCCGGGAGCCTTGTTGTTTTTCAATCGATTAATGCGTCTACAATTTCGTCGAAAGTGGGGTCTGGGATTTGAGGCTCGGCTGTTTGGACGTCTGGTGCGTTTATTTGTGGTTGATGGGTGCGCACATTGAGCAGGTTTTCAAAGTACTGCTTCCATCTTGTCACGATATTGTTTGTTTCTGTGACCAGACAGCCATTTGTGTCTCGAATTAGTTTGGCTCCCCCTCGGTATCCATTTCTAATTGAATTTATGACGGCATATATACCTCTCATGTTCTCTGCTCTGGCATTTTCTATGATTTTTTTCGATCCGAGTCTTCTCCCATTCGCGTTTTTCGCGTTTGAAAAGTCTCGTCGTCTCCTTCCGAATTGTCGTGTATCTTTCTGCGTTGAGTTCATCATATCCGTCTAAGTGGATCACTCTGAGGCGTTTACGTTCTTCGATCTTCGCCCTGCACTTATCGTCACACCATGGTTTGGACTTAATTGTTTTCTTAAATCCTAATACCTTTTGGGCTGTTTGTTTGATTGTGTCTCTGGTCGATGCCAATTTAGTGCCCAGATTATTGGTTTCCTCTTCCTCACTACTCCCATTCTCTAGGATGCTGAATCTATTCGTTAGTTCCTCTTGATATTCAGCCCTTTTGCGTAGGTCTTTTAGTTTATCAATGTCGACCTTTTTGCTCGTCTCCCGTGACTGCTCATGTGGGTTTGCTGCGAGCCGACTTCTAATTTTGCCCACCACTAGAAGGTGATCGGAGTCGCAATCTGCTCCTCTATGTGATCTTACGTCAAGGATATTCGACTGGTGGCTTTTATCTATAAGGAAGTGGTCTATTTGGTTACGCGTAACACCGTCGGGTGATATCCATGTGGCTTTATGGATTTGCTTGTGCTTGAGCATCGTGCTTTTTACTACCAGATCTTTGGACGCTGCGAACGTGATAATTCGAATTCCATTATCATTTGAAAGGTCGTCTACGCTCTCTTTACCTATTGCTGGTTGGAATATGTCTTCCTTTCCAATTTTCGGATTGAGGTCCCCGAGGAGGATTTTAACATCGAATGATGAGATCCCATCAAATATTGCCTCTAGGGTCTCGTAGAATGTGTCCTTCGTTTCTTCGTGGGTAGATTCTGTTGGGGTGTGTACGTTTATAAATACATAATTGTACCATGTGCCCTGTATTTTTAGCACCGACATTCGGTCATTAATAAATTGCACATCTTTTACATGAGGCGTAATTTTCTTGCTTATGATGAAGCCAGTCTCGAGGTTATGTGTATCGGTACCCCCACACGCCAGTATACACCCGTTGATTTCGATTACTTGATGTGGGAGTCGGACTTCTTGAAGCGCGACGTTGTCCATTTTATATTGTTTCGCGTTACGACCGTCTGTATCGCGCCTGGTTTATATAACGTTCACTCATCGGCCACCAGCAATATAAATTGTCGGTGTTTCGGATTTGAGAGTCCGATTTTTTATACACTTCGTAACATCGTCCAGTTGTATTTTTACGGCTTTAGAAAACACGGGACTGCGTTTTTGGTTCGCCGCCGTTTTACACTTCTAACGACTTCTTTAAGGGAATTTCAGACTTTCAGTTTCTGCAAAGTTCCACCGGAGAGCCATTGGTTTATATACCCTTTTTTTTGATTTCCTCGAAGAAGAAGACCCAATGAACGCGAACAAAACGAACATCTTTTCCCGAAACATGATAGAGAAGATTTTCAAGACGGGAAAGTGTTCCTCTACTTGGAGACAGGTCAGTGTTGTTTGCATTCCCTACATAAGTAGGAATTAGCTATGCTAACAGCTTTGAAACCTTGGTAATTCACCGCCATTATTCCAAAGGTAGCTGAACTTGATTGGGGTTGAAAAGGAAAAGGAAAAAAGCAATATATTTGATTGTTGGCACCTAGAAGCTGAATTAAAAATTAAGAGAGGAAATAAGAAGTCAAGGCAAAGAAAAAGGATTGATTACCACTACTCTGAAAGTGTTTAAAATATTGCAAAATTTGGGATTATTTACTATTATTACCATTTAAATATATTCAAGATAGTAACAGCATCACTAAACCGCCAGTATTACCAGTAAAGTAATAGCAGAAGAACTAACTAATAAGTTTAATTTTCACTAGTACTAGTACAAATAATACAAAATATCAAAAGAACTAATAATTATTATTATTGATAGAACAAATAATTTTTAGGAGGACTATGATTTGTTCGATGCAGGCATCCTCATGAGCGATAATAAATTAGGAATCTTTCAGTTTCACAGCGATAATAAGCCTAAAGTTGAAGGTGAGTACTAACTAGCTAATCTTGATGAGTAATTGTTTGGTTTATATAATATGTCACTTCATATCAAATAGTTCCCCTATCATCAAATAGTCACCCATTTCGAGGTCATGTTGTCCGAGTTTTCAAAGACGAGGGCAATTTGATTTGAAATGGCCCCCCCCTCCCGATTTCAGCAACCCTTATTTACGTCCACTTGTATGTCCCTTGCCAGTGTCAAATTTGAACTTATTTCAAGCTTAAGTTCGCCTTTGACAAAACGTTGGCACCCATGGCATTTAAAAGCCAATTTAGTGCCGATACACGTACATACCACATTACCCACGGTACACTCAGTCATGCGCTCTTCTCTTCACACCCACATTGCTTTATAGCAGCAGATCATTTATCAATGAGTATTTCAGATTCATTAAATGACGACAAGACCAAAAACAACGAAGGTGCCAATGGTCGGCAGTTGGCAAATGGGGTGGCTGGTGCTGGGGCTGCTGTTGCACCCGTTGCAAATGTCGGTATTGGACTGAGTTTCAGTGGTATTAGCGGCATTACAGGCACCGGAAATGGGAACAATGTAAACAATGTTCAAGCAATCCCGTGGGGTAAAATGCTACCAGAGAAGATTGAACAAACACTACCACCCTATCCAATTGGGATGACGCCAACAGATGGCTCCTGGCAGGTTGTCAACGGGACACGATTCAAATTTTTTGTCTTCTCCGCATACTACGATCGACGGGATGGAGCGAAATTGGTTCGGATTATTGGAGCGACAAAAACTCGTGGTCCCGAACGTGTATGGTGCCGTTTTTGGTATACAAACCGTGATGCAAACAATCACACCAGATACATTTCAGCCACGGTAATGGCAAAGGTTAAGGTGAGTATGATGAGATGAAAGACATCTACAATCGAACGGAATTCAATCAATTCGTGCGGAAATAACTGGTACGATGTTTTTTCAGGTAATACGAGAGAATTGGAACCTTAAGTACAGTGCATGCTTTGTATTGTGTCCTCTGCAAATGGCCGAATTGGAAGTCCCTCAGTTCGTGAGTATCGTTAGCCGACTGCGGACTCCACCAGGAAATCTATTACGCGTCCGGAATACAGATCAAGATCCAGACTTTGTGAATAGCACCGCGACTCCAGAGAATATTGGCAACAAGATAGCCGTTTGTGTGAAACCATTTCATTTCAACTATGACCAGGCTCTCTACCTAATGGAATATCTGGAATTAAACTCACTGCTCGGAGTATCTCATTTCACGTTCTACAACCACACGCTAGGTAGTCGTGCGGAATGTGTCCTTAATCACTACATGAATGGCAGTATACCCGGCAATTTGACTACCACTGATAACGATAAGCCCGATTTTATCGACAAAGAGAAAGAAAACTCTATTCCGCCTGGTAAGTGACAGTTTATGAGTATTATGTACACAGGCAAAATGTGCGCTGTGTTCATTACAACTTTATATCTATGTGATTATGTGGATCCTTTTTTCCGGGTGTGGTTTTCAGATGGCAAAAGTCACGGTCCGAATATTACGCGGAAGGATGAGAGTGTATATAGTAAGCCAACTGTGAATATCCTGCCGTGGGATCTGAGAATGCTCTCGCAAAAGGAGATCCGCACCGAAGGCTTGTTTGCGTCTTTGAACGACTGTTTATACAGAAGCATGTACAGATACAAATACCTGTTACTCGTGGATCTAGATGAATTTATAATTCCCCGTCATGGGGATACATTAAACGAATTAATTAGGTAAACTGAGAAATACAAACACCCCCTGTCGAATTACAGACATCTACATCCCCACACCATTTTGTCTTTGTCTTTTTTTTTTCTGTAGTTGGTTAGATAGGAGATACAAAAATGGAAATACAGGTGCGTACTCATTTCAAAATGCATTTTTCTACCTGCAATTTCATGACGATCCGTGGATATACGATACGAAGAGCCCAAATCCTCGGTTGCGAGCAGCACTGGTCACCCAAAGAAAGACAAGGAGGTGAGTTACGAGTATGAATTATGAACTCGTACGATACGGACATTAAGAGCCCCGATCTGACCATCTAAATGAGCCAATTAACTCTGCATAATCGTGTGAGGTGGGTCATTGCCTGTTCGCCATTAATCGAACAATGACCATGTCCTTGCATGTGGCTTTTAAATCTTTCGTATCGTATCATGTTTATATTTCTCCATTATTATGATGTCCTTCTTTTTTGTCGACTACTTTAATGCGTTTTTTAAATTACTATTTTGTTCCCAAGGCGCTCGAAACTACACCCACAGAAGCAGCGCTCGAAGTATATATGTCAACCGGAATCTGTAGTCGAAGTTGGAAATCATTTTGTGTGGGAATTCTCACCAGGGAAGGGCTCGCTTAATGTGCCACCAGATGCCGGTATATTGCATCATTATAGGGTAAGTTACAGTGGTCACATTAATGTAGTTTTTTTTTTTAACTTCCGTTTTACAAATTACTCTGTGTGGAATGAAATTTTGACGATGCATTACGATGAAGTATAACGACCACAGAACTTGATGGTTTGTGGTTGATATTAATTAATAAATGTATACGTTGGAAATTTGCTTACCAAATCTGCACTGGGGAATGATAAGAGATGTTTGGACTAATTTTAAGTCGTCAAGTGGCAAGATAGTCTCATATTTTATTCCGTTTTTGACTGCGACAGAATTCATACAGTTGGATACATCCCTTCCACAAATCACGTCCATCCAACGGAAGGTAATGCATTCTAGTTTCTGTAGTCTTCTCAATTACACAGTGTAGTAAGTACAACTAAGAATAGGTCTGTGGGGGTTCTTTTGAACACCACTACTTACCTTCCCATTAATTATCCAAGATGCTGCTCCCTGAAACACATAAATACTGGAAAACATGTACTTACCTTTACATAGTTGCCCAACTATCACCTAAAATGCGTTAGAACTATGATTTCGCTGATGCAAAATCCATCAGCAACAAACAGGTATTTTTCCACGAGGGCGTGTTCGCATAAAACGTATCATGTGCCTTCAAAGCAATTTGGTTGCACCATCAAGCAACCAACATTACCCGAACCACATCGATGAAAGGTCTCCTGATGAGTCTGCCACACGCGTGCAGGAGATATTTCTTCTTCTCCTTTCTTTTATCTATGCCCACATCGGGCGGTCATCCGATCGACAAATACATTATGGGATACGACTGACCGCCAAAGGAAGTCGAGTTCTCAAAAATGGAAAATTACCAGCAAGAATTCGACTACTTGGAGATGCCACCAAGATGTGCACGATCAGCATAAATGCTGTACACAGTTGCTGGTCGTGTAAACACTAAATATATACTTTAAGATAATTGCACCAGCTGCAACCATACCATCTAGTGTTCCCCTCATGGATTCGGTCGATCCACGGTCCGCATACTTATGGACACACACACCATGAGCAACAGAGGCAATCATCGTGTATGTTTCGCGCCCTTTGTGTTGGTGCAAAGTAAATCATCCCTTGTGGGCACCGAGGCGATGGATGATTTTCGCTATGCTGTCGTCTTCGATGACCTAACCATTCTTAAAACTGAATCCGTGGAGTGAAGTCGGTACTCCACGTTAAGGAAAAAAAAACAAGGGAGTCTTGTTTCACTTGTTTCAACAGCCACCGAGTCAACTCGAGCTTGGACACCAGTGGTCGGTTTTTCTGTCAGAGAATCTTGTGTGAGTCACCCGGTCGGGCTAGTAGTCGCGAAACACAACCAATTTGGCAAAACGAATTCCCGTATACGTGTGCTTAAGTTAAAGTGAACTACAGCCTATTAATCCTATTATTCCTTATGTGTTAAATGACAATGTGTCATCAATAAATTAAATGTATATCCTTACTTATGACTGGACAACACCTCGAAGTTGAATTAAGTTCAAATGAATTAAAGTATATAAATCCGTATGTGTTAAATGACAGTGTGTTGAATAAATTAAATGCATATACAAAATCTTATTTCTTTTGGTTGAATCAGAAAATAAAATAAGAACAAAGTAAGTGGTTGTTTCATTAACTATCTGGTGAACAGGTAAACAGTTACGACGATACCGATTTTGGGGCAGAAACGAAGTTGGGGGAGGAATGCGAACCAGTGCCCATGTAGGCAACAAAGCATAACTAAACCCCATAGGCCACTTAGAGATTTATCACTATGGAGAAATTTGACAAATTTATAATATGACCAAAAGTCCAAAAAACAAAATTAGCTGAAACTATACAGGACTGATTTTCTGATCGACCTTAATAAGTATTTTACCGCTTAACGATTATTAAAATAATTAAAAGAGCATGGGAAGTTATTTTAGGGGCATGATTATCTGAAAGTCGTCCAGTTTAGGCAGTATTTTGGGTGGTAGCGTTAAGAGGCAACACCAACGTGTAATATTTTCGGGTTAGGATCGTCAAGTAATATATTTGTAGTAAGCTATATTTTTGGGTGAAAAATATGTAAACTTTATCCTAAGATTGTCTATGACCTAGCTTCCCTAATGGTTGCTGTTTAAGCGCAGCCCGCTGAAAGATATGGAGAAATCGCCGCAGTTGGTGAATCAAAGACGCTGCTGGTTTTTGATTGATTTATTATCGAAATTGCTGGGGCATTTATACCACTCAATTATTTACAAATTTCTTAATCCACTCATACAATTTTTGCTTAACAAGCCATTTCATTCTTAATTCATAATTCACTCAATACAATTTGCTTATTGTGCTATTCTATTTTCTATCACCAGCTTGGCGCATAGTGTAAGAACAATGACACGATTTGGCCCAATTAATTTGTGAATCACTTGCTAGTGGCAAGCTCGCAAGCTGGTGTCGTATGATTCTTTCAAATCGTAACTGGAGCAATTCGTTTCTTTTACTCAATGAAAAGCATCGACCTTGAATTATTGTCGGCAACGAATGCTGGTTACGTGACACTTGCTAATTGTGGCAAGGGCAGTTGATTCATTTGATATTATTCTTCATGGTCATTCCATGGACATGTTGTTACATTACAAACGGTTTTTGAAATTTTTTTTATGGATAGACAGATAATAGAGTAACGATATTCGAAAATATAATAATTACCATTATTGATTAATGTTTAACTTTTTTGCATTTGTTTCGGACTGGTGGCACAAGAAAAAATTCTTTCAATCTAATATATTTGCTATTTACTGAATCTGACTCAATTTACAAATTTACACCAAAATCACAACTCCGGTATATACGCAGCGCTACGGAGAGCGGGAGGTGAACCGACTGGATCGGCGGTTGCAATAAGACTCCCCGAGGATTGAATTTTAACTTGTCTTCAATCCTCAGTTAAGGGTAAGATATGGAGGAGAAAGAAAAAATTTTTTCTTTGGGGTGTGGCCACCAAGGAAATGCCATCTTTCGTTACTGCCGGTGACTAATTGAAAGGCGATGTGCGTGTGTGATCGTACACATCACCGTGTTTATCGATGCATTTCAGCAAAGGATAAACGAAACCTGAAACGAGGGAAAAAGAACAAAGGGATCGTGAAGATCTTTATTTATGATGTGCATTGCGACTAAATAAATAGACGGCAATGCTAAAAGGAAAGATGGGACGAGGGCATCATAAAGGTTTGGGTGGGTGATGCCCTTGCGTAAATAGACGCATAGCCATTAGAAAAAGGTGCTAATGGATTGGGATACTTTATACAATGAAAATTGTATATCGTATCTTAGGTCGGTGGACGAAACGAATCCATGTAAATGCAGGGTAATTCGTTTGTGGCAAAGCACGAAATTGGTGATTGCTTATTAGTAGAAAAACAAATCATGGGTTAGATTTTATGCATGTTTACATGCGAAGGAATTCGGTTTATGGCACTTGAGGCTAGATGTGCGTATTTTCTTTTGTCCCTTGGACAAAGGGTCTGCTAGATATGTGCATGTGGGGAGATTAGGGTGCACATGAGGGACAAAATTGTTTGGCAAACAATGGTGCCGGAATAATTTTCCTACTTATGATACATGTATGCAGACAAATTATTTTCCAGTGAATTCTAATTGGATTATGAATACTAAGAATTCTTTGTTGGGAGAATTTTTGCCGATGCGTTGATGCATGGACAAATGCCTTTGTAGGTGAAATTCTTTTCAGGAATTTCTAGGCCATGCATTGGGAGTATTGATTGCCTTTGGACAGGGAAATGTTTTTATGTTCTAATGCAATTGAATTAGCGGAAAACAACGGAGTTTGAGGAGCTTCGGTACAGGAAGCTTGGGGGTAATTGGGCAAGTAGACAGTGACGTTTGGCGGAACCGCCGCATACCCACTAAATATAAGTTAATATATTTAACCATACCCACTAAATATAAGTTAATATATTTAATTGCTTGCAACAAAAAGAAAGTATAACAGTATGCTCATTCGAGATGTCAGGAAACCCCCGAACACCCTCTTTATAGCCGAGACTTGTTTCCCTGTGTTGGTGCAAGGCTAATAAACTTGCCTGGAAAAACAAATTATTATGAAAAATTTAACAAATTTTACTTGCTAAATAATGCCAAGACCGGCTCCCGATTGTAGTGCCGATGATGATTATGATGATGTCTCCCTGTAATTATTTTTGGTTAGAATCTTTGAAGGAATCACTTGAAGGAAAAAAATCCGAAAGTAATGAAGGATTCGATTTCTTCGAACGATGGATATTAAAGTTTGCAAATCGGTGGCAAAAGTGTCTACATCACACAGGAGACTATATTGAAAAATGGTGATAGTATAGTTTGTGTGTAGCATTATTCAATAAATGTAGAAAAAGAAATTACCGTTTATATTTGACTCGCACTCGTATTTTGTTTTAATAACCCTTCGGTGGTAATTTTAGGCCGCAAATGTAATAGGTATGCAGGTATAAACTCGACTCTGAAGGTCGTTGCATTAAAAACACACTTGAACGCATCCAATTCGTTCGCAATTTTGGATAAATATATAGCTAAGTCGTTGCTGCCAACAGTATAACCAATTAAACTTTGGGCGAATAAGCAGACAATTAGCTTACACAACATATTTCAATATATAACCGCTGGCAAAAAAAAATGCCTGCATTATTTCCAGTGAATGTTCCATTAGCACGATTAAATTCAACCTATCTAATAATCTACAGTCGTTATTCTCAATCAAACACAATGTGGAATATCCTCGTTGTATAGCGGCTCGAACATTTCGTGCTCCAATCCCATTCAATGTTCAAGTAACTATCTGACAATGGTGCACCACCACCTTTGTATTTGTTCGACTTGATTAATGTCAACTGTTCGGTTCTATTATCCTCTTGAAAAAATCATATCATACACGCAAGTCGGTGTATACAACAGGTTGCGACATTTGTAGTGTTAAATTATAGTTGGAACTTTGTCAAGTACGTCCATTAACTGCATGCAATCATCACCATCAAGCTGTCAAGTTATACATTCAGTAAAGACATAACACATGACTGGTGTCTGCTGTTGCCTGTTATTGTCTGACTCAACGTAGTCCATTTACCTGTATACCGATGCTTAAATTAATTGTTTTATTATAAACTAATGTGTTTGAATTGCCATTTTCTCCTTTCAGGTTTGTGAATTCGGAGGTGATGATTGCGTAAAGTCACCCTCGGTTGTCGACAGGACTGCAACGAAATATGTTAATCGGCTTGTTGAACGTGTTAATCTTGTTTATAATTATTTAAAGAAACCTTGTGATTTGCCTGATTTACCATTGGTGCCTGATAAGCCTCCGCCAGAGACATCAGACACCGCCAATGAAACTAAGTCCAAGCCAATAATCCAAAAAGCTGATGGAACATCGAAAATACTAACGAAACTGCCTAATCGGACAGGCAAAGAACAAGAAACGGACAACCTTAATAACCATCCCACACCGTCGACAACTGAGATCGACCCTGAGTTAGAGAACAAAAGGAAAGTTATTGTCTTCGAGCCAGGAGCCGATGGCCAGACACAGGCCCGAGTTAAGTATATGACCTAAGAGGGTGTCTGTCACATAAATCCTTAAAATGTCATCGCTAAATCGTTTGGCATGATAAGCTAGATAATCATCATACACATATCATGCGTTTATTCATGCCTTGGTAGAAGGGATTAACGGAAAGGCGAGAAAACCAACAAAAAAACATCAAAACTCATGTGTTTACTCCACAAGGAGCAGCTAGCTGCAATACTACGATACTTTAATGCGAAAATGTCCTTTTTCTATTTCTCAGTTTATATTCTGCTTGTATATGAAAGAATGGTGCATTAAAGCGATTACAATAAAATATAAAGTGTTTTACTTTACTCTTACAGCAAAGGATGGTTTCGAAGATTTTGGATGAAGCATATTGCAAACTCTTCTCTATTTTTTTTTTTTTTGTCAAATATTTTTTTTTTTGTATATTAATTCATTACTTTGGAAACCCACTCATTAAAAAATTTTATGATTGTTTATTTTATGTTATTTTTATTAATGTTTGAGAGGGAGGCATACCATTGAAATGACAGCCAAAACGTGAACATTGTCGAGCAAATCTTAACCTCATATTTCTACCATTCCTGGTCGTATCTATTATAACCAAGTTATATTTTCTCCATTTTAATAAATAAATAGTGTTTCCGCAATTAAGATCTGTTGTAAATCATTTAAAATTTATTAAAATGTCAGAAAACCACTAGAACTTTGTCTTTGTCTGCCAACATAATCAGTTGTGACACGAAGATGTAATATGAGAAGAATACGCAACTAGGCAGTCTGTTACATGCTGTTCACTTCGACTGAACGCTTATCTGTGCAAATTGGCCCTTAGTATGAATCGGTATGCACTTTTTGGTTAACGAGTATTGTGGACAAATACTGGAGTAATACAAACTGTTAAGTTCTTTTTTTTTCACACACCTTGCACATCACGCTTACTTATTTGTTAATGAAAACACACTCTGTTTCAGTTAACTATTTTATATATTCAAAGGTCTTTTATTTCATTTTCACTTAGTACACGCACCTATTGGTTTAATAACGGTCTTATTTATTAACAGGTCTTTTATTTTATTTTCACTTTATACAACCCGACGGATACGACACCAACCACTCTTGACCGTCTCGACCAAAAATCAGAAACCCACTCACTTAACGAAGACTTTTTTTCTTCCATCCTGCAGATCGAAGGATATGTCCTTTTTTCTGCTTGGCCGTTTTGCCAGCCGCTATTTCCTCTCTTTATCTTTCCCGGCTTGAAATCAAAAGAGGAAACACAAAGGAAAAATCAACAGAGGATCATGCTAATGCACATTTATGATCCTCTATGTTGTTGGGCGCTAAGACGAACGTGCGATTCGTTTTATTGCGCAAGTTGTTTGTTCTAGGCGAATGGACAAGGGTGTTCCTTGTGGGAAATGGTTTGGGTAAACAAACCTTTAAAGGATCATGAAATTGCAGACGTGTAATTTATGATTCTCAACAACTTTACTTAGAAGTTGGTCATCTGGTCCACAGATTTGGATCCAGGGGATTCTGCGTGTTGAACATATGGTTCGCTCTTTCACGTCTTGGAGTCGAATTAAATTCAATATGGGCAAATTGAACGTGTAGTTCAATTTGTATGATATTGACGTAAAATCGCGATATTTAATGTATGTGCGATTAATGATGGAGCTTAGCTCCAAGGAGGTAGCTATTCAGGGGTGAAGGGTTGTTGCTGCAATGAAAAAGAAACCGAAACCAACAAACGGCGCTTCGCTAGCGCTGCCTCAGTCTCTCTTCGAGTGGACTGTATTTCCGGCACTGGCCGGCCAACGATGCTTTCTCCTTAAATTTGAGGGATTGTACCTCCAGAGCCGGACTCTTCTCTGGATCGGCGGGCGTTCGAGTCTTGCCCAGTACTAATCCCTAATCTAACAAAAGTGGATATGCGATCAAGAAACGAGATATTCTAAAAACGCGACCCAATTTGCTTGCTTAGCAAAACGCGGTATAATTCGCTTATTTTATTATTTGGTTATTGTATTATTTGGATTTTTATTATTGTATTATTTGGATTTTTGTTACTCTGTTATTTGATCTCTTGCGGTCTTGAACAAGACCTTTTCGTTAGGAGTTCCTTCGACGACTCCTGCTGCTCCATCGAAAGTGCCCGCCTTATATAGGCCCGCAGTCGTCCCCTCCTTTGCTAGTTTCCTGGGATCTGCTTTTCTTAGTGGCATCCCGGAATCGGTGCGCCGCTGATCGTCGTTTCCCTGGAAGTGGTATGTTAGCGCTTGCCTTGCCTTTCCTGGGAATTCGTGATCCATCGCTAACAAGGGTTTTGTGCGTAACACAACCTGTAGGGAGCGAGAATAGTGCACCGGCGTACGGCGCTGATTCTGTTCGCATCCCCAACATTTACTTAATTTATGTTCCGCCAATACAATTTCGCAACTGTTAGAAGGTCCGCCGAAAGTTGTTCGCCGGGAATTGTCCCCAAGAAACGAAACAAAACACACAGATGGCACCGAAGCGAAAGTGAATGCAACGCACTGTTTTAATTGTTGACTACAAAAGGTTCCTTTTATTCACAATTAATCTTACTACATTTAATTACTTTACAGGACACAGATGCAAATTAGAATGACAACGAAACGGATGCACCAAAAAGACAATATAAGACGATGCACACTACTTGTCTGACATTAAACTTTTAATCGATAACGGCATTATACTGGAGGCACTAGAAGGCATCACTTTTTATTAATCGCGCGCTTACTCGACTCGCCTTGGTATTTACCCGTCTCCGTGAAAGCGGAAGTCAGCGCGACAGATGGAAATGGACTCCACGATTCAGCCTTCGTTTCGGGTGAGTTTGTGGTGTGGTGGTGGATATCCTCTCCACTAGGATATCGTTTTTACCTACCACCAGAGAAACGTAAAGTCTCTCTTGGTGGAATAGAGAACCAGATCTCGTAATGGAGATCATGGTGGTATGTGTGTGATGGTTCAGATCCGATGTTGTTTACACGTGCTCGAAGGCAATGGAACAACGAAACAGGCAGGCGGCAAAGACAAAGGAAGAAGCGACCAAATGCATCGTTCGGTAATGCGGGTCATTGTTTACGCGATGCGTCGTCGCTATTATCGACGTTGGGAAAAAGGTGCTAATGGAATTGGTGACCAAAACGAACCCTTTGCATGCATTTGTATATGTGGGGTAATTCGCTTGTGACGACGTACGAAATGGATGATTGTTTATCTATTGAAAAACGAATCGCTGGCCGGCTTGTTGCAGCTGTAAAAACAAGGCGCCCGACATTGCATTTCAAATGATAACAATGGGTGCCGAATGATTTGGTATTCATTTTGCATATGCACATTAAAGAATTATTTTTTAGGAATTTTAGGTAATGCGTTGTATGCATTAAATGTCCTCGTACAAGGAAATGTTTCGGGTATGCTGGGTAGAGATGGCGGTGCAGGTGTGGGAAAGTTGAAATTTGCCTGGGAACCGAAGGCACCGAATAGGTCTTGGGATTCCTGAAAAGGTAGAAAAGAAATCTTACAAGTACTTATATGCGAATAGATGCATGAAAGGTAAATTTTCTTTTACAGGGACTTTTAGGTTAATGATTTGATCTCTTTAATGCGTGGAGCATTTAAGATGCTAATGCGATCGCATTAGTGAAATTAGGAGATTGGGTGAAAGTTATGGGGGTTTTTCAGGAAAGCGGAGCCGCCACAAACCTTAGAGTCCACTTGAGCAATGTTTGTGATAATAGGTGTGGAGCTGCTTGGATTCGTTCCGCCTATATTATAATAAATTGGTGTTGCCCTCGAATCATCCGGATGTCTCTATGTGATCTGGCAGTCTATTTAGCATCAGTTTTACTCGTTTTGACAGTCTTTTGAGTACCTGCAAGTCCATTTTTAATGTTTCCCCCCTGAAGTTGAACTCCGGCTTTGGACAAAAAAGGTCCTATAAATTGTTTTTAGATTTAGAGAGGCATATAGAGCTGAGGCATGTCTTTTACTCCTTAAGAAACTACCAGAGGCTTTGTATAAAACCTTTTTGGGGTTACAAGTCAAGTTCATTCTTGTACGACATTTGGGAATTATTTGACTACGACGATTGCCATTCACGGGCATCAACATTAGACATGGGATATTACAGCACTACATTTTGAACACACTAAATCCCATTCTCTTCATTCTGCATACTCTGCTGCTTGAGTTGGAAAAGCAGGGGTCGACCCTAGTAGTAGTAGTAGCAACTAGTTCAAATAATCCGACCGAGCAGGAGATACTTGAGCCAATTGCGAGGCTACCTACACTTCATCATCATATTTCTGGCCTGTGTGCCGCAACGGATGTGACACTAGTGAACATGTTGGCGCCGGTTGGAATCCCTGGGCAGAGCGACCGGTTTCAGAAGAAACCACGTAACTCAACCCTGTTGAGTTGAGAGTAGAAGTGCTTAAAAGCTATATGCATTTAAGTAAAACTTCCATTTAAGATGATGTTTTCGTCCTTGCACCATATGGTATTGGACCGCTGCTCTCTGCATTATATAGACCTGTACCTGATCGGCAAGGCCCTACTCTGCGAGTCCCCACAAATGTCAGAAAACCTCTAGAGCCTTTCCGCAATGGAAAGGTTTCATCGTCCCACGGGTTTCCCACCGCATGGTGTCCCATTACGTGCAGACTATGACCTCCGTGTGCTCCTCGATAGTATAGTCGTTAGTATACCCGCCTGTCACGCGGGAGACCGCGGTTCGATTCCCTGTCGGGAAGCCTCTGACGCAAGATTAATGACCTTGCCCGAAAAAAAAACAAACCATTATGGAAAATTTAATAACCCTCAAGGATTTGCTAAATAAGGCCAAGGCCTGTTCCCGGTTGTAGTGCCGATGATGATGATGACCTCCGTGTGCTCCACGCCCTCAGCCGGTGCGATAATTCTTCAACACACGATTTTAATATTTCTCTCAGGGGAAGCAACTCTATAGCGCCAACACGCCGCCCCGGGATACCACTAAATAACTGCTGCCGTTCTTCTTAAACGTTGCTGCAATTGCAACGCTTCGGAAATACTCGAGCGGGGGAGGAATTCCAAGGCTCTCCCACTCTATAACGGAACGAGTTTTGATGCAGGGATGTTCGCGCCGTTGGGAGATGAATCCCAAATTGGTGCGATCTGTCGGATTGTCGAATTGCGCGGAACAATACCACAACTCTCTGAAGAAGAGGGCCCGTGATAATATCTGTAATACAGACAGAGGATACTACGCACCTTCGATGTGATAGCAACTGTAATCCCGACCTCAGCACTGAGTCTCCGATCAGGCGGATCGCTCGTCTTTGTATGCTCTAAAGTAGGTCGAGCGTATGCTTAGGAGTGGAGCTCCAAACGTGCGAACAATATTCGAGCGCAGTCTAATTTGAGACATACAGGAGACAAAGCTGGGCCGGAGTGAAATATTTCTTGGCTCTAAACAGATAACTCAGATTCTACAGGCGGACCTGGCTATGTTCGACACATGTTAATGCCACGATACATACCCACAGTCCGTGACGCCCTGCAATTTCGTGCTTTCCCCAGATTCGAAGGCCTGGCCATTCATTAGCAGCGGTGAAACCGATGATCCACTTTTGTTTGTGAATGTTGTATACTGTGTCTACGTTGCAATGAAGTTAACGAGATTGTCCCTTCCCCACTACAGGACCTTATCCAAATCCCGACTAGAAGAGTCGATCTGGATACATCTCAGCTGGTGGGACGTTGATGCACTAATTGGCAGATCGCTCGAAAAAGACGAAACAAGCCTATTATCATCCAGAAAACTGTACACTTTGTTATCCGTTGATTCCAACAAATCATTTGTGTGAAGCAACAACAAGATTGGAGCCAAAATAAAACTTTGAGGCACCCCGGAATTAACAGGATACAGATCCGAACACTCGCCGTCCACAACAACCCGGATCGAACGATTTTCGAGGAAGCTCTACGTCCAGTCGCAAAGCTGCTGGGAAAGTCCGTATGTACGAAGCTTGCTTAGCAATGCCCTGTACCAGACGCGGTCAAAAGACCTGGAGATATCCAATGTGACTGCTCTTGATTCGCGATGCCCCATAATCGCAGATGTCCATATATCGGTTATAAAGATTAAAAGCTCTGGACTCCAAATAATTAATTAACTCGGCATTGATGACGTTTTCCCTCACCTTAGATAACATAGACAGTAATGCTATCGACCGGAGACACTTTTTCCCTCTCTTTGGGATTGGTTGAACTCGAGCCACCTACTAGCAGGTAGGAAATGCCCTCCATGCATAAGATAAATGGAAGAGTCTGCCCAGAACCGGCGATAGTTCTGAAGCACAGTTCTTAAGGACTATTGCTGATATTCCCTTTTTATTGCC
This sequence comes from Microdon myrmicae, assembly GCA_963931805.1. Taxonomy (NCBI): domain Eukaryota; kingdom Metazoa; phylum Arthropoda; class Insecta; order Diptera; family Syrphidae; genus Microdon; species Microdon myrmicae. The sequence goes on along the minus strand of OZ007496.1, from coordinate 16,103,538 downwards.
CTTTTATGGTACAGCCCACGTAGAATGCGTTGAATAGTACGCGGGCAGTACCTGACATCCGGCATCGAAGACCGTACCGGCGTGATCACACGTGTCCCCACAAGACCAGCATCGAAGTTTGAATTCACGGAAAATAAATTCGCGAACACCTCTTATAGTCCAGCCCAGGTAGATCGCGTTGAATAGTACGCGGGCGGAACCTCACATCTCACATCGAAGACAGTACCGGCCCGATCACAGGTGGCTCCCAAATTCGCAAACACATTAACTTTATCTTTTGAATTTGTGACTAGTGTCCGCTGCTCATCACTAGCGCATGAAAAGAGCCTCCTCTTTTAGTTACTGCGGAAAGCCCTTGCCATTGACCAGAAGGGACGCGAACCAGTCGGGCACTGAAGGAGTTTATTGGTCAGTCTGTCGTTGTAGGGCTTCGTCGCGGTATCAACCGCCTGGTTACACGCGTTTCTGATTCTAATACAGTCCGTTCTGTTCACCTGGGTGGGACCACTTTTTGTCGATCTAATCTGCTCACATTTTTTGTCAAACCAAGGTGTATCAGATGAGCGTCGTTTGATGTAATGCGGAATGTAGATCTCCATCCGAAGAAGTATAATCTCTGTGGCCAACACTGCGCATGCGTTAACATCAGAGTCTCCAAAGCACACTTCCGACCACGGAACGGATGCGCAGAAATCTCTCAAATCGTCCCAGTTGTCAGCCCCATGCCTCCATATATGGCGAAGCAGCTTAGATCGGTTATTCGCTTGGAATGCAAGTGGTTGCGCGACCGATACCAAGCAGTTATCTGAGTTTCCCAGCAACGCAGTCCCTTCCATGGTATAAATGCCGCCATCCCCTGCCATGCCAGATCGGACCGCGTGAAGACGCAAAATCCACCCTTAAGACGGAATCTCGAATGTAAGTCATATCTTGAGCAACAAAGATATGTCGAATCAATTGACGAATCGACCTGGGGCTCAGCTAGGGCAAAGATATCAGGTTTCGTTGTTTGCAAATATTGGTGGACGGTGTTTACATTCGTTTGGTGAAACCGATGCCCCCGTAGTGATCTTAAATCACTTCTGCCATCCAATCCCCTTATTATACCAAAAACACCAATTACCTTACCCTTACCCATAATCCCAATCATGTTCCCCAATTCAACCATATGTGAGACAAATTTAACCGAAAGTCCATCTGTCGTACATTGATTCAATTCCTAATAACCAATAACATTATGAAATGCCTAATTCTAAATTAATTTCATAATTTCTCCTTCCGGGAATTTGTTCAACCAAATGCCCATCCACTTCCCATTCCAATTGAAGCACACAAAATCTTGTTTGTGCTTCATGGAATTTTTAAGTAAACTTTTTAACAAATCTCTGTCGCCACAGAGTATTAAAGGACGTCGCATTTTAGTTTCATGATCTGTAAAGTTCCAGAGGCCGAACCCATGGCCGATGAGTTCGAATCCGGGGGCCGAGACAACGGCCACAAAAAAAATAAATTCGGTTTAAGAACTGATAGCTTTGCTTTTTTATTGCGCACCACACTAAAGAGACTAGCAACCTTGAACCAACCACTGAGGTACCGCACTGAGGTAAGCTAAACAAACACTTAAAAATATAACTTTAACACTCCTGATGTTACAAAATGCCGTTATCAGTCGACCGTCGACAGACCCCCGAAAACGAACGCGATTACGTGATGAAGAGTTTCTTAAAGTTTGGTTGTTTATTAGAATATTTGGATGGTGTTCACCTTGACATATTCCTCGTCGGAGATCCGAAGGGGAAATTAGTTTACCTCCGGAATTCTTTATCTCAGCAATGTTCATTGATTGATTCAACTCCCAATGATACTAACACCATGAAATCTCTATTTCAAATGCATTTCATGATTTTACCTTGGTGGAATTTGTTCAAACAAATTCCCATATCCTTCTGGGTACCCCATTCCAATTGATGCACACACAAAATCGTGTTTGTGCTTCTTGGAATTTTTATACAAATTTTTTAACAAATCTCTTTAGATGGAGAGTATAAAAGGGCGGTGCATTTTATATTCATGATCAGGCGGGTGTATCTGACCACAACGCTGTGACAATGTTCATCCGCGGTTATCGAGAATCCCGGGCTCATGTCAGATATATACCCGATTATGGGCGCACAAATTGGGGCAACTTCAATATAACATTGAACGAAAAACTCCACCAACTCTCTCTCTCCCCACTGACGGGATCCTAACGACGGTTGAGATAAATAACGCTGCAACTCGACTTCACGAGATTCTAGTTGAAACTTCTGAGACTCATGTCCCGAAGTACAAACTTGAAAAGACTTATCAGTTTCTCCTTGACGACTTCACTCTTTGTCTCATCCGGGAGCGTAAAAAGCTCTGCAGAATGAGATATCCTCACCACTTTACCCAAAGGGAACCATTATTGCGAGCCATTAGTCACAATATTGGCACATTGATAAAACAAAGAGACCAAAACAATCGCACCCGATAATTGGAAGACAAACTGAAGGTATTTAGATAAACCAGAACATTTATAAAAATGTTAAAAACATATGTGGCACCACTCGTATCACTGGATCAATCATGCACAACGGACTTGTTGTCAATAATGATGCCAATAAAGCAAACATCACCGGAGAGACCTTTGAAAATAATCACAAGCTCACTCTCGAGGATGGCGACCCGGAAACTAATGCAATAATTAGTTCAGAGGTTCACAATAAATTAGACAACTTTAACGACCCAATAGTTGTATTTTACTCAGCTAACAGTGCATACTTCGACAACACACGTGATAATAGTCACGGTTTCCTCACACCAAATACCCTACAGAACCTAGTTAAATCTCGAAACCCCAAGAAGTCACCCGGTATCGAGAACATGTCCTACCACTCGTTGCGAAGGCTTTCTGCTTTATTCTTTATAAAGCTTTCCATTCTGCTCAACCATCCCTACAACATGGGGTACTTTCCCCAAGCTTGGAAGCATGCTGTTGTTTGCCCAATAGCAAAAGCTGGGAAACCAAATTATCACCCCTCAAGCTTTCGTCCTATCCCGCTCCTCACCTGCATCAGCAAAATATATGAACAGTTCATATACGAGAAGCTAAATAAATTTATCAGTGTCAGGAACCTAATACCTGACTTCCAATTTGGATTTAGAAGAGCGCACAGTACCACCATGGCTCTCAACATATTTCAAAACCACGTTTGCGTGCGCCTCTTTAATAAGGAACCCGCCATTGCGGTGAGCTTGGACATTTAAAAGGCTTTTGACACAACCTGGATCGAAGGTCTCGTTTTTAAATTACTGAATACTGGCCTCAGTTAAACGCTGTGTAATATAATCTACCAGTTCGTTTTAAACAGAAACTTCCAAGTTTGAGTGAATGGAAAGCTTTCCCGAATTTTCAACGCCGTCGCAGGCGTACCACAGGGCTCCATTCTGGGCCCCATCTTATTTAATATCTACACCTCAGATATTCCTCGCCCTGTGGATGGTAGAGTAAACCAGATTTGCTATTCGGATGACGTCTTCGTGTACACGTCATCTAAAAGCCCAAAACTCGCAACAAACCGACTCAACCGTCATCTGGACCAACTGTATCAGTATTACAGTCGATGGAAAATTCGACTTAACCCACCTAAAGCAGTAGCTATAATTCTGAGTAGCAAACACTTCCAACCTACTTCTCGACATTCACAGAATATCCGAATACAAATGGGAGATACTACGATTAGACCACAGGACAGGATGAAATATCTTGGGGTCATTTATACCCCAAAAATGAATTTCATCAAACATGTGACCCACATTCTCCAAAGGGGCCTCGGCCGGTCTAAGCAACTGCACAACATCTTGAAGTGGGGGAACAAAGTTGACACCAAAGTTAAGCTTCTCTGCTATAAGCAGCTAATCCGATCTGGAATATCATACGCCTTTCCCTTATGGTCCTGCATATCTTCGGCTCAAATGGAAAGACTTCGGGTTTTCGAAAGGAAACTCCTCAGAAGATGCACCAATCATGCTAGAAGGATTCACGGTCGTCATTACCCCAACTCTCACCTATACGAAGGCGCCTCCATTATCCGTATCGATGCGTACTTGCTACAATTAGCATATAAGTACCTCGAAAGCATTCAGAACAGCGCGAACCCACTTGTACGGGAGTCTTGCGTTCTTGACCCTTCTCTATTTCGATATCTTCGGATCAGACCACCACAATTTCTTCTTCAGTACAAAACTGAAGAAAGCACCCTCCCAACAACATTCTCCTTTATAATAGCGGATTCCTGGACCCATCCCATAGAGTCTACTGCTGACGCACTACAAACACGCACTCACAGTACAAGACAGCACAAACGCACACACATACACACCGACCAAAGCGCAGATTAGTAGACGCCAAGGACGTGATCTGCGTTTACTACCGCACTCAAGACCTACCGGTCTTGTACGATTTCTTTCCCACCTGTCCACACTATCCTTAGATATCTATCTCCCCTTTCTTTTCAGATACCTTGAGACTGAACCCAACATCTTTACGGCTGTGGGTGATTCTGGTTATCGCAAGATGACCAGAAGCCAGAGACAAGATGAAGGACACATTTGTCCTTGTCTCCCTAAAGTCGGCCTCTCGCCACCCCATATATATATATATATATATATATATATATATATATATTTTTTTTTTTTTTTTTTTTTGATTCATGATCAGTCTCTAGATTGGCGTCCGCTGGTTGTGGACGCTAGTGCTTTAAAATGACCTAAGCCACGGCCAATGATTAGTCCAAACCTCTGGCCATTGAAGTTGTAAATCTTTAAGTTCCTTCGAATAAAGACCACTAAAGCATATACTCCCTTGTTTTAGTATCGCGGTTCACCAGACAGATTGCCTGACGGAGGGATACCGACTTCGCCTGCTCAAATACCACCGCTACGATCAACAGCGAACGAAAACCGCTGCCGGTAGGATTCAACAGGACTCTAGCCACCGAAAGCAGCCAGGGCGGACCTCCCAACCACTTAAGATACGACCAAAAACCATAGTCAAAAATAACATAACAGAATATATAACATCGCTGCGGTAATTGGTTCATTATTAGAGGCTCGCATACTGGCGTGGTTTTGAATGGAGCTGTTCTCTTCCATAATCAAATTGAAATCTCAGTCAACACTGCAAGCTATTATGTAGGCCAGTAGCACTGTGTTCTTTTATGTACACGCCATGTATTTCTTTTTTGTTTATTGGAATTCCTTTTTCCTGTTTTCATACAAATATATAAAATGTGGACCATTTAAACCTTCGAAATCTGGTAACTCTGTAGACTTCACATACAGCCCGCACAGATTTAAGAAAGGTGTTTAGAGCAAATTTACAAGGTTTAAAATAAACGATAAATCACAGCACGGCAAATAATTTGTTTTGTTTTTTAAATGATTACCAAACAACATTCCAAAGGTTTAAATGGTCTGTTGGAGGCGGAGCAGCACACGACGGCTGCACTGGAGGCGGCCAGGGGAGTCGCATTGAATATTGCCATTCATCATCATCATCATCATCGACACTACAACCGGGAACCGGTCTTGGCCTTATTTTGCAAGTCCTGAGGCTTGTTAAATTTTCCATAATGATTTATTTTTTCTGGGCAAGGTCATTAGTCTTGCGCCAGGGGCTCCCCGACGGGGAATCGAACCCCGGTCTCCCGGGTGACAGGTGGGTATACTAACCACTATACTATCGAGGAGCCCATTGCCATTCACCCCACAAATAACAAATGTCAGCAAACAGCGGACATTCAAATAATATTTAAATCATCTGTCATTCCTTTGTAAATAGACTTTTTCGTAAATCTTCATCGAGACTGTTAGTAATCAATTTCATCCTGGAAAATAAAGCATTATTTTACAAACATACATGGTCTCCACCGAGTTCCATTTGACGAGAAGACAAACTTTGAGATTTCAACGAATTGAGGTAATTCCTTTCGGTTTTCAAACACATCAGATTTGACGGTCGTCCAGACGATCAAAGCTAGCAACAAACAGCAGCGCACTCAATTGCGTAGTAAGCCACCGCCGATCCACAAGAATCGGAATCAAGTAGCTAGTGGCACTTCGATCCACAAGCAGAAAGGGCAAACAAATTTGCAATGGCTACCAGCAATACGCTAAGAAAGTCAATGGCGGAGCAGACTGTTCCGACAATGAAAGGGAGACGAGGAGTCATCAAGGGATTCCTCACGCGGTTGGAGGAGTGCGCGACCAAGTCGAATGAGGTGACCAGAGAGGAAGTCGCAAGCAGACTGCGCAAACTGGAGGACTCGTTTAAATCCTTTGAGAACCTCCAGGAATGAATCGAGGAGAACGACCCGGACCTGGACCTCGACAGGGAGAACGAGGAGCGAGCAGATTTCGAAGAGCGATACTTTTCGTTGCAAGGGAGGCTCACCCAGCGGTTGACCATGACAACAGGCATCAGGAAAGGAGAGGTTGCTTGACACAATGAATTCCAGCCAGAGGCTTGGTGAAACAATTGGTTACGCGGTCAACGGACCTGACAGCAACGGATTCCACAAATGGAGTTGAGGCATTTCGACGTGCCTACCTTCGATGGGGACTACCAGCAGTGGGTAACGTTCCGAGACCTGTACCAACCACTCATCCACGACAGCAACAGTTATCAGCAGTCGAGAAATTCCAATTTCTCCGGACTTCTTTAAGAGCGGACGCACTATCAGTGTTTCGCAATGATCCGGTCACGGCGGCAAACTATCTGGAGGCCTGGGCTGCACTGGTCTCGCGCTATGACAAAAGGAAGATCACCGTGGAGGCACATCTACGAGCATTAATGACGATTCCAGCTATGCAAACACCAGATGCTACGGAGTTCCGCAGATTTATCAACGGGCTCTTCGAGCAGGTTCGGGCTTTGCGAGCATTGGAGCTACCAGTGGAGCACAGGAGTTGTTGGTTGGTTTTCACCACAGTCGACAAGCTCGATAGTGAGTCCAGGCAGTCATGGGCTCGAGAAACCAGCAGGAACGAGATGCCGACATCCCTGGAAGCCCGCCTCACCGAGCTAGAGAGCCTCCCGACAGCGAAGAACAATTCAAAGGGTCACTTTGTTCGGGACAGAGGTATAGCAGTCGGCCCACCCAGGAAGACGTACTCGGCAATCACATCAGCAGCGACGACTAAGTGTTCCAGATCCGCGTAGCCGCATCCATTGTTCCGATGCAGCGCATTCAGGAATCACTCAGCTCTACAGCGAGATCAGTTTGTCCACCGCCAGGGGTTATGCAGAAATTGCCTCAGCCCAGACCACAGCATTAACAAATGTGAGAGAGGCAACTGTCGAGAGTGTAACGGAAGGCACAACACCCAGCTGTATCACCAAAGGCTGGACCATCAGCGGGATCTTGCGCGGCAGTACAAGCCTAGGATTCACTACTACCTACGGCAATCGTAACGGTGGTGGGCGACAGAAACCAGTTGGTTCCTCGTTGGGTGCTTCTGGACTCCGGTTCGACCACATCCTTAGTCCGAGAATCATTCATTCAACAGTTGGGCCTGCGACGCACGCAGGTGAAGGTGAAGATAAGTGGCATAGGTGAAGCGAATCCACAACTCAGCCGGGGAAAGGTCGAGATGCCACTGAAAAGCCGAACTGGGGAAACAAATATTCGGGTAACGGCATTGGTGATGGGCCGATTGACTTCGGATCTGCCGTCAAGGTCACTGGAACATGACTGGAGAAGCTTTCCATCGCTGGCGTTGGCCGACCCGCTGTTCCACAAATGAAGACCCATTGACTTGTTGCTGAGTTTGGACAGGTCCAGGTCCTGCGCGATGGACGACTGATTGATCCCGACAGCAAAATGATGGCGCAGAACACCACATTCGGCTGGGTGATCGCAGGGAGTGGACCAGCTCTGTCCGATCAAGAACAACATTGCTGTACTGTCACCCACCAGATCCAAGATCAATATTGCTGCACTGTCACCCACCAGGTCGACCCATTCGAGGGGCAGGTAAGAGCCTTCTGGGAGATGGAGGAGATATCCGAGATGATGGAGCGCCTAACAGAAGAAGAGGGGAGGGCAATGATCAGCGCGAAGTCTAATCATAACCGGGCAAATACGGTCCTCCGAAGGAAATTGCATTACACAGTGGGCATTCCACAACCGTTTTCCGGTTACCTGTTCACGCCCTACAAACACCGTCAGTATTTATAGGTATCCATTCAGGACAGTAAATCATGTTAAAACACAACAAACGTGTCAACAAGTTACCGTACTTATAAATCCCCATGGGGTCGGGCAAATTCTTCAAACGAGGCGCGCACTTTTCAACACGAAAGAATAGTCTTGATATTAAAGTACAATTGTGCACAGAGCTCAACATTCTGTGTTGACTAACCTACTAGACAATAAAGTTTTTTCATTTTTATTATATGTCCAGAACTTTAGCCAATAAGGTCGCCATTTCTGGACATCTATATTCATCTCGCACAATCTGCAGCCGGCCCTAAAGTCCCAAAGACCCTTAGCAAGAAATATATCTCCCACAAACATCGTTTTACTACCCCTGATCACTAATATGAACAGAAATATGTTAATGAAGTTCCCATTTACCACCGTCGCACAGACATTATGCAAATATGAAACAAATCGACGGAGATTCTTAGATAAATAGATATCCTTGACCAGGAAGTCGGTCCCTTTGGATACCGACAACCCATAATTTTATTTTCGTATTTTCCCTGTGAGAATTAACAAAAAAAAAAAATACAAAGAAGAAGAGAGATCATATTGAAAGGAGCATTTTGGTATAACCTTCCTTATGGTCAGTAAAGAGATGACCTCACTCGTAAAGGATGTAAGTGCACGAGGACCTTTATCCCTTACCCTGCAATTGCCATTCAATTTACCTCATACCGTTGCAACACACAATCACGCAATAACTCACTCAACTACAGAAGCTTTGCTAATTTGTAAAACTCCATATAAAGGGCCATTAACCATGAGACTAAAGTAGAGGTCCTTTATCCTTTATAGTTATATTACTTTGAGAACTACTATTTAATACTTTTTTACACTTTAATTTCTCTCTTTTTTTATCGTTGCGCTCATCTCCCTCAGTTCGTTTATTTAACCCCAAGGACATGGCAGAAACATTCAATTTAGTTTCGAAGGACGTGCCATATTCGTTGGAAGGACAACTAATTTCTGGTCCGGAGCCATATTACTTTTATGAACTCCTTATAGTTCCGCATATGTCCGTTATATCTTTGCTGAGCGAAAATGAATTTAATTACATTCCGTTTCGAACTAAAGACTGTCAAGTCCTCAGGCGGAAAAGGATTCTATTATTCGCTAGTTACTTCGTTTGTCTGTAAGCGATTCTATATGTTGCATTATCCTTCTCTGTGATTTTAAATGGCGAAATTAAACTGTGTTCTAGTGGAGAAGAAATTCTCGACGACAAATTAAGTTACAATTAAAACTTCTTGCTCTTCTCACCGTTTACTATTACCCGCACTGAGTGTCCTTGTGGTTCTTCATACAACTGTCTGGCTGTCGGCCGCTGTTCATGTACCGTTAAACCACGAAAGAAACATAATAAGGATAGAGGTGTCTGGGATATGAGAATGTGGGAATGTAATTATGTAGAAAATTGGGATATTTAAGTTGGAGAATATCCTTTTTTGCTCCTGCCGAAATATAAGGCATTTTGGGAGAAGGGTGTTTTATTTCAGCACTGAGATGATTAGGGAATGATCGCTACAACTACATAACCATGGATAACCACGTATAACCATGTATAACCATTGATGATCCTTTTTGTTGCTACTTCTCGAGAAACTTTTATTTGCATCGTACCAATTTTATGCAGGATAGTTGCGGAATTTGAACAACTTGCTGGAAGCAGGAGACGTAGAGTATAATTCTCGTTAAGTAATGAATGCAGACGTCCGGCCATACGATACAAAACGATTCGTCGTAGCTTCAACGTCCTTGACAGTCATGTACAGAAGCCACTGGTATGAGTACAAGTAGCTGTCGATGTGAACATTTCAAGCGGTAAACTACTTAACGAATATTGTTGTTGGCATTCCTTTCTTTATCTTTATGAGAATGAATTTAATCCTTAAATTTTTAAGAATATTTATTTTGGGAGGTGACATTCAAATACAAGCATTTGGAATATTATGAAATTTCATCTGACATTACGCCGCGTCAGTGTCTGAATAAGCAAGACGCGTTTTTACAGGAAACGCATACACACTGTGGCGAAAGAAGAGAAGGAGGATGATAAAAAAGGTGTAGTTGTATATTGGTCCTAAATGGTTGAAAATTATAATGACACGGAAACATATGAGGTGGCACAGAAAATCAGTCGTTACCAACACGTCAAAGAGATAAGACGTATACCTGACAACAGGAGAAAGCAAAAGAAAAGAAAAAATAATAATAAATAAATAAATTCGTCGCGCGAGTGTAAGTGAACAAGTGTGTATTACACAGTGTGGCCGCCACTGAGAGCGGTTGTTTAAAAAATAAAAAAAATAAAAAATAAAAATAAAAAAATAAAAAATAAAAAAATAAAAAATTATGGAAACAAACAAAGTGCTAAAGAGCTCGTCGCCTTTCATGAAAAGGGGCCAGGCAGACCTGAAAGCGATGACACGGAGCCGACTCGAGCGACAGCCGAGTATTATAACAAAGCGGCACAAGCCAAATTCATACGGCGAAAAAAATGCAAAAGGAAAGAAAAACCAATACACAGGCGCAGTTAACCAATTCAACGACACAAAAAAGAGGAACTCAATAAACAAAGAGAAGCAATCCTCAAATTAAAAGACCTGGTGCAGCAACAACAAAGCCAAGAAAATACAACAGCAAAACGGAAAAATCAGGAACAACATCAGGAAGCAAACAAAAGGCAGCAAACAAAGGAGATGCAGAAGCAGCAAACAAACCAGCACATCGTAACCAACAAAAAGGAAAAGGCGCCGCCTATAATACTTACGTCCATGGAAACAAAAGACGTTATAAAATGAGTTAACTTGCAAAAATTTCAAAACAAAAAAAATTAATAATTCTAAAATAAAATTAATGTGCGATGATATTGAAGGTTATCGCAAAGTAATGACTGCTTTGGGTAGGACAAAAAGCGAGTACTACACGTACACCCCGAAATCGGAGAAAATAATCTCCATGCTCCTAAAAGGCGTTGATCCATGTTTTTCCCCTGAGGAGGTATTAGAGGAATTAAAAAATGTCGAAACCGACAATTTAAAATTTACAGGTGTGAAACCCTTCTCTACCGCCAACTCCAGAAAACGTAATTGCAAATTGCCTTTCTTTATTGTATCACTGAGTCCCAACAGTAAAGTTGATGCTCTCCGATACATCGAACGCCTCAACCACGAAACAATAAGTTGGGAAAAAATTAGAAAAATCGATCGCGTATTGCAGTGTATGCGTTGTTAACGCTTCGGGCACGCGGCATCAAACTGCCACATGCAATTCAGGTGCGTAAAGTGCCTCTCCGACCATATCATTGGTGAATGCCCCTTGGGCAAGGAACAACTTCCAGATAGGAAAACACTGTCCTGTGTCCTCTGTAAAAATACAGGTCACACTGCTAATTTTAGAGGATGTCCTAAATTTCAACAAATGAAATTAAAATTGGAATCCAAAAAGAAACAAGTTGAAGAAGAGAAAAAAATGAAAACTCGTTCTTACAACAATTTCGTGGCTCCTTATGTGTCATAGGCACAAATGGCCGATGCTCCTAAGCAACCAGCATCCATGGAACATACATATAATAATGGGAAAATGCCTGCACTAGAGGCACATTCAGAAATAATAACAATGTTATTAACCATGCAAGGACAATTTGCCGAATTTCAAAGAACACTGACTGAACAAAGAGCACGAATAGATACTCTCTATTCAACCCTGTTCTCAAATAACTCTCCACTTCAAAATCTTCAACCCTCCGTCTGAACTTAACCAAAAATTATAGCTGTGAATGTAAATTCACTAATCCATATCGAAAGAAAGGATAATTTAGGCAATCTGCTCCAAGCCGAATGCCCAGATGTGCTCTTGGCTAGCGAAACTAAGCTAAACCAAAGGCATAAAATGGGCTACAAAAATTATAACATAATTAGACGAGATCGACCACACTCTACTCGACGGGGTGGGGTCGCTATCTTAGTTAAGAAAGGTCTTCACCATAAGGTCGTTTACAGCACGGAAGTACACAAATTCCAGGTGCTAGAGGCATGCATTATAGACATTCCGCTAAAAAGTCAAAGGCATCTATATACAGTCGCTGCTTACGCTCCTGAATCTGTTCAAGGTACCCAATTTATCAGTGAAATTGATACGCTTTTCCGAAGTCTCAAGTTAGATTTGGAAAACAATTACTTTTTAATAGCAGGTGATTTTAACGCCAAGCACAGTGCCTGGGGCAATCTGACCTCGAACACCAGAGGCAATGCCTTTTTTGATTGGTGGCAAACAAATGCGATCGAGCATAAACTAGAATTGTCCGCTACAAGTACACCGTCTTATCCAAGAGGTAACTCCTTCCTGGATTTACTTATGACAGATGTTCGAATTCAGTTACCAGATACCGAGGGAACTACTCGAAATTGTCTTCGCACAATTGAGTACGATAGCGATCATTACGGACTTGGAGCCGTAATACACGTGCCAAACGAGTACCATCTACAGTATTCTTAAGGCGTGTCCATTTCTCTTCTACGCCCGGCATTCTGGCACCGGGACTTACTCTCCCTCCGTCGAGCTCTTCGAGGGCGAGTCCTACCGCATGACGAAAGATGTTACTGGTATTCTCATTGCGTAAGGCAGCCGTGTTGATTCGAACCTGATCCGCGGATGCAAGACATCTCCGTAAGGCAATCCACGCTCGGAAAACTGTACCAACAAGATAGTGATCCGAGTCGACGTTGGCACCTCGGTACGTTCGTACCGTCATCAGGCTCGAGAAATGCCGGCGATCTATCAACACGTGGTCAATTTGGTTGCGAGTCGCTCCATCAGGTGATACCCAGGTAGCTTTGTGGATATCTTTACGCGGAAACTTGGTACTCGCAACAACCAATTTTTTTATGCTGCCAGTTCGATGACGCGTGGTCCATTGTCATTAGAGTTCTCATGCACACTATGGGAACCTGCGTATTGCCTGAAAACCTGCTCCCGACCTATTTTCGCATTCAAATCACCAAGAACGATTTTCACAACGTATCTTGGGCAGGCATTGAAGACCCGTTCGACGTTCACGTAGAATTCTTCTTTTTTGTCGTCAGGGGACTCCTCTGTAGGTCCGTGAACGTTTATGAGGCTTATGTTCTTAAATTTGCCCCGCACGCGAAGAGTGCATAGCCTTTCATTTATTGCATTAAAGCCGATGATGGCAGGCTTCAGTTTTTGGCTGACTAGAAAGCCTACCCCGAGCACATGGTGTTTTGCATGACAACTATAATAAATGTCATACTCGTTTCTTTGAATAACACCACTCCTCGTCCGTCTTATTTCTTGTAATGCTGTTGTGGCAGCCTTATATTCGGACAGGGCATCGGATTGCTGCTGTGCAGCTCGAACTCTGTATAGTGAGCGAACGTTCCATTTAAATTCTTAAATCGCTTAGCCATTTTCGTTTCCGTGGTCGCCGTCGTGTATCCGGTCGATATCCGAGGCTTGTTAAATTTGCCATAATAATTCATTTTTACGGGCAGGGTTATTAGCCTTGCGCCAACTTTTCTCAGGATGCTGCTGCATACATTGGTTCACTACTTGGCGGGTGCCAAAGTAGCTATCCAGGGGTGTCACATGGAGACTGGATGTCAAGTTGGATTGAACAGGGACAAGGATCGTCCTGGCCTTCGCCGGGTTGAAAGCAATCACTGACTTTGCCCTGTGTGTTTATTGTTTACAATTGCAATTACAGAGAAGCCAATGCTCGGCACGTAGATCATAAGTGGAAGTCCTGGCACTAATAGCATACAGAGATACGGCCATAGCCAAACCACCGTTTACGTAAAATAAAAACTGAATGAAAATAAATTCACAAGTCCGTTTGCTATTTTAAATGGAATGTGACTTGTGTTCGGCGGAGCACAAGTGGACCACGAATAATTATCAGGTAAACGATACCAACTATCAGGGTAGTGGAGCTCGAATTTGAGGTAGTGCAATCTTTTAACTACCTTGGGTCAAAAGTATCAGCCGATAACAATATGGAAGAAGAAATACGTGAGCGGCTGATTAAATCCAACAAAGCCTTCTATCAAGGCTCTTTAAATCCCGAAATTTATCCAGAACATCCAAGCTACTACTATACAAGACCATGGTCTTACCGGTACTCATGTATGGATCCGAGACTTGGGTGCTCAATAAAAGGCACTCTGAATTCTTAGCCGCGTTCGAGAGAAAGGTCTTAAAGAGAATTGTTGGCCCCGTATGTGAGGGAGGACGATTCCGGAGACGCTACAACCATGAGTTGTACGCAATCTACCTTGAAGGCAATGTTGTAGGAAAAATCAAGCTCGGTAGACTCCGGCGGGCGGGACACCTAGCCCGAATGAGCGAAGAGGAGCATGTCCGGAAAGTCCTTTGTGGCAGAATGTATGGAAGGAGACAGCGCGGCAGACTTTGTCTGCGATGGAGAGATGGCGTAGACCAGGACGCCCAAAGCCCGGGAGTGCCAAACTGGATGTCATCGGCTCGAAATCGGGACCGGTGGAGAGATTTGTTAAATAAGGCCAAGACCGGATCCCGGTTGTAGTGCTGATGATGATGATGATGATGATCATGAAACGATACCATGCCGAATAATTGGCGACCCCTATGTGATCTGTGTACACACAACATACAATCTCCCATGACAACAACAGCGACGAAGAAACTAACATCCTGAGCAGTCGCACCGGGACTCCAAGTGAGCCCTAAATGAAGTGGCACATTCGACAGAGCCGGGATTAGTAAAGAGTTGAAGACTTAGAATTGGATGCTTGGCAATCTATATATTACCGGTCAAACGAAAACAACTTCACGGGTCCCATGACGTGAGACCCGAACGTCTATAATCGAGCTGAACAAAACAGTCCAGTTTTGAGACATATCGGCGAGCGGAAGCAGTCAGAAATAGCAGCAGTTCCAACAGCAGCAGACCAACAGGGGCAGCAGTTAGCGCATAGATCTAAGTAAGCGTTTTATTTTCTTTTATTAATAACTTCATGAAGACACTTTTTTTTAATAAATAATCTATAATTTGTTCCAAAAACCAATTTTTAAGACTCAGTCGTCTCCATCTCCGTCCATATTATCAATCACCCTTGAAAAAATTGTCTGTTGGTCTGTATTGTGTAGCCATTAAGTTCTAGGGAAGAATTTCCACTCCTAAATAAATAAATAACGAAAATAATGAAATTAACGCGAAAACACTTACGGGATAGCAAATGTCTTAAATATTAACAGACCCCCCCCCCTAGTTATCATTACTACCATTTTTTCCTCCCTATCAGCATCATATAAAAACCTAACCATTCCACCGTCCGTCCATGGAACAAGAAACTACCTCAAGCTCTAGAACATCCCACGACCAAGTACCCCCTTCACCCAAGAAACTTCGCAGCGGAACCATAATCGAAGCAAACCCTCCGATCAAAACTCGCGACCCCAGCCCATCCTTATCGGAAATTTCAGTTGTTCAGCACCAAACGGATCTCGCAACCTTTGAAACAATGACCATTGATTACACAAAGGTTGCGAAGCTGTCAGCACAGCTAATCCCCATCTTCTCCGGGGAACCAAATCCGCATATAGGTGCAGAATTGGAAACCTTTTTGGATTGCTGCAAGAGGGTTTTAAACTGCCTCAGGACTGAAGAACACGGGGTTTTCTTACAAATATTCCCTACTAGGCTACGGGGTGAAGCTTCTGCCTTATTCGCGTCCACTCCGTTCGCATCTTTTCAGGAAGCCGAGGATGTGCTAAGGAAGGTTTATTTACCAGTAGAAAACTATCAGGACCTGGTAAATAAGCTATTAGCTACTCGGCAAAATCCGGCAGAAGCTATCATCTTATTCCAATTACGACTGAAGAAGTCGTTAATGGAATGTAAGAAAGCCGCGGAACTAAAATACGGTCCCACTTTGTCTGAGGCCGTAAAGGCACAATTAGATGACTTTGCAAAAAGCATCTACAAAAAGGGGTTAATAAACCCATACCATCGGCAATTTTTACTATTGATGGGAGATGTAACGATAGACTCTCTGATGGAGAAAACACTAGAACTGGAACAGGTACAACAAACTCAGTCACCAACAACATCCCCTGTACAACCCAATAGCACCATGATCCAACAGTCTCATCCCTTTGTCTCAACCCTAAACCCACAGGCCCCTAACTTTAGCAAAACTCTTGAAGCTTTTTCGCATACAAACCAAGAAACTAAGATGGTACCGTACATCCAACCAACCTTACAAGAAACCCCCTATAACCAAGAGGTAGTGAGATATCCCCAACAGGCAATGTATGGGACAACAACAGCTCTAACCCCAAGTCACCCGGTCAGATGGACGAAACAGGATACTCGTGTAACCTGTAGTTATTGCAGAAAAATAGGACACACCTATGCGGAGTGCAACAAAAGAAAAAACACCCCATTCTGCACACACTGCCAACAGGCAAACCACGACATCCGTGACTGTCGACGGCTAAAAAGCCAAAACGAAACAAACAGGAATACAAACAGAAACAGCCCCACACGGCGCCGTACGGAACCCACACATGGACCCAGAGTGTTACACATAAGCCAGGCCTGCGAATTCTGTGGTCAACCGGGCCACAGCCTGAATGAATGCCAACAAAGAAGGAAATGGGAGTCTCGGGATCAAGCGCACTGTTCGGGAAACGGCCCCCGATCGGGCCAAAAACCCCAGACTCGACCGAATCAATAAAAAAATCAAGGGTGCCACCTCAGACGCCGACATTAGCCTGCCCAATTGTCCACCTCCCCCTGGACATAAGTAAAACCGGTAAGGTATGCCTAGTGGTGGACACAGGCGCTGAGGTAAGCTTGATTAAGAAATGTAGAATCAAGCAACACAACGCCCAAATAGTTACCGGGGAAACCTGCACTTTGGAAACACCGTTCGGTAAGGGAAAAACCCTAGGAAGTTGTCAGGGAAATTTCAATTTGAAATCTAAAATTCCCTGCACGTTCCAAGTAGTGAGCAATATGCCCGATCTTCCAGAAGACGGTCTACTGGGAAACGACTTCCTCTCAAAACACTGCAACGTGGAAGGCCCAAACCAACAATTGGTGTTCCCACCAACCACCTACAACGAGGAAGAAAATATAATCCCGTTTGAGAAAGCAGGTCCACCTATACCCAAGGCAACAAAATTCAAAGAGGTTACTAAGACCATCAATAGCGTCACCAATACAAAACCCACACAAGTCCGGCCACAAACCAAAACGGACACAAAATCCATAGAAGTAAAACTCATTAAAAAAGCTTATATTCCGGCACGAACAACAAAAATAATACGAATACCTGTAACAATAAAAGAAGCCATGATCAGTTCAAAACAGGAAATAAAGAAAGGAGTATTCTTGGCTGAAACCATTTTACCGGCAGGAAATAATGTGGCAATAGGCATATTAAACACAGGGACCCAGCCAGTCAAAATCACCTCCTGCAAGCTATCCTTAAATCCGCTGAAAATTTTCACAATAATGTCTCTAAAGCAGGCCCTTAATAGAGATCTGGATGTTGATAAAACTCCAAAGACACCCTCTTTCAAAAAAGGGGCAGAGGGATGTATAATTAAAAAATGTTGTAATATACACCATTTAAAGCAACCACCCCCAGAGGAAAAACCCTCAAAATATCGTAAACAACAGCTGGAGAACGAGCTCAGATTAAGCGACACCCTGAGCCAGGAGGAGCATAACTGCATTTTAAAATTATGCCAAGTTTACGCAGATATATTTTACTTAAAGGGAGACAAACTCCCATATACCCAAGCGATATCGCACAAAATACCGCTCATTAGGGACCAACCTCCAATAAATCAAAAAATGTATAGGTTACCGGAAACACAAAAACAAGTAATAAACGATCAACTGGAGGAAATGCTGGCAAACGAAATAATTCAAACCAGCAAAAGCCCATGGAATTCACCCCTCCTGGTGGTACCCAAAAAACCAGGACCGGATGGGGAAAAAAGATGGCGAGTCGTTGTAGACTTCCGAAAGCTGAACGAAAAAACTATAGGAGATGCATTCCCATTACCTAGGATCGAAGATATCCTAGACCAATTGGGCCACTCCCGGTATTTCTCCACCCAGGATTTGGCCAGCGGATACCATCAAGTCCCAGTACATCCAAGGGACAGAGAAAAAACCGCGTTCAGCACAAACTTCGGACACTACGAATTTAAGCGCATGCCGTTCGGGTTGAAAGGGGCACCGGCTACCTTTCAAAGACTAATGAACTATGTTCTCACGGGTCTTCAGGGATTAGAATGCTTCGTATACCTGGACGACATAGTAATATACGGAAAGAACCTCGATGACCACAATAACAAACTAAAACGCGTCTTCGACAGGTTAAGACAATACAACCTCCGACTCCAACCGGAGAAATGTTGCTTTCTACAAAAGGAGGTGGTATATCTGGGCCACATATGCTCAGAAAAAGGAGCACTACCCAATCCGAATAGTACAGCTAGCGTGCGCAATTTCCCCGTCCCAAAAACAGTCCGACAAGTGCAATCATTTTTGGGAATGGCAAATTATTATAGAAAATTCATTCCCCAATTTTCAAAGATTGTCCGACCACTTACTAACTTAATTCGGAAGGATGTAAAATTCGCTTGGACTGAAAATTGTCAACGGGCATTTGAAGACATTAAGGATCTTTTGGTAACACCACCACTACTAATATACCCAGACTTCTCCAGGGAGTTTAACTTAACCACTGACGCTAGTTCCGAAGCACTAGGAGCGGTGCTCTCACAAGGCCCGGTGGGAAAAGACCAACCAGTAGCATACGCCAGCCGCACGCTTAACAAAGCGAAGCAAAATTACTCCACAATCGAAAGGGAATTGCTGGCCGTCGTATGGGCGGTAAAGAATTTTAGGTGTTACCTACAGGGCAGGAAATTCACAGTGTACACTGACCACAAGCCCCTGAAAGGAGAATTTAACCTCAAAGACCCCACCAGTCGACTAACACGTTTCCACCGTAAACTAGCCGGGTACGATTATAAAATCGAATATAAACCCGGAAAGTACAACACAAATGCAGACGCCCTCAGCCGTATACAACATGTAGCACACATATTAAACATAACGAATTAATGCATTAAATGTTGAACTAAAACAAAAAATGTAAACTATCGCGAATTCAAAATGCCACCGCCCCTTGCTTTTCACTCATTCTAGAAAATTAACCTCTTCCAGACTAATTTTCCTAAATCACTACTCTCACCCACTTACCTATAATTCCAATCCAATTGAATCATATGCGCGATAGATTTAAACCACAAGTTCATTTGTTGCGCATTGATTCAATTTCCAAGTAACTTATATCCCAATCCAATTGAATCATATGCACGACAAAATTAAACGAAAGTCCATTTGTCGTGCATTGATTCAATTCCCTATAACTATTGAAATTATGAAATGCGTAATACTAAATGCATTTCATGATTTCTCCTTCCGGGAATTAGTTCAGATAGAGTTCGTGTACACTTCCGGGAATCCTATTCCAATTGAAGCACACACAATTTTGTTTGGGCTTCTTGGAATTTTTAAGTAATATTTTTAACAAATCTCTGTTGCCACAGAGTATAAAAGGGGAGTGCATTTTGGATTCGAGATCAGTTTGAATCCGGAGGCCAGAACGGCCACAAATAAGTAAATATAACCTAAATAAAATAAATATAAAAACAAATAATCGTTTTTTAAAATATTAAACACAAAAACAACCGGATCTCCTCAACTGAGGTAAGAAAAACAAATCAAATCTAAATACAAATATAACCCTACACACACGTTCTTCACTATCATCGTTAACGCTATAATATCTTCTGAGATAAAGAATTCCGGAGATAAACTAGTTTGACATACGAATCTCCAGGGGGATTATGTTACGGGAAAGATCATGCAAAAACCCTGATAAATAACCGAACTTTAAGAAGTTCGTCATTCCGTAATCGGACTTTTTCTCGGGGCTCTGTCGATGTTCAACTGATAGCGGCATTTTGTAACATCAGGGGCATTGGTTTCACCAATGCGAATGTAAACGCCGTCGACCAATATTTGGAAACAACGAAACCTTATGTCCTTGCCCTAGCTGAGTCTGATGATTACATGCGAATCAAAATTTTT
Organism: Microdon myrmicae; assembly: GCA_963931805.1. Lineage (NCBI taxonomy): Eukaryota > Metazoa > Arthropoda > Insecta > Diptera > Syrphidae > Microdon > Microdon myrmicae. The sequence goes on along the minus strand of OZ007496.1, from coordinate 16,083,069 downwards.
CTTAATCTAATATTTTTCATTATTCTTTTTTTTTGTTTTTTTTTTTTGCCGCCTCCTAATCTCCTTTCGCAAAGTAACCTTTCTTACCTTCAACGGCTACATGTGTGGGTATTTTAGTTATTTTATTTTTTATTTCCTTTATTAATAATTATTGTTTCCACCACCAGCTTGAGAGAGAGCTCATAGGGTTATTTAAGTATCATATAACAATTCGGTCGATTCGTCAACTGATTCAGCATATCTTCGTTGTTCGGGATAAGACTTGCATTCGGTGCCGTTTTAAGGGTGGAGTCCGCGTCTTCACAAGGTCCGATCTGGCTTGCCAGAGGATGGGATCCAATAACTTGGACATGTGGTTGAAAGGTCGTGCTAAGGAATTATGTTGAATTTTTTTTTCTGTTTTTCCGCTCCCTGAATGACGATCGACCAGCCACATTTTTCAAACATCTTTCACGTACTGCCGACTGGATACAGATCAATCACGCGGTTTCTGAAATCATCTTCCTTGACGATTTTAAACATAACTCCGGCTGGTTGGTATATTCTAACAGAACAGACGAGGCTGGGAGGCTGGTGGAGATGTTCGGTGTTAGACGTAATTTGTCTCAACTCGTGGAGGAACCTACGCGAATGTCGGATGCCCGAGGCGATTATGCGAACACCCTGGATCTGTTTTTGACATCTGAGACGAGCATTTATAGCATGGACGTGGCTGCGCCACCGCTGGGAAACTTAGATCACTGCTTGGTATCAGTCGCGCAACCACTTCCATTTCAAACGAATAACCGACCTTAGCAGCTTCGCCATGTATGGAGGTATGCGGCTGCTAACTGGGATGATTTGCGAGATTTCTTCGCATTCTTTCCGTGTTCGGAAGTGTGCTTTGGAAACTCCGAAGTTAATCCCTGCGCGTAGTCGGTCACGGAGATTATTCTTCTCGGGATGTACATTTGCATTCCGCATTCCATTCAAAGGGAAAAAGTGTCTCACACAAAATTACCCACCGATAGCATTACTGACTATGTTATCTAAGGTAATGGTAAACGTCATCAATGCCGAGTTAATGAAGTATTTGGAGTGCAACGGACTTCTGAATGATCGTCAATACGGATTCCGTGACAGGCAGTTTACGGGAGACCTTTTGACCCTTATAACCAATATATGGACATCTACGATTGAGGGGCATGGTGAGTCAAGGGCGATCGTATTGAATACCTCCAAGTCTTTAGACCGCCTCTGGCACGGGGCATTTCTGAGCAAACTTCGTTCATATGGACTTTCCCAGCAGCTTTGCGACTGGACGAAGAGCTGTAGGAATTGTCTTAGTTATGCGCCGACATTGGCACGGGTCGACGAAGATTTCCTAACCTGTTCACTTTACGACGCACCCACGATGCTGACGGTAACATTCAGCTGTCCAACTGGTTACTGCCACTGTTCCAGCAAAGAAAATAAAACTCGCGGAAATGTTGATATTGTATAGTGACTTTTATTGTTTGTTACTCTTGATGATGGTTTTTGTACATTAACACTTCAAAATTTATTGACTGCTGACAAAGGCTAATTTCGCGCGCCAGGACATTCGGTTTCAAGTTTCTTACATTAACACTTAACAATTTATTGACTGCTGACAAAGGTTAATTTCGCGCGCCAGGACATTCGGTATCAAGTTTCTTACATTAACACTTAACAAGGACCTTCAGTATGAGGTTTCTTACTTAACACTTAACAAGGACATTCGGTCAACTCGGTAACAAACTTGGCCGTGATTTTAAAGTTAGGAATGCTCCTCTCCTCGACTCAGTGGACATCCGACTCCTATACAACTATCTCATCCACTGACTACTTTTGCGCGCGGATCACCTTGTTGGCTCGTGATGCGAGCTCATGGGTGGTCGAACCGTGCGAAAGAAAAAGCATCTTTGGGATAAGTATTTGCAGTTGTCCAAATACTACGCTAGGGATTAGGGTGCATTTAGAATGATTACACAATGATATTTGTGCTTACAACCATGTTAATTGCGTATTGCATTCCTAGGGAGTCATGGGTCGAATTCCAATGTGAGTATTTACACTGGCATTGAATTCGGCTCTTGGCAGCTAGGCGCGAACTGCGCCGGTGCTTTGAAGATTGCATGAAAGCCGCCGTGAGCACTGGCGCAACATGAAAATCTGTTGCGCACATGTGGGACAGTAAATGCAGGCAGACAGGGGTTCTGCTGATTGTTTTTATAATCCACTTCGGTTATCTAGTATGGCAACCGAAATGTTTTCTTTTTAGAACAATGCTGAGATGCATTGATGTATGCGGTACTGGCGTACCGAATTTCTTCTAGGGAAAATTGATATAACGCGTTAATTGCGTGAATGTCCTTGATGGGCAGATGCTTGATGTTTGGATGGGATTTGCATAATCGAAAGGTAATGCAATCGGTGGGAGAATGCTTGGCATACGCAAAAATGATGAAATTAGTGGAGCTTCAGGAACGAAGATTTGGAGGTAGGTTGAAAAGGTAGCAGTGGCGCTAGTAGAAACGCCACAGAGCTTCCTCGAAAATCGATCGATCCGGGTTTTTGTTGACGATGAGTGTTCGGATCTGTATCCTGTTAATTCTTATTTCAAGATTCTATTTTCGGTCCAAGTTTGTTTTTGGTTCACATAAGTCATTTGTAGGAGTCAGCGGGTAACAAGATCTTCAGTTTCGCAGATGATAGTACGCTTGTTTTCCCTTTTTCGTGTGATCGGCTGATTAGTGTGTCAACATCGTACCTGCTGAGATATAGCCAGATCGAGTTTCTGAATTAGGATCTGAATAAGATCCTGCAGTGGGGATAAGGTCAATTTTGTCGATTTCAATGCAACGAAGACACAATATACAACATTCACAAAGAAAAGTGGATCAATGGTTCCACAGCTGAAGATGAATGGCCAGGCCCTCGAATCTGGGGATAGCATGAAATTGCTCGACTTCACGGTCTGTGGGAATGTATCGTGGCATAAGGACGTGTTGAACACGTGGCATAAATACATATTTCTGCCTCTGGAAAACTGATTATCTTTTTAGAGCCAAGAAACATTTTACTCCGGCCCAACATTTTCTTCTGTATACATGCCAAATTAGACCCACGCTCGCCAGTTTGTGTTTGACAGCCATTGAAAGCAGACAACCGCGTGAATTCTCGAATAAGCTACCCTTGTCGTGTATTCCGATATCATAAATGAATCAAGTACCCCTTGCCAAGTTTAGAAATGCCGTCAAACGGACAACCCAGTGTTAACAAATAGAACACATTAAATAAAAGTTATTTTAATATCTCAAGAAACAGTTTCGTGCACAATTGTGTTCTCAGTGAATGTCTGTACTGAGTTTTAAAGATTAATATAGACACAAATTACAATAAACATAAAGTACAATAAATCAATAAAACAACAAAAACGAAAGCTAAAAGTGACAAATCAGTATCTCGCAGTGCATTAATAATCAAAAAGAAGTGCATATAAAAACAGTTGAGTGAGGCGCCTAAAGTGTTCCAGACAATAAAAACAAAAACGATAAAAAGATAACACTTCGGTCGCAAACGCGAAAATTAAAACAAATAATATATTGCTTGTTAAGAAAGGAATTTTTAAATCATCGTTTGGCGCGAGTGCAAGACTCTTAGCCGACGGTAGGCGAGTTCAACTCAGCCTGCGGGAGAAATCAAGTTGCCGTGGTTCAAAAGGTCGCCTTTGTTTTTTTTTTAATGAAAACAAACTGGAAAGAACCAGAATGAACACGGAGGACGATAAAAACACGACAACGCACAAACGAAACGGCGCCCCGAAAAACTCCATTGTGACGCGAAGCAAAACCGCGAAATTGACGATGGATAAAGGAGATCAACAATTGGCGGACGACAGTGAGCTCCCCTTCCCCTCCAATTTTAACATATATGGGGCAAATAATTCATTCGCTCCTCTTGCATCCTCAGAGCCTGAGGATGAAGAGGAAGAGATAAGTGAATTGGAGGCGAAACTGGCGATGGCAAGAGCCCGATTACAAGAGAGACGCCGAAAGAAAAAAATAGCGGCGCTCGAACAAGAACAAAACCCGCAACAACTACATAAGCTAAAGCCAAAAGTCGGCCAACAGCAACAATTTCACCATCAACAGCAACATCAACTTCAACAGCAGCAGCATCAACAGCAACATCAACAGCAACTACCAACACAAAAGCGATCAACGAACCAGCAAGCAACACAGCAACAGCAAAACAACAATATCAGCGGAAAAATAAAGATGCCACCAATCAACACCATAGATGTTGACTGTAAGGAATTGGTAAGTCTTTGTAAGCTAGCCATAGGTAACAATTTTGCAGTTAAAAGACTGACGGGTAACGGCACGCCATTCAAACATATGCGGTGGCAGACCACGGCAAAATTAAAGAGGTCTTAAAAAGAGCCACCGCGGAATTTTACTCGTTCACGCCGAAACAAACGAAGAGCGTAACGGTTCTATTAAAGGGTGTCGACCCTGAAACGGAACCGGAGGCTCTGCTCGAAATGCTTCAAAACCTGAAGCACGAAGATCTCGAGTTTACCGCGGTAAAACCATTCACCACACCCAAGGCAAGAAGGGAAAACCGCAAGCTACCCTTCTTTTTGGTGCAATTAACACCCAGCAGTAGAATTGGTGGTCTAAGAAAAATTACAGTCTTGGAGCATCAAATGGTCACATGGGACAAATTAAAAAAAGGCAGAGACATCCCGCAATGTGTCCGTTGCCAAAGGTTTGGTCACGCGGCGGCTAACTGTGAAATGCAGCGCCGTTGCGTAAAATGCGGAAAGGACCATAAGGCAGAAGAATGCCCTCTGGCAAAAGAAAGGGTAGAAGACAAAGCCCCTCTAAAGTGCGCAGTGTGTCGGAATGAGGGACACCCCGCTAACTATCGAGGATGTCCTAAATTCCGAGAAATAATGGCAAGAAGTGTGACCCGGCAAAAAAACACAGAGCCAGCTCGTACTACAACAATGCCCGGTAACATCGCAGCGGTCGTACGCACAAGTTGCTTCGGGTGGGAGAACACCAAATCAGGCTACATCACAGGTAGCCACAAATACTCCCACACGGACTGAAACAACACCGCAAGCAGACGTGTTCGCAATCCTGCTCAATCTGCAGAGACAGATGACACAGCTACAAAGCCAAATAAAGGAGATCTACTCGCATTTGCCCAGTCTAAATAACAAGTCGATATAAGCCCTCTAACCACAACATCAATAAAAGCTCTTGTCGTGAATGTAAATTCACTAATAAGAACTGAGAGAAGAGCCAATCTTTTTAACCTGTTGCAAGAGGAACAGTTAAACCAGAGACATAAGATAGGACATAAAAACGACGATATTATACGAAGAGATCGACCTAACTCCTCTCAAGGGCGGGGGGGGGGGGGGGGGGGGGTTTCGCAATCTTTATTAGAAAAGGGATCAATCATAAAGTAATATATAGTGGAGAAGTGCGCAGGTTCCGGGTGCTGGAAGCCTGTATCGTCCGCATACCCCTTCAGCAAGGAAGGGATTTGGTATGCGATTGCGGTCTACGCACCTGAGGAGCACCAACAAAACCTATTTATAGCTGAGCTCGAGACACTCTTTCGATGCTTACAATTGCACCTGGACAAAAATTACTTTATCCTAGGGGGAGATATGAACGCCAAGCATAGAAATTGGGGAAATTATATATCTAATGCCAGAGGAAATCAGTTGGCAGGCTGGTTAGATCAGTATCATATTGAATATAGAACTGACCTGCTAGCTACGAAATATCCATCGTTCCCCAGAGGTAGATCGTTCTTAGACATCTTGCTAATCGACTCACGACTGAGATTACTTAACACCAACAGACGAAACACAAACTGTTTACGGACAATTGAATACGACAGCGACCACTGTGCATTCACGGCAGTAATAGAGCTTCCGAACGAGCTCGCAGATCTGGAGGAATTCGTGATCCCGCAACCCTATAACTACAGGGCAATGCGATGGCCGCGGTTCATCAGATCATTAACAAGCGAACTTTGTTCGAATGACTTTAATCTGCCAGTAAACAGAAACCTGACAAATGACGAAATCGACAAATACATTCAACAAATGGACGAAACCGTAAAACGAACAATGGACAAAACAATTCCCAAAACAACAGTTACAGATCACATTAACATGTACAGAAACGCAACAATAAACGCACTCCACAAGAAAAAGAGCAGACTGCTATCGAAATTAAAACAATTACACAGACAGTTTACAGACAGACAAGACCAGGAGATAACATCACTGAAATCTCAATTAAAAAACCTCCAACAACTACTTAAAGCTAATTATAGATTAGCAACAAATTTGTATTGGAACAACAGAATTCGAGCTATAAAAACTAATAACCCGAATATGTTCCCACAAATAAATAAAATATTCAGGAGAAATAATCAAAACGAGATTCAGTTTCTCCAAATTCCACGTACTGAGGTAAACAAGCAGCTGCTAACCAACATTGGCATAGATACAGAGAACGCTATCTTCAATAGTGAGCTCTTCGTGATCGAAGATCCTTTGGAGAAGGCGAACGCTGTGGGAGCTGTCTTTCAGGAAATGTACAAGGTGAATGAAAGCATTCACCGAAACCATGACCTGGAGGACAGAATTCGACTGAATCACCTGCACCTCCGGAATGAAATTTCACATTGGCAATCGGAGAATCCGGGTTTTACCGAATTCAGTGACGATAATCTGTCAATTGGCATTAATGCCAATGGTGGAGCTAATAGCCTTTTAATCACAAGGGAAGGAATCCAGAGTATCTTCGACTCATTAAGAAGCAAAAAGTCAGTGGGAATAGATGGAGTACCTAACATAGTACTCAAGAACCTGCCCCCAAAGGCAATAGATATATACACGGTCCTGTGTAACAACGCGTTGAATAATGCATATTATCCCGCGCGTTGAAAAACGGCTATCATTCAGCCCATCCCAAAAAAGGGCAAAGACTGTACAAACCCAATGAACATGCGTTCGATAAGTTTACTCCCAAGCATCAGTAAAGTATTTGAAAAAATCATTAACAAAGCTCTGCTAAAATGGGTAGACGACAATAGCATTATTCCAAATAACCAGTTTGGCTTTAGGGTGGGTCATGAAACCACACATGCCGCAGCTAAACTGGTCTCCGACATACAATGGAATAAATGTAGGAACCAATGCACAGGTGCCTGTCTGATCGACTTGGAGAAAGCCTTTGATACCGTCTGGATCGAAGGGTTGTATTACAAACTGGTCAGACATGGCATACATAAGCCTTTACTATATGTACTTTACGATATGTCAAAGGACAGGAGGTTCGTGGTCAAAAGTGGTAATGTGACCTCTAATAAAACGTATAATATCAAGAATGGCTTGCAACAGGGTGCGGTACTCTCTCCGATTCTTTTTAACATTTACATTAGCGACTTATTAGATGCACTCCCGCAGGCTATTGCGTACGCAGACGATCTCATAATTTACAGAACAGCTCCGAAAGTTGAGATCATAAATAGTTTACTACAGCGAGATTTTAACAACGTGCAGCGCTATTGCGACAACTGGAAACTTAAGATCAACTTCCAGAAATGTGAAGCCATCCTATTTAGAACCCCATTATATAAAGCCACGAACGACACAAGGAAAAACTGGCGAAAGCTAGTTATCGTGGGACCGCATGGAGATAAACTGGAAACCAAGAGTTTAGTTAAATACCTGGGCATCTGGCTTGACCAATATCTGTATTTCAACAGACATGTAGAGGCTGCTCTGATCAAGGCTAGAAAAACGTTTGCTATGACAAGGAGGCTATTTCACAGTAGCCAACTTGACAGCAGAGTAAAAGTCATATACTACGTGACGCTAATCAGGCCAATGCTCATATATGGCTGTCCAGTATGGTTTAACATAGGTCCAAATTTGATGGAAAAGATTCGGGTGTTCGAAAGAAAGTGTCTGAGAACCTGTCTCAGATTATATCGAACACCGGAATCGGAATACAAAAAGTACTACTCAAATGAGACTTTATATAATGAAGCCTGCATAAATAGGGTGGATAATTTTATGATTAAATTAATCAGAGGACATATTGCGAGAGCAATAAGCTCGTCCAATGACCTAATTTTTGGGGCTTATTATCCAAATACCCTGTACTATGAGAACGTGCGTCGCAACGGCTTTGTTCCACCAGAGGCGTTCCTTGATTTGGACATGAAAGGGCTTATACAGGATAGATCCGGAATTCCGCTGATCTATCATGTAAGTACATCATCCGTAGACGGGCGATTGTGCTACGACCGGGAAGTAACGCGCACCGAAGAAGAGCTCCTGCGTTTCAGTAGGGCTATCTCCCACAGAGACCGGGACGATAGTATTAGACAGCGTCAACAGTTCTGGTGGTTGAATGGCATATAAAGACCTGGATACCAAAGTCGGTATAGAATCACACTATCATCAGCTAGCTTACATAGGCTTAGCTTTTCTAGAATTAGGGTAGTATAAGATTTAAGTTAAGTTAGGTTAAGTGCTTGTACATAAAAAAAAAAAAAAAAAAAAAAAAAACGTAGATAAGTTTAGGTAAGTTAAGTAAGTTAAATTTTAAGGAAAAAAAAAAAAAATTTGACAAAGTTTTTCAAATTTTTCTTTGTCTTTCAAATAATTATCAGTACTGCCACAAAGTTCTGTCGCCGAAAGGCAAATTATACAAATATTAAGTAATGTTTAGCTTAGAGCGTCTGCGAAGGACCAGTAAGTTATTATATAAGCTATTTAAGCTAGAATTTAAGCATTTTTTGTCTAGCCTTTAATTTAGAAACTAAGAATATAGAAAGAAAATAAAAAACTGTTTACAAATGAAAAAAAAAAAATGAATGAGACCCACGCTCGAATATTGGTCTCATGTTTGGAGCTCCACTCCTAAGCATACCATCAACCTACTCACGAGCATACAGAGACGGGCGATCGCCTGCTTGTGGACATGGCGCTGACGCCGGGACTATAGCGATATCAAGGCGCGAAGCTGACATTTGTCTGTGTTACAGTTATTATCATAGATACTGTTCTTCGGAGATTCGTGGTATTTTGGCGTTTGAAATAATAGTGAAGAATAACGTGTGATTCGAACTGACGCTATGACAGTTTGAATCACCAAAACATTTTTACCTAAGCGTTACCCAACACGCTACTGACCGTGTTTAGAATTTGATTTTTAAACTCAACTATACTCCACTGATGTGAATTATTTTTGTTATCGCTATGGTATACGGCTCTGATGTATTTTCTTGTTCGATTTTTCTTTCAGTGCTCTTTACTATTTTGCTTGTGAATTGTGTGTGTATCTGTTAGAGTCGCCACCGTATTGTTTCGCGCAATTCGGTTTATATGCGCTACACAAGACAATCCGACGGATCCTACCAATTTGCCGATCATAGCCTAAAGGGGCGAATATGCCTGCAGCAGAATTCGTCCCGATACAGAGCCGGAAAAGCTGTGGAATTCCCTTCCCCCACAAGTGTTCCCGGGGCGTTACAAGCTGGAACTGTTCAAGAAACACTGTAACAGTTATTTGGTTGCTTTTCGTCGCGCCGACATGGTGCTATATATTCGTCTCTCCCGAAGCAAGTGTAATAAAAAAAAAGGCTTGACAAATTCTTTAAGATAAATGTCTTTTCTAACACTTATTTGAGCATAACTGATTTTCCAAAATGTTAGGATACTATTGCGAATTAGAACGGCAAGAAAACGTCAATTTTTAAGAAGCTGTTCTTTTTTTCGCTATTTATCAGATAGCACAACTTTTTTTAAAAACATTTTTTTACCACTACTATTATTTTCAAGAGTATAATTTTTAACATTACACAAAATATTTGTTTTGTTTGGGATAAAATTAATACTATCAATACGCTTTTAATGCTCCTCGATAGTATAGTGGTTAGTATACCTGCCTGTCACGTGGGAGACCGGGGTTCGATTCCCCGTCGGGGAACAGCTGGCGCAAGATTAATGACCTTGCCCGGAAAAAAACAAAATCATTATGGAAAATTCAACAAGCCTCAGGGCTTGCTAAATAAGGCCAAGACCGGTTCCCGGTTGTAGTGCCAATGAAGGAGAAGAAGAATATACGGGTTTTAATGTTTGCTCTTGGTTTTTTAATCCTCATCGATTTTTATATTTTAATCGGAGTATTATTCACGATTATTATATCCAAATTTATGTTTCCACAAAAATCAAATTCAAATTCAAAGGATACGCACTGACACCTCCCTAAACAAAATATTGGGATATACGTTAGAAAGAAGCTTTTATTGACAGTGTCCCTGCTCTATACTTCATTCACTAAGGCACGAACACTTTCTTTCGACCAATTATCTTGACCATAAAGCTTAAAGCCTTTTTTTCTGTTAAATAACAGTGGTAAAAAATATACCAGATACATTACCAAAGCATTGAATTTCACCACAGTATGAGTCCCAAAGCTCTACCAACCCCAAAGTGGTCAAATTTATAATGTAAAATGGAGCATGTCCTGGCGCCAGTAAGTACTGCCCCCATGTTTCGGAAGTCAATTTCAGAAATATGTCAAGAACTTAATAGATCTGACAAAGAGACCGGACATCATTTCTGCTAATACTCCAGATAAACACCCGTTCAAAGTCCTTGGTAAATGTAGTTGTAATCTTGAGCTTCGTACTACATAAACTCCTTGCAAGGATATAACATCCGTTAGAATTATAGTTTCCTACTCTTTAGTATCGACAATCCGCTAGCTATCAACGTGCTGGACGAAAATATTAAGGACAAAGCCCAAATGTGTCTTAGCAAACAGACAGCACGGCGTCTGTCGCATTTTAAAATCGAAACAAAGGAGTGACGCAAGGATGGACAATCCACGTAGTCACAAACACATGCTTGTGAAATCCGAGAAGAAACAAACGAAGGAGACGAAGGATAATATTGAAGGAATTCCATGGTATTTCTTGATGATAACATGCGGATAAATATTGCGAATTGCTGGTTTATTGTGCCGCTTTAAAGAGGATAATGCCTCACAGTTGGTTGTATGCTGTTGGTCGACTGTTATCTCCTTCTGTATTTTTGTTCACCCGATTGCCGGTCCTTACAAAATATATATATTCGTTTGTTTGTACCACAACTTAATACAATTCCTTGGATACGATGTTACCCAAGTCTATTGTGTGGGTGAGTCCGCAATTATATTTTCCATAATTTTAAGTACATCTGTTTATCCGATGGTATTGGAACACAAGGCAAATTAAACACAGTTGAATTACCCCAAGTCCAATAGAATTGACGTATTTGAATAGAGGGGGCTTAGAATATTTTTTTGGGTACACATGCAAAAATTAGAAAAATATGAATAAGAATAGAATAGAAGAAAACAAAAACACAAGGAAGATTTGCGTTGTTTGAGATTATCCTGGCAAAACCCCCAAAGCTGAACAGAAAAACAGGTCAACATTTCTGATCCTCCCCAACAGTATGCGGATTTGGAACACTACTTGAAGCGATTTAAAGGAAGCTGGCTATATGGAGATAAATTCATGTGTAGGATTGTGCGTATTCTGTGTCGGTTTGGGGTACTTGTGGCAGGCAAACTACACTTGAATCTCGTGTCCTTTGAGGTTTCCTTAACAAAAACTTAGCCCCGCTCATGATGGGGTTAACAATTTTACGTCAAATAGTATATAATAGATGTGTGCCTGGTTGGGTGGGTGTGGGTTTGTAAATGAAGAGGATGAACAGTTGTGCTGAAGGACATGATTTAATTTTTGAAAGGTTGATGGGTGGACGACTAACACAGGATGTTGAGAATAGGTTCATGGTTAGCTTGTTTAATCTGCAGGTGGTTTTTGTGGTTGTTGTGACAGTGTGGTCAAAATGATTAGACTTACGTATTAAGCAGCAGCTTAAGCGTATAACTTTCAGGGCTTTACCCTTGAAACTGAACGCTTTTAAGGCATTTCCTTTTATTTATGGTTCGTTAGTCAATATTTTTGTTTGGACAACAGATTTGTTGTTAGGTTAGAAGAGATAAGAAAGGATAACATTCAAAACGTGGCCCCTAAGTAAAAAGAAATCCTCTGACTACAACGGAATTGATTTGGGTAAATTGTGGATTTAAAGTTGAATGAGGATATTTTTATTTTTCTTGTCTTTCTGTTCGTCATGCTATTGGCTATGTAAAGGTATTGATAAGCCTATCGCAAAAGATTTATAAATCAAACGAGGGATTTTATTTGAAACAAGTTCTTAGGGAAATATTCGGAATCTGTTTTTGAATCGAAATCAATGAAAGTCAAACAATAATAGATATGACACAAGTAATTGTTTTTGAACTTTTTCTGAAAAGGAAAGAAAAAATAATACGAATTTAGATTGTTAAAGCTCGATAGATTTATGTTTCAATTGATTTTGTAATTTATTTGAAAAGTGGCACTTTATAAGCTAGTCTATAGCTTATCATTGAATAGAGAAACGGTAAAATGGGTTGTTTTCATCTTTAATTGTACGTAACAATGAAAGATTCACTAAGTGCTATTAAATTGAGAAAGCAGCAAATTTGTTCCCTTTGTAGTCTTTTAATTACGCTTATATCTGAATTACATTTTTGCAATGCATTTTAGTATACGCTAAAGGGTTGGTTGTGTAATCGAACATAATAATTTTAAAATACATGAAATTTGTCAATAACAATATTTTATTTTGAGAAAAAAATTTGGAAGTAGTTTTGAATAACAATGCAAATTTGAAGATATCGGTTCCGCAGCTGAACACATCGTCATGTCTCTGTATAGCATTAGCACGGATAGTTTATGTAGTCATTTCATTTCCATTTTTAAAACATTTTTTATTTTTCTCTTTATAGTCTTAATTTCTAAATTAAAGGCTAGACAAAAAATGCTTAAATTCTTGCTTAATTATCTTATATAATAACTTACTGGTCCTTCGCAGACGCCCTAGGCTAAACATTACTTAACATTTGTATAATTTGCATAAATAAATTCGGCGACAGAACTTTGTGGCAGTACTGATAATTAGTTGGAATACAAAGAAAAATTTGAAAAACTTTGTCATTTAAAATTTAACTTACTTAACTTACCTACTTCTTTTTTTTTTTTATGTAAAAGCACTTAACCTAACTTAACTTAAATCTTATACTACGCTAATTCTAGAAAAGCTAAGTCTATGTAAGCTAGCTGATGATACTATGATTCTATACCGACTTTGGTATCCAGGTCTTTATATGCCATTCAACCACCAGAACTGTTGACGCTGTCTAATACTATCGTCCCGGTCTCTGTGGGAGATAGCCCTACTGAAACGCAGGAGCTCTTCTTCGGTGCGCGTTACTTCCAGGTCGTAGCACAATCGCCCGTCTACAGATGATCTACTTACATGATAGATCAGCGGAATTCCGGATCTATCCTGTATAAGCCCTTTCATATCCAAGTCAAGGAACGCCTCTGGTGGAACAAAGCCGTTGCGACGAACGCTCTCATAGTACAAGGTGTTTGGATAATAGGCCCCGAAAATTAGGTCATTGGACGACCTTATGGCTCTCGCAATATGTCCTCTGATTAATTTAATCATAAAATTATCCACCCTATTTATGTACGCTTTATTATATAAAGACTCATTTGAGTAATACTTTTTATAGTCCGATTCCGGTGTCCGATATAATCTGAGACAACTTCTGAGACACTTCCTTTCGAACACCGGAATCTTTTCCATCAAATTTGGACCTATGTTGAACCATACTGGGCAACCATATATGAGCATTGGCCTGATTAGCGTCATGTAGTATATGACTTTTACTCTGCTGTCAAGTTGGCTACTGTGAAATAGCCTCCTTGTCATAGCAAAAGTTTTCCTTGCTTTGAGCAAAGCAGCCTCTACATGTCTGTTGAAATACAGATATTGGTCTAGCCAGATGCCAAGGTATTTAACTAAACTCTTGGTTTCCAGTTTATCTCCATTCGCTCCCACGATAACTAGCTTTCGCCAGTTTTTCCTTGTGTCGTACGTGGCTTTATATAATGGAGTTCTAAATAGGATGGCTTCACATTTCTGGAAGTTGATCTTAAGTTTCCAGTCATTGCAATAGCGCTGCACTTTGTTGAAGTCTCGCTGTATTAACCTATTTATGATCGCAACTTTCGGAGCTGTTCTGTAAATTATGAGATCGTCTGCGTAGGCAATAGCCTGCGGAAGTGCATCTAATAAGTCGCTAATGTAAATGTTAAAAAGAATCGGAGAGAGTACCGCGCCCTGTTGCAAGCCATTCTTGATATTATACGTTTTATTAGAGGTCACATTACCACTTTTGACCACGAACCTCCTGTCCTTTAACATATCGTAAAGTACATATAGTAAAGGCTTATGTATGCCATGTCTGACCAGTTTGTAATACAACCCTTCGATCCAGACGGTATCAAAGGCTTTCTCCAAGTCGATCAGACAGGCCCCTGTGCATTGGTTCCTACATTTATTCCATTGTATGTCGGAGACCAGTTTAGCTGCGGCATGTGTGGTCTCATGACCCGCCCTAAAGCCAAACTGGTTATTTGGAATAATGCTGTTGTCGTCTACCCATTTTACCAGAGCTTTGTTAATGGTTTTTTCAAATACTTTACGGATGCTTGGGAGTAAACTTATCGAACGCATGTTCATTGGGTTTGTACAGTCTTTGCCCTTTTTTGGGATGGGCTGAATGATAGCCGTTTTCCAACGCCCGGGATAATATGCATTATTCAACGCGTTGTTAAACAGGACCGTGTATATATCTATTGCCTTTGGGGGCAGGTTCTTGAGTACGATGTTAGGTACTCCATCTATTCCCACTGACTTTTTGCTTCTTAATGAGTCGAAGATACTCTGGATCCCTTCCCTTGTTATTAGAAGGCTATTAGCCACTACACCATTCGCATTAATGTCAATTGACAGATTATCTTCACTGAATTCGGTAAAACCCGGATTCTCCGATTTCCAAAGTGAAATTTCATTCCGGAGGTGCAGGTGATTGAGTAGAACTATTTCCTCCAGGTCGTGATTTCGGTGAATGCTTTCATTCACCTTGTACATTTCCTGAAAGACAGCTCCCACAGCGTTCACCTTTTCCAAAGGATCTTCGATCACGAAGAGCTCACTATTGAGGATAGCGTTCTCTGCATCTATGCCAATGTTGGTTAGCAGCTGCTTGTTTACCTGAGATTCGGGTTATTAGTTTTTATAGCTCGAATTCTGTTGTTCCAATACAAATTTGTTGCTAATCTATAATTAGCTTTAAGTAATTGTTGGAGGTTTTTTAATTGAGATTTCGTTGATATTATCTCCTGGTCTTGTCTGTCTGTAAACTGTCTGTGTAATTGTTTTAATTTCGATAGCAGTCTGCTCTTTTTCTTGTGGAGTGCGTTTATTGTTGCATTTCTGTACATGTTAGTGTGATTTGTAACTGTTGTTTTGGGAATTGTTTTGTCCATTGTTCGTTTTACGGTTTCGTCCATTTGTTGAATGTATTTGTCGATTTCGTCATTTGTCAGGTTTCTGTTTACTGGCAGATTAAAGTCCTTCGAACGCAGTTCTCTTGTTAATGATCTGGTGAACCGCGGCCATCGCATTGCCCCGTAGTTATAGGGTTGCGGGATCACGAATTCCTCCAGATCTGCGAGCTCGTTCGGAAGCTCTATTACTGCCGTGAATGCACAGTGGTCACTGTCGTATTCAATTGTCCGTAAACAGTTTGTGTTTCGTCTGTTGGTGCTAAGTAATCTCAGTCGTGAGTCGATTAGCAAGATATCTAAGAACGATCTACCTCTGGGGAACGATGGATATTTCGTAGCTAGCAGGTCAGTTCTATATTCAGTATGAAACTGATCTAACCAGCCAGCCAACTGATTTCCTCTGGCATTACATATATGATTTCCCGAATTTCTGTGCTTGGCGTTCATATTTCCCCCTAGGATAAAGTAATTTTTGCCCAGGTGCAATTGTAAGCATCGGAAGAGAGTCTCGAGCTCTGCTATAAATAGATTATGTTGGTGCTCCTCAGGTGCGTAGACCGCAATCGCATACAAACCCCTTCCTTGCTGAAGGGGTATGCGTACGATACAGGCTTCCAGCACCCGGAACCTGCGCACTTCTCCACTATATATAACTTTATGAGGGATCCCTTTTCTAATAAAGATTGCGACACCCCCCCCTTGAGAGGAGTTAGGTCGGTCTCTTCGTATAATATCGTAGTTTTTATGCCATATCTTGTGTCTCTGGTTTAACTTTGTTTCCCCCGCCAGAAGTACATCAGGCTGTTCAACTTGCAACAGGTTGAAAAGATTGGCTCTTCTCTCAGTTCTTATTAGTGAATTTACATTCACGACAAGAGCTTTTATTGATGTTGTGGTGAGAGGGTTTATATCGACTTGTTATTTAGACTGGGCAAATGCGAGTAGATCTCCTTTATTTGGCTTTGTAGCTGTGTCATCTGTCTCTGCAGATTGAGCAGGATTGCGAACACGTCTGCTTGCGGTGTTGTTTCAGTCCGTGTGGGAGTATTTGTGGCTACCTGTGATGTAGCCTGATTTGGTGTTCTCCCACCCGAAGCAACTTGTGCGTACGACCGCTGCGATGTTACGGGCATTGTTGTAGTACGAGCTGGCTCTGTGTTTTTTTGCCGGGTCACACTTCTTGCCATTATTTCTCGGAATTTAGGACATCCTCGATAGTTAGCGGGGTGTCCCTCATTCCGGCACACTGCGCACTTTAGAAGGGCTTTGTCTTCTACCCTTTCTTTTCCCAGAGGGCATTCTTCTGCCTTATGGTCTTTTCCGCATTTTACGCAACGGTGCTGCATTTCACAGTTCGCCGCCGCGTGACCAAACCTTTGGCAGCGGACACATTGCAGGATGTCTCTGCCTTTTTTTAACTTGTCCCATGTGACACTTTGATGATCCAAGACTGTAATCTTTCTTAGACCGCCAATTCTGCTGCTGGGCGTTAGTTGAACCAAAAAGAAGGGTAGCTTGTGGTTTTCCCTTCTTGCCTTGGTCGTGGTGAACGGTTTTACGGAGATAAACTCGAGATCGTCGTGCCTCAACTTTTGAAGCATCTCGAGCAGAGCCTTCGGTTCCACCTCAGGGTCGACACCCTTTAATAGAACCGTTACCCTCTTTGTTTGCTTCGGCGTGAACGAGTAGAATTCCGCGGTGGCCCTTTTTAGGATCTCTAATTTTATCGTGGTCTGCCACCGCATAGGTTTGAATGGCATGCCTATTACCAGCTAGTCTTTTAACTACAAAATTGTTTCCTATAGCTAGCTTACAAAGACTTACCAATTCCTTACACTCAATATCTATGGTGTTGATTGGTGGCATCTTTAGTTTTTGGTTGTTATTGCTGCTCTGCCGCTGTTGTGTTGCTTGCTGTGGTCGATTTTGTGTTGATTGTTGCTGTTGGCCGTCTTTTGGCGTCGGCTTTTGTTGTTGTTCGGTGTCTTTTTCTTTTTCGAGTGCCGCTATTTTTTTCTTTCGGCGTCTCTGTTCTAGGTGGGCTCTTGCCATCGCAAGTTTCGCCTCCAATTCAGTTATTTCCTCCTCTTCATCCTCAGACTCTGAGGATGCAAGAGAAGCGAACAAATTGTTTGCCCCATACATATTAAAATTGTAGGGAGAGGGACGCTCACTGTCCTCCTCCATTTGCTGACCTTTTTTCTCCATTGTTAATTTCGCGGTTTTACTTCGCGTCACAATGGAGATTTTCGGTGTACCTTTTCGTTTGTTTGTCACGTTTTTGTCTTCCTCCGTGTTCATGCTGGTTCTTTCCAGTTTGTTTTCATTAAAGAAAAACAAAGGCGACCGCAATACGAACCACGAAGTCGATTTCTTCCGCACGCCGACTTGAACTCGGCTACCGTCGGCTAAGAGTCAGTGAACTTGCACTCGCGCCAAACGCTGCCTTAAAAACCACTTGCTTAATGAGCAATATATTGTCTGTTTCAATTTTCACGCTTTCGAGGTGATATATTTTAATTGATAGTTTCTTTGTCGCACCTCACTGAGGGGATTTTGTTATGCACCTTTTTTTTATTCTTCAATTTGTTTGTTTGTTTTTATTTTTGTTTATTTTCGATTATTTTTGATTCACTTTTCGTTCTATTAATTTGGTTTGACTGTTATTATTGCTGTGAAGCAGCGCACTTGTCACTGAAAACAATTTATCGTTTTTGCTTGATTATGCTTAATCAAGTGAAAAAAAAGGGGAAATCTCGGAGGTATGCGATTATTATTAACTAGTACCGGATTTAACCGAAACAGAGCATTATGACCGATGCAAATATCGTGTTACGTGTATGTCTGAATGATCGTCAAATGTGGATTGATTTGTTTTCACCAAAACTATTAAACACTTTCGTATTAACTTAATTTTTTTTTTTCAACGAGACTATTGCACAGATAATCAAGCTGTTAATGAAATTTAAATGTATTGTTTATTGTTAGTCCTTTTGTTTTTTGTGGGATTGATTTGTTTTCACGTAAACTATTAAACATTTTCGTATGAACTTATTAATTTGTGGCGATTCCGCCAGATCCCACGGCTCGCCTTCCTGAAAAAACCCCCATAACCATAACCCGGGTCTGCACCAGCTTTCGCTAATGCAATTCGCATTAGCATCTTAGATGCTTCACGCATCAAACAGACCCAATTATTTTAACCCTAAAATCCCTATAAAGAAAACTTACCTTCATGCATCCCTTCGCATACAATTTTTCATAAGATTTCTTTGTTTGCTTATTTGGTATTCTGAACCAATTCGGTACCAGACAAATACCATAAATATCGCGCCGTCTATTTTTCCAGCCGCGTCATATACCATTCATATACATTGCCTGGCAACCTTTTTTGTTTGTCTTACCAACAAACAACCCAAGCAGCTGCATATAATTAGCGCAATAGACGCTGAAACCAAATTCTCCAGCATTTCCTAATGCAAATATGAACCCGGTTTCTATTGCAGCCAGAGATGCCATAAACATTCAATTTGCTTTTAGCACCTTTTTCTCCTAACGTCGAAAATAGCGACGAGGCATCGTGTAAACAATGACCCGCATTACCAGCGGCGCATGTGGTCATTTTTCCCTATTGTCCTTGTTTTCGAACACATGCAACAACTTTGAATCTGCTCGATCGCGCACATATACCACTGCGCCACTAGTTACACCCTTAAGAGAAACGTTTTTCTCTCTCTTCCTTTTTCTTCCTTAGCGAAATCATCTCTGCATGAGATGACGATCGCGGAGTCCAATTACATCCGCCGACAACCACGGTGGTGCTATCTCCTGCTCCCCGTGACGACGCGGGGACGCATATATCCGAAATCGAGTCGGGAAAGCGCGCTTTAATTTAAGTGAATTTTTATTCATGTTTTGCATTTAATCAACCACGAAGTAACTATCGGTTAACTTCAACAAACCTTTTAATTAACAAGTAACAAAAACAAATGACTTTTAATTCATGTTTTGCATTTAATCAACCTTAAAGTAATTATCCATTATCTGCAATAAACTTTTTAATTAATAAACCATAGACAGTGCGTTTTATTTTTTTACTCTCCTGTGCTGCAGTTTCCGGGATGTTTTCGTTCATCCTTCCGCGTTTGTGGACTGTGTTCTTTCAGTGTTTGGCGGACATTTTTGTAACCTTAGTGACAATGGGATGGAGGAGGAAGTGAACCGTGTGCCCGTGTCAGGTACAATACTTCCTCCCCACATTGGTGACCCTTAGGGTAAATTCACGCAACCTTCGATCAAAAACAGTGCCATTTTGTTTCCGGTAACTCAGAACCAGTGACTATTCGGTGCGGCAACAGTGTCAGTGACTTATTCGGTGAGCAATTGTGGCGGCAATTGCCAAAAATCAATGAATGGGCAAACATCGCCCCAACGACAGGATCACCAACACGCACCAGCACCAGACTAGCAGCAACACCAAACAGCCAAGGCTTTACCAACATCACCTGGCCGGGAGCAGCACTCGCCTCAACAGCAACGGCCAGGATTTGGTAAGTTCCATTTTCTCTATTCTTCGTTTTTCTGAACAGGGAAAATCTTCCCAAGCGAATGTATATTTTAACAAAGCCATTGAATTAGCACCGGACCACGAACAGGCTCTTTTGAATTCAGCGATCCTCTTGCAAGAACTTGGAGGTGACGAGTTACGCAAGGTCTCATGGGAGCGGCTATTCACAATACTGAAAAAAGATCAAAATAATGAACGAGTCTATTTCAATCTGGGAATGCTAGCAATGGACGAACATAATTTTGAAGAAGCGGAAAACAATTTCAAACGTGCTATTCACATTAAAACTGATTTCCGCAGTGCCTTGTTTAACTTAGCTCTATTGTTGGCAGACGCTAATCGCCCTCTGGACGCAGTTCCATTTCTAAATCAATTAATTCGTTATCATCCGGATCACCTAAAAGGCCTTATACTCCTTGGAGATATCTACATCAACTATATGAAAGATCTTGATGCCGCTGAGGTATGTTATCGAAGTATCATTAAATACGAACCACATACCATTCAGGGACTTCATAATTTGTGTGTGGTTTTCGTTGAACGCAAGAAGCTTGTCAAAGCACGAACCTGCCTCCAGTACGCCCATCAATTGGCTCCGAACGAGGAGTACATTTTAAAACATCTAAAAATCGTTCAGAATCGCCTCGAAAAGATTTATAAGCTACCTGATGAATCTCCAGAAAAGCAAATTGCTTTATCTGATTACGATCCAAATGAATTCAGTATGGACAGGATACAGAACACGAATACCTCCGGGACACCAGCAGCTACAGCAACGAACCGTTCCATAACCCCAAACCCTATAACGTCCTTATAGCATAATATTATTTACAAGCACAGGGAATATTAACAAATTATTGGTTTTAAATTATAATAAGTTTTATACTGCGAAATAGTTAAGCCTGAACCGTAACAGGATAATAGAATGTATTGTATTTTATATCTATCCATTGTACTTAATTCAATCGATTCGTTAGTCAAAATTTTATTAGAAAAACAGAAGTTGAATATGAAAACCAAAATAAAAAAAGTTTTTAGGAAAATGTTTTCAGGGTTTTACTGTTTTTATCGTTGTTAGTGATTCTTATTTAGACGGGAGGATATTGATATTTTATAAAAAAGTTGTATCTTTGTTATTTAATTAAAAATGAAAACTTATTGGCAGGAATAAAGTTGTCCTTAACAGACACCGCTTAAAACCCTTTACAGTTTTATGTATGCTGTAGTAATATTAAATTCCTTAAAACCTTTTTAATTTTTTTTTCTCCTTTCCTTTTTGTATTGTCTTCATGTAAGCTCCTTCTGAGCGAAACTTAAAATTTGTTTCCTAAAAAACATTTGTGTGCATTGACAATTGTTATTCAAAAATTATTCACCGATTTGAAGTGCAAATTACCACACACAGTCCTAATTAAGCGATTTTCATGGTAAAGGTAGACAACTGGTTCGAAACAGTTGTCCTGCCAGTCTAGGAAAATCGTTTAATAAGCTTGACTGTTAAAGGCTATAAAGGATATCGATATTTATATGAATGAACGTATGTCCGGAAATATGTTCATTTGTATGAATGCGTTTCTTTTATTTTCTTTTAAAACAAACAAACATTAATCCGAATATTAAAAATATTTTTATATTCTCCTCTTTGTTCTCCTAAATGTCTGCCTTTCTTCTGTCTTACTTAACACTTTGTATATTAAGCAAACTCCAGTTATTTAAAGAAAACAAGACCTTATATAAAACACTTAAACGCAATCGTTTTTTCCTTTTTTTTTTAAGTACTATAAGCTCATTTTGATTTAACATGATTTTTGGATAACAAACAAATAACATTTTGTTGCACACTATATCTAAGAAATAAATTCAAATATTGGGACTTTTAATTAATATATATGAAGTTGGTTCAAGGTTATTAAGGATAACATTGACTTGTTTTATTCTTATTTAATAAATTTTTTTTGTTTGCTTTTATTCTTTGTTTTTAACGACCAATAATTATATACATGTTATTTGAAACCTACACCAGTAATTATCACCAACACCAACAAACAAACAAATGTTTATATCTACTAAATAGCTTAGACTTTGTCCTATATGAATATATTAGAATACCTTCAATTCAAAGAAAAACAAAACTAATGTAATAGCCCAAGTAAGTGTGTCTGTTCTCAAAACTTGTAAAACATATATCGAAATACAATCCCATATATCGACAAGTGACACGAAATAAACACCCATTTAAAATACACTTATTGTCATATTGTCCGATTTCCTTGTTGTTCCCCTCAATTTCTGTTTTTCTTTCGTCTAATTTAATGTTTCGCATATTAAATATTCTGTTAATTTAATCGAATAGAAATGGTTGCTGCAATTTTATACATTTTAAAAACAAAATATTAAATATTGTAAGCCCCTTCAGGGTATTAAGTAGCGCACAACCCTTTCCAGCACGCACACGACTCCGTTTACTCACACGCGACCACTCGACTCTTCGACTCCATTTGTCCAATCCACTCGACTCCGCTTACTACTCTCTCGACTCCATTCATTCCTCCACAACCGACTACTCAACCTTTTTGGACTCCATTTCGACTACATTTAATTTCTTTTTCGACTTCACGTCGCCAACATTCAACTCTCTCGACTCCATTCATTCCTCCACAACCGACTCCTCTCTTAATAGCTCGTCTCTTACATCGGGACACAATGCCCCTTAAACACTGGACCCCACCCAACCTCACTTGACCCCACATCGGCTCAATTTATTCCTTTAACCGGCTCCTCATCACACCCTTCGGACTCTTCGAGTTCAAAGTGATGACCTTTGGCCTTCTTTAAATACTGCCAAAGCTCGCCTCTATGCGACCCTGTCCGCCTACTCTCGTCTATATACATTTCTGCAAACCGGCCCCTTATGTAACAACAGCTACTACGCGTAGCATATAATCAATAGGACGCCCGGTTTTGTCTCGCGTGAAACACCTCACCCTTTTCTGTCTCTTTTCTGAAGGTTGGCGCTCACGCTCACCAACCATAGCCTTCACGCAACTCCAAACAACCCTTCTCGACTCTGCGTGACCTCTAACACCTTTTTCTGTCTCTGTTCATATATTGGCGCCCATCTACGCCAAAAACAGTTATCACGCGAAACTGTTCATCAATGCTCGACCTTTCTACCCGATTTCAGCAAGCCAGCTTCCCTCGTTACCACAGCTACTACGCGTAGCAGCACCCATCAGGGCACCTGGTTTTGCCCCTTTATTTAAATTTCAGGACATTCGTCCTTAGATCTCCTACGTCTCCCAAATGTCTCAGCAACACCGGTCCACAAATCAAACCGATACCACCGGGCTGAGACAACATACCTGGTTCCCCATTCTTTAGCCACCATGGTTCCCCTTTAGCGGCAACTAAAGGCTATACACGCCCCTCTACGCCGCCTCAAATACCTAGGTGCATAATACTTCGGAGAGTGC
Organism: Microdon myrmicae; assembly: GCA_963931805.1. Taxonomy (NCBI): domain Eukaryota; kingdom Metazoa; phylum Arthropoda; class Insecta; order Diptera; family Syrphidae; genus Microdon; species Microdon myrmicae. The sequence goes on along the minus strand of OZ007496.1, from coordinate 16,059,456 downwards.
AGCAGTTACTCTAGGCCGCCTTGTGGTTAGACATAACCAACCATACCCCAGGAGCCCCGTAATCTAAGTCGCCCAACTTAAACGAGCGCGATTGGCCGGCCCTCCCAACAAAGCGCCGCTTGGTCGAGGTTGCGGTCGCCGTTTATCAAGCTCCGGGGTCGACACCGGAGCCGATATATCGGACCTCCCTCGATCGGTAAGCCGCGCAACTGGAGCGCCCGCCCCCTTTTTACCAGTCACAGCGGCAAACAATTTGCCATACAAACGTATGGACAAAAGACACCCGCTCTGGACTTGGTCCCTTTCCATTCCGCACACGGCAACCCGTCACTGCGGATGGGAATTACCCTGGGATAAGTTCCCCTCCTTCTCGCACACACTATTTCGCCACTGCGGATGTGAGCGGATTTCCGATAGGTTCCGACCTATTCGGGCGATAAGCCTGTTGGTCCACGAGACCCATAACAGGCCGATGGACCACGCCGCACACATTTGCCCTTGATGGCATCAAGCGGTAACAACTGTGTCCATCTTATCGCTAAAGGCCCAAACAATAACCAGGAACTGGTCACCACGACAGTCCCGTAACATTACCACAGCGCATTCCGAAGCAACCTCCCTATCATTACAGCACCCACCATCGAGCATTCCCTCGCCCCTACCTTTTTTTTCGTGACTACGTCACTGGGAGGGGAGTACTGTGGCGATTCCGCCAGATCCCACGGCTCGCCTTCCTGAAAAAACCCCCATAACCATAACCCGGGTCTGCACCAGCTTTCGCTAATGCAATTCGCATTAGCATCTTAGATGCTTCACGCATCAAACAGACCCAATTATTTTAACCCTAAAATCCCTATAAAGAAAACTTACCTTCATGCATCCCTTCGCATACAATTTTTCATAAGATTTCTTTGTTTGCTTATTTGGTATTCTGAACCAATTCGGTACCAGACAAATACCATAAATATCGCGCCGTCTATTTTTCCAGCCGCGTCATATACCATTCATATACATTGCCTGGCAACCTTTTTTGTTTGTCTTACCAACAAACAACCCAAGCAGCTGCATATAATTAGCGCAATAGACGCTGAAACCAAATTCTCCAGCATTTCCTAATGCAAATATGAACCCGGTTTCTATTGCAGCCAGAGATGCCATAAACATTCAATTTGCTTTTAGCACCTTTTTCTCCTAACGTCGAAAATAGCGACGAGGCATCGTGTAAACAATGACCCGCATTACCAGCGGCGCATGTGGTCATTTTTCCCTATTGTCCTTGTTTTCGAACACATGCAACAACTTTGAATCTGCTCGATCGCGCACATATACCACTGCGCCACTAGTTACACCCTTAAGAGAAACGTTTTTCTCTCTCTTCCTTTTTCTTCCTTAGCGAAATCATCTCTGCATGAGATGACGATCGCGGAGTCCAATTACATCCGCCGACAACCACGGTGGTGCTATCTCCTGCTCCCCGTGACGACGCGGGGACGCATATATCCGAAATCGAGTCGGGAAAGCGCGCTTTAATTTAAGTGAATTTTTATTCATGTTTTGCATTTAATCAACCACGAAGTAACTATCGGTTAACTTCAACAAACCTTTTAATTAACAAGTAACAAAAACAAATGACTTTTAATTCATGTTTTGCATTTAATCAACCTTAAAGTATTTATCCATTATCTGCAATAAACTTTTTAATTAATAAACCATAGACAGTGCGTTTTATTTTTTTACTCTCCTGTGCTGCAGTTTCCGGGATGTTTTCGTTCATCCTTCCGCGTTTGTGAACTGTGTTCTTTCAGTGTTTGGCGGACATTTTTGTAACCTTAGTGACAATGGGATGGAGGAGGAAGTGAACCGTGTGCCCGTGTCAGGTACAATACTTCCTCCCCACAAATTTTTTATTTTTATACTGCGCGGGTCAAGCACAAGCGGCACGCACACGATTACTTTCTCGATAGTTTAAGTAGTCCTCATTTATAAATGTTCCTATTATTACTGAAAAACACAACATTTTCTCTGGTCCCAATGGCATTATCTTCTAACGCCACTAAATAGCACAGTTTAAGGGTGCACCAAAATATTCAACAGTGGAAATGAAATAGTTTAAATATTTTGAGTGGAGTTGGAAAAAATCTCAAATTGAATTAACGCTAATTACCGAAACCAAATCTCTAACACTGTAGACTTACGTACTGAAGCAAATAGCTAAGAGATGCAAAAAAGTTTGATAAAGGGCTTGCGGCTGGAAAAATGAGGAATTAGCCAATTATGAAAATGTTGGTATTTCCAAACTCATGGAAGAAAACGTTTAAAGTGATATTGATAAAAATATTATTGGAAAATACTGCGGATAAAATGTAAAATTAAATAATTATAACTACTAAAAATAGATGAATAATATATTAATTTTTAAATAAATAACAAGCGGATAAGTAAATGAATAGAGTAACTTCGGGTATTGTGATATGGTTGGTAAATGTGATATACTATCATATTTTCCGAAATAATCAATTCTCGACAAGAATTTTCTTGTCAACATGACGGCAATGGAAAAGAACACGTGCTGCAGTTTTAGGCGCGCTCGCGCTCATTGCGTTGTACGTCAGTGCATTGAAATTGTTTAAGGTGTACAGTCGACAGTTTTTTTGTGTGAGCTTTATGTTATATTTCAGCAAAAATTGGAGCAAAATTAAAAACTGAAGTAATACATTCTGTTTGTGTGTGAATAGAGCTAACAGTATATTGGGTGAGTTTTTAATTCAGTGAAGTGCATTTTTAAAAAAATCTCTTGATTGTTTTAAAAGCCAAATGCGGCTAATGTGATATAGTTGAAATTGGGTAAAGTGATATACCATATCACATTACCCACCAAATTATCAATCACTAAATATTATTATAATTTATTTCAGATCATGCCAAAAAAAGGGGAGATTCGTCAATGGGATGCGGAAGGAATGAGAAAGGCTATTCTAGCAGTCCGAGGAGGAGAAATGGGTATACTTTTGGCGTCGAAGACATTTGGAGTTCCATTTGCAACACTAGAAAGATCCGCTCGCTGTGATAAATCTATTAGCGATATTTTAGCCAGGCCTTTGGGACGTAAGCCTGTTTTTAGCCTGGAAATGGAATTGGAGCTGGTAAGATACATCCGAGAAATGGAATCACGCTTTTGGGGTCTAACTCGCGGTGACATTCGATCACTAGCATTTCAAGTTGCAAAAAGAAACAACATAGCTTGCCCATTTTCAGTAATGAAAGAATGCGCAGGAAAAGATTGGTTGTATGCATTTCTTAAAAGGCACAAATCAGAGATTAGTATCAGGACTCCAACCGGAACCTCAATCGATAGGGCAAAAGGCTTTAATGCTGAAAATGTGAGCACATTTTATAGCTTACTCGAGCAAGAGTACGAAAAACATAAATTTTCCCCAACTAGTATTTGGAACGTAGATGAGACACTGTCCATTGCACAAAGTAGGCAACCCAAAATGTTAGCAGCGAAAGGAAAAAGGCGAATAGGTTGTATGACGTCTGCAGAGAGAGGCTCTCTTATAACGGTTGTCAGCTGCATGAGCGCAGGCGGTTCATTTGTTCCGCCGTACTTTATTTTTCCCAGAAAGAACCATTCTCCGGTTTTAATGAAACATGCTCCTCCTGGCTCGGATTCTGAATGCCACATTTCGGGTTGGATACAAATCCCGATATTTACGAAGTGGTTTGACCATTTCTTGCGGTTCACAAACCCTTCAAAGGGGAACCCTTCGCTACTCATTTTAGACGGTCATTACAGTCATACCCGAAATATTGAGGTTCTGGAAAAGGCTCGCAAAAATGGTGTTATTATTATATCTTTGCCACCGCACTGTACTCACAAAATGCAACCGCTCGATAGAACATTTATGGGACCTCTGAAGACGTATTATAACGATGAAATTAGGCGATTTATGCGAGACCAGCGCCGAAAAATAACACTGTTTGATGTTATTGAACTTTTTTCGAAGGCCTACCTTAAAGCCCAAACAGCACAAATCGCAATAAATGGATTCAAATGCACTGGCATTTATCCATTCGACAACAATATGTTTCAGGAGGTTGATTTTATCGCTCAAACATTTGAAAATCATCCGGATGAAGAAACTGCTCTTTCAGGACGAGAAGTAGAAGAACCAGTTGCCCGCACAAGTAGTGCAGCTGAAGAACCGGTTGCTAGTACTAGCAGAACAGCTTTGGAAAAGATCGTAACTCCTTGGGATATCTCACCACCGCCCAAACTTAAACGGGTTATCAGCTCCAGAGGTAAAAGATCAGTTGCAACTGTACTAACAACATCACCGTACAAAACATCTTTGGAAGAGAGCATTAAGAACATTGAAAGACGCAAGAATAAGCCGAAAAGACCTATGGTAGTAAAAAGCAAACGGGCAAAGAAAACAAAAGAAAGTTCTTCGAGCGATTCAGATGAAAGTTTGCATTTACCGAGCTCAGACGAAGATCCTTGGACCGAAACTCCACCTAACAAGGACAGTGTCTGTGTCTTTTGTAACACATCTTTCCAAATGGATGTTGTATTCCAGAATACTACCCTTTATTAAATTTAACACTGAATCTCCTTACACATCCTTAAAAACTTCACTTAACATATATTACATTCTCACTTAATACATACCATTCATAAACATTCACTTTTTTTTTTTTTTTTTTTTTACATTTCTGTATTTATTGACCATAAATGATTTGTTACAATAAGTAATACAGATAACTTATAATTAGCTTAGCTTTAATCGTTTACACATACTTGCTAGTACATTTTTCAAACATTATTATAAAGTTACATATTTCATGGGTGGACAAGATAGGAGTAGGTGGGGCTTCCTGGAAAAGGTCAGAAAACCAGGATATAATTATTTACTTAACCTATAACTAATTTGCTTAACTTAACTTAACTCAGCTTAGCCTAGCTTATCTAATTATTAAATCTATTATTATTACAATAAGTTAGAGTAGGGTGGGGCGGGAGGTATAGTGGTCGATGGGTAGGATTTGGGTTAGGGTGGGTACTATCAGTCGGGGATATGGGTTGGGGGAACACTTTCCGATTGGTCGTTGAAACGCAAGATATTAGAGAAGGGTTGTATATTACAATATTTAAACTGGTGAGGTGAGAGTTCAGTATTGTGGTATACAATCTCATTGGAGTTGTTGACCAACCTGCCAAAGGTGAAGAGGGTTCTGGTGTGGAGACAGTTCGGGTAGGCAGTTCGGTTGTCTGACGGAGTCGATGTGAGCGTATTTATTATCGGATTGGGATTATTGGGAAGATTTTCGATAAATTTGATGGACAGCTCGAGGAAGCGTCGATCTATACGTTCAATATTGGCGGCATAGTAGAGCGAACTACTGTTGTAATATTTGTGGGAGTTAGGATGTCGGTTGAGGCCAGTGATAAGTCTGAAGCATTTCCTTTCGAAAACGCGTAGCTTCTCCATTTGGGCGGGTGTAATATGGTACCATATCGGGCATGCATATGTGAGAGTGGGTCTGATTATCTGTTTGTAGATAAGTGATTTAACTTTGGGAGAGAGACCATTCGGCTTGTACATGACTTTTCTGCAGAGGTTCAGTTGGATTGTGGCTTTACGAATCGTATTTTTAATGTGGGCGGAGAATGACAGATTGTTGGTAAAGGTTATACCTAGATACTTTAAGGTTTTGGAGGGTTTAATTATATTGTTATTTATTTTAATTCTGATTTTATTATGGCAGCGAATAGTGTTGTTTGTACAACTCGCGTTTCTGCCTTTAAAAACTATGAGCTGAGTTTTGGTTGGATTTAGTTGAATTCTCCACTTGGTAAAGTTGGCTGACAGGATTGGGAGATATCTGTTAATACAGTTTCTTGCCTCCTTGACAAGCTTGTTGCTTGAATAAATTAGGGTGTCGTCGGCATAGTTGAGCATTGTTGTATTGGGTAACAGTGGCTGCGGTGCGTCTGATGTATAAAGAAGGTATAGTAGTGGGCCGAGGATGGATGCTTGAGGAACTCCTGCGGTTATGCTATAAGGTGTCGATAGAGTTGAGTTTATTTTCACCATGAACTTTCTATCAGAGAGGTAAGAAGCGAGAAGTTTTGTGGAGTGGATGTTTAATCCATACATTGAATGAAGTTTGTATAACAGACCTGCGATCCAGACACAGTCGAATGCTTTAGCTATGTCTAGGGAGACACATACCGTTGGGGATTGGTTTTGGAGGTGGGTCGTCACATCATGTGTCAGTTTTAAGAGAGCATGACAAGTGGAGTGTTGTGAGCGGAAGCCAAATTGAGAGTTCGGAATGAGGGAGTTATCCCTGGCAAATGAGAGAAGATTTTTGTAGATTTTACATTCAAGAATCTTGCTAAGCGAGTTTAGCTGCGATATCGGACGGAAATTATCCGGGTACTTGGAGGGCCCAGATTTGCTAATAGGGACGATCACCGCTGTTTTCCAACTTTTAGGGAAATGTGAAGCGTTTATTATGTGGTTGAGAAGAACGAGAATCGGGAGCAAGTTGCCTGGGTGGAGAAAACATTCACAATATTGCCAGTTACAGCACATTTAACAACCTGCACCTTTTTATTCATTCAAAACATAGTAACTTGGATTTTCGTCCAAATTTGATTCATGTGAAAAGTCACAGAGAAAATAAAATAGAATAAATTCAGTTGAGATTTGGAAGTCAGAGAAACAAGTCAGAAGTCAGGAGTTCAGAAAAAGATAAATATAGAAATTATTACAATAGAGACAATAGAAGAAAAGAATAAATAGAAAAATTCTGAGAGAAGATAAATTAATTAATTCCTGCGTTTTAATTAAGACTAAAAATAAAAGGTCCACGGTCTTCCCTCATTCCGAGGAAGCATGGCGGCGGACTTCAACACTAGTGGCAGCGGTGGGATGATCCAACCAAAGGATCCCATGAAGAAATAAAAACAAAATAAGAAGAAAAAAATAAAACCTAAATGGATTAATATCTGAGGACTCGCTAAAAGGATTATCGGGGCCACTTTAGTTTTGGACGCAAGGATGATGCAGGATGGTTTCGATGGGCCTCTGAGCGTTCTTAGGTAGATGACCGCGCCGTAAACAGCCTGTGAAACATCGGCGAACCCATGGAGTTCGGAAAATAGGCGGTCGCCAGGGCACTGCTCGGTCCATCGCGGAATGCGGAGAGTTTCTAGTGGTTTTAAACCGGTGACTAGGTCATCCCACCCGAGTCCGAGTGGTCACATAGACTGCATGAAGATTTTGAATTTGACCACGACGGACCCAAAGGGGTCGTAGAGACGACCGATGAAAGCAAGCGCCCTTCGCTTGGTGTTGTTTTTGTCGATTGTTAAGTCGTGGAGTGAGAAGACGAAGCAATCTTCTTGGGGTCGCCATTTAATTCCAAGGATCGACTGGGCATCCGCAGAGGGCCAAGTTGGGCACGGTCCGATTTCCGAATGTGGTAACTGAAGTAATGAAGGGTGGTTGGAGGTCCATTTACTGAGAGGAAAACAGGCGGTCGCCATTAACGCCGAGAGTTGACCTTTTAGTATCTGTGCCCCTGCCATGGTGGTTCAACCGGAAAATATGTCATCCACGTATGTGTCCTCGGTCAAAATCTTTGCCGCCTCTGGGAATCGTTCACCCTCATCTAACGCCAACTGTCGAAGTGTTCGAATGGCTTGTTACGGGGAACTTGCGAGTCCGTATGTCACGGTGTTGAGTGAATAGGTTTTGATGTCTGCCGAGGGATTAGATCGCCAGAGTATTTGCTGATAGTGTCGGTCTTGCTCATTAATCTTTATCTGGCGATACATCTTTGCAATGTTCGCTGAGAAGACGTATCGATGGATGCGCCAGCGTATTAGTACGTCGAAAATCTCGGTTTGGAGTTTGAGTCCCACGTAGAGGCACTCATTGAGTGATACTCCCGTCTTTGTTCTGGCGGAGCCATTGAATACAACACGGATCTTAGACGTTTGTCCGGATATTTTGAACACCCCATGGTGTGGTATGAGGCATCGCTGTGGGGAGGTGTCCGCAGCTCTGGGTTTCACTTCGCTTATGTGGCCAAGCGAGATGTATTCTTCCATGAACTCCTTGTAACGTTCTTTGAATTGCGGTTGACGCTGGAATCTTGTTTCCAGACGCCGGAATGCAGCGGTGGCGGCGCTTGTGGAATTTCCCAATTGATTAACATTGAACTTCAGGGGAAGTCGGAGTGAGTAACGGCATTGAGAATCACGTCGACGTGTCGAAAGAAAGTGGGCCTCGCAAGTTTCTTCGTCCGGCGGAAGCTGTGGTCGGGATTTCTTCTTGGACCCAGGATTTCTATACCAACGATACACAGCGTAAACATGACCCTCATTACCGGACGAAGCATTTGGTCGCTTCTTCCTTTGTTTTTGCCGCCTGTCTGCGTCGTTGTTACATTGCCTTCGAGCACGTGTAAACAACATGAGATTTAAACGATCTCGTACATACTTTACGTTTCTCTGGTGGTAGGTAAAAACGATGTCCTTAGTGGAGAGGATATCTACCACGACACCAAAAACTCACCTCATAAGCTAATCATCTCTGCACGTGATGATTATCGCTGACTCCTTTACCACCCGCTGACCGCCACGGTCATGCCGACTTCCACTCTCCGGTGCGCACGGAGACGTGAAAAATCACCGAGTCGCGTGCGTGTAATAATTTAGTTACAAAAAGGAACAATAAAATAAGTAAAAATCATGTGCCTCATAGACATAACTCGCATTTCCCACGTACAGTGTAGTGTTTGCAACCGCCATGTCGAATATTATATTTGCTGCAGTCTTCGAAGATTGTGTTTTTCTTGACTTCACATTGTAACTTTCACGCAGTGCTACCGTAAAATGATAGTATCCAATAAGAAAATAAAACGGAACAATAATCCATGAATTTAAACAAGTTATTCCAATAATAGTGTTTTTCAATTAATATAAATATAAAACTAAACAAAAGGAATCCAGTGTTTAATTTTTCCGCGTTGTCTTGGCGAACATTTTTATCTCTCCTGTTTGTGCTTTTCTTTGATGCACGTTGGAACTTTGTCTTTGTGATGCTGTGGAAGGAAGTGAACCGAGCGCCCGTGCCTGACACAATACTTCCTTCCCCACAGTTTGCTGTGTAGTTTTAACGGTCGGGGAATTAATTGTTATGGGCGACATGAACATCAATGTGATAAATACACGTGTTCCACAGGTGATTACATAGTTCTATATGATGGCAACGAAGTTCTGGCGAATGTCATTAAACAATGTACACGTGTAGATCTTTGCCTTTGAAGGTGCCGGCAGTGTCATATGACTTGTGTGCACCTGTTCTCGGGTACGAAGCAAAAAAAATGTATTAGGTCAATTTAATATGTGGTGATTTGTATCGTGTGCATTAATTGGTTAATGAGTTAGGGGGTTTGTGTGGCAGGATGCAACAGCTGTGTTGCCTACAAAGAAAACAAATACCAGGAGTAGATAATATAAGGGCTATCGCTGTAAAGCTACACAAGGTGCATTTGACGCCAATTGCTAAAACCATCATTAACAGAACTCTTCAGCAGTGTCGTATTCCTAGTATACTAAAGACATCATTAATCTGGCCAATATATAAAAGTGGAATTGAAAACGAAATCGTTAATTACATGCCAATAGCAATTTTACCTGATGTCGAAACGTGTATGGGGGAGGTCGATGTAAGTCATTATAAAACCCAGGGTTATAACAGCAAATCAACGGGGGTTCCAAAAGGGAAAAGTACTGCAATAGCTAGAGAACACTTAACAGGGAGAAATTTAAGAGTGAAAGTATCTCATGCAATAAGTAATGAAAAAGGGACCTCATAGGGTCACAGGGCTCTAAATTAAGCCCAATTCTTTTTATTTTGTACGAACTACCACCTGTCTTCAAAAGAAGTATAGTGTTTGCTTACGTTATGACATCGCTATCGTGGTAAAACCCAGGTGTCTGGATGCCGCAAAGAAGTTGTCAAAAGCAACACGTATCTGGGAATCATGATAGATGATCACCTTATTGGGATGAGCATATACATCGTTTGCGACTCCAATTGAAGAGTGCTGTGTTTGGAATGGTATACATTAAAAGATATTGTACCACGGCTGCCCCGAAATTGGTTTACTTCCCACTTGCTGAATCTCGTATGTGATATGGTATACTAGCGTCGGAAAATACATCAAAAACACTCTAAGACTCCTAAGATGCTTATTATATGGCATTTATGATAATACAAATGTTTTTAAAATTCTAGATATAAATAGCATATTTAAAATGACATCATCATCATCGGCACTACAACCGGGGGCCGGTCCCGGCCCTATTTAGCAAGTCCTGACGCTTGTTAAATTTTCCATAATGATTTGTTTTTTTTTCCGGGCAAGGTCATTTAGCCTTGAGCCAGAGGCTCCCCGACGGGGAAACGAACCCCAGTCTCCCGTCTGACAGACGGGTATACTAACCGCTATACTATTTAAAATGACAATACCGGAATATTACAATGATCAACGTTTTCAGTAACTAATTCTCCACAATCAACACACAAGAAGACGAGTTCAAGGACTTTTAGAAATCCCCTCCATCTACAATAACTGTGGAAGAAAGCAGCTCACTTACATCATATCAACAATACTTAATTCACTGCCAAAAGCCCCTAAAAAATATTTTGAATTTTAGAAAACGTAAAAAGGAAATCAAATTACATATTCTTATGTAAAACTATATTACCTAAAATTTAAATTTTTGTAATTGTAAAATTAAAAATGGAATAGTATGTATAATTAAACATTAGTAGTTTCCAAAAAATCTAAAAACGTTCAAACAATGTTCTTTTTGCGAAATGGAACTGTGGGGGTTCTAGATAGCACATGGAGAACCAACCCACAATACCAACCAATTTTGACCGCTAACAGCACATCACCCTAACCCAACCTGTAATCCATTCCCAAACATGCAAAAACACATCCCAATATGCAACAGCATCCTTCCCCAAACCTGCAATGGCATACATCCCCAACCTACCAAGAACCCATTTCCCAAGCTGTAATAAACGCATATCCAATTTACAACGAAACACACACCATCTCCATCAACTAAACCGAGCCGCATAAATTTTTCCCAAAATTGCTTCGGTTAATTCTCTATCTAAAATATATCCCTTTGTTGCAACCAAGCAATTCCAAATTCCCCCGAAAATCATATCCTGTAATAAACGCATATTCAAGCCGAAAGAAAAAAATAGCGGCGCTCGAACAAGAACAAAACCAGCAACAACTACAAAAGCTAAAGCCAAAAGTCGGCCAACAGCAACAATTTCACCATCAACAGCAACATCAACTTCAACATCAGCAGCATCAACAGCAACAGCAACAGCAACAATCAACACAAAAGCGATCAACGAACCAGCAAGCAACACAGCAGCAGCAAAGCAACAATAACAGCGGAAAAATAAAGATGCCACCAATCAACACCATAGATGTTGACTGTAAGGAATTGGTAAGTCTTTGTAAGCTAGCCATAGGTAACAATTTTGCAGTTAAAAGACTGAAGGGTAACAGGCACGCCATTCAAACATATACGGTGGCAGACCACGACAAAATTAAAGAGGTCTTAAGAAGAGCCACCGCGGAATTTTACTCGTTCACGCCGAAACAAACGAAGAGCGTAACGGTTCTATTAAAGGGTTTCGACCCTGAAACGGAACCGGAGGCTCTGCTCGAAATGCTTCAAAACCTGAAGCACGAAGATCTCGAGTTTACCGCGGTAAAACCATTCACCACACCCAAGGCAAGGAGGGAAAACCGCAAGCTACCCTTCTTTTTGGTGCAATTAACACCCAGCAGTAGGATTGGTGGTCTAAGAAAAATTACAGTCTTGGATCATCAAATGGTCACATGGGACAAATTAAAAAAAGGCAGAGACATCCTGCAATGTGTCCGTTGCCAAAGGTTTGGTCACGCGGCGGCTAACTGTGAAATGCAGTGCCGTTGCGTAAAATGCGGAAAAGACCATAAGGCAGAAGAATGCCCTCTGGGAAAAGAAAGGGTAGAAGACAAAGCCCTTCTAAAGTGCGCAGTGTGTCGGAATGAGGGACACCCCGCTAACTATCGAGGATGTCCTAAATTCCGAGAAATAATGGCAAGAAGTGTGACCCGGCAAAAAAACACAGAGCCAGCTCGTACTACAACAATGCCCGTAACATCGCAGCGGTCGTACGCACAAGTTGCTTCGGGTGGGAGAACACCAAATCAGGCTACATCACAGGTAGCCACAAATACTCCCACACGGACTGAAACAACACCGCAAGCAGACGTGTTCGCAATCCTGCTCAATCTGCAGAGACAGATGACACAGCTACAAAGCCAAATAAAGGAGATCTACTCGCATTTGCCCAGTCTAAATAACAAGTCGATATAAGCCCTCTAACCACAACATCAATAAAAGCTCTTGTCGTGAATGTAAATTCACTAATAAGAACTGAGAGAAGAGCCAATCTTTTTAACCTGTTGCAAGAGGAACAGTCAAACCAGAGACATAAGATAGGACATAAAAACGACGATATTATACGAAGAGATCGACCTAACTCCTCTCAAGGGGCGGGGGGGGGGGGGGGTTTCGCAATCTTTATTAGAAAAGGGATCAATCATAAAGTAATATATAGTGGAGAAGTGCGCAGGTTCCGGGTGCTGGAAGCCTGTATCGTCCGCATACCCCTTCAGCAAGGAAGGGATTTGTATGCGATTGCGGTCTACGCACCTGAGGAGCACCAACAAAACCTATTTATAGCTGAGCTCGAGACACTCTTTCGATGCTTACAATTGCACCTGGACAAAAATTACTTTATCCTAGGGGGAGATATGAACGCCAAGCATAGAAATTGGGGAAATTATATATCTAATGCCAGAGGAAATCAGTTGGCAGGCTGGTTAGATCAGTATCATATTGAATATAGAACTGACCTGCTAGCTACGAAATATCCATCGTTCCCCAGAGGTAGATCGTTCTTAGACATCTTGCTAATCGACTCACGACTGAGATTACTTAACACCAACAGACGAAACACAAACTGTTTACGGACAATTGAATACGACAGCGACCACTGTGCATTCACGGCTGTAATAGAGCTTCCGAACGAGCTCGCAGATCTGGAGGAATTCGTGATCCCGCAACCCTATAACTACAGGGCAATGCGATGGCCGCGGTTCACCAGATCATTAACAAAAGAACTTTGTTCGAATGACTTTAATCTGCCAGTAAACAGAAACCTGACAAATGACGAAATCGACAAATACATTCAACAAATGGACGAAACCGTAAAACGAACAATGGACAAAACAATTCCCAAAACAATAGTTACAGATCACATTAACATGTACAGAAACGCAACAATAAACGCACTCCACAAGAAAAAGAGCAGACTGCTATCGAAATTAAAACAATTACACAGACAGTTTACAGACAGACAAGACCAGGAGATAACATCACTGAAATCTCAATTAAAAAACCTCCAACAACTACTTAAAGCTAATTATAGATTAGCAACAAATTTGTATTGGAACAACAGAATTCGAGCTATAAAAACTAATAACCCGAATATGTTCCCACAAATAAATAAAATATTCAGGAGAAATAATCAAAACGAGATTCAGTGTCTCCAAATTCCACGTACCGAGGTAAACAAGCAGCTGCTAACCAACATTGGCATAGATACAGAGAACGCTATCCTCAATAGTGAGCTCTTCGTGATCGAGGATCCTTTGGAGAAGGCGAACGCTGTGGGAGCTGTCTTTCAGGAAATGTACAAGGTGAATGAAAGCATTCACCGAAACCATGACCTGGAGGACAGAATTCGACTGAATCACCTGCACCTCCGGAATGAAATTTCACATTGGCAATCGGAGAATCCGGGTTTTACCGAATTCAGTGACGATAATCTGTCAGTTGACATTAATGCCAATGGTGGAGCTAATAGCCTTTTAATCACAAGGGAAGGAATCCAGAGTATCTTCGACTCATTAAGAAGCAAAAAGTCAGTGGGAATAGATGGAGTACCTAACATAGTACTCAAGAACCTGCCCCCAAAGGCAATAGATATATACACGGTCCTGTTTAACAACGCGTTGAATAATGCATATTATCCCGCGCGTTGAAAAACGGCTATCATTCAGCCCATCCCAAAAAAGGGCAAAGACTGTACAAACCCAATGAACATGCGTTCGATAAGTTTACTCCCAAGCATCAGTAAAGTATTTGAAAAAATCATTAACAAAGCTCTGCTAAAATGGGTAGACGACAATAGCATTATTCCAAATAACCAGTTTGGCTTTAGGGTGGGTCATGAAACCACACATGCCGCAGCTAAACTGGTCTCCGACATACAATGGAATAAATGTAGGAACCAATGCACAGGTGCCTGTCTGATCGACTTGGAGAAAGCCTTTGATACCGTCTGGATCGAAGGGTTGTATTACAAACTGGTCAGACATGGCATACATAAGCCTTTACTATATGTACTTTACGATATGTCAAAGGACAGGAGGTTCGTGGTCAAAAGTGGTAATGTGACCTCTAATAAAACGTATAATATCAAGAATGGCTTGCAACAGGATGCGGTACTCTCTCCGATTCTTTTTAACATTTACATTAGCGACTTATTAGATGCACTCCCGCAGGCTATTGCGTACGCAGACGATCTCATAATTTACAGAACAGCTCCGAAAGTTGAGATCATAAATAGTTTACTACAGCGAGATTTCAACAAAGTGCAGCGCTATTGCGACAACTGGAAACTTAAGATCAACTTCCAGAAATGTGAAGCCATCCTATTTAGAACTCCATTATATAAAGCCACGAACGACACAAGGAAAAACTGGCGAAAGCTAGTTATCGTGGGACCGCATGGAGATAAACTGGAAACCAAGAGTTTAGTTAAATACCTGGGCATCTGGCTTGACCAATATCTGTATTTCAACAGACATGTAGAGGCTGCTCTGATCAAGGCTAGAAAAACGTTTGCTATGACAAGGAGGCTATTTCACAGTAGCCAACTTGACAGCAGAGTAAAAGTCATATACTACATGACGCTAATCAGGCCAATGCTCATATATGGCTGTCCAGTATGGTTTAACATAGGTCCAAATTTGATGGAAAAGATTCGGGTGTTCGAAAGAAAGTGTCTGAGAACCTGTCTCAGATTATATCGAACACCGGAATCGGAATACAAAAAGTACTACTCAAATGAGACTTTATATAATGAAGCCTGCATAAATAGGGTGGATAATTTTATGATTAAATTAATCAGAGGACATATTGCGAGAGCAATAAGCTCGTCCAATGACCTAATTTTTGGGGCTTATTATCCAAATACCCTGTACTATGAGAACGTGCGTCGCAACGGCTTTGTTCCACCAGAGGCGTTCCTTGATTTGGACATGAAAGGGCTTATACAGGATAGATCCGGAATTCCGCTGATCTATCATGTAAGTACATCATCCGTAGACGGGCGATTGTGCTACGACCGGGAAGTAACGCGCACCGAAGAAGAGCTCCTGCGTTTCAGTAGGGCTATCTCCCACAGAGACCGGGACGATAGTATTAGACAGCGTCAACAGTTCTGGTGGTTGAATGGCATATAAAGACCTGGATACCAAAGTCGGTATAGAATCACACTATCATCAGCTAGCTTACATAGACTTAGCTTTTCTAGAATTAGGGTAGTATAAGATTTAAGTTAAGTTAGGTTAAGTGCTTTTACATAAAAAAAAAAAGTAGATAAGTTTAGGTAAGTTAAGTAAGTTAAATTTTAAGAAAAAAAAAAAAAAAAAACAAAAAAAAATTGACAAAGTTTTTCAAATTTTTCTTTGTCTTTCAAATAATTATCAGTACTGCCACAAAGTTCTGTCGCCGAAAGGCAAATTATACAAATATTAAGTAATGTTTAGCTTAGAGCGTCTGCGAAGGACCAGTAAGTTATTATATAAGCTATTTAAGCTAGAATTTAAGCATTTTTTGTCTAGCCTTTAATTTAGAAACAAAGAATATAGAAAGAAAATAAAAAAAAAAAAAAAAAAAAAAAAAACGTATATTCAAATCAGTCGCTCGTGGTTCGTCAAGCGACAAACATCGTAAGTCGGTGAGCAGTCTAAAACAAAGAATATCGAGTGCATGTGTGCGTGAATTCGTGAATAAACTGTGTTTTTCGCAGTTCGGCCGGCGTTGCACGGCGAAAAAAGAAGAAAAAAAAACGTGTGTGTGTGTTTCGAAACCAAAATGGGCAAGACGAAGAGCGTCGAATTAAAAATGGCACACTCATGTGTAGTCGCTAATTCAAAAACAATTAGAAAAATTACCAAAAGGAAGAACGAAGTGTCAATTATAGATGACAGCCCAGTGGCAAATAAAGTCCGATCAAACCTGTCAATGGAACGACAAAAATCAAATGTGACGAAAAAAACCGTCACAGAAGAAAATGTACCTGCCAAGGATACTTGTTACTCAGGAGCAGGGAACAAATTTAAGGAATTGGAGATACTGGAGACAAACATTCCCGAAGGAGACCATGACCTAAACAGCTTAATTGCTGATCTCATCAAAAAACGCGGAGAACTTTCCCAAAAAAAGAACGAGCAGCCCTGGAAGAGCGAAACAAAAGACGGAATGAAACCGAAGCAAAAAGAGAGCAAAAAACAAATCACCAGCGGCAGCAACAACATTCGCTACAAATAAGCGAAACAATGGACGCTCAACACCAGCATCACAAACAACTGCAGCAGACAAAGACAGCCAAGGACGAGCAACAACAGCAACCAAAAAAGGAAAAAATACCTCCAATTGTCATCAGTTACATAGAAGCGAAAGCCTTAATGAAGTTGGGTGAGTTGACTTGTAAAGATTTTAAAACAAAAGGAATTAGTGCTGAAAAAACTAGAATTTTGTGCGAAGACCTAGAAGGTTACAATAAAGTAAAGTCTGCTTTGGGAAGGGCAAAAACCGAGTGCTACACGTACACCCCAAAATCAGAAAAATCAATTTCCATACTCTTAAAAGGAGTTGATCCTTCGTTCTCCCCAGAGGAGATACTCGAGGAATTAAAAACGGTTGAAACAGCTAGTTTAAAATTTACAGGTGTAAAACCGTTTTCAACTGCGAATTCTAGAAAGTGCAACCGCAAATTGCCTTTCTACATTGTATCTCTAAGTCCTAATAGTAAAGTTGATGCGCTTAGACATATAAAATGTCTAAGCCACCAAATTATAAGTTGGGAAAAAATTAGAAAATCTGAGCGCGTACTGCAATGTATGCGCTGTCAACGACTTGGACACGTTGCATCAAACTGCAATATGAAATTCAGATGCGTAAAATGCCTCGCCGACCATAACATGGGCGAATGTCCGCTGGGAAAGGAACAGCTTCCGGATAGGGAAACACTGTCATGTGTCCTATGTAAAAATACAGGACACACGGCAAATTTTAGAGGCTGTCCCAAATTTCAACATATGAAGTTAAAGTGGGAATCAAAACAAAAGCAAGTGGCAGAAGAGAAAAAAATTAAAACTCGTTCTTATAATAATTTCGTTGGCCCGCGTGTAACATATGCACAAATCACGGGCAATTCTATGCAACGAGCCCCCGTGGAATCTTCACATACCAATGGGCGAATACCGGCAGTAGATAGGCAACCTGAGATATTAAATATGATATCGGCCATGCAAACACAATTTGCATAAAATATTGACGGAACAAATGGCCCGAATAGATATGCTCTGCTCGGCTGTGTTTTCAAATAACTCCTTCCATCAAAATCTTCGACCCTCTAACTGAACTAAAACTAAAAATTATTTCGGTGAACGTAAATTCACTAATACACATAGACAGAAGAGATAATCTAGGCAACATGCTTGAAGTCGAATCCCCTGATGTACTTTTGGCTAGCGAAACTAAGCTAAACCAAAGGCACAAAATTGTCTATAAAAACTATAAGATAATCAGACGTGACAGGCCACATTCTACTCATGGGGGTGGGGTTGCAGTTTTAATTAAAAAAGGTCTTTATCATAAGGTAATTTATAGTACAGAAGTACACAAATTTCAGGTGCTGGAAGCCTGCATAATAGATATTCCGTTGAGAAGTCAAAAGCACCTGTATGTGGTCTCCATTTGTGCCCCTCAAGCTACCCAGTGTAAGCAATTTATCAATGAAATTGATATGCTATTTCGACACCTGAAATTAGACTCGGAAAACAACTATTTCCTAATAGCGGGTGATTTCAACGCCAAGCATAGTGCTTGGGGTAACTTAACCACGAACACAAGAGGCAATGCTTTATATGATTGGCGGCAAATGAATGCTATCGAGCGCAGATTTGAACTGTACGCCACAAGTACACCGTCTTATCCTAAAGGAAATTCATTTCTGGATTTACTTATGATAGACGATCGAATAAACTTGCCAGGCACAGATCTAACTACGCGAAACTGTCTTCGCACAATCGATTACGATAGCGATCACTACGGATTTGGAGCCATAATTGAAGTCCCAAATGAACAATATTCACTAGAGCAGTTCGACCAGATCCACTCTTTCAATTTTCGAAAAGCTCACTGGTCACGCTTTGATCGATTAATAAAAAAAGAACTTCGTAACAGTGCCATAGACCCACCGACTATTAGAAACCTCCATAACGACGAAATCGATCATTACTTAACAACATTGGACGATATTATTACCAATGCAATGAATCGTTCCATACCTAAAGTTCCCCATACCGACGGTTATACTAATAAGTACAGGACATCAGCAATTGACGCTTTGTATAAGCAAAAGAGCATTATGCTCTCAAAGCTGAAAAGACTTTATAGACAGTTCAGCGACCCAAATAGTCAGGAAATAAGAACACTTAAGTCCCTAATCAAAAATCTCCAAAAATTGATCCGTGACAATTACCGTTCAAGAATAAATGAAGAGTGGAAGAACAAAATACAAGCCATTCAAGCTAGCGGATCGAATATGTTCCCACCAATCAATAAAACTTTTCGAAAGAAAGATCACAATGACATTCCATATTTGCGAGTCCCACGGACTCCTGAGAATTGTCAAGCAAGGCTGAACTCAAGACACAATCTGGAGCATATCAACTCCAACGAAGAAGTAATATTAGTCGAAGACCCGAAAGACAAAGTGAACTCCATTGGTGCATGTTTCGAGGCAGTATACAGAGTGAACGAATCCACTCACTCCAATACGATCCTCGAAAACAACGTATTCCAGACCTACAGCTCACTGAAAAAACCAACTTTGTACCTGGCGGAACCAAAACCGTAGTTTTACCACATTCGGTGAAAATAACAGAGCGGACTCCCCCCGGAGGAATCAGAATATGAATATGTTTGTGAGTAAGGATGAACTTACGAACATCCTAAAGTCAATCAAAAGCAAAAAGTCTTCTGGGATAGATAGCACCCCAAATGTAGTTTTAAAACATTTGCCTCCTGAAGCAGTAAAAATCTACACTACGCTATTCAACAACGTCTTAAATAAGGCATACTATCCAACCCACTGGAAAACTGCAATAGTCCACCCCATTCCTAAAAAGGGCAAAGACAGGACCAATCCAACCAACCTTCGCGCGATTAGCTTGCTGCCAAATATCAGCAAGGTTTTCGAGAAGATCATAAACAAAGCACTGATGAACTGGTGGGATGAAAATGAAATCATCCCCAACAACCAGTTTGGCTTTAAAGCGGGACATAGTACGGTGCATGCCGCTTCAAAGCTTGTTTCCGACATACAATGGAACAAGACAAAGCGCCAATGCACAGGTGCCTGCTTAGTTGACTTTGAAAAGGCTTTCGACACCGTGTGGTTAGAAGGACTTCTTCATAAGTTAGAAAACCTGAGAATGCCTCATTATCTATTGTACAACATTTACGAAATGATAACGGACAAGAAATTTGTGGTAAAATGCGGAGATATATTCTCAAGCAAAACCTTCAAAATTACAAACGGTTTACAACAAGGGGCGGTGAATTCTCCCATTCTGTTTAATATTTACACCAGTGATTTAGTGGGTAAGCTTAACAATGCCATTGCATACGCAGACGACATTGTGGTATACAGAACAGGAGAGAAAATAGATGTCATCAATAGACTTCTCCAGGACGACTTCAATAAAATAAAACGTTTTTGCAATGACTGGAAACTAAAAATTAATTTCCACAAAACCGAGACTATCCTTTTCAGAACACCTCTCTCCAGGGCCTCTCAGGATACAAAGTACAATTGGAAAAACTTCTCTATCGTAGGGAATAATAATCTCCCACTACAAGTGAAAACTGTAGTCAGATATCTCGGTATTTGGCTTGATCAGTATTTATACTTTGACAAGCATATAGCAGTCACTCTCTCTGCAGCAAGAAACGCATTTGCTGCCACAAAAAGTCTATTCCGAAGCAGCATTCTCAATCCTAAAGTTAAAATAATTTCATATTCTTCATTCATCCAACCAGTGTTGGTCTATGGCTGTCCAATATGGTACAATATATCCCCATTCCACATGGAAAAGATTCGCGTGTTCGAGAGACAGTGTTTGCGTTCCTGCCTCGGACTTAATAGAACACCAGAGTCACGATACCAGAAATTTTAACCTAATAAAACCCTGTATGATAAATCAGGACTAACTTGGATAGACAACTTCATTATAAAAATTATTCGTGGCCACATTGCAAGGGCAATGTGCAGTGTAAATAATCTTATCGCGGGAGCATATTATCCGAACGATATGTATCTGGAGAGTACCCTCCAGAACGGGTTCATTCCCCCAGAGGCGTTCTTCTTCTTGGACGGAAAAGGTCTAATCCAAGATGAGGATGGAATACCTATTATATACCACGCTTTCCGTGGTGCTAGGGATAAACGAATTGTCCACAATAGCGATATCTCTAATAGGCTAGACCGACTTCGATTCAGTATGGTGATCAGTGAAAGAGATAAATCAATAAAAGACCGAGCCAACCCCAACTGGTGGTGGCTCCAAAACGAAGAAAGGACTTCACGTACTCAGATATAATATTCAGCTCTGGCGCAGCTTCCTCCCCTCCTTTCCTTTGCCCTCCTTCCCGTTAACCTCTGTTATTTTATCTTTTATGTTTTCATTAAGCACTTATTATTGTGTTTTTAAAATTTGTCCATCCTCAAAAAAAAAATCTTTATTTTTTTTTTTGTCATAATGCCTCTAAAAGAAGAAGAGGTAGACCTCTAAGATAATAGTTTTTTTTTTATAATGTATGTGTATTATATTAAGAATAAATAAAAGAAAATGTAAGCTGAAAGGCATAAATTAAGCATATAATATTGTATAATTTAGCGTGCTTGTGAAGAGCCAGTAAATTACATTATGTAGTAAAGTTATTAAGATAGGTTTAGCATTTAGACTAAAATTGTAAAACATAAAAAAAAGACTTTGTGAATAAATGCGTCTGCAAACAAACAAACAAACAAACGCATATTCAAATTTACAACCGAATACTCACCATCTCCATCAACTACACCGAGCCGCACACATTTTCCCAAAAACCGCTTCGGCTAATATCCCATCTAAATTATATCTCCTCGCTTGTAACCAAGCAACATTTAGTTCCCCCGAAAACCATTTCGGTTCCCATTCCACCTAAACCATGTAGAACCACACCAATTCCCTCTTACTGGCAAGCCAACAGCATGATGCGTCGCCTTTCCACGAAACGACAATCGCAACGACCAAGACCCTTGGCCATACTTGGCTATGCCTCCGAAACCAATTGCCCGGTACACACGACCAAAGAATCCAACTCAGCCTATACGGCGATGATTCCCCGGAACTAAATCCCCTATACAGGTATAGCAACCTGTGGGTGGTATTTGCTATGCGTAAACACGGACGCGGGTTCAGTCAAATACCCCACAACACTAGATGGTGCACTAAATTGTTCCGCGAGGAAAAGGAGAAAAACCAAACACACTGGATTAATCCTTCACAACGATTGCCAGGAAAATAAAACGCACGAGTTTCCCTATTAAATATTTGAAATTTTCTTTATTAGTTAGTTCTATTAATCATCACAACCGATATGCTTTTATATTAACCCGCGGTACATTTAGCTTATGGGCTCCTCGATAGTATAGTGGTTAGTATACCCGCCTGTCATTCGGGAGACCGGGGTTCGATTCACCGTCGGGGAGCCTCTGGCGCAAGACTAATGACCTTGCCCAGAAAAAATAAATCATTATGGAAAATTGAACAAGCCTCAGGACTTGCTAAATAAGGCTAAGACCGGTTCCCGGTTGAAGTGCCGATGATGATGATGATGATGATGATGACATTTAGCTTATCTGATTTTAACACTTGCTGGTGATAGGAGGTTATATATCGCACAAAAAAACCCGAAGATACTCCAATACTGGTGAAACATTGGAAAGAAAACACGCACCGGGCTAAAAGGTGTACTCGATTACAAACTCGACTTTGTATATTATGGAAAACCTCAATAGGCGCGTATAGTGCGTGTGCACTCTTGTGACGATGATATCTGACTCCAATGTAATATACATCCATCAGTTCGACGCCCGCGAATTTCATCGATAGGGGAGGATTGTGTATGTGTGCGTATAGGACCCTTCAGCCTGCATATCGGCAACGACGAAAATGCCCTAAATAAACATGGGCTGGTGTAATGAATTGGTATTATAGAGATATGCGATAGCGAAGTCGCCGAAGGGAGAAATAGGTTTCTGTGTCTTAAATAAACAGAAACGCTATTTCGAGGGCCATAAATCTTTGATGACATGCGCCTGAGAACGGAATAGGTTTTTGCTTTAAGATACACAAAAACGCAATTTCAAGGGTCACGATGATATGCACATCGTGTTTGTTTATTTAACAGGCCGGAGCATCGTTAGGCATGATCTGGGGTATGATTGTCTAACGTCAATCATATTAGTGCATGATCGGTAGATAACCGACAAAGGAAAGTGTTGCGAACCTTGGGATTGGGGCAATAAATGGATATGAACCGTAGCAAGAAACCATCGGCTACAGCTATGTCAACAATTACGCTGGCCAGCTAGTATTTATCTATTATAATTGCTGACAAACCGAGCCGATGGAGATATGGTACGGTTCATAAACAGAAAAATTCAATGTGATGCATGCCTTAATGAGGTTTAACTTTCAGGTGAAAGTTATTTGAAAGACAGCTTAAGCTGCTCGAATGCAGGTAAGTATTATGGCTTTGGAAGATGGTTAATTTACGAGGATTGGCGGTTCTTTGGGAATGTATTAAAGAACCGCCACAAACCCTTCTCAAAGTTCCTAGTAAATGGCAGTGAGTTGATTTTAGCTATGATTCCACTGCCACGACGCGACGAACTTTTCCTCGCCAGTAATTAGTCAGTCGAGTCATAACCATCCCCGAGACAGACTTCTTTACTAACCCCCAGCGGACCATAGACGAGAAACCCGTTTCGGAATAATATACCAGAAGTTAAAGGCTGTCGCTCATCTTACCTGGTGAATGTTCGGAGTTTCAAAGTAACCATAGACCTTTAGGTTAGTTTATCCGCCTGTCACGCGGGAGACCGGGGTTCGATTCCCCGTCGGGGAGCCTCTGGCTCAAAACTAATGACCTTGCCCGGAAAAAACAAATCATTATGGAAAATTTAACAATGCCTCAGGACTTGCTTAAATAAGGCCAAGACCGGTTCCCGGTTGTAGTGCCGATGATGATGATGATGATAGACCTTTTTATATTAACTGGACATACTAACGATAACTACGACACGTGAAATCGCGAATGTCAAACACCAATGCAAACCATATTCCCGTGCTAATATCAATTACTATCAAAACAATGTGCCAAGAAACTAGAGAACTATGTATCTAAGTGCTTAGTGTAGTAATTCAAAACAAAAAGTAAACGTTTTTAAGATCATATTGGTGCGTTGATTTTCTCCTTCCATACATTAACATTAACATGTAACATTAAAAACCAGTTGCTGAAACAATAAAAATCATGAATAATTATCAACATCAGTGTGTCTCATTGTATTTTTCTTCTCATGCAGTATTTCTTCGATTAGTTGGTGGACAGTGTTCGACGCAACTTTAGATTGTTGGGGAATAGGAGTTAACCAGCGCCCCTGCCGGCGCACACGAACCTACCCCACAGAACCACCTGCAGACAAGCCACAAGCTTCACAGGTAACAAGCAAATGTAAACAAATGTTTGTATGAATAAAGGAAGAAAAGAAAAGAAATGATTCTGCAGGAAAATTTAAGTGTAAAGGTTGTAAGGTCACGACCACATTTTCACTGATCTAAAGCGATCAGAAACAACTAAACGGTCAATTATAATCAAAAGTAGTCACGAACTAAATAGAACTTTAAAGAAGACGGATGCCCTAATATAATTATTCATGACGCGCCAAACGAGGGCGACGTAATTACACGATAGTACACGTAGGACGCTTTCTATTCAAAGCAGTCTTTTAGGAAATAGGTCAAAACACATCCTCTTAGCATTCACGAAGATACATCATAAAACGCCATCCTACGCACAGCCCTCTTGGCGAAGTAGGAAGCGTCCCTGCCAAGAAAGAAACCAAACTAGACCAAATCAATAGATACATTAAAAGTACGTTACTGCATACACTGCAGATGTGTGCTCCATATACATCGACCAACCAACTCTTCCAAACCGCATCCTTTGGAATCCGCAGTGAACAACTTCATTTGGTGAGAAATGTGGTAATGATCAGGTGAAGGGAAGAAAGTGAAAATCGTGAAAGAAATAAGAAACGACACGCATCGCACAAGAATATGCTCATTACTTTAATGGACATTCAATCCTAGGTAGAAGTAGGTTACCGAAGGATCTGCTCACATCATGGTGTACATTTTTCTTTCCCTACTTTATTTTTTCTGGGCCTTTTTTCTTTACCTCATTATCCTTTGAATGCCAAAAGCACGCACACTCTCGCCACCAATAGATGTTCGAAAGACTATAAAACTAGTCGAAACTCCATGAACAAAACCCAGGATTCTTGCATAACTATTCCGCAGCATTAATGTGAATATAAAACACTCCCATTCTTCCTTAGTGCCCCTTTGGTCCTGTTTCCCCCCAGACACCATTCAAGTTAAGAGGTCAAATTCAATTGATTCCTTTTTTCTCTTTTTTATTGAAAAGGAATTAAAAGTGAAAGAGAATAACGAACAAGTGAAGGACTCCTTGCAACCGGTCACAAATGAATTATCTTGCGAATACCGGGGCAAGAAAAACCAAAAAGGACTTCTCGCGGGATGAGGATTAAATAAACACTTCTTCGGTTGGAAATTTTTATGATTTCTTTTATTATTTTTCTACAAAAATTCTTATACATTTCTTTCGTTGTGTTGACCAATGAAATTCGCGTTTGATTTTGAATTCAAATCTATTCTTCCTTTCACGAATATTTTTTATTTAATTTAATTTCTCTTCTTCTATATCATTTCGAATTTCAGTTGTTCTGCCTGTTTAGACTGCCTTTGCTAGGATAAATCAAAGGATATCTCAGAAGAGGAAAACGGTTTAGGGTGGAGGTCTAGAAAAAGTTTGTCGTTGCTTCGAAGCGAATCGAAAAGTTATTTTCTTGGCTGTGGGCTCCTTCGTTTCATAAAACTACAAGTAAGTGAAGAATAAGTTCTTAATATTCGGTTGCGGCTATGTCAAGCAGAAAATTGTTGTTTGGGGGGGAAATAAGAGCCTCAATCAAAAAGTTTGATCTCAATGATTTACAAGAATAACGATAATGGAAGGTTTTTAGTAATTATTTTCCTGCGGCACCCTTTTTTTTTTTTTTGATTTGACGCAGTTTTATGAGGTTGGAAGTTCAGAAACAAACCTCTTGATTGCATTGCAAGGGATAAAGCTGTGAGTGGATCCGTATGCAGGGGGATAATTATTTTTGAAAAATAACTGAAAAACAAGAAACATTTCCTGGATACATTAGAATCTCAAGAGTTATGACTTTTGCAACATCGTTTTATATTCTGTGTTGTTATGAGAAAGTTTAATTTAGAAACTCTGTAAAGTGGACAAAATATCTGGTCAATTAAATGGGTTGGTGGATCAATAAGTCCATGTTTACTGTTTTTAATTTTTGAAAGCTGTACTGGTACTTTCAACTACTATCTGTCACTGTATTATAGTCGTTGTGTATGACAGATAATGGCTAGAATTTTACGTCTTCACTATTTCTCGAGTCATGTGTTTAAAGACAACATTTCAAACACCACCAATTCACAGGATTTCTCATTTTTAGTCGCCCCAACGTATTCGAAAATCGGTCGATTTGGGTGAAATGTTATACGTTGCCACTTTGAAGATAACTTCGTAATACCTTTCGGTATGGACCATAAAAGGAGGACGTGGTGTTCCTGAACTCATTTCTAATCATTTGGGTTCTGCTCGTGCTACTCTGGCCTTCGCCTTGGTGATTCTCAACTCTGGCCAATCAATTCCACCTCGATCTCGGGTGATACGGGTTCTCTGCTCTTCGTCGGTATGGCTTGATAGTTGCTATTGGATCAATCCGTCGAAACGAGTTGACAATGTACTTAATTCTTATAAGAGGCTTCGAGGCGGTAAAGGCCCCTTGTTAACAATAAATAAATAAATTATCCCGCAGAAGATCACAAGACAGATAAAAAAGAATTATTAACTTTTTGTTTTTCTGTGTAGGGCCATTTCAATGGAGCGAGAATTTCGCTTTGATTTGTGTAACATTCGCGGCTTGAGATGCAATTTCTCTTCTAAGTCTGCCCACGTGACTAACCAGAAACCAAATATCCTTGCACTTAGCGAAACCCAGGTAATTACTAATACAGATATTTCCGGTTTTGATCTACCTGGATATAACTTAATGCCTCTGTTCTTTCCACATCGTGGTATAGCCACATACATACGAAATGATATTGCTTATCACCTTCTCCCACAATATGGGCTCTCCTTCTCTCTCAACCCAGAATTTAATTTCTCTTGGCTAAAACTTCACTTTCATAATCATATCATACATTATTGCTTTCTTTACTGGGCCCCAAACTTGGATAGAAACGCATCCTTTAACGAATTTGATGTTCTGTCTGATTCTATCGATAGGATCTTGACCCTATATCCGCACACTGAAATCGTTATTGCAAGTGATTTTAATGTGCATAACTCTCAGTGCAGTCGTCACTCCGGACACACAACATCTGATGGTCAATATGTCCAGCTTTTTGCTCATTCAAATAATTTAACTCAACTTGTCAATGAGCTAACACGGGTACCAGACATATATGGTCATTTCGCCAACACACTGGACCTGTTTCTCACCACCCACCCAAACAAATACCCAATTGAAGTTTCTTCGCTCTTGGGCACTTCAGACCACTATGTCGTGTCAGCTAAATTTTCTCTAACCAACAGTAACGTTAATGAGAAGGCTCTCAAAAGTATGGTTCTATGAGAAAGCCAACTGTGAAGGTCTGAACGACTTTTTTGGGAGATTAAATTGGTCGTTATTTTTCCTCCATAACGATGTTGACTCTATAGCGGACACATTGATAGACACGATTCTACTTGGCATGCGGACCTTTATTCCACACAGAGTAAAGGGTATCTAACGCAAGAGAAATATGTGGTTCGATTTCGGGTGCAGAGAAGCCATTAAGACTAAAGAGCTGAGCTTCCGGTTGTATAAATCAAACAATACTGAGTAAAACCGAAAAAGATTTAAGAGAGCTAGAAATGACTGCATTGCGTATATTCAACGCCCCAAGTTCTTGCATGAACAGAGAGTGAGACAAAAAATATTACGCTCTCCCACTGTCGCAGCGTGCTTGAACTAGTTAGTTCAAGCCATTAAATAATTTAATTACTTTTCTGTTATTCATCATCATCATCGGCACTACAACCGGGAACCGGTCTTGGCCTTATTTAGCAAGGCCTGAGGCTTGTTAAATTTTCCATAATGATTTGTTTTTTTCCGGGCAAGGTCATTAGTCTTGCGCCGGAGGCTCCCCGACGGGGAATCGAACCCCGGCCTCCCGTGTTTTCTGTTATTAGTTGTTATAATTTATAATTTATTTTTGTTATTAATTGTTAGGCAGCACTTTTTATCTTCGTTATTGCCATTTTTGTTATTTAGTTTTAGTTGTCATGGTTTTGCATTATGCAAATTAGTTAGTTTTTCGTTTGTCGATTCGTTATTCTATTGAATTGTATTCGTTTTCTCGTATCATTATAAAACATTTAGTTTCGTTCGTTTATTAAAAATATTAGTTTTCGTTCGTGAAGATCGTTATTAGTTGTTCGTTATTTTGTCTGAATTTAAATAAATATTTTTGTGAATCTTATTTGATTTGAATCGCACGCTCGTTTTCATTTAAAAACATTGTTTGTCAAAGTGCCCGCTAAACGAACCGGAATTATACACCAACAGGTAGTAGAAACTTCTGGGCACTTGTGAAGAACATATTATACAAAATTCGGTCTCCTCATCCATTCCTTCGCTTATAGTCGATGACAAACCAGTCACCACTGCAATAGAGAAGTCGAATCTAGTTGCTGCACATTTTGCAGCCAACTCAACGCTGCCCGATACCATCTCAGTTCTACCGCTTGAGCATAACCAGCTCACCATGAGCCAGATTTGCTTCCGAACGCGTACTGTTGCAGTACAGCAACATGAGCAATCAACAATCAATTTAAATGTTGTATGGTTAGATCCAATATCTAACCAACTCGGTTACAGCCTGTAGCAAGATAAGATTCTTCAGAGGCGTACTATCATCTAATAGCGTTACAACATACCAGAGGCCAACAAGTCATATTACCACTTATAATTGGTAGAACTCTACACATTAATGCCTGAAAACTCAGATCTTATCGAATGGATTTACATTAAATAATTATACATCTCCCAATAAATTTGGTAGCTGATATAAATCCGATATTCATCAACATCAACATCAGTGCCAACAAGAACACCAATAACAATATCTAATCCAACAACCTGATGACGATGAACTACCCCAACGATTATCGGCATCTGCTCTTCAGCGTTTTCGAAAGAGACAGACTCTGGTTGTTGACCTCAACTACGGTTCAATAAGACAAGGTGGGGAAACCTGTTGTTTGGAATGATGAACCGGTGTTTTCAATCAAAAAGAGTTCGAATTTGCTGTTGCGGTGCGGAGGAATGTTCGGCATTTTATTTTGTGTACAGTGCTAAATGTCGAAAGGAGGTGAAATTTTACTCTAATAAAATAAAATGTTTGAAATACAACAAAATTAACATTTTTGCTTTTCTTCCGAGTACCACTCGTACGAAAACACGTACTGTTGCCCGAACACCCAAGGAGCTAAACGCACACAAATTCGCTGGTCCGGATGGCATTCCCCTAATTCTCTTGAAGAAATGTTCGTCTTCACTTGCTAAACCAATTCCCAAAAAGGGTGACAAATCATCCCTTTGTTCTTATCGACCCATAGCACTAACTTCTATTCTCTCGAAGGTAATGGAATCTCTTATCAACCGTCAACTTTCGAAATATCTAGAATCAAATGACCTCGTCAATGACCGCCAATATGGTTTTCGTAGCAACAGGTCCACAGGAGATCTGATACCTAACCGAAAAGTGGAGCCATTCCATCCACTACCTCGGTGAAAGTACGGTAGTCGCATTGGATATTTCAAAAGCCTTCGACAGAGTTTGGCATCCAGCCCTTTTGTCAAAATTGCATTCATATTGAGTGGACAATTCCCTGATCCAATGGATAAGAGACTATCTTTCTGGCCGTTCCATCCAAGTGGTTCTTGATGGTGTCAAATCTGTCTTCCATCAAATTAATGCAGGTGTTCCCCAGGGTTCTGTACTCTCACCCACTCTCTTCCTGATCTTTATAAATGATCTCTCGTCAATTACTCACAACCCAATTCACTCGTTTGCTGATGATAGCACGTTGAGTTTCTCATACTCATACGGACCTTCCCGTCCAAACTTTTCGAACGTCACTACCAACCAGTGGGGATTATCTAACCGAGTAGAATTCAATGCCCTAAAAACTCAGTGCCGCTTCTTGTCGTCAAAGGTGAACCCCAAAGTAAATATACTGTCTATGAACGGCACTTGCATCGATGAAGCCAAGGAATTATCAATCCTCGGCACTCGAATTAATTCGACTCTTAACTGGAATGACCACATATTTGAAGGTCCGAAAAGTGCAGCCAAATGTATGGGGTTCCTTAAGAGATGCAAAAGATACTTCACTCCATCAAACCTGGCCACCATTTACAAGGCGTATATTCGTTCAAAAATGGAGTTCAACTCCCATATTTGGTTAGCTGCATCCAAAACTGCACTACATGTGCTTGACGGGATGCAAAAACGAGCAGTGAAACTTATTGGAGACCCAGCTGTGAGTCGATCAATTCCGTCGTTAGAACACAGGCGTACGTATCCTGCCTATCTCTTTTCTATAGGTATTACCACGGTCGTTGCTTAACTGAGCTCTATGAATGTGTTCCGCTCCTTCAGACATTTTCCCGCGATACCCGTCAATCTTTGAATGCGCATCAGTTCACGTTGAAAGTGGACTTTAGGCGCACAAATAAACATAGAGAGTCATTCTTTAGCCGAACCACAAGAATGTGCAATGTTCTGCCTGATCATCTGTTTCCTCGTCGTTGTGATGTCCAGACATTCAAGACCAATATACATCGACACCTCCTTTCCCCATCCACCACCTCTCCATCCGGTCGCACTGTGCTCTGACTTTTAAGGGTACTGTGGGGTAGAAGTATGATGTGCCAAACACTGGCACGCGGTTCACTCCTATCCCCATCATATTACGCGAACACTGTTCTTGGCGATGCACTCAGTTGTCCTGCTGCTTGATGCAACTGTTCCCAGGCAAAGATAATAAAACAATTGATCACGGGGATTAGACTTTTATTTTTGTATTTGTTTTAATTAATTCTAACACTGTTTGATGAGGAGACAAAAATATACAACTTGTAATACATTCGGTGTAACGTTTATGTATGGACTAAATCTTTTTAATTTAATGTAGTTTAGCCGAATTAATTTGAAAGGATACAATTAAAAGCTTGCATTTGCACCACGGATAACCAATCGAGATCGTCTTTACGTTTTTACTCTCTCATGCACCCCGCCGTCAACGTGTGGTGAACACTTCGGTTAATTGGATAGTCGACGAACAAGGGGAATGAGAGAACAGAAACACAATGTGTAATGAGCTCGGGGTGGGTTTGGTTGTGTGTGCATGATTCAATGCAGCTCTGAGGATAACCCAGTGACCTAATTCGGTGAATATGGTGATCTCAAAGTGCATTGAACTGTAGGAAGACAGAACTGTGAAGGAGAGGAAAATTTAGCTGGTGCTATTCACCTGTGAAAAGAGATCATTGATCCCCAGCGGATAGAGTGTCTGGGGAAAGTCGATAGGACGCTACATCAGCTAGGGAAATATTATCGTGGGGAAAACGCTAAGAAATGCGGTAATTACCCAAGCCATTGGATGATGATGCAACCGCGTCGTTTGATTCCACTTGGGTGTTGCTAACCAATATGAATGCGATTTCCGGTAGAAATCTCATGGTTAGGGCAATGGAGTTGCCGTATGGCAGAAAGGTTGCTGAATCCAATTATGCATTATCTGCATAGAATAATGAATTCAGCTATACGTACATTTGGGAAATATGATATTTCAGGTGAATAGCTTGAACTGTGGGATAGGGGTTGATGTGACGCGCTGTTAGCGGTCGAAATTAGGTCAGGATTGTGGATTGGTTCTCCATGTAATATAGAGAACCCCCACAGTACTTCAAAATCCCCCTTTGTGCGCGCGTTAGTATAAAAAAAAATAACATACTCGAGCACAAGGTTAAAAAGACATGGTGGGGGCCGTCGCTCTGTTTTAGTCCGTCGCGGATTTCAAATTGTTCTGAGAGGTGGTTTTCTATTCCAACTCGCCCTTTGTTTTCGTTCATGCAAATTTGAATGAGGGTGGCATATTTTTTCGGGATTCCCAACTACAAAATGGTACAGTCTTTGCCTTGCGACTAAGTCGTAGGCTTTTTTATAGCCCACGAACGGTTGGTGAACCGTCTGTCCGTATTCCCACTTCTATTCCAGCAGTTGCCTTATTGTGAACATTTGGTCGCTTGTTGACCGGTTCCTACGGAATCCGCACTGGTAGTCTCCCAGTATTTCTTCTTCGTACGGTGTGATTTTCGCTGGTATGACATTTGTAAGTATTTTGAATGTGGTTGGGAGCAATGATATTCCTCGGTAGTTCTCGCATATCAGTTCTGTCGCCCTTTTCAAAAATGGGGATGACTATTGAGGTTTTCCCTTCTTCCGGAGGGACGTTGTGGCGATTCTCCTGAACGCCACCACCCATCTTCCCATCATATCAGGTAAAAACCCATCTTGGGCATATAACCTAAATTAAAAAACAAGTACCGTGGCAGTTCCATTGAACGTCCATTGAATGTACCTTACAGGTACAGGGGGTAACAGTGTCCTAAAAAACACTATGGCATGTACTTACCTTCTGTGCTGTACCTGTGAAATTGAAAAAAAAAAACCATGAAGCATTGGTTCACGCTGACATGAAACTCGCATCAGCAACAAGTAATAATGCCGTAAAAGCAATTTGGTCGCACTATCCGCAAATCAACATTTGCCAGTCATATCGGTCGCCGATCATCCGACCAACCGGAGCACGGGCACCAACACAGCATGTCCCTAATAGCCAGCTCGGTACAACATTATGTAACCAACATAATCCCTGAGCTTAACCAGGCACACAAAAAGAATAAATTGTCCATGCATGTTCATGGCAGGCCAAGTACACAGAGGCAGCGGTCGATCGAATCGATCGGCATTGGCATACCCTTCCAAGGGGACACCTTAAAACCAAACAAAACGCTATACACCATACCGCCCTGTCGCAAACTTTTTCGGCAGGGAGTCCTGCTCGAAGTTGTTGGCTGTCTGTAGACATCTACAGCAGAACGGCGCAGATGTTGTACGCCGCTATATCACTAAGTAAACATCTCAACCCCTTTTCTTTCGTTGAGATACTCGCACCTGTGTGGAGGGACCTTTGCTGCGTCTGCATACTGGCGGACGCACACGATGAGCAGCAAAGCTACCATCGTGTGTGCATTTCAACCCTTTTGCGTTGAACCAAAACGCAAAAGGGATATCTTACCATATTTGGTCATCGAGGCGATGATCGAATGCGTCGTATATTATCGCCTCGATGAACTAAAGAATAAATTTCAAGTAGTCTGGATATCTTTGGAAGGGAGTCGAAGTTTTACCACGGTGCCGTGCGGACGTAAGCTTGAGTGACGATTTCATGTAATACAGCCGAACTATCTTTTATGGTTCACTGAGTGTCATAGTTCTAAAACGTATTCAAATTATATACGGACGTTAAGTTTAAGTGATAATTTTATGTAATACAGCTGAACTATCTTTTATGTTTCACTGAGTGTCATAGTTCTAAAACGCATTCAAATTATATGCGGACGTTAAGTTTAAGTGATAATCTCATGTAATATATCCGAACTATCTTTTATGTTTTTACTAAGTGCCGTAGTTAATAACCGTCATATAAGATCACATTTGGACCAAAATTAAAGTTATAGTCGCAGTGGATAAATAAGACCCAGCCTTAAGTTTTCGATGTATAGTGCTGTATTTTTACTTGGTTAACGTGTGAATAAAGATACTAGTGAACTAAAAACAAGACGAACTACATGAGCTTTATTTTATGCGTCTATGGATAATAACAATTAAGTTGGGAAGTCGTAGTGAACCTGTGCCCCTGTAACATATTACTAAAAGACATGCATAGATCCCATAACTTCCTTATCCCATATTGTTTTAATGAGTTGGTGGATCTTTCGAGCGGTTGCCATGATTCACAAGCTCTGCCGGTATACACTCGACTCCGGGAGACTTGTTGTTTGTCAATCGA
Organism: Microdon myrmicae; assembly: GCA_963931805.1. NCBI lineage: Eukaryota > Metazoa > Arthropoda > Insecta > Diptera > Syrphidae > Microdon > Microdon myrmicae. The sequence goes on along the minus strand of OZ007496.1, from coordinate 16,025,321 downwards.
TTTATTGCATCTACAACTTCGGTGAAAGAGGGCTCTGGGATCTGAGGCTCACCTGTATGTAGGTCTGGTGCGTTCATTTGTGGTTGATGTGTGCGCACATTAAGCAGGTTTTCAAAGTACTGCATCCATCTTGTCACGATATTGTTTGTTTCTGTCACCAGACAGCCCTTTTTGTCTCGAATTATTCTGGCCCTCCCTCGGTAGCCATTTCTAATTGAGTTTATGCCGACATACATACCTCTGATGTTCTTTGCTATGGAATTTTTTAGTATTTTTTTCGATCCAAGTCTTCTCCCATTCTTCGCATTCTTCTCTCGAGTCTTCTTCGCATTTTTTGCGTTTGAAAAGTGTCGTTGTCTCTTTTCGAATCGCCGCGTATCTTTCTGCGTTGACTTCACCATTTCTTTCTAACTAGATCACTCTGAGGCGTTTACGTTCTTCGATCTTCGCCTTGCACTCATCGTCAAACCAAGGTTTGTAGATAATTGTTTTCTTAAATCCTAATAACTTTTGGGCTGTTTGTTTGATTATGTCTCTGATCGATGTTCGTTTAGTGCCCACACTATTGGCTTCGTCTTCCTCACTGCTCCCATTCTCTACGATGCTAAAACTCTTCGTTAGTTTGACTTGATATTCAGCCCTATTACGAAGGTCTTTTAGTTTATCTATGTCGAATTTTTCGCTCGTCAGCAGAAGATGATCGGAGTCGCAACAAGCTCCTCTATATGATCTTACATCAAGGATATTCGAGTGGTGTGTTTTGTCTATGAGGAAGTGGTCTATTTGGTTACACGTTACGCCGTCGGGTGATATCCAAGTGTCCTTATGGATTTGCTTGTGGTTGAACATCGTACTTTTCACTACCAGATCTTTTGACGTTGCGAACGTAATAATTCGAATTCCATTATCATTTGAAACGTCGTGTAAGCTTTCTTTACCTATAGTTGATTGGAAGATATCTTCCTTTCCAATTTTCGCATTCAGGTCCTCGAGGAGGATTTTAACATCGAAAAGGATCTATAGACCATTCAAATATGTATTAGCTAACTATGCAGGGCCCATTGGCGTCATGCGTGGGAGAGGTAGAATGCGAAAACCCTAAAGAGTTAACACATCGTACAATAAGTCCCGTTTAACTCAGAGATGGTGTCTGTAATGAAAATTCGTTATGGCTTTAAAAAAAAGCATCAATCTTCAACCGATATGTGTCACAATTTCATCACAATCAGACCATAACGTAGCGCGTTAGAGTAAAATAAGTGACGCTTTTATGCACTTTTACTTGGGTGTGTTAATTAAACACAAATTAATCAACACAGAAAAATGTAATCCCATTATTCTAGGGGGAGTCCCAAATATGTAATTGTTTGCGAGTGGCAGTTTTTGCATGTAACAGCTTTTCTCGCTTCCAAACGTGAGCTGAATGAAGTCAACAAATTTATTTATAATATCAAAAATAAGTGATCTAATTACTTTCATGTTCACTGATTTACCGAAATTGCCTTAATCGAAACCCGTCCCCCATTACAATAAAAACTTCATCCCGTCTGAAAAAGCAAAACATTTCCCACGAGATTAAGCTTTAATAGGAAAACAAATGAATTTAATTTAGTTTTCACATTTCGCAGGCCTTCAGTATCCCACGCTATGAGACACAATTGATATAAAAATTGCCCTATCTCCAACGCAAACGGCGCACAAGATTTATTCACCCTTCGCAATTAAATTCAATTTAAATTCCGGACAGTTTGGCTTCTTGACAGGATATAAAATCAAAATCCCCCCAAACAAATTGGTGAAAAACAACGAAACACTTTCCCCATCAATAAATCAATTTCCCAATACAAAGAGATTTTTAATCACATCACAACAGGACGAAAAATATAATCGAGCGGCAAAGAGAGGAAATATGGAAAATATTCCGAAAATATTTATGCGCGGTCTTCGAATGCGAACGGCAGGAAACAGAAAGTAAAAGAGTCCTCAATATTCTCCATGGAATTTCGTCCACTCCTTCCCTGCCCCACCAGTACGACCGCAGCAAGCATAACTGTTCAACAATCCGATTGTGGCTGTGTACCCTATCAGGCCGACAGCTTTCCATTCAAGGATTACGTATCTTTCAACCCGGGAATGTAAAATAAATTTTGTAAACCTTTTAAAAAAAAAAATGCAGCAATAAGAAAAGAGCAGGTCCTAGAGAAAAGATAGGACAACGATAAGAAGAACCAAGAAGAATTTGAAAGCTTAAACTGCGGCGCCGACACAACGTCGGCGACAGGGACAATGAGGACAACTTCGCAAACGATTGGTCTTATTTGGCTTTCCACTTATTATCCCTTTTAAATCGATTTAAATACTCTCTGTTGTTTCTGGTATGTGGTTTCAATGCTACCGAAAGATATGAAAGACACAAATTCTGGCTCGCAGGACTAAAAGGGTGTTTGACACACTTTAAACTAACCACCCACTTCTGCCACCTCCATGACGAATGTGTGTGCAGGGATCCGAATGGGTTTCGGCGAAGGAAATAAAGTTATCCAAAGAGTGTACGTTTTCAGTTAAGAAATATAAACCGCTCCTGCCACACAGGACTCTGTGAATAGCAGTATGAATATGATTCCATACATACAAGCGTACATGTACATGCGTGTACTCATATATGGTCGGTCGCTTGAGGATATTTGCATATAAATCAAAACTCATTGCTATTGATGTACACATAGAGAGCGTCTATTGTATGCGGATATTGTATAAGTAAAATGTATGTTGAGTCCATTCACTAGATGTGTGTACATGCCCAGATTTTCCATAATGCCAAATACCGTTAGAGAAAATATTTCGGCATTCATCGCAAAGGATGTGAATCTGAACGAGGATGGTGCTCTGAAGTCATCAAAGTCCGGAAATTGGGTGCTGAAAATCGACAACAAAACCTCCTCATACTCCCATCATGTTTATCCTGTTTTGTTGGTCTTCAATTTATTTTTCGGAACGAGTGTTTAAAGTGAATCCTTCTCTATTCCGTCACGTACGAATCGCAGGTTTAAAACTAGGTTAATAGAGAAGCAATTAAATGTTGAATTGACTACAACTCTTCATGGTTATGTCAGTGGATTCGATGTCCCTCGTGAATACAGTGTCCTTATACCGACTGACTTTGAAGAACATACCAAAGAGTTAAATCATTAACACACAAATTTAAAGCAGTGAGAGCGAAATATAAGTAAATTTATGGCCTCGAGGAAGTTTAGACACGATTTTCACAGATTAAGTGGACATCATTCGCAAGGGTAAGGCAAATACGAAATACTCTTGGAAAGGATTATGCAAACACGAAATTAATTGGAGAGAAGCTCCTACTGAACAATGTTCCACTCTAGAATTCTTCTGAATAAGGAGCAACACACGACGACGTTTGGACGGTTGTTCCATTTTGAATACTGAATCAATGTTATTGGTGTTTAATGAATCAACGAACTAAAACTGAATGAAGAACTCTGATGGCTAGTTTACCTTTCAATTCGCTACTGTTGATGCTTTTGTTCAGTATTAATATATTTGAAAAATAATTGCGTTTTTTAAAGGTTACTAAGCCTGCCAAATGGTTGTTAACCGTCTAGTGAGCGAAAACGTCACACACAACATCAATCTTTTTGAAGGCTTTTAATGGAGAGTGTAGTGCTCCCGAAGCCCTACTGTGGGGTTATCCTCCCACAACCCCAATGCACATGACCCATCATCACATTTGCCTATACATTACACACCCAATATCCCATCTCCCAATATACATATCCCATCCCACAACCCGAATATGACGATTCCAAAAATCGTCATTTTATCTACATAGCAGCTGCAATAGCAGTTGTCCAATATAACGATTCCAGAATCGTTACCAAGCAAACATAGCAAATGCTAAAAGTGACGATTCTGAAATCAAAACGGGCAACCAGCAGCTGCTAAGAAGAACAAATTCCGGAATCACAAGCCAAAAACCAAAATCGAACAACCGTAGCAGCTGCTCGATTGTGATTGGCCAAACTCCTGTGTTTTCGGGTTTCAGATACCTAGAGAGGAAGTAGACCCTTTTTTCAGGTTCAATTTCCTTCAACGAAAGAAAACCCAAAAGAGAGAATTTGTACTTTTTGCAGAGAGTCGAGTAATAACCACCGCAGAAGTCACTCGAGTTTGATCCTTCACGTATGGAGGAATAACCATAAAAGGAAAAGGTCTAGTTTCAACCACAGGCTCGCGACAAATAGAAACTTCGTTTATCAAAATTAAAAAGAAAGAGTTTATTTTCCGACAGTTAATAGAAAGAGAGTTTTGTTTTTTTCAACAGTAATAAATGAATTTTAAATGGAAAAGGAGTTTGTTTAGATTCGTAGATAAAATAGCCCACGCTCTTCCCTAGGTCGAGACGAGGAAGCACGGCCGTCGGGTAAGACAATATAACAGTTGGTGGCAGCGGTGGGATCCTTACCGGTGGTTTGCGAGTGGAAAGTGTTCAAAGTGAAAAAAAAAATTTTGATTAAAAGTTCAAAGCAAACCACCGCGCCACAATATAACAATTGGTGGCAGGGGTGGGATCTCTTAGCGGTGGGATTCGGATATTACAAATTGTTTCTCGTGGATCATATAAACTATGGGACTTGTAATTTAGGGGTGATTAATGTGCAAAATGAAACTGTTGCTGACTCGGTGGGATTCGAAGCTTTAAACTCATCCATCAAGTGAAAAAAAAGAAAACAAAACCAAATTTTAAAGAAAAGAAGAAAAGGTGAAACCAAGAGAAAAATTAAAAGACAGAAATACGGACACAAATAAAAAAAAACAAAAAGTGAAAAAAAAACTAATATATAATAAATAAACGGTGAAACGAAGACAACAAAAAATTAAAAGACAGGAATATGAAAAATAAAGAAAGAAAAAAAAACAAATATATAATAAATAAACGGTAAAACGAAGACAGCCACTTAAAGACATAAATATGAAAAGAAGGCAAAACAAAAAGTGAAGAGAAAAAACATAACAATAAAATAATAAAAGTCTGCAGCAAAGACCAGTGCGATCCAACTTTAGGGCGGGAAGCCTACCTGGCATTACGAACAACAAAACCGTAAAACCGACAAGAAAAAAGGGAGAGAAGAAGGAAAGCGCGAGTTATGGTTTGTTGATATCCGTCGAAACAAAAGAAAAAGATTCACGACACCGAGGAAAAGACGACCAAAACCTCCTTTATACCAATCACTGTTACGTGCGGCTTCCGCCACCCCCATCAATTAATTGTTTTTAATATAATTTGTTTTAATGTAGTTTGATGGTAAGGTGGTGGAAGAATTGCACGATCCACATGTGAGTGTTCGAACACGGCCCGATTTGAGTGTGGATCGTGGGCGAGTTCGAATTCGGTCTTCTGAGTGGATGTCGATGGGGAGAGAGAAAGAAGCACCAGGAGGAATTTTCGATTCCGTTTGTTTTTGATTTTGTTTTTGTTGAATACGTTTTTAAATTCCGTTGTCAGTCGATTTTTAAGCAGTTGAACACTGTCCTTTTTGGAATTCCGTTGAGTGGATCTTTTTTTTTGTCGTCAAGGAGTTGATTCTGAAGTCGAAAGGAGGAGAAAAAAGTAAAAAGCCCGTGCCTTTGTTTTTTTTTTTTTTTTTGAAACGGAGAAAAAAGTAAAGTCTAAAATTAAAAGTTGTAAAAGTAAAGTTTGGAAAAGAACGAAATACTAAAAGCCCGTGTTTTGATCCGTCGAAGACGGAAGCAGGAGGGGAACACCCCATCGTTGTGGTGCGATTAAACACGCAGGAACACATTAGCTTCTCCACAAGATCACCATTTGGCGGTGCCCGACCTGGTAGCGAAAAGAGGAAGAACCGGGTTCAGAGGACGAACCAGAGGAAGAGCCAGACTCCACGCGGGACCAACCAGGTAACCCATTTTAAATAACTAAATATATGTGACATCACCGATGTTACGGCCACAATCACCCAGCCCAATAAAAAACATACCTCTTTGGAGCCAGTCTTCGCCACTAGCGGCGATACACGTCAAAAACATCCACTTAAAGGATGTGACACTACCTAAACAAAAACATTAGCCCATACTCGTACAACAAATGATCCCACATAAATGGATAGCAAGCAAATCGAACTAAACGTTCAATTTGCGCTAATCAATTAAACTCAAAGCAAATTGAACTAAACGTTCAAGCGCCATAAAACTTACTACATGTACGTTTATCGCCGACCGACACAAAGGATCCTAAATGCTCCTCGGCAAGATCCTTTGTTGAGTGTTCTTTTGTGTTTCCTCTTTCGATCCCAAATTTGGGAAAGACAAAGAAAGGAAAATCCTTTTATCTGCAGGATAAGAAAAGTTTTTGTCCGATGAAAAAACGGACATCGAGAGTGGGTTAAAAATCTTGAAAGGAGTTGAGTTTTGAATCTCGACCGAGACGGTGAGATAACGGGGAGTTGGTTTTCGAAAATTGAACGGGACGGTTGGTTGGTGGTGGTGAGTTAGTGTCCGGAACAGAATTAATAAGTTCAAGTGACGGTTTTATATAGTAGAAACGAATAAGTTAAAATTCTGCATACGTATAAAATTAATAAGTTCAAGTGACGGTTTTATATAGCAGAAAATAATAAGTTAAAATTCTGCATACGTAACGATATTAATAAGTTAAAGTTATGCCCATAGATAGGAATTAAGAATAAAAATTAGCTCAAATATAAAGCAAATAAATGAGTGTTTTATTAAAAGTGTGTGTGGTGTGCAAAGTGGGTGACAAAAAGCAACATTACACCGATAATTTAAAAACGCGGAGTCTTTCTTTTTCTTTTCTTTTATTTTATTGTCATTACAAGAGTTATTAGTATTACAATTGTTATCGTCTAGATTAATTACCTTATGGAGTTTGTCTTCTCCTATTTTCTTTACAATTCTCTTCTGGTTATAGTTTAGTTCTAATGTATCTTAGCTCTTATATAACTTGTTTAACATTCACTATTGCGTAGTTTACACTTTAATTGTTTTCTTTTATTCTACAGCATTTATTATCCTCCTTGCATCCTTTTATTACAATGGACTAATTGCGTAACTGATTACTTTACAATTCTCTTCCGGATATAGTTTATTTCTGATGTATCTTAATTTACATAACTTGTTTAACATTCACTAGTTCGTAGTTCGCACTCTGATTGTTTTCTTTCATCCAACAGCATTTATTGTTTTACCTTTCTCTCTCTTAACGACTTTTCTTAAAGATGTTATTCTACCTAGTACCGCACTATCTTCGAAACTCGGCTCTTTATTCACTAGCTTTGCCACTACTTTTCCGATCAAACTCTGACTCCGATTCCTTTTACGATTCCCCTCTCACTCCTGCCATGACCAACAGACTGCCTCCTAACTTCTTCCTACCACTTCTCGTCACCACGGGGTCAACCCCTCCCGATGACGATAATGCAATTACATTTCGCAGTGACCTAAGTTCCCCATTTTAACTTCAATTCATGTGCAATTAATTGCTTTTTCGTGATTTACCCATTACGATGAAATGTGCGATCAATTGCATTACCGTTCTGGGGGTTATCCGAGCTCATAAATGGATAGTCTTTTTTGATTTGAGTGTATCAATGACCCCATGTACCTCATCTTTATCCATGATGTCACTGACACACTCAACACGCGCCGTCCACATTCTGCAACAGGCAAACACAACGACGAATGCAGCAAACTACACACAAGAGGTATCATTAGTAAATTTCTGTATTATATGTTGTGGGTGTTATTAGTGGGGCGTCGACACGGACGCGGGTTTCACTAATATACCACTTATAGTTCTCCGAGGAAACAAAAACAGAAACCGCACAAGGTTATACGAGAGTGGAAAATAAATAAAATTCACGAACGTAATGTTTTAAATAAAGTTTTCTTTATTGCGAAAATTCGGATTCACATGAAAATGTTTTTCCACTTATTTTAGATATTTTTCTTATTATACATCACCGGCTCACATTAGGCACTATTAAATGACGAAAACCACTGAAAACTGTTTTAATTGAGTTATCCCTTAATAATTAACTTAAGCGATACTTGTGCAAGCTCGTACGCGACATCACGACTCCTATGACTCTACTCCTCGGTGGTAAAATCTGACTAATCCCATTGGAAGTCATTAGAGGGAAAAGAACCCCGAAAGAAATTGGAAAGGAGGCGGAGTTACACGATTAACTTGAAGTAGTTAATCGTGATTGGACCGGACGGGGTAGTCATACATTATGCATGTGTGGGTATGCCATGCATACGATCGTTCGGCGACCGTGTGGATGGCGGCACATCGCTAGTGCATTTTCTAAGAATGCAAATACTAGCATCTGGGGTGTGAAAAACCGAAACCGATGATTTGGTCATCCTAATGGAAGGCCATAAATCATCATTTCGGTTGCCGATGATTAAACATTGCAACGAGCATAGGGTGCAGCCATTGCCAGATGTTGTAAGTAAACATTTTCTGGCTGCATCGTGATCGTTGCTTGAATGCGGTCTCTGAACATGGGGACCGATAATTGGAAGCCAGCGATTGCTGGTAATCAGGGACATGTTTGGTTTGCGTCAGCAGAAACCTTGTCGGCGGTAGCAAATCACTAGGGGCAAATAGCCGCATGCATGTTATGCCGAGGGTAAACAAATACAACGAGTCACAAGGAACTCTTGTTGATTGTTGTTTCCATAGCTTAAGGCTATGGAAACGAGATGCCCTGGCAGAATGTATGCCTAAAGATAGGATTTCAGATGCCACGGCAATGTGATGATTTTGCCGTGGACTTATGCTTTTTATTTAGGAGATAATATACGCCTCGGGGGTGGATTTTCGATGCCACGGTAAGGTGATAAGCTTTGCCGTGGGCTTAATGTTTCTTAGGGAATATGGTCTGGCCGAGGGTAAGTTTTCGATGCCACGGCAAGGTGATAAGCTTTGCCGTGGATTTAATGTTTTCAGTGGTGGTGATGGAGAAAAAGGGGTTTGGAAGGAAATCCCCTACAGAATAGGTAAGCTGCCTAATAGAACTTCAAAACAGTTATCCGATTGGGTAACCGTAATAATTCCGGCGATTTGGCTGGGGGTAAATGCCGTAGCAAGGTTACGCAACCTTGCTGAATTTCGACCGAGAGGTAAGTCGTTCGCCTGGAAAGGTGGGGATCGAGCGATGCCTGGCTCTTCGGGCCCTGAAAAGCCCCACAATGTCCACCCAGAATTTAAACAAATTTGACTCCGTTTGCTGATGTGAACAAGATCAACAAAAGGCAAACGTTATTAAATTCATTAAGATAAGAAATAGATAAATTTATCAGAAATAGTAACACAAAGAGTCGCAACGCAGACTAGACATGAAAATATAAATATATAAATAATAACAAATACTTTCAGACGAAACACTAAATAGCAAAATATTTGCAACAATTTTAAATAACCGTTAATAGAATAATTCACCCAAAATAAGTTTAAGAAAAGTTTTTCTTTCCAAAATAAGTTTAAAAAGAGTTTTTTAAAATAATCTTAAGAAAAGTTTTTTTTTTCCAAAATAATTTTAACAAACGTTTTTTTCAAAATACGTTTAAGAAACGTTTTTCTTTCCAAAATAAGTTTAAAAAGAGTTTTTTCAAAAGAATTTGAAGAAAGGTTTTTTCCAACATAATTTTAAGAAAAGTTTTTTCAAAATACGTTTAAGAAATATTGTCTTTCCAAAATAAGTTTAAAAAGAGTTTTTTAAGAAAAGTTTCTCCAAAATAATTTTAACAAAAGTTTTTTTCAAAAGACGTTTAAGAAAAGCTTTTCTTTCCAAAATAAGTTTAAAATTTTAACAAACGTTTTTTCTTTCCAAAATAAATTTAAAAAGAGTCTTTCCCAGAATAATTTTAGGAAAGGTTGCTTTTCCAGAATAAATTTGGGAAGAGCTTCTTCTTTTCAGAACAATTTGAAGAAAGGAATTTCTATTATAATTATCCTCTCGGTTCTCTATGGCGTTTTGTCCCTTTTCCTCTCCACCTCCTCCTTTTCGTTACTCAGGGCCTGTAACGTCGCGAAATTCCGCGACCTTACAGTACCAGGCAGCCAGCTAGACAGACGGAAATCAATATCAGTCTATTAGAAAAGTTACCTCAGTATTCTTCTGAGAAGTCATTAGATCAGAATCTACCCAGAATGGATCTCAAAGTTAGGATATCCGATGTCTTCAACATCGTCCCAGTCTTCGATGGGAAACCATCAGAATTAAATAAATTTATTTCATGTGGAAATATTTTATTTAACTCTGTAAAAGACACCGATCATCCCACGTTCTTGGAGATCGTCAAAACACGGTTCGAGGGTCCTGCCTTTGAACTAATCCAATTCCACACACTGACTAATTGGGAAGCACTGAAAAGAAAACATCTAATCAGAATACATCTCCCGTCGGCGCGAACAACCCTGCATCAGAACTCGTTCCGTTACAGGGCGAGGAAGCTGTGGAACTACCTTCCCACGCGAGTGTTCCCGGAGCGTTACAACCTGCAACTGTTCAAAAAGAACTGCAACAGTTATTTGATGGCATCTCGGGGCGCCCACTCGGGGCTATAGGTTCGCCACTCCCGAGTCTCCTTCCTCCGCACATAACGAGTTAGTTTCCCTGAAACAACAGTTTATAGAAACCGTAAGGGAATTCAGTGCCAGAGTTGGGACAGCTCTGAGAAACCTGAACTCCGCTACGTACGTCATAACTAGTGATGAGATCTTTCGTAATAGAAGAGAATACCAAACCGGCAATACAGGTATTTGAGGACGGGTTAAAAGATGACCAACTCAAACTAATTGCCAAGGTCCATGGGGGAACAAACCTAAAACAATCAATAGCACATGCGGAAGCCCACGCTGCAGGTATAGACAGCACTTCACAAACGCATGATAAATTCCAGAGCAGATCCCCTAATCCTACTAAAATAGTCTGTCAAACTTGCGGTAAGTTAGGTCAATCGCAGGAAACATGCTACCGAAATATGAAACTCCCGAGATTTCAGAATAGGCAACCCATGAAAAACGAAGTACAGTACCTCACGTGTAGCTACTGTGGGAAACCTAATAACACACAAAGCGAATTTAGAACGCGGAACCCATTTAAGAAGAACACTGCAACTGCGGACAATCGTTTTGGTGAGAATTTAAGACCCGCAAATACTACGAGACACCATGACAACCAAGGTGTTCGATATTCAAACATCAAACAGGCAGAAGAATCGGGAAACGAGTTAATTCGGGAGGAGACGCGCGGCAAGTCCTCTCGATTGAATACCACGGCCGATATACACGTAACGACCCACTAAAGCTGGGATTTCACGTATCATTTTGTCCCGAACTCAAGGAACCAGCGATACGTCTCAGATTCAGTCCATCGGATAAAAGATATACAGCCCTTCTGTTCGATACCGGAGCCGACATAAGCCTCTTAAAATCACCTTGCTTAAGAAGTCAGGAAAAAGAAGATATGATCTACACAATATCTACTTTAACTGGTGAATCAGTGAAAACCCTGGGGACGGTAAGCGGTACCCTAGAGTTTAAAACCAAGGATCATATCCTTTGGATCATCCTTTCCACCTGCTTACCGAACAGATAAATCTGCCATATGACGGTATAATAGGAAATGACTTCTTATGCAAATACAAATGTGTGATTGATTGTAAGGAACACATTCTGAAAATTCCCATTTACAATAGTAGTTCGAACAATATAGAGGAAAGGGAATCATTGTCCACGGGTAATGATGGTGAGTATCGAGGAAAGACATACAGCTCTATGAACGGGGCACCGATCCTAAGCCGTAATGAGTCACTATGTGAATCACGATCCACCTACCCAGATCTTCAGTTGGATTCAAATAAAACACAAAACATACAAGACAATAAATTTAAACAGCATAGAAAGGGGATACCGAATAAAAATTATGTCGAAGTCCCAGCAGCCAGTAAGACTGAGGAACAGAAAGTCTCAGCAGATAATAAGACTGAGGAACAGAAAGTCCCAGCAGCCAATAAGACTGAGGAACAGAAAGTTCAGCAGATAGTAAGACTGAGGAACAGAAAGTCCCAGCAGCTAATAAGACTGAGGAACAGAAAGTCCCAGCAGAGCGTAAGACTAAAGTTAACTTATATACCAAAACACTACATATTCTTGACAACAGGTACAAGCACAAGATTAGACCTAAAACATTATTTCAATTACTTTTAAATCCATATTTTATACAATATAGCAATTGAGATTCATTTGTCTTGTTGAGTAGGTTTTTCCCAAGACTGCATTTCCGCCATGTAGACGAGAGCAGTTTTCAAAGGATATGATTGTCTCGTAAGAATTCAACTGGAGTTTATCTTACTAGTCCTACCGAGTGTACCGGAAGTACTTAACTGTGCTGCTTATAGCTGGCAATTCCTGGCTACAGGCGCTGTAAAGTGGCTGGGTTGGGTTCAATTCTATTTCAAGGAAATTCCAACGGGTCTCATTTTCTGACACACTCTTACTCGAATACAGCCCCTTTACAGTATCTATGGAGTCGCACTGTATGGACAATGGGGCTCCCTCGATGGGATGCTAGAGCAAGGTGACATTAACCAGTCATTCCTTTGGCAGGCAAAAAGCTTTGTCAGCCGATTCAGTACATGTAATCGGCCGCTGGTCATTCCTCTAAAGGGGGTTGGTTACTTTAGTAGTCATCGGGAGGGGCCTGACTGTGGGCAGGTTTTCAAAGCATTGGGCGGCATACGTCCACCCTATCTGGTAGCGGGTGAACACCTTTTCCATTGATGCTGTACTCCAAGTACTTGACTTGAGGTTCCGTAAGGTAGCACTTATTGGGGTTAATCACGAGCTTAAATTCCCGGAAGGGTTCGAAAATCTGTCTCAAGGAAGAGCAATGTTCAGTCGAGTTCTTCAAAGCCATGAGTATGTGGCCATGGCGTCGGTTCGAATCGCATTCTCTTCACTATCATCGCAAAATACTATAAGATGAAGCGGGCAGGCAGATGGATTGTCGGATGGGTGAGAAATTCCTAGTTTGAGCAAGTAGTCGAACTTTGCACGAGCTTCAGGCGGGTTTTTCAGAGTCAAGAGGTGCGGGCATTGATTAGCTGGTGGTCCACGTGTTTCAACGTGGCTCGTAGCATATTGCTACAGTTATGTCCCCGAATTTACACAACAGGCCATTGGAAGGTCCCTTTTCAATGGAGCTCGATAACATAGATGCTTATACCGCCTTTGTGTTTACTGGCTAAGAGAAAGTTGTTTTTGGGTTCAATAACCTGTTCCGAGTTAGGTCGATAAATAATTTGTAATTTTTCAATAAGTCTGAACCTATGAAAGCTTCTATCACATTGGCGGCGAGGAAATGCCATCAGATGGTTCGATACAAACCTCAGTTAACGGTGAGCAATTTCTGTCCCCTGTTATTAGGAAATGGTTCGTGACCAACAATTTCAGCAAACTCTTGATAGGTGCCTGAAACGGGGAATGACGAAGATCGTCAATCGTGAAGTCTGTATTTGAAATTATACTGTGGTGAGGTACTTATTTGGGGGGTGATGACCGTTTGAAGTTAATTGACGATCAGTAGTTTTAATTTAAAGAACTCGAGTGCGCTGTCTATGGCCGAGGCTAGTTGCATGGTTGTCTGCACTTTCTGGCAACCGGTCCGAAGCAGTTATGAATATAATATGCGCCAGAGAAATTCGTGTCGAGATGCGCTGTCTTCTGCGCGGTTTTCTGTCGGTTTCAGTCTATCACTCACGAGATTTTTGAATCCAAGGCTGCTAATCCGATTCCGTAGCTGCTCACGTTCCCAACGCATTCTTGCAACATCATCGTTTGGGTTTCACATATGTGCTGTGCCAGGGAATACTGACCTGGGTATTGTTGCGTTAACAGTGAAGTGGATGTGACCGACTCTGTGGTTGTTGTGTATAGGGTTGTTGTCCGAAGGACAATTGAATTTGGGACTACTTGCCAGATGCTGCTGCAACGTGAGTCACTGGATTGAGTAAGGTGGTACCCAAAGGACTTGGTATTTAGCTTTTCAGGTGATTTCGTGGAGAGCACTGTTGCTCTTGTTCATCCATAGCGAATCTCAGTATACATCCCAATTCAATACAATTACGTAAGAGTTCCGAGTCGACCAGTGCAACATACGTGGTTAAAGGTAAAATTATTTTACTATTGTGGCCTATGCATACCTCTAACTGCCGACGACCAATTCTTACATTAAGGGGATATTCTGGTCTAGAATTTTGAAAAAATCGATTTTTATATTTTTATATGTTCTTATGGGCTCCTCGATACTATAGTGGTTAGTATAGCCGCCTGTCACGCGGCAGACAGGGGTTTGATTCCCCGTCGGTGAGCCTCTGGCGCAAGACTAATGACCTTGCCCAGAAAAAACAAATCATTATGGAAAATTTAACAAATCTCAGGACTTGCTAAATAAGGCCAAGACCGGTTCCCGGCTGTAGTGCCGATGATGATGATAATATGTTCTTATAGTTTATGCTTTTAAGAATATGCTGTCAAAGGAAATTTCAAAATTCCAATATTTGGCGAAGTCACAGAGCTGCTTTAGTGGCGAGGCAACTAGACCGGTCCTACCGGAACGAATCGAACAATAGACGGTACATACTCCCCAACTACACTCTACCGTCGTTCGTCAAGCAACAAACATCGTAAGACGGTGAGCAGTTTTAAAACAAAGAATATCGAGTGCGTGTGTGCGTGAATTCGTGAATAAACTGTGTTTTTCGCAGTTCGGCCGGCGTTGCACGGCGAAAAAAGAAAAAAAAACGAGTGTGTGTGTGTTTCGAAACCCAAATGGGCAAGACGAAGAGCGACGAATTAAAAATGGCACACTCATGTGTAGTCGCTAATTCAAAAACAATCAAAAAAATTACGAAAAGGAAAAACGAAGTGTCAATTATAGATGACAGCCCAGTGGCAAATAAAGTCCGCTCAAACCTGTCAATGGAACGACAAAAATCAAATGTGACGAAAAAAACCGTCACAGAAGAAAATATACCTGCCAAGGATACTTGTTACTCAGGAGCAGGGAACAAATTTAAGGAATTGGAGATACTAGAGTCAAACATTCCCGAAGGAGACGATGACCTAAACAGCTTAATTGCTGATCTCATCAAAAAACGAGAAGAACTTTCCAAACAAGTACGAGCAGCCCTGGAAGAGCGAAACAAAAGACGGAATGAAACCGAAGCAAAAAGGGAGCAAAAAACAAATCACCAGCGGCAGCATCAACATTCGCTACAAATAAGCGAAACAATGGACGCTCAACACCAGCATCACAAACAACTGCAGCAGACAAAGACAGCCAAGGACGAGCAACAACAGCAACCAAAAAAGGAAAAAATACCTCCAATTGTCATCAGTTACATAGAAGCGAAAGATTTAATGAAGTTGGGTGAGTTGACTTGTAAAGATTTTAAAACAAAAAGAATTAGTGCTGAAAAAACTAAAATTTTGTGCGAAGATCTAGAAGGTTACAATAAAGTAAAGTCTGCTTTGGGAAGGGCAAAAACCGAGTACTACACGTACACCCCAAAATCAGAAAAATCAATTTCCATACTCTTAAAAGGAGTTGATCCTTCATTCTCCCCAGAGGAGATACTCGAGGAATTAAAAACGGTTGAAACGGCTAGTTTAAAATTTACAGGTGTAAAACCGTTTTCAACTGCGAATTCTAGAAAGTGCAACCGCAAATTACCTTTCTACATTGTATCTCTAAGTCCTAATAGTAAAGTTGATGCGCTTAGACATAAGCCACCAAATTATAAGTTGGGAAAAAATTAGAAAATCTGGGCGCGTACTGCAATGTATGCGCTGTCAACGACTTGGACACGTTGCATCAAACTGCAATATGAAATTCAGATGCGTAAAATGCCTCGCTGACCATAACATGGGCGAATGTCCGCTGGGAAAGGAACAGCTTCCGGATAGGGAAACACTGTCATGTGTCCTATGTAAAAATACAGGACACACGGCAAATTTTAGAGGCTGTCCCAAATTTCAACATATGAAGTTAAAGTGGGAATCAAAACAAAAGCAAGTGGCAGAAGAGAAAAAAATTAAAACTCGTTCTTATAATAATTTCGTTGCCCCGCGTGTATCATATACACAAATCACGGGCAATTCTAGGCAACGAGTCCCCGTGGAATCCTCACATACCAATGAGCAAATACCGGCAGTAGATGCGCAACCTGAGATATTAAATATGATATCGGTCATGCAAACACAATTTGCTAATTTTCAAAAAATACTGACGGAACAAATGGCCCGAATAGATATGCTCTGTTCGGCTGTGTTTTCAAATAACTCCTTCCATCCAAATCTTCAACCCTCTAACTGAACTAAAATTAAAAATTATTTCGGTGAACGTAAATTCACTAATACACATAGACAGAAGAGATAATCTAGGCAACATGCTTGAAGTCGAATCCCCTGATGTACTTTTGGCTAGTGAAACTAAGCTAAACCAAAGGCACAAAATTGTCTATAAAAACTATAAGATAATCAGACGTGACAGGCCACATTTTACTCAAGGGGGTGGGGTTGCAGTTTTAATTAAAAAAGGTCTTTATCATAAGGTAATTTATAGTACAGAAGTACACAAATTTCAGGTGCTGGAAGCCTGCATAATAGATATTCCGTTGAGAAGTCAAAAGCACCTGTATGTGGTCTCCATTTATGCCCCTCCAGCTACCCAGTGTAAGCAATTTATCAATGAAATTGATATGCTATTTCGACACCTGAAATTAGACTCGGAAAACAACTATTTCCTAATAGCGGGTGATTTCAACGCCAAGCATAGTGCTTGGGGTAACTTAACCACGAACACAGGAGGCAATGCTTTATATGATTGGTGGCAAATGAATGCTATCGAGCGCAGATTAGAACTGTACGCCACAAGTACACCGTCTTATCCTAAAGGAAATTCATTTCTGGATTTACTTATGATAGACGATCGAATAAACTTGCCAGGCACAGATCTAACTACGCGAAACTGTCTTCGCACAATCGATTACGATAGCGATCACTACGGATTTGGAGCCATAATTGAAGTCCCAAATGAACAATATTCACTAGAGCAGTTCGACCAGATCCACTCTTTCAATTTTCGAAAAGCCCACTGGTTACGCTTTGATCGATTAATAAAAAAAGAACTTCGTAACAGTGCCATAGACCCGCCGACTATTAGAAACCTCCATAACGACGAAATCGATCATTACTTAACAACATTGGACAATATTATTACCAATGCAATGAATCGTTCTATACCTAAAGTTCCCCATACCGACGGTTATACTAATAAGTACAGGACATCAGCAATTGACGCTTTGTATAAGCAAAAGAGCATTATGCTCTCAAAGCTGAAAAGACTTTATAGACAGTGCAGCGACCCAAATAGTCAGGAAATAAGAACACTTAAGTCCCTAATCAAAAATCTCCAAAAATTGATCCGTGACAATTACCGTTCAAGTATAAATGAAGAGTGGAAGAACAAAATACAAGCCATTCAAGCTAGCGGATCGAATATGTTCTCACAAATCAATAAAACTTTTCGAAAGAAAAATCACAATGACATTCCATATTTGCGAGTCCCACGGACTCCTGAGAATTGTCAAGCAATGCTGAACTCAGGACTCAATCTGGAGCATATCAACTCCAACGAAGAAGTAATATTAGTCGAAGACCCGCAAGACATAGTGAACTCAATTGGTGCATGTTTCGAGGCAGTATACAGAGTGAACGAATCCACTCACTCCAATACGATCCTCGAAAACAACGCATTCCAGACCTACAGCTCACTGAGAAATCAACTTAGTTCCTGGAGGAACCAAAACCGTAGTTTTACCACATTCAGTGAAAATAACAGAGCGGACTCCCCCAGCGGTAATCAGAATATGAATATGTTTGTGAGTAAGGATGAACTTACGAACATCCTTAAGTCAATCAAAAGCAAAAAGTCTTCTGGGATAGATAGCATCCCAAATGTAGTTTTAAAACATTTGCCTCCTGAAGCAGTAAAAATCTACACTACGCTATTCAACAACGTCTTAAATAAGGCATACTATCCAACCCACTGGAAAACTGCAATAGTCCACCCCATCCCTAAAAAGGGTAAAGACAAGACCAATCCAACCAACCTTCGCGCGATTAGCTTGCTGCCAAATATCAGCAAGGTTTACGAGAAGATCATAAACAAAGCACTGATGAACTGGTGTGATGAAAATGAAATCATCCCCAACAACCAGTTTGGCTTTAAAGCGGGACATAGTACGGTGCATGCCGCGTCAAAGCTTGTTTCCGACATACAATGGAACAAGACAAAGCGCCAATGCACAGGTGCCTGCTTAGTTGATTTTGAAAAGGCTTTCGACACCGTGTGATTAGAAGGACTTCTTCATAAGTTAGAAAACCTGAGAATGCCTCATTATCTATTGTACAACATTTACGAAATGATAACGGACAAGCAGTTTGTGGTAAAATGCGGAGATATATTCTCAAGCAAGACCTTCAAAATTACAAACGGTTTACAACAAGGGGCGGTGAATTCTCCCATTCTGTTTAATATTTACACCAGTGATTTAGTGGGTACGCTTAACAATGCCATTGCATACGCAGACGACATTGTGGTATACAGAACAGGAGAGAAAATGGATGTCATCAATAGACTTCTCCAGGACGACTTCAATAAAATAAAACGTTTTTGTAATGACTGGAAACTAAAAATTAATTTCCACAAAACCGAGACTATCCTTTTCAGAACACCTCTCTCCAGGGCCTCTCAGGATACAAAGTACAATTGGAAAAACTTCTCTATCGTAGGGAATAATAATCTCCCACTACAAGTGAAAACTGTAGTCAGATATCTCGGTATTTGGCTTGATCAGTATTGATACTTTGACAAGCATATAGCAGTCACTCTCTCTGCAGCAAGAAACGCATTTGTTGCCACAAAAAGTCTATTCCGAAGCAGCATTCTCAATCCAAAAGTTAAAATAATTTCATATTCGGCATTCATCCGACCAGTGTTGGTCTATGGCTGTCCAATATGGTACAATATATCCCCATTCTACATGGAAAAGATTCGCGTGTTCGAGAGACAGTGTTTGCGTTCCTGCCTCGGACTTAATAGAACACCAGAGTCACGATACCAGAAATTTTACCCTAATAAAACCCTGTATGATAAATCAGGATTAACTAGGATAGACAACTTCATTATAAAAATTATTCGTGGCCACATTGCAAGGGCAATATGCAGTGTAAATAATCTTATCGCGGGAGCATATTATCCGAACGATATGTATCTGGAGAGTACCCTCCAGAACGGGTTCATTCCCCCAGAGGCGTTCCTCTTCTTGGACGGAAAAGGTCTAATCCAAGATGAGGGTGGAATACCTATTATATACCACGCTTTCCGTGGTGCTAGGGATAAACGAATTGTCCACAATAGCGATATCTCTAATAGGCCAGACCGACTTCGATTCAGTATGGTGATCAGTGAAAGAGATAAATCAATAAAAGACCGAACCAACCCCAACTGGTGGTGGCTCCAAAACGAAGAAAGGACTTCACGTCCTCAGATATAATATTCAGCTCTGGCGCAGCTTCCTCCCTTCCTTTTCCTCTGCCCTCCTTCCCGTTAACTTCTGTTATTTTATCTTTTTTGTTTTCATTAAGCACTTATTGTTTTGCTTTTAAAATTTTTGCATCCTCAAAAAAAAAAAAAAAAAAAAAAAACTTTATTTTTTTTGTCATAATGCTTCGAAAAGAAGAAGAGGTAGACCTCTAAGATAACAGTTTATTTTTTTTATAATGTATGTGTATTATATTAAGAATAAATAAAAGAAAATGTAAGCTGAAAGGCATAAATTAAGCATATAATATTGTATAATTTAGAGTGCTTGTGAAGAGCCAGTAAATTACATTATGTAGTAAAATTATTAAGATAGGTTTAGCATTTAGACTAAAATTGTAAAATATAAAAAAGACTTTGTGAATAAATGCGTCTGCAAACAAATACTCCCCAACTACTTGCGCGCTCGAGGTCCCTCCTTACAAACCCTTGTCTCGGAAAAATGACTTTGGAATGAATTATAACGGTATTCTGAACGGATTTTGTTGAAATCTTTTCATGTTTAACAGGTCAATTTAAAAGTCCCTGGCCTGGCACATAGATGGCGGCACTAGAATTAAATCCATATGATTTGTAGTTAGCCCTAGCCTTCAAAAGACGCGTGTATAAATTTGACAGATGTCGGATCATTAGTTTGTGAATTATAGTATTTTTAGTGAAGCAATTCAAAATAGGCCTCAGTTTCGGCGATCACCTCTTCATTCGACGAAAATTTCCTCCCAGCGAGCATTCTCGTCAGATCTGAGAACAGGAAATAGTCGCTGTGGGCCAGATCTGGAGAATACGGTGGATACGGAAGCAATTCGAAGCCCAATTCATGGATTTTTGCCATCGTTTTCAGTGACTTGTGACACGGTGCATTGTCTTGATGAAGCAGCACTTTCTTTTTCTTCAAATGCGGTCGTTTTTCGGCGATTTCGTCCATCAAACGCCCCAATAACGCTGTGTAATAGTCGCTGTTGGTGGTCCTTCCTTTTTCAAGATAGTCAATGAAGATTATTCCGCGCGCATCCCAGAATACAGACGCCACAACCTTGCCAGCCGACTGTTGCGTTTTTCCACGCTTTGGGGCGGGTTCATCGTGTGCAGTCCACTCGGATGACTGTCGATTGGACTTCGAAGTGAAATGATGGAACCATGTTTCATCCATTGTCACATATCGACGCAAAAACTCGGGTTTATTACGCTTGATCATCTCCAAACACTGCTCCGAATCATCAACTCGTCGTTGTTTTTGGTCAAAAGTGAGCTCGCGCGGAACCCACTTTGCACAGAGCTTTCTCATACCCAAATATTCGTGAATGATATGATGTACACGTTCAGTTGATATCTTTAGAGTGCCTGCTATTTCATTCAATTTCAATTTACGGTCATTCAAAATCATTTTGTGGATTTTTCTAATGTTTTCGTCGGTAACAACCTCTTTTGGGCGTCCACTGCGTTCACCGCCTTCGGCGCTCATTTCACCACGTCTAAACTTAGCATACCAATCCTTGATGGTTGATTTTCCTAGGGCGGTGCCTGAAAACTCGTCATCAAGTCAAGTTTTTGCTTCAACTGTATTTTTTCCCTTCAAAAAGCAATATTTTATCAACACGCGAAATTCCTTTTTATCCATTTTTTCACAATAACAGAAGTTGCTTCACTCAAAATACTATAATTCCCAAACTAATGATCCGACATCTGTCATGTTTATACACGCGTCTTTTGAAGGTTAGGGCTAACTACAAATCATATGGATTTAATTCTAGTGCCGCCATCTATGTGTCAGGCCGGGGACTTTTCAATTGACCTGTTAGTGTTCAATTGAGATCAGTTCAGTTTGAATCTTCAAGCAACGAAGTTATAAAGCCAGTTTACGATAATTTATCAAAAGAGAGTTTATTGAATCGATGTTGGGTTCAGAAAAGCATAATAATAATGAATCATTTAACTCATTAGTCTGCACCAAGGCATATCCATGCAGGAACACGAACCACCGAAATTGCTTATTATATAGCCGGTATATTTTTAATGAAGGCTTTTCGCCTATTTTGAAAATAATCTACATTATGAGTGTCACTCTTGGTTCTGAAGCCCATACGTTTGCTTTTAAAAGAAACTAAACTCGAATTGATCGCTCTGAAGTACGAGCATCTGTTGCTTCGAAGGAAGCTAGAACAACACGACTATCAGAGAGAAGTTTGGAGAATTTGCTTTTAGAAAACGAAGAAGGCCCGTTGTATGGGCGAGGAATTGCCGACTAACAAAGTGTAAGTATAACGCAATATTATGTCACTTGAAGCTACTATACCCTGAAATTTTTAAACGCGTTTTTCTCGAAACCACTTTTTTCAAGTCCATTGACACATATCTCAAGTTCTAACGAACCGATTGACTTGAAATTCGGTACCCACCTTCTTGATACAACACTCTAAAGTCTCTACCGAGCTTTAAAAAAACTGTTTACTATTTTAAAATAATTAACAACCGGAAAAAAATAATGAGAAAAATCAAAATTTTTTTTATTTCTTCGAGGTAGAGACGATTACAACACCTTTACTGATTATGAATCCATGTTTGCTTCTTTTTTTTTCAGATAATTAGAAGAGTCAAAATCATGTCAATCAGAACGGTTTTGTTTCAACCCCCCACTTCACCACCCTGGAGTTTTGGAAATGTTCGCCTTTTTTGTTTACTTTTTTTTTTTTTTTTGTTATATTGTAAATAAATATTGGGCAAAAATCCGATAGTAAAAATATTTTTCTAATCTGCCTAAAGTGGTGCACATAAACACAGTCCAACCCTTCTCCACAAACGTCAAAAACTGATGAAACGTATGCAGAGGGATTTGTCTTGTCACATATATGTAACGTAAAAGAGTGGTACGGCAACATCCCGACCATTAATTGAGACGTTTCGAGTTTGGTAACGTAACCAACTTCGAAAAAGTAATTCAACTTATCTTCATCCCGCCCATTGCTTTTCCTAACACTGTCACTAATCAAATATCTCGTATGATAACATGTCCAATTGAAACAGTAACGGCCTGTTTCGACCCCCTACGGCATCTTTTCTGTTTCACTCGCTTCTGTCATTTTCCACTTATTACAAGTCCTTTCATCGCATTGAATATCACATCATTTAATTCTTGTCGATTTTTTTTTCCTTTTCCTGTATTCTACTCCCACGTGGAAACAAATACGTCACAAAGTCATTAGAAACTGTCTGCCATTAAGGTGTAAGAATCATGCACTCCAGGCTGACTGTGATTAACGTGGTAATATCAGTCAAGGACCACTCGGGGATAGATTTATCCTATTCACAAGATTTTCCTGTGTACCTGTTGCACTTGAATTCCAAGGGGGTTACATGCCATTGAAGGGATGTCTATCCTGAATAGTCGTGTTTTCGCTAGCAAGGTGAAATGGAAGGGAATGGGATAAATGGAGCTTCAGAAGCAGCAACAAGGATTAAAAAACCGCAGTGACGTTTCAAATTGTTATCCTCATACAACTCAGCTTTTGAAGCAAAACTTTTGGCCAGAACTGATTGGAAAAACGTCTGGAAGCCAGTGTTGCCACTGGGGTTGGTTATGTCACAACACAAGAAGTATAAACATAATTTTATGGTATTCAAAGCCACCGCTGGTAAAAAATTAACGAAATATGTTTAGTCGAAAGGAAATTTATTCTTATACAATAAAGTGGACAGAAGTACTTAATCAGTAAAACGAGATTTTGGATACATATAAATATTTGCGCATTGTGCTTAGAATAGCGAAGAATGTCATTACCATCGTGCTGGTATGAACGCAAGTGGCCCCAAAAAGCCGGATTAGCAACAAAAAAAAAAACGAAGAAATATGAGCTTATCCTTGACTCTGTAGCTAGTATCCCGCTGCCCATTACTAATGGAGGAAAAGAGAATGAAAGGGTTAACTAAAGTTATTGCTAACAGACTTTGCTATTGATCAGAAGGGATGTGAACCGGGTGGGCACTCAAGTATTCGGTTGTACCACATGAAATGTCCAATTTTATAGGAAACAATTAAATTTATTTTTCTGCACATTTTTATTCAATCAAAATAGGATCCGTGGACTTCTATGGCATTCTTCCAACGTGATACAAGGTCAAATATTCCTTTTTCGTAGAAGTGCTAACTTTTTGAGGCAATGAAATCTTCAAAGGCTTTTATGACCTCTGCTAGGTTCCGGAAGACCTTCTGCCCGCAAAATGAATCCAGATTGCGGAAAAGATGGTAGTCCGTTGGGGAAATGTCTGGGGAGTAGGTGGATGTTTTTGCCCCGTTACTTGTGAGGTATGGGGTCTAGCATTGTCATGCAAAAGGATCGGGCCGCGCCTATTGACCAACGCAGATAGCTTTTCACGTGAAGCACACGTACCACTTGACTTTATAAAAAAAAGAAAATTTAGCATTCTGGAACGGATGTTCACTCGAAAACTTCTTATTTCCAACTGAACGAACTCAGACTTTTCATGTGGTACAACCCAATAGCTTTTTATTTACTTTGTCATTGTGAACCTTCTTCACGTTCTCAATTATTTCCAAAGTAGATATCTGAACATAGGATAGATGTGAAGTAATCCCATACAACGTCCCAGGTAGTCTATCCGAATCTCCATACTTGGGTTAAGTTGGTCACTCGTTTGAGAAATAAATGGCTGCATAAACGATATTATACAGTGGTCCGAGTTCTCCAGACGCGCACTCATTTTTTATGCTAGCAATACCTGCCTCGGATGACAGATACAGATCCAAGGTGTTTACAAAATTACACCAGTTATCCGACACTCGCGTAGGCTCCTGAGTTAAACTAAGACTAATAACGAACGTTTCGGCTATCCTGTCAGTCTCATTACTTTGCTGGAATGTTCTAATCTATTGTAGTTCTGTATTCTAATGCCACCAAGAACGAAAATCTCAGAAGGTGGATGTTAAATGTTAAAAGAGTCTCGCTGGTCAGTCGTCATTTGAGGAGCACTATGGACAACAAAGACATTTGACGGAGCCCCTCAGCATGGTTTTCATCAAACGGTATCCACGTGATAAATATGCTGGAGAACGAGGAAATTCGATCGATCAGTCAACCTAAGTCCCGGGTAGTGACAAAAAAATCTCGGTTATGACTTTGTAAATATTGGTAGAAGGTGTATAGATTCGGATTAGTAAAACCAATGCCTCAAATGTTACAAAATGCCATTACTAGTTGAACGTGACAATTTGGTTTCATATCCAGCTTATATCGCATACTGTTCGCACTGAGTCTTTTACGGAGATCCAAATGGGGGACTACACATATATATATATATATATATATATATATATATATATATATATATATATATATATATATATATATATATATATTTATTTATTTAAATGGGGTGTATATATGTGGCATGCATATATATATATATATATATATGAATATAAATATATA
This sequence comes from Microdon myrmicae, assembly GCA_963931805.1. Lineage (NCBI taxonomy): Eukaryota > Metazoa > Arthropoda > Insecta > Diptera > Syrphidae > Microdon > Microdon myrmicae. Next base: position 16,000,141 of record OZ007496.1, on the reverse strand, counting down.
TATCTCCCGCTTGGTAGAAACCTTGACGTGGCGCGGGGGCTTAAACTACAATGAATCACTCAGGCTATACTGACGGAAGTATACGCTTCCAGTAGGGCCATCGATGTCAGGCTGGAGTAACACACAAAGACCTACCACCCCTAATCCAGGGTGTTACGCGTCACCGTGCCCATTGAATGGTTTGCAGCCATGGGTATACCGGCTGTATTATAACGGCCCCTCTCTGACACCGGGTCGAATCAGAGCAGGAAGCAGACCTTATCATATCAAAGAGGGTCTCTGATGTGGCGGACTATTTGAACCCCAAGACTTGTGGGAACAAAAATGAATAATCAATATACAAAAACCAATCTCACGAAAAACCCTGTAGGCGTAGGTGTGATGAGCCGACACTACCATAAGGGAACAAATCATCAAGAAAACACCGACTCGGCAAAAAGAAGAGGTAGGGAAAAACGGAAAAAACGGGATGTACGCGTCGGGATGTGAAATGTTCGAACGTTATATAAACCAGGCGCGATACAGACAACACGAAACAATATAAAATGAACATCATCGTGCTTCAGGAAGTCCGACTCCAACATCAAGTAATCGAAACCAACGGATTAACACTGGTGTGTGGAGGTACCGATACACATAGCCTCGGGACTGGCTTCATCACAAGCAAGAAGATTACGCCACATGTAAAAAATGTGCAATTTATTAATGACCGAATGTCGGTGCTAAAAATACAGGGACCATGGTGCAATTATGTATTTATAAACGTACACGCCCCAACAGAATCTACGGAGGAAGAAACGAAGGACACATTCTACGAGACCCTAGAGGAAGTACTCGATGGGATCTCATCATTCGATATGAAAATCCTCCTCGGGGACCTCAATCCGAAAATTGAAAAGGAAGACATCTTTCAACCATTGCAAAGGAAGACATGTTCCAATAACTCCAATCGATCGATTTTCGACGAAGCTCTTCGTCCAATCGTGAAGCTGCTGGGAAAGTCCATATGAACGAAGTTTGCTCAGCAATGCGCTGTGCCGGACGCGGTCAAAAGCCTTGGAGATATCCAATGCGACCGCCCTCGACTCACCATGCCCCCGAATCGCAGAGGTCCATATATCGGTTATAAGTGCCAAAAGGTCTCCCGTGGACCGCCTGCCACGGAATCCGTATTAACGATCATTCAGAAGTCCGTTGCACTCCAAATACTTAATTAACCCAGTATTGAAGACTTTTTCCATCACCTTAGATAACGTAGACAGTAATGCTATCGGTCGGTAATTTTGTGGGCGACACTTATTTCCCGTCTTTGGGATTGGCTGAACACGAGCGATTTTCCAGCAGGCAGGAAAGGTCCTCCGTGCATAAGATAAGCGGAAGAGTCTGACAAGAACCGGCGATAGTTCTGGAGCACAGTTTTCAAGGACTATTGCTGGTATTCCGTCCGGGCCGGTTGCCTTCCTACAGTCCAGTTCGAGTAGAATGCGTTGAATAATACGCGGGCGAAATCTCGCATCCCGCATCGAAGACCGTACGGACGCGATTACATGTGGCTCCACAAAACCGGGATTGAAGTTTGAATTCGCAGGAAATAAATTCGCGAACACATCAGCTTTATCCTTTGAATTTTTGACTAACGTCCCGCTGTCTGTCACCAACGGAAGGAAAGAGGAGGTAGCGAAGTTAGTGCTAACAGTTTTTGCCAGTGACCAGAACGAGTGCGAACCAGTCGGGCACCGAAAGAATTTATATGTCACTCTGTCGTTGTGAGGTTTCCTCGCGGTATCAATCGCCTGGTTGCACGGGTTTCTGATCCTAACAAAATTCGATCTGTTAACATCGGTGGGATTGGAGCGCCATTGGTTAAAAGCTCTATTTTTTGCCCCTGTAATCTGCTCGCATTTTTTGTCAAACCACGGTTTTTCAGATGAACTTCGTTTGATGGAATGTGGAATGTAGATCTCCATCCCGGGAAGAATAATCTCTGCGACCGACCCCGCGCAAGCGTTAACTTCGGAGTCTCCGAAGCACACCTCCGACATACAAAGAAATCTCCCAAATCGTCCCAGTTAACAGTCCTATACCTCTATACATGGCGAAGCTGCCTAGGCCGGTTATTCGCTTGAAATGCAAGTGCTTGCGAGACAGATACCAAGCAGTGATCTGAGTTTCCCAGTGGCGCAGAAACCTCTGCGGTATAAAGACCCGATTCGGATGTCAAAAACAGATCCATGGTGTTCGCATAATAACTACGTGCATCCGGCACCCGCGTTGGTTCCCCCATGAGTTGAGTTAAGTTGTGGCTAACAGCAAAGATCTCCGCCAGCCTCCCAGGCTCGTCGGTTCTGTTAGAATGTACCAACCAGCTGGAATTGTGTACATTAAAATTGCCAAGGAGAACAATTTCTGAAGCTGGGTGGTTGATCTTTGTCCTGCCGATGGTCTGTGAAAGATGTTCGAAAAATTCCGCCGGTCGATCGTCATTCGGGGAGCGATAAAGACAACAACAAAATTTAACAGAATTGCTCAGCACGACTTTCAACCAATGTCCATGTTATTGGGTTCTAACGCCTCCACCCTCTGGCAAGCTACATTGGACCGCGCGAAGACGCAGACTCCGCCATTAAAACGGAATCTCGAATGTAAGTCGTATCCTAAGCAACAAAGATATGTAGATCCGTTGACGAATTGACCTGGGTCTCAGTTAGGGCAAGGATATCAGGTTTCGTTCTTTGCAAATATTGGTGCACGGCGCTTACATTCGTATTGGTGAAACGGTTGTCCCTGATGTAACTGCCGTCACCAGTCGAGCGTGGTCAGAGTCTCGAGAGCGAGCCCCATTATGCGATGGCGAACCCTTAGAGTTTGTTTATTTATCATAATATCTGCATGTTGTTTCCCCTGACATAGTCCCCCCTGGAAATCCAATTGGGAGACTAGTTTATCTCCGGATTTCTTTATATCAGAAGGTACCATCATGACTTACCTTCGTGTCAGTCCGGGCCATCGGCCACACATCCGAAATACCGTCGAAGATTTCTCTCGATGACATTGCGCAATGTACAGCGTGACGGGGTGGTATCTCACCTTGGGACCGACTACCACCTAAACCAACGTTTTCTCGAACCGGTCCATCAGCCAAGCTCCGAAAGACGGCCAGGGATTTCTCCCGGCTATTTCACGGAGCCTAAAGCTTGATGGTGTTTCATTTCACCGGACGACAAATCGTGGGGACCCCACCTACCACTCGAACTTTAGTCGCGTCTTACGACAAGCCGACCTAGCTGTGAGTATATTCTAACGCCCTACTGACAGGGCAAGAACTGTAAAAACCACAGGGGTGAGCAAGCACACATTTGGAATGGTCCATTTCTCATCACAGCAGTAACCGAGCTGGACAATACGACCATCAAAGTTGGTCAAAAGTCAATAATAGTCCACAACAAAAGACTAAAACCCTATTTCTAGATCCCACCCTGAACCTAGTCCCATTATCAAATCCCAAACAAATGCTATCCCCAAGGTGTTTGCAAATTTAAAGTATTCTGATCACTTAGCACAAATCAAAAATAAATACTTACTACGGACAAAAGATAGATGACAGCAACAATTGTAAAAATACAATTAAAAATCATACTAAATTTTCTACAAAAAAGAGAGAAATAAGTAAAACTTATAATACAAAAAAGACATAAGAAAAATATACACTAAATGAAATAAAACAACAAATCATATACAAATGAAATAAAATATCGTCCCCCAATGAGGAAAACTACATGTAAATACCATACAAATATGTTAAATAGCCATTTCAAAAGACAAAAACTGTAACTAGATAAAGACGCCTAATTATTATTATCGTTTGCATAATGATTTGAAATTTAGTTATTTTAAAATTCAGATTTATAAGATAACTAGTTTTAATTTTACTCTTCTAATGAAACATCTGTCCGTAAAAAAACCGAAAACCCTAATAGAATCTCGAAAGATATCATAACTAAATATTAACGTGTACTTACTCATTATTGTTAAATAATGATATTGTTAAGCTATTAATAAAATAAATAAATACAAAATATAAATTAGTTTAATTGCATAAATCTAGCATCACCTTCACGAAAGTAGAGAAAAAAAATATTATAATGAAACGCCTGTGAATTTATATTCTAAAATATATATTAGGAAATTATTTTGGATTATTATTAATAAAACATTCATCAACATGGAAGTCATACTAATTTTTGCTGGTATTAAAATTAAATAATAAAATAAATAAACTAAACAGAAAATAAACAAATTAAGAAACTTATAGATATAAACACAAACATAAAAATATGTTATTTTACGAAAACACTGATAATATATAAACAAACAACTATCAAATTCATACTATACTATTTATTGGCCTGTAGGAACCCGAATGTTCATGACCTCACCGACTCGACTCCGCCATCGTTCCCTGTCCCGTGTGCTCTCCTTCCACGTTCGACCATCCGATTCAATCTCCTCGAGGTCCAACCTAACCTTGTTCTCCCATCTCCGTCGTGGCCGCCCTGTCGGTCTCTTTCCCGTTGGCTTACCGTCAAGAATTCTATGCACGGTCCTATCGTTGCCCATTCGCGCCACGTGTCCGGCCCATTTTAATCTTCGCGACTTGATTCCTCTCACTATTGTAGGTTTGCGATATAGCTCTTCCAATTCGTGGTCGTGGAGTTTTCTCCATTGTCCTGGCTCCTCGTCATATTTGCCTCCAAAGATACCCCTCAAAACTTTATTCTCGAATACGCGGAATTTGTTTTCTTCCCGTTTTGTGAGAGCCCATGTTTCGCATCCGTATAGAACAATCGGCATGATTATGGTTCTATAGATACGGAGCTTTATATTCCGTGATAGCAGTTTGGATCTCAGCACTTTACTGACTGCATGCCAACTAGCGTTGCCGGTGTGTGATCGTTTGTTAATTTCCATCGACATTTTGTTACTCGCCATCAGTATTGTTCCCAGGTATTTAAATTCTTTGACATTTTCAAATATCTTGCCCCTGATGTTTATATGTGTTCTCTGAAGTCCACCTGCTCTCGCCATAATCATGTATTTATTTTTAGGTCCACCTCTTCTCCCGCCTGCATGATGATTTCACAGTTTTTGCCTACAGTTTCTAGATTATCGCCCAAAACGGCGATGTCATCGCATATACGAGCACTTGTGTGGCCCCGTTCAGAGATGATCCGGCCATGCTGTCGTCTTGTGCCTTCCTGATGACGTACTCGAGGACGAGGTTAAAGAGACATGGTGCGAAGCCATCGCCCTATTTTAGTCCGTCCCGGATTTCAAATGGTTCTGAGAGGTGGTTTTCTATTCTAACTCGCCCTTTGTTTTCGTTCATGCAGATTTGAATGACGGCGGCATATCGGGATTCAACTACAATATGGTAGAGTCTTTGCCTTGCGACTGAGTCGTAGACTTTTTTGAAGTCAACGAACAGTTGGGGAACCGTCTCTCCGCATTCCCACGTCTTTTCCAGTAGTTGCCTTATTGTGAACATTTGGTCGCTTGTTAACCGGTTCTACGGAATCCGCATCGGTAGTCTCCCAATATGTCTTCTGCGTACGGTGTGATTCTCACCAGTATGGCATTTGTTAGTATTTTGTATGTGGTTGGGAGCAATGATATTCCTCTGTCATTTTCGCAGTCTGATCTGTCACCTTTTTTGAAAATGGGGAGACTATTGAGCTTTTCCTTTCTTCCGGAATGACTTCCTTATCCCATATTGTTTTAATCAGTTAGAGGATCTTCCGAGTGGTTGCCTCTCCTTCATGCTTCACAAGCTCTGCCGTTATGCAGCCGACTCCGGGAGCCTTGTTGTTCTTCAATCGATTTATTGTGTCTACAACTTCGTTGAAAGATGGTTCTGGGATGGTGCGCTTATTTGCGGTTGATGGGTGCGCACATTGAGCAGGTTTTCAAAGTACTGCTTCCATCTTGTCACGATATTGTTTGTTTCGGTGACCAGACAGGGGTTTGTGTCTCGGATTATTTTGGCTCTCCCTCTCTGGCCATTTCTACTTGAATTTATGCCGGCATACATACCCCTGATGTTCTTTGCTCTAGAATTTTCTAGGATTTTTTCGATCCGAGTCTTCTCCCATTCGCGTTTTTTTGCGTTTAAAAAGTCTCGTTGTCTCTTTCCGAATTGTCGCGTATCTTTCTGCGTTGGCTTCATCATATATTTCTAAGTGGATCACTCTGAGGCGTTTACGTTCTTCGATCTTCGCCCTGCACTCATCGTCAAACCAAGGTTTGGACTTAGTTGGTTTCTTAAATCCTAATACTTTTTGGGCTGTTTGTTTGATTGTGTCTCTGATCGATGCCCATTTAGTGTCCATACTATTGGTTTCCTTTTCCTCACTACTCCCATTCTCTAGGATGCTGAATCTATTCGTTAGTTCCTCTTGATATTCAGTCCGTTTGCGTAGGTCTTTTAGTTTATCCATGCCGAACTTTTTGCTTGACTCCCGTGATCAATTATATAAAAACAGATCTATGCGACAACAAACAAACAAAACAAAAAACAAATTTTTCTATATCATTATAAGAAAAAACCGCATATCATCATCAACGTGCTCCATCGTTCGCTGTTCCCCAACGACATTCCTCATTCGGCGGAACATTAGCAACGATCTCGGCCGATGACATTCTTCGTCCGGCACCGAGACATCGCACAGTACACAAGTATAGTCCCAACTAAATAAAATAAATGGATAAATGTATATACATTTTTGTAAACCCTCCGCAACGCAAATCCCGCGGTAACCACACACACATACTCTATCTGCACCCAAGGAGTATTATTCCTCTTCAAAGAATAATACTAATTATTTTCGTGGATTCCGAAGATATATGCCTGATTTCCAAGGCTAAAGTAATCAATTCAATAAAAAGCGTGTGTGGTGTTCTAAGTTATAACAGTAGTCAAGCCTGGTCTCCTCACTACTCGTTCAATGTTCGCAGGATCGAAAGCGTGGAACGTCGTTTTTTTTTTTTTGGCATCAGAGGATTGAATTGGGAAGATCCTCTGATTATAACCCCATACACAAGCCATCTCCATCTAATAAATTTCGGCATCCTCTCCACCCTCCGTCTTCTCTCAGATTCAATCGACTCCCAAAGCCTGGTCTCTGCCATCACATTTTACACTAACCTCGAAACCTGCGCAGCCCATTCTCCTATTTGCCCACCCATTACACTTCTTACGGCTCTACTGAACCCATTTCGTGAATGCTGTGATGGGCAAACTCTTACCCCACCTTCTTTCACTTCAAGCGTCACCCCCCCCCCCCCCCCCCCCACACACACCGCCATTCTCCCGTTTTCCCGATACTTTAAAGTTAATCCCTACAAGCCACACCCCATCGTCGTGCGAAAGCTGTTCATATTTAATTGCTCTGACGGACGATTATGTTGACCATAAAGTGGATGTAGTGCTCTACACGAACTCAACCATCATTTGACCAATTTGTAAACGCTGTGTTGGCGTGAGTCTTTTTCTTACAAAATCGCGAACCTATGCTGCCAAGTCGGCTGTTCATGGAAACAGTCTCGCCAACTTAAAGATCTATACCACGAAATGAAACACCTCCGCGCCGAATATATTCAATCGCGTGTTTCTAGTATTTTTGGTTTTCAATTTTATTAGGTGTCGATATTTTTTCTTTCGTTCTATAAGTGTCGTCTACTAGTTGAGTTTTTTTTAATAATTCTGCTTCATTCTTAGCCCATTGAACCAAGGCAGTTGCAATAAATACTAAGCCAAAATTCCTTCCTCAACCGCGGCAACACTCAAAAAGCAATGCATTCATGTTGGAAGGCAGAGCTTTCACTCTTCCTTGTTCGAGAGCGGTAGTGGAAAACTCTCCTTGTAGTTATCTGACTTTTTAAGTTCTCTCCCTCAACCTGCTGAATCCTTCCAGGATAACAAAAACTTTATACACATTCACGCAGTTTCATCAGTCTTTTGGAAAATCGGCAATCCAACGTTAGTCGGAGGAAAACCTTATTGTAACTCGCAATTGTTCGCGACAGGATACTCGACTTTTACATGTCTTTATAGTGAAAAGTGTCACGTGTAAATACTCTATGGTTCGAGATAAAGCATATTTACAAAGTTTACCTAAAGCGGTGTGCTGGTGTTTGACCTCAATGGGCTGTCCATATAATGGCACTTCTATCAAATCTACGTGACGTTCACGTGTCGTACTAAATAAACATACAAGTTACATGCAGCGTACTTAAAAAAGGATCCGTTGAGGATTCAAAGAAGAACTTGTGTTCAACCTTCTAGTGTTTACCTTGTTCTTGAAATGTCGTTAGGTCTTTAAATAGCGCGGGTGTATTTGTGATTCCATTCTGAAATCAAGGACTACAAGTTAAGCCCCAAGTAAACCTTTAAGAGCACGTAGAACAACAATAACCAATCCTCTCTATGTGTTGATCGATTACGATTCGTTACGATTCATTCACATTCAGTCAGATGATATCCTAAACAGGAAAAACACAATCTAGAACATTTTTATCCCCATTGAACAGCTGAATAGTATGTGCCAGTCAAGTGCTAGTATCCCAGCATCATTATGGTCCACTGAATTTATGAAATTTATCCCTCGAATGTATTTATAGTTGTGCGTCTTGTTGTCCTGTCGGCGAATACAATTTATTCAATAATCACCAGCCATTTGTCATCCGACAAATCCTAGATGCTAAGATAAAGGAATAAATTCCGGTGCGCGACATATTTCGGGAAGTGAGGTTAATTGAATCAGAAAGTGAGGTTAAGTGCGGTTAGCAAGTGCCACCGAGAATACTTGTGTGTGCCGCGAAGGGCACGCACAGACGTTACTCCTCCTTAGTGCCGATCCACCCCACCGCATTGCGTTCATTCACTTAAAAGTTTAATGGAGTTTACAACTTTCTTGTACTTGTAACATAGTATTAAGCCTATGAGAGGTTTTTTCGTCCCTTTGCATCAGTGCTATGCTAGTATCGTAATGTGTTCATGTGAATAAATCAGTGTTTATGTGGTAGTGTGTAAGTGCGTGTGCTTTCCAAAGTGCAATTAATTAAATCAAATCAAAGGAGAGAACTATTCAACAAAGTTAAGGACGAAATAGCAACTTATGTCTGTCGCATATCTTAACCAGCATCCACTTCAAGGAGTCGCACAATAAAAGCACAAGGACTAGGAGCCTTTTACCAATTCAGCAATAAAAGGAAAACCATAGGTAAGCCTCAGCATCCCCAAAGACATTTATCTCTACACACATCATGCGGCGTGCTATCGTATTAAATTTTTATGGCACAGAAACGTTGAAAATATAAATTTCCTGTTTCATGATTGACTTTGTGTAAGGACTGAACGGCTAGTGTGGTAGTTCGTTATTGTGGTGGAACAGTTTCAGGTTTGTTTTGGTTATTTTTATCTTTATCCTTCACTTTCCTACCCCACAGAAATGTTTGTTCGAATTCTGGTGATGATTTTGATTAACATTTCAGGTGGCTATGTACGTAGCTGTCTTCCACCTGCTCTTTTCATATCCTGATAGACGAGAATTTTCATGTAATTTATGGTCTTGAGTTTATCGTGGATGTGCTTTTTTGTCTGATTTTCTTTTTATACTTTTTTCTCGTGTTTTCTTTTTCCTATCTCCTGATCCTTGTGTAGTCTGGGTTTGAGAGCTAATAACTCGAAGAGCTATTCTCTGTTTTCTCTGTCGAATAATCCCTAGTCAATAATAGAAATTTGAGAACCGACTATACCTTCTCATATTGGCCTGGCACGTAGTTACAACAATAAAAAAAAAACATGTGACAGCTCGTGGAAGTCCACCGGGGGTTGGGAAGGATTTTTCACAGGATTACAAAAGGTACTCGTAAGCCCTGTAGTGAATTTGAACAAAGAATTTATCCATCATGTGATACGGAATTAAGACGTCAAGATTGAAGGAGCGAGGAGAAGCGAACACACGGACATATTATAATGTAATTCGTTGGTAGTTGCAACGTTTGGATTAAGATATTTTACTATCCGTTGGATTCGGTTTTCCATTGCACGACGAAATCCTTTTGTGGTCACGAGACCTACTACCGAATAGCAGAGGCTTAAAATATTTATCTTGGATGTTTATTCAACGAATGCAACTCGACGTTATCATTGTATTGAAATTGTCGGCGATATCAGTGAACATTTTAATCCTTGTGGCTTTCATAATCCTGGCTTTGTACCGGGATATTCCTCTGTGGCCTACTGAAATGTTTCATTTTCCTGTGTATTTATTTGTTGTTTGTCGGGATTTGGATGAAATGTTGGCCTAAGGAGGGGATTGAAAAAGGGATTTTTTGCCGCTTAATCCAGCCGAATGATTAGGCATATAGCTTCAATGCATTGCTGGTGAACATGGCACCATACAATAAATTTATAGAGGACTTGGTACGGAGTGAACTGTTGGTCAGACTATTAAGAGGCATGACATTTATTTCACGAGAGATTACTAAATAAATATTTGTGCTGTTACATTGAATAGATGAAACGGGAGTACTGAGAACAAATTGAGAGAAATAGAAAGTGACAACAGCAAAGGCAGACAGAGCATCGGAATTTCCATAATGCTTGAATAATTTTTGAAATTAAGATGCAGTTTTAAACCTCAAAGCCCACTGAATGTCATTACGCACTTTCCAGGGTTAGAGATAGAAAGACATATGAAAACATTCATGACTTTCTAACGCACCTTGATGACAAACAGGACTCTGTCTGCTTTGAAGTAAAAACTAGAACTAGCACCATAGTCCCTCTTCAAGGGAAGAGTTCACCCGCCGACGTTCCTAGGATCGAAAACCGGTTCATAAAATTCTTTAACAATTTCAATTTGTCTTTTCAAAAATTGTCCAATAACCTTGTGGGGCTTTTCAGGGCCCGAAGAACCTCGCATCATTTTTAACCCCATAAAAATCCTATAAACCCCATATCTACCCTTAAGTCGAATCACTGGCAAGATCACACAACCTTGCCATAGCATTCACCACTGTCCTAAAATTGCTGAAAACAATTCGGTTATCCCCATGTATAACCGACATAAATACCCCGAACAGGGCTGTGGAGCATTTTCTCTATATTCGGCATGGCATACTTACCCTTTATTTACAGACCTATCGGCCGATCGTCCTATCGACGATATATAGCGTAGCCATCGTTGGCTACCTGCAAGAGATCGAGCGTTATTTAAAATAACACACGCTCGATTCATCGACCGACGAAATGTTACATTCTCAGCAGAATCTAAGTGTACACAAACACTGTCGCCATGCCCATCAGCGTCCAAGAATACATGTCGGGCTATTTGCCGGCTTGCACATCCGCAAGCCAGATTTCTATTAGCCCTGCATTAGGACATAATGAGCGGGATAATAAAAAGACCAATATCCCAAAGACCAATAAACTTTTTTTTTGGTTGCTATGGCGAGCGATCTTCTGTGAATTTTACATCACAGAAGACCCAATTGCCGCCGCCAGCATTGTTCCTTTCTGCTACCCGAAACACTTCTGTCTATCCGATGTAGACAAAAGAAAACATTTTCGTGCAGGCGGCAATTTCCTACACAAATAATGTAGTCGAAAAGATGCGTGCTCTCAGGCAGCCTTGGGTTTCTGTTGATATTATATCAACATCATGGGAAAACCCTTCCCATGATTTATGACTACATTCTCTGCCAGTCGCTATTTACCAGATGTGTATTGGAACACCAGAGGTATCCGATACTACAAGATTTAAAATAAAGTATATTCGAAAGTCGATAGTCGAGTCGCGCATTAAGCCGTCATTAGTGAACGAATATCACCAAGTAAACTCTCTCACCTTGTTTTCTTGTAGCTGTGCCGCGATTTATTATTCAGTGTCTAATACATCTGTACGCGACTATTTGTGTTTGTTTTCTCTTCGCCGTTTAACGATTGGTATTAAGACATTAATAGTTTTCAAAACGGGACCAATTCAATACTAAGAAAAGGGTTCATACGAATTGTAATACAATTATAACGCAAGTGTCACACAATAAACTAACCAGTTAATAAACATTCGCCAATTCAGTGTTTTATTTACCTACGGAATATTTCATCAACTGCTTGCTGCTAAGGAACATCAACATCAGTGTTTTATTCGTGACTTCATTCATTGTGAACAATTCTCGGTTTTCTGTTTCTCGTGGATAAACAATTTACAGCGTAATAGCGGTGGTGTTTTATGGAACCCGCATCCTTACTGATGCCCTCATAAAAATATACCCACAACCTCGACGTTTTCGGCCTCTACGTTTACTCCAAAAGAATTTCATACCTCGTACCGAGTAAAGTCGACCACGATACGCGTTTGCGTTCCTAAACTTCTACCCACCCTATCATCCCACATAACGCAACTTCTACCCACCCTATCCTCCCCAGAAACTCCTCTACTATCAAAATGTTAAAGGCTTTCGCTCGAAAACTCACTAAAATGCCACGCTCTACCTTACCAGATATACGCTCTAAGCGAAACAAATTTAATCCTCATCAACTATAACCTGGAATTACTCCAGCGGGGGTTCTCTACACCACATGGAGAACCAACCCACAATGCCAATCAACCTTGACCGCTAACAGCGCGTCGCCTTACCTTAACATGTAACCTAGCTCCCCACGCAAAATCCGCAATACCATACATTCCTAACTTCGCAATAACCACACTCCCAAACCCGCAACAGAATACAATTCAACACAATATATTCTATTCATCCACGCATTCATTTTCCCAAAATTGCTTCGGTCAATCCTTTACTGAATTCACATTCCCTCTTTGCGACCAAGCAATCTCAATTTCCCCGGAAATTCATAAGCTGTTATAAAATGCATATTCCAACCTACAATGGAATACCAATCATCTCCCTCAATTACATCACCCCACACACATTTTCCCAAAATTGCTTCGGTCAATTCTCTACTTAATTCATATTCCCTCTTCGTGACCAAGCAACCTTAATTTCCCCGAAATTCATATGCTATAACAAAACGCATATTCAAATCCACAACGGAACATTAACCATCGCCACCAACTATACCAAGCCGCATACATTTCCCCGAAATTACTTCGGTTAATATCTTATCTAAACGGTATTCCTTGCTTGCATCCAAGCAATTTCAATTTCCCAGTATACACAACCAACGAATCCAACTCAGCTTGTACGGCGAGGATTCGCTGGAACTGAATTCTTATGTGAGCATAGCAACTCTTCTCGAAATTCCTCGGAAATGGCACCAAGTTTATTTCTGCTATGACAGCCCCCACGACGCGATGAATGGGTTTTTTTCATTCCATTAGTCAGTCGAGATTTAACCACCACCGGGGCCGGTCAGTATAGTCAATAACCATCCTCCGAAGCGGGCGTACACACAGGCGAGTCGTTTAAAGTCCCTGCGCTAGTGCCAGATTTTCCCCTTCCCCACTAAATCGTTAATTTCTCATCAATCGTTATCAAGCGTGCACCAAGTAGAACATTTAAATATCGGGGCGTAGTCAAAAAACGGTGTCAATGTGCTGGTGCTAAATTAAGTACCGACCGTGTGAGAATTTAACGACAGTAGTCACCGACAACTTGATAGTGTCGAATTAAGAAGACAAATATAAAACAAACAAAAGTTGCCTATATAAACCTAAGTTAGCGTGTAACTTAAAAGTGGGAGTCGACCCTCACGTATTAAGGATATATTAAGGTTAAGAATGATGAAATAATTCAATAAATAAAATAAGTTGACATCGAAGGAATCCAGTTCAAACAATAAAAACGATTTACAAAAAGGAACAGAGTGTTTTACTTTGCTCGGTGACTGCTTCTTCAGCTGAACAAGAGTTGGGAAGAAGTGAACTAGTGCCCGTGATTGGTGCCCCACACTCCCTATTATCTTTAATGTTTAATGCGACGACGACCCTGATCGTCTTAGTGATGATTTTCACCGTCGAGACGTGCTCATAGCCATCAAAAACAGCCATGATTCGTCGCCCCACTTCATCTAAGCTTGGTCATTTCCCCACCAAAATTATACTACTTCGTAAATCAATTTATGTTATGTGTCTTTACATCTTGCCATCCCAGCCCAATGGAATCATATGAACTCTCTCTCAACGCAATTCACCATATGATTGAGTTGAGTGATTTTCAGAATGAGATCATCGTTTTTGGCGATTCTAACTTGCCACAACTAAAATGGGCATTATCCGACGATCATTCCTTCTACATTTCCTATCCTGCTTCCTTTGATCTAACGGCTAACTGACTCCAGCTTCTGATAAGTTAACAAAGTTTTAAACTTCATAGACTAGCAGTTAGACAGGTAGTTCTCATAACCGACCCCAATAATACTTCAGTAATCCTCTTAATCACCAATACCCCCCCCCCCCCCCCCCCCCCCGCCCCAACGCACTTTTTCCCCTTTTTATGAGTTATGACTCTCTACTAATATCATTTTCGCAACGCAAACCTTCTCCTTAACAATCATTGTCTAGTTACACTCTGGTTTAACTACGCTAACTTATCTATAAAAGGTGCAATTACACTTTTTGCCGAGAAATTTATAATTCTGTTTCGCGCTAGGTCCCTTATTCTCGGCATAAAACAAAACATCATCATCATCATCATCATCATCATCATCATCATCATCATCATCATCATCATCATCATCATCATCATCATCATCATCATCATCATCATCATCATCATCATCATCGGCACTACAACCGGGAGCCGGTCTTGGCCTTATTTAGCGAGTTCTGAGGCTTGTTAAATTTTCCCTAATAATTTATCTTTTCCGGGCAAGGTCATTAGTCTTGAACCACAAACAAAGCATCATCACCTCCTTGTAGTGCTCTAAAAAGCCCTACTACCTTTTTCCAATACAACATCCTTAATATTAACACAGGCTTTGTTTCTTATACAGTACGAGGAACAATATGTGGGTCATTTTCCTACGGATGCAGATGGTTAACGATTATTCTAATTTCCTCGGATGTTATTTTCAGTTTATCGAAATTTACGCTCTAAGAAAACTACTTACGCGATACACGAACCAAGCAAATAAGAGGTTCCAATGCCTTTTTTCAATTCATCCATTACAAACAATGATCCGATGCCTTTCCCCCTCCGCTTACCTATCTATCTATCTATCTATTTGTTGGTCTGTACTAGCCCGGAAGTTCATGAACTCGCCGATTCGACTCCGCCATCGTTCCCTGTTCTGTATGCTCTCCTTCCACGTTTGACCAGCCGATCCGATCTCCTCAAGGTCAAACCTAACAATGTGCTCCCATCTCCCTCGTGGCCGTCCTGTGGTTCTCTTTCGCGTTGGTCTAGCGTCAAGAATACTACGGACGGTCCTATCGCGCCCATTCGCGCCACATGCCCAGCCCATCTTTGCTTACCTACAAATCGAAAACCTCAACTGACCCATATACTATCACTAATCGCTAAATCTCTTTGCCACTTATTTCAAAGAATCTCACTGAATACATATTTGTTATAGCGTCAATTCGAATCACACGTTCTTCACTATCGTCGCAAACGCTATAGTATCATCACCAAAGTGTGAATTCAATCGAGAACAAATTTCGGAGGGTTTAACGCCTTAATTTGTTAAACATTTTATAATAATCCGTTGCGCAACAGACGTATGTACCTGTTGCCCGTTCGTGGCTCTACTGACGACAAAGTCGAGCGCGACTTCTGGCCAACTCGGTTTCCCTACTCTTCATAAACCAAACAACAGCCACGCAAAAGATTATCTAACTCGTAACTTGTTGCTGAGCAAAAAAGTAAAATTACTGTTTATAACATATTTGAGGCGCAACGTATCATGTCTGTCTCTTTTCGATATGTATTATCACGGTCGATGCATTTTACCGCGATATCTGTCAATTCAAAAATGCACATCAGTTCACGATTAAGGTCAAATTCATCATGTGTTTCCTTGCAATGTCTGCCATTTAAAACCAATGTACATTGATACCTCTTTTCTCCATCCACCATTACTTCCAAATTCCCTTTTGTGTGCGCGTTAGTGTACAAAAAGAAAATATGGAAGGTCTTCTGGCGTATAGCTATGCTTAAATAGATTATCGGGCAGTATTCGACCATTAGTAATTTGAAACTTACGCGATTACTCTAAATATCTTGTCCTGATGAGAAGGTGACGCGGTTCCATCCAGAGGGTGCAGAAAAATTGCACGTGTTGATCATTCTCTTTCGTAATCGTTTTCTGCTCCCAATAGCGTCATATCTCATATTTAATGAAATTTCAACGTACCTGAGTGTGGGGGGTTTCTCTATTCTACATGAGAAACAACCCACAATTCCAACCAACATTTCCTACCTAATTTCGACCGCCTTTCAGCGCGTCAAATCAACCCCATTTCCCCCTACTTACCAGTTCACCTGCAAAGCATGTTTCCACCAAGGACACATAGCTAAACTCATTGTACCACGGAGACAATGCATAAATGAGTTTAGCTTACCTTTTTTGCCATACGGCAACTCGTGTCCATGTCGATTAGCGACAACCAAATCCAGCCGGACGAAGTTGTCGCATCATTGCAGATCCGCTTGGGAAATTTATCACCACATTCGATTGAATCACGTGATAATATTTCCCTAGCGTTACTTCGGCTTTTCTCCAGACACTTCATTCGCTGGGGATCAATTTTCTCTTTTTGCAGGTGAATATCATCAGCTCAATTCCCCTCTCTTTCTCAGTTCTGTCTTCGTATGGATCAATGTACACTGAACTCACCATACTACCGAATCAGGTCAACGGGTTCCGCTCAGAACTACATTGATTCATGCACATACAACCAAATCCACCCTTAGGATAATCGTACATCGTGTTTCTGTTCTCTTATTGTCCCGCTCTCTTCGATCATCAGATTACCGATGTAACCTACCACACATCGAAGAACGTGGCAATGAGAGAGCAGAAGTATGTTCTCTTTTGGTTGTATCCAATTTCTTCCCTTTTCAAGTCAGTCGATTAACGTGTTGAACGAAGGAAGGTGGTGTCGCTAATTGCCACCGCGTGTGCATGCTCATGCACACGCTCGTCCGCGGACATCCGAATTTTAGTTGTAGAGTTATGTGTTGTGTGACCGCATCGGAATGTTCTTACTAGTGAATATTTTCTATAAATTAAAACGCTTGCTGGCAGTGCTATCTGTTATCTTTTTTATTGATTACTTTGGTGTCTTAACTCACTTATTCGAATTAGACTTCAATCGTTTATTTATCTATCCACTCAAAGGACATGTCGTCCAATATGCGCATCGGATTCGGTACAACCAGGAAGTGGACGTGCGTCCCATAAATGTTTACAATTACACATTCCTCAATAACGATGAACATAAATCGATGCCGCATTTTGAGAGACGAATGGCTATACGACAAACCTGGGGTTACGAGCAACTCTTTTCGGACGTGATTATTCTAACAAATTCTTCCCACGGATCGATGGGAGATATAAGGAATACGTGCCGTACGTCGGCACATCTACCTTATACCCCCACATGAGAACCACCATTACCAAGGAGAAGGTGCTTGACCCACGGAGTTACCATCTAATTCAGAGGAGCTGTGGTGCTATACCAAAAATTCTAGATTACTGGAGATTACTCTACCTCCGTTGCTTGGCTGGCCTGGAATTTCAGATTTATTTAATTCATTAATACATGAGAACCTTACTCCTTCCGCTACACGGAAATTGTTTTATTTAAAAAGTTGTCTTTACGGTGAAACAGCCTCAATTATAAGAGATATAGAATCCTCGGCATCGAATTATGAAGTTACATGGTCTTTACTGAGCAAGCGATATGATAATAAAAAATTCTTTCTGCATACACACGAGCAGAACCTGATGGATTTACCTTCTATATCTGGTGAGTTTTTTACAGGTGCAGCAAAACCTTCGAGTGTTGCAGGCCTTAGGTTGCCATCGGCAATAGGATGTTTCAGGTCGATATATCCGGTTACCATTCAATTCAAAATGTCCCCTCCTAAGCATTCATTTCATTTCATTTTTGCAACAGCTTTTATTTCCATTTTATATTCTTAGATTCTAAATTATAGGCTAGACAAAAAATGATTAAATTCCAGCTAAATTACCTTATATTATTATATACCTCCCTGGTCCTACACAGACGCTCCAAGCAAAACATTATATGATTATTGTGCAGTTTGTCTTTCGACCACTGCTCCTCCTAAGCAACTCCTATTCTAATGCTTTGCGACGCTTCTGTGCACTGGAGAAGCGCTTTCAAGAAGATTCAAAACTTCGACAGAATTACTTTGATTTTTTAGGGAATATGTGTAGCATAAGTCCTTATGCAAACATTGTGGCAGCTCTTCCGTGTGATTCTACCTGCCACGCCATGTCGTGAAAAATGAGGATAGCTTGACTACAAAATTTCGGGTGATTTTCGATGGTTCTGCGATAATATACCGGTATTGACTTGAATGCGACCTTATTTGTGCATCTAATTCGATTTCGCTCTTATGTGTGTGTTCTCAGAGCTGACATATACAAAATGTATCGTCAAGTTCACGTACCCCCTGACAATACCCACTTTAACAAAATTGCACAGGTGCACAGGCTACTCTGCTTACTTACATCCTTGATTTCGTCACTTATGATCTCTTCAGGGATTGGCCGCGGATAAAAGTTACCTGCGTCCACTTGCTTGGGTTGCTCTCGAAGGTGAGTTTTATATTGATGATCTCTGTGAGCAGGGCGTTGAAATATACTCACAGTTGGACCGACTTGTAGTAAGAGGCCACTAAAGGCCGAGGCGTATGTGGGGTCCCAGCGCCCTGTCGCCCGGTGAAATACCACCCCATCAAGCTATAGGCTCCGTGAAATGGCCGTCTTTCGGAGCTTGGTTGATAGCCGGGTTGATTTAGGCGGTAGTCGGTCCCAAGGTGATATACCACCTCGTCAAGCTGTATATTCCGCGATGTCGTCGGAAGAAAAATTCGACTGTGTTTTGGATGTATGGCTGATGGGCCGGACTGACACGGAAATAAGTCATGATGGTACCGTCTGAGATAAAGAATGCCGAAAGTAAACTAGTTTCCCATTCGGATATCCGGGGGAACTATGTCAGTGGGAATATCATGCAAATGTTTTCATAGATAGCCGAGCTTCAAGAAATTCATCATCACGCAATCGTCTTCGTTCTCGAAACTCTCTCGACGTTGGGCTGATATCTGCATTTTGTAACATCAATAGCATTAGTTTTACCAAAACGAATGTAAACGCTGTCCACCAGTATTTGCAAACAGGGAGACCTGATACCCTTGCCCTAACAGGTGCTAAATATACCAATTTCCACAGATCGCACACTCTCAAACCATTAGGCACCGCCCATGAAGCACAGCTCATTTGTCCTCTAAACCGTGCTCAAGATCGAATCTTTCACCTCCTCGCCCCACTCCCCCATCTCTCCTCACCCCCGCACTCTCGTTTTCGATCCCCTCTTACCGTCCCCCGTCAAGATCACACAACAATCTCTTAAGTCATCTGAAAGCCGCTATGCCCTCTCGAATCTTCGAAATAGTCGGACCTCCGATAACGTTCACATCTATCTAGCTTACCTTCAAGGTAAATCGGATACAGTCTGATATGAAGGCAAAACGAAAACGAGCGTTAAGATCTCCATTCAACAGGAACGCCTCCCAACCGATTTCCCTAGCCTTCGTAATCTGTACATAAAATTCCATGAAAATTTCAATATTCCCCCTCCCAAAGTAACAAGAGACCTCTCCGCTCTTCGACAATACATTTGCACGAAAATGGCATCTGGTCCCCCACGCAGCGAATTTTTTTGGCTCTAATCGGCTGCCCACCCAATCTATATGGGGTCTCCCAATACTCTTCTCCTAACCATTTACTATCAGAATATCAGAGGAGATCGGTCCAAAACCCAGTCGATCTTACAAAATGCCCACTCCTTTTCCTTATGTTATAAGGAGCCCTGACCGAAAGTAACCTCACCCGCAGAATCAACAACCTAGAACTGTTCCCCTCCCCCTTCCCAGTTTTTCGCGACAACATTGCCCACCATTCCTATCCTGACAACCCCTGCTGAGGCGGGCTGCTTGCCATCCAAAACGGACTAACGTCTTCTCTTATCACCTTGTCTTTTCTCCCAACCTCGACTATGTCGCTATAAAAATTGAACATTGCTTAAAGTCCTTGTACATCATATGCTTCTACATACCGCCTTCGCAAGCTATCGAGTCATACCAACTCGCTATTGCTGCAATCGATCGCTTAACTGAACTGAGTTCTTCCCAAAACGACATTGTAGTCCTTGGCGATTTCAATCTCCCCCATCTCCAATGGACGCTGTCTAACGATAAGTCCCACTACATCTCAAGCCCCACTACTACCAAGGAGTGTCTCTTTATAGACAGCCTTACCGATTCTAGCCTTTTCCAAGTAAGCAATGTCCTAAACCATCTGGGCAGACAACTTGACCTTGTGGTCACGACAGACCCCTTTAATTCCTCAGTTGTCTCTAGTCCCCACACCCTCTCAACCACCGCCCGCTTCTCTTATCCTTATGCCACGAGTACTCAGCCCACAGCACACCTTCCCCCTACCAATATTCTTTCAACTTCCGAAAAGCCAATTTCCGCCTCATAAATGAGTACCTCAGCAATATCACACTCCGCTTAAATGATATAAGTGTAGAGGTCGCTTCAGCCTCGCTCTACACAGTAATCTACAACGCCATATCCCTATATGTCTCATACTCCTGACACAGATTATCATTCTCATCGCCCCCATGGTATAACCACAAACTACGCACCCTTCGGAACAAGAGGAATAAGTTGTGGAACACTTTCTTAAATACGCGTTCTCCCCTGGACTACTCCAACTATCTCGGTTACTTTTACTAATTCACCGAGCTTTATAGATCCCTCTACCACAATTACCTTGCCACCATTTTAATGTACAATACTCCGGCTTGTTGGTACATTCCAATAAAACCGACGAGGCTAGAAGTCTAGCGGAGATGTTCGTTGTTAGCCATAATTCGACTCAACTCGTGGAGGAATCTACGCTAGTATCCGATACCCGAGGTGATGATGCGTACATCCTGGATCTGCTTTTGACATGCCAGCCGAGCGTTTATAACATGGAAGATGCTGCGCCACTGGGAAACTCGGATCACTACTTGGTATTGGTCAGGCACTCACTTGTATATCAAACGAATAACCGATCTAAGTAGCTTCGACATGTATGGAGGTATGGGGCTGGTAACTGGGACGATTTGCGAGATTTCTTTGCATCCCTACCGTGGTCGAAGATGTGCCTTGGAGACTCCGATGTTAACGCATGCGCGGAGTCGGTCAGAGAGATTGCTCTTAGCGATGTGGAGGTCTACATTTCGCATTCCATCAAACGAAATTCATTTGGTAAACCTTGGTTTTATAAAAAATTGAGATTATGGGGGCAAAAAATAGAGCTTTTAAGCAATGGGTCTCTAATCCCACCGAGGTTAACATAACGCATTTTGTTGGAATCAGAAACGCGTGCAATCAGTGGATTGATACTGTGAAGAAGGCTTACAACGATAGAGTGACAAATAAACTCCTTGAGTGCCCCACTGGTTCTTGTCCCTTCTGGTCGATGGCAAGGGCTGCCAGCAGTAACTTGCTTCCACCTCTTTTCCTCCGTTGATGACGGGCAACAGGACACTAGTCACAAATTCAAAACATAAAGCTAATGTGTTCGTGAATTTGTTTTCTTGGGAAAGAATAAAATTCCTCGGTATCACGGTCGGTGGAAATGTATCGTGGCATAAACATATGTCGAATATCGCCAATTCCACCTCTGGAATCTAAATTATCTTTTTAGAGCCAAGAAATATTTTACTCCGGCCCAACATTTTCTTCGGTATAAATCCCAAATTAGACCGGCGGTCGAATATTGCTCTCATCTTTGGAGCTCCGTTCCTAAACATACCCGCAACCCACTTGAGTGCATACAGAGGCGAGCGATCCGCCTGATCGGGGACACAACGCTGACGTCGGAACTGCAGTCTCTGTCTGCTTTACAGATATTTTCGTGGGTTCTGTTCTTCAGAGATTCGTGGTATTGTTCCACGCAATTCGGTGTGTATGCGTTGCACGAGACAACCCGACGGATGCCACCAGTTTGCAGTTCATCTCCCGACGGCGCGAACCTCTCTTCTTCAGAACTCGCCCTTTACAGAGCGCGAAAGCTGTGGAATTCCCTGCCCGTGCGAGTGTTTCCAGAGCGTTACAACCTGCATCTGTTCAAAAAGAACCTCAACAGTTATCTGGTGTCATCTCGGGGCGCCGAATCGGTGCTATAGGTTCGTCTCTCCCGAGAGACGTGTAAAAAAAAACCCTACGTGGCGACCTAATTACCTTGCTAGGAAACGACGGATTTAATCTCTGCAAGTGGTCACCGTCTAACTCTTCCTTAATTACGAATTATTCTTACCATCCAGAAAGTACTCATCGAAATTTGAATCCAGACTCAACAGTAAAAACTGATAACATTCATTGGGATCCTATGGGGGCCACAATTATCTAATCTGGCATCTTGCAAGTCCATTGAGAAAAGAACTGCAAAATTGCTGAATCCTTTGGGTCTGCTAGGTCGTGTTATATAGTCAGTCGGGATTTCCTGCGATGAATCATTACTTCCCTTAGATATCCATAATTTATGGACGACATAACAAACACAATTGCCCTTGATAAGGAAATTGTGCTTTCCTCTTCACCTTTTGATCTCGAAGCCTTCGACAGTGCAAATTCATAGATTTTGTGATGTTAATGAAAAGGCTTATAACCCCTGATTGTATTTGTGTTCGACTTATCCCCATCACCGATACATTGTACAATTGATTTGTTGTAAATCCACGATCGCTCCGGTGAGCAGCGTTAGCTTACCTCGTATGAAGCTATGTGACGCTCTTTTGTTTTTCAAATTATATGATCCATATATATTCCAAATTATATGATACATATATATATGGTTTTAGTTTTAAACCCACATTCATTTCCAATACAATTAAAAAATTTTACCTAAGAGTAAATGTTATATTCTATTTTATACATATTATCATCATCATCGGCACTACAACCGGGAACCGGTCTTGGCCTTATTTAACAAGTCCTGGGGCTTGTTAAATTTTCCATAATGATTTATTTTTTCTGGGCAAGGTCATTAGTCTTGCGCCAGGGGCGCCCCGACGGGGAAACGAACCCCGGTCTCCCGGGTGACAGGCGGGTGTACTAACCATTATACTATCGAGGAGCCCATTATACATATTATTCTTACCATATTATCCTTACATATGGCGCAACACTAATGACCTTGCCCGGAAAAAAACAAATCATTATGGAAAGTTTCACGAGCCTCAGGACTTGCTAAATGAGGCCAGGACCGGATGCCGGTGGTGGTGCCGATAATGATGATGATCCTTACCATAACTTACTGGCTCTTCGCAAGCACTCTAAATTATACAAATCTCAATTTTTTTTCTTATGCCTTTCGGCGTACACTCATTAAGGGTACCTTTCATGAGTGGACAATTCTGCCAGTCTGCCACCGTGGTATCTACTTCCATCGTAATTGCTCCGTAATTACATTTGGTTCAGGGCACCGGGTTAGGAGATTCCCCTCTCATTGATGTCTTCATAATTGAAAGACGATATACGCTATCTAGACCAAGTACTCAAAGCTCGCCATAAGGGCTTCTTGCCTCAAGAGAACTACAGCTCATGGGCAAATTACAGTATGTTATTGCTCATGTAACGTGCTCTTAACATTAAGCAACACTTTTTTAAACAATTTTGAAATAGCCTATATTCAGAAGTCTGATTAGATCGGAAGGTAAACAAGAAGAGTTCGTTGGATATTTAGTTTTGAAAGACGTGTGCGAACGAACTCTGATTTCATAATCATC
Organism: Microdon myrmicae; assembly: GCA_963931805.1. Classification (NCBI taxonomy): domain Eukaryota; kingdom Metazoa; phylum Arthropoda; class Insecta; order Diptera; family Syrphidae; genus Microdon; species Microdon myrmicae. The sequence goes on along the minus strand of OZ007496.1, from coordinate 15,976,076 downwards.
ATCATCGGCACTACAACCGAAATCCGGTCTTGGCCTTACTTAACAAGTCCCTCCATCATGATCATCATCATCATCATCATCGTCATCGTCATCGGCACTACAACCGGGATCGGTCTTGGCCTTATTTAACAAATCTCTCTCCACCGGTCCCAAGTTCGAGCCGATGTCATCCAGTTTGGTATTCTCAGGCTCTGAGCGTCCTGGTCTACGCCATCCCTCCATCGCAGACAAGGTCTGTCGCGCTGTCGCCTACGATACATCCTGCCACAAAGGGCTTTCCGGGCAGTCTCCTCTTCTAGGTGTCCCGCCCACCAGGGTCTACCGAGCTTGATTTTTCTTACACCATTAACTTCAAGGTAGATCGCATGGAACTCATGGTTGTAGCGTCTTCGGAATCGTCCTCCCTCACATACGGGGCCAACAATTCTCCTTAGGACCTTCCTCTCGAACGCGGCTAAGAGTTCAGAGTGCCTTTTATTGAGCACCCAGGTCTCGGATCCATACATGAGTACTCCAAAGACCATGGTCTTGTATAGTAGTAGCTTGGATGTTCTGGATAAATTTGGGAATTTAAACAGCGTTGATAGGCCATAGTAGGATTTGTTGAATTCGATCAGTCGTTCGTGTATTTCTTCTTCCATATTGTTATCGGCTGATACTATTGACCCAAGGTAGTTAAAGGATTACACTACTTCAAATTCGTGCTCCGCTACTCTGATAGTTTACGTTAGGTCTTCTCTTCGCAGAAGTTGCCACCATGTACTTAGTTTTCCACTCATTAATGTGCAATTGCAGTTTTTGTCCCGCCTGCTCGATCTGGCTGAGGAAGGTCTGTACAGCCGACTCGGTTCTACGTAGGCAAGTATCTGGCTAGACTTGGTGATAATAGTCCCTCTAGTTGTACCGCCAGAGTCACGGATTGCTTTCTCCAACGCCAGGTTGAAGAGGAGACAGCCCAGACCGTCCTCTTGTCGGAGTCCATTAAAGATGTTTATTGGTTTGAACAACAATCCCACTACTTTTACTTGACTAGTTACATATGTCATAGTCAACCTACAAAGTCGTATCAATTTGTTTGGAATGCTGAACTCTCTCATGGCATTATATAGTTCTACCCTGGCTATGCTGTCGTAGGCGGCCTTAAAATCTATGAATAGATGATATAATGGAATCTTAAATTCCAGACAATTTTCCATCGCCTGCCTAAGGGTGAATATCTTATCATTCACTGATTTGCCTGGCATAAAGCCACACTGATATTGACCAATGATGGCTTTAGCGCATGGTGCTATCCGAACTTGTAGGACAGTGGATAGTATCTTATAGGCGGTACACAGCAATGTTATACCCCTATAGTTGCTGCACAATGTGATATCTCCCTTCTTATGTATGGGGCAAACTATTCCACGACGCCAATCTTCCGGCATCCCCCCTTGCTACCATACGTGCACCACGATTTCATGAACTACATGATGTAACGCTGTTTCATTTTTCATTTTTAAAACATTTTTTTATTTTTCTTTTCATATTCTTATTATTATTATTTATTATATTATTATTTATTGGCCTGTAAGAACCGGGAAGTTCATGACCTCACCGGCTCGGCTTCGCCATCGTTCCCTGTCCTGGGCACTCTCCTTCCACGCTTGACCATTCGATCCGATCTCCTCAAGGTCAAACCTAACATTGTCCTCCCATCTCCGTCGCGGCCGTCCTACCGGTCTCTTTCCCGTTGGTCTACCGTCAAGAATTCTATGCACGGTCCTATCGTTCCCTATTCGCGCCACGTGTCCGGCCCATCTTAATCTTCGCGACTTGATTACTCTCACTATTGTAGGTTTGCGATATAGCTCTTCCAATTCGTGGTTATGGAGTCTCCTCCATTGTCCTGCCTCCTCGTCATATTTACCTCCAAAGATACCCCTCAAAACTTTATTCTCGAATACGCGGAATTTGTTTTCTTCCCGTTTTGTGAGAGCCCATGTTTCGCATCCATATAGAACAATCGGCATGATTATGGTTCTATAGACACGGAACTTTATGTTACGTGATAGCAGTCTGGATTTCAGCAGTTTACTGACTGCGTGCCAACTCGCGTTGCCGGAATGCAGTCTCTTGTTAATTTCCTCCGACATTTCGTTACTGGCCGTCAGTATCGTTCCCAGATATTTAAATTCTTTGACTTTTTCAAATATCTTACCTCTGACGTTTATTTGTGTTATCTGAGATCCACCTGCTCTCGCGGTAATCATGTATTTTGTTTTGTCTTCATTTATTTCTAGGCCCACCTCTTCTGCCGCTTGCATGATGATTTCACAGTTTTTACTAACAGTCTCTAGATTATCGCCCAGAACGACGATGTCATCCGCATATGCGAGCACTTGTGTGACCCCGTTCAGGGATGATCCGGCCATGTTGTCGTCTTGTACCTTTCTGATGACATACTCGAGCACAAGGTTAAAGAGACACGGTGATAGACCATCTCCCTGCTTTAGTCCGTCCCGGATTTCAAATGGTTCTGAGAGGTGGTTTTCTATTCTGACTCGCCCTTTGTTTTCGTTCATGCAAATTTGAATGAGGGCGGCATATTTTTTTGGGACTCCCAGCTCAACTAGAATATGGTAGAGTCTCTGCCTTGCGACTGAGTCGTAGGCTTTTTTGAAGTCAACGAACAGTTGGTGAACCGTCTCTCCGTATTCCCACTTCTTTTCCAGCAGTTGTCTTATTGTGAACATTTGGTCGCTTGTTGACCGGTTCCTACGGAATCCACATTGGTAGTCTCCCAGTATCTCTTCTGCGTACGGTGTGATTCTCGCCAGAATGACATTTGTTAATATTTTGTATGCGGTTGGGAGCAATGATATTCCTCTGTAGTTTTCGCAGTCAGATCTGTCGCCTTTTTTGAAAATGGGGATGACTATTGAGGTTTTCCATTCTTCCGGAGTGACTTCCTTATCCCATATTGTTTGGATGAGCTGGTGGATCTTTCGAGCGGTTACCTCTCCTCCATGCTTCACAAGCTCTGCCGGTATGCAGTCGACTCCGGGAGCCTTGTTGTTTTTCAATCGCTTTATTGCGTCTACAACTTCGTTGAGAGACGGCTCTGGGATCTGAGGCTCGGCTGTATGTACGCTTGGTGCATTTATCTGTGGTTGATGGGTGCGTACATTGAGCAGATTTTCAAAGTACTGCTTCCATCTTGTCACGACATTGTTTGTTTCTGTGACCAGACAGCCGTTTGCGTCTCGAATTATTTTGGCTCTTCCTCGGTAGCCATTTCTAATTGAATTTATGCCGACATACATACCTCTGATGTTCTTTGCCCTAGAATTTTCTAGGATTTTTTCGATCCGAGTCTTCTCCCATTCGCGTTTTTTGCATTTGAAGAGCCTCATTGTCTCTCTCCGAATTGTCGCGTATCTTTCTGCGTTGACTTCATCATATCTTTCTAAGTGGATCACTCTGAGGCGTTTACGTTGTTCGATCTTCGCCCTGCACTCATCGTCAAACCAAGGTTTGGACTTAATTGTTTTCTTAAATCCTAATACCTTTTGGGCTGTTAGTTTGATTGTGTCTCTGATCGATGTCCATTTAGTGTTCACACTATTAGCTTCCTCTTCCTCATTGCCCACATTCTCTAGAATGCTAAATCTATTCTTTAGTTCGTCTTGATATTCAGCCCTTTTGCGTAGGTCTTTCAGTTTATCAGTGTCGAACTTTTTGCATGTCTCCCGTGACTGCCCATGTGGGATTGCTGCGAGGCGACTCCTGATTTTGCCAATCACTAGAAGATGATCGGAGTCGCAATCTGCTCCTCTATATGATCTTACGTCAAGGATATTCGAGTGGTGTCTTTTGTCTATGAGGAAGTGGTCTATTTGGTTACGCGTTACGCCGTCGGGTGATATCCATGTGGCTTTATGAATTTCCTTGTGCTTGAACATCGTGCTTTTTACTAACAGATCTTTTGACGCTGCGAACGTGATAATTCGAATTCCATTATCATTTGAAACGTCGTGTAGGCTTTCTTTACCTATAGTTGGTTGGAAGATATCTTCCTTTCCAATTTTCGCATTGAGGTCCCCGAGGAGGATTTTAACATCGAATGATGAGATCCCATCGAATACTTCTTCTAGGGTCTCATAGAACGTGTCCTTCGTTTCTTCGTCGGTAGATTCTGTTGGGGCGTGTACGTTTATAAATACATAATTGTACCATCGGCCCTGTATTTTTAGCACAGACATTCGGTCATTAATAAATTTCACATCTTTTACATGGGGCGTAATCTTCTTGCTTATGATGAAGCCGGTTCCGAGGTTATGTGTATCGGTACCTCCACACGCCAGTGTAAATCCGTTGGTTTCGATTACTTGATGTGGGAGTCGGACTTCCTGAAGCGCGACGATGTCCATTTTATATTGTTTCGTGTTTTCTACGACCGTCTGTATCGCGCCTGGTTTATATAACGTTCGAACATTCCACGTGCCGACGCGTATATCCCGCTTTTTACGTTTTTCCCTACGTCTTCTTTTTGCCGAGTCGGTGTTTTCCTGATGATTTGTTCCCTTATGGTAGTGTTGGCTCATCACACCTACGCCTACCGGGTTTTTTGTGAGATTGTTTTTTGTGTATTGATCATTCATTTCATTGGATCACTCTGGGGTTTCAAATGGTCCGCCATATCAGAGCCCCTCTTTGATATGGTAAGGTCTGCTTACTGCTCTGATTCGACCCGGTGTCAGAGAGGCGCCGTTATAATACAGCCGGTATACCCCTGCCTGCAAACCATCCAATGGGCACGGTGACGCGTAACACCCTGGATTAGGGGCGGTAGATCTTTGTGTGTTACTCCTCGCTAGCCTGTCTGACATGGGTGGCCCTACTGGAAGCGTATGCTTCCGTCAGCATAGCCTGAGCGATTCATCCTAGTTTAAGCCTCCGCACCACGTCAAGGTTTCTACCAAGCCGGGGTCTTTTTATATTCTTAATTTCTAAATTAAAGGCTAGACAAAAAATGCTTAAATTCTAGCTTAATTATCTTATATAATAACTTACTGGTCCTTCGCAGACGCTCTAAGCTAAACATTACTTAACATTTGTATAATTTGCCTTTCGGCGACAGAACTTTGTGGCAATACTTATAATTATTTGAAAGACAAAGAAAAATTTGAAAAGCTTTGTCTGTAGTGGTCCTTCTCTCAGGGAGCTTGTCTGGTCCTGAAAAGGACGAGGGATCTCTTTAAGAAAGCTCCTGAGGGGACCCGTTGCGGTGCCGCCGTGCTTCCTCAAACCTTGAGGGAAGAGCAGCTACCGATCGAATATGGTCCTGGGAATCGGCCAGGATCAATTAAAAATACTTTTCATTTTATTAAATTTTAATTTTATTTGTAAATTCATTTTCTGGCGTCCTTACACCTAGAACGCCAATTGAGACTGATCCTCGAATCTGAAATTCATCACCCTTATAAAGAGAAACAAATCGAAATTTGTATCTCGAAAATACACAATTTCCTACAAAAATCCCGATTTTGGAATCCTGAGTGAGATGCTCAGTGTTTATTTAAGATAAGAATTCAATTTCTTGAATTCTTACGAAACTATTTCGCAGATGTCGATATGTATCTGGTTTTGGGTTTTTGTTTGTTTAACTCAATGGAATTTTACCAAATTGAGATAACGTATCTCTGGTTTTTGAATTTAGATGATGCCGTGGGGCGAATATAGAACAATAAACGAATATTAGATTCGTTTATTGGGAATTTGATTTTAATTTAAGATTTTGGATTTAACTATGCCGTGGAAGCAGCTAATAAGCGATAAACGAATGTTTGATTCGTTTATTGCGAATTTTGGTTTATGTTTGGGTTTTTTCGGGTTTTGAACGGATTTTGAGTTTTGTAGTAAAATAGCTGGGATTTGGATGTGGAAATGGAGGAAAAAAGGTGGTAGGGCTTTTCAGAGCACTACATCCTCCCCTCCTTGAAAAAAAATTAATCTGTAAGAGATTAATTTTGTAGGAGTGACGCGATAAAAGATGAAGGGCGATGTCATCATGATTCGTTACATAATTTGGGTTTCCAATTATAATGGTTACTTTAAATTTTCATTGTAGTTACAATTGGTTGCTACTTTTTTAAATGTTTGTTCTTGTTTTTAAATATTATTCAAAATTTATGTTTAATTCTGTAGCTTACGATAGAGTGTTCTTCAATATTTTGTTACGATTTTAGAAATACTAAGATTATGTGACTATTGGCTTAAATTCACAATATTTCGTATCGTGTATATAAGTACATTTTTAAGTTCCATATATTAATAATGTTATTTACATTGTTCTTTTGTTTTTTCAATATATTTAATAATAATTGTGAATTATTTTTATAAACCAAGGTTATTTTAAATAAAATATTAAATTCAATTCGTGATAATATATACGGATAAACATTAGGTAAGTCGTAATAATGTATTGTATTACAGCTTTTGTATTATATAAGGATTTACATTATCTCCAGAATATATTTCTGTTTCATTTTGAGGACCATATTTATGTTTTTTTTCCATGTATTATAGAGAAAGGTTTAATTCTGAATTTTTAAGTTTGTTTTGAGTTGACTAAAAAATGTTAGTTCCTTATTTTTCTTAGGATAGATGTAATTTGGTTAATTGAAGAATGTTACATAGTTATTTGAAATTATTATATTTCTATTTAAAATTGTTTATTTCATAGATTTTGTTTTGTTTAGTTAAACATTTTTTGTTTTTTAACTTAGAATTATATATGTTTTTTATTTACAAATTAAGATCATTTATTAATTAAATAATTTTGTTCATTTATTTAAATTTTAAGTTAATGGCAATTAATTAAAATATTGTATAATATTTACAAAATTATTTTATTGAGGGAGTTAATATTTGTTTCATCATTTGTGTGTTAATAGTATGAATTTGGGGAGATTCTCATCATAATATAAACTATTTAAAGATTTATTTTTGTTATATTTTACTTATTATCTCCCGAGTTTTAATACTGTTGTATCATTTATAAATTTTCTTAGTTAATTATAGACAATTTTCTTTTAGATACATAAATTTTCCAAAACAAAGTTGGTTGGTTTAATTTATTTATTTGCGTTATTATGTATATGTATCTATTTTGTTTTTGTACAATTATTTGTTAAGAGGGGAATTCAATATTATTAATTATATATTTTCTGTGGATATATTTAATTTACATATAGTTTTTTATATATTTTTAGATTTATAATGTGAGAATTGGTATTTTATTATTTATATGTTCATACACGTATACATATATGTTTGAATAATAAAGGAAAATCCATTTGTTTCACTTTAAGTTTTTCTTTAAATTTGTGGAAGACTTTCCAAACTCTCGTCGGTTTGGTTTGTGTAAAATTTTTCAAAGTTTGGGCAGTAAAACCATCTATGAAAAGCATTTTAAAGGTTGTAGAATTCATAATCGATTTTGGAAGATTAACCAGTGTTTTATTTGTGAAAGGGATTTTGATCATTTGTTTATTTTTATGTTTAATTTGTAGAACCCATTTTAAAGTTTGAAAAATTAGATAAACGAGGGAAACGATGCGGACAAACAAGTTACTGAAACGAGAAATGTGTTCGAGTGCAATTTTGATATGACTGTTATCTACAAGCTTACTCTTTTCTAACGAGAAAATTAGTTGTTTTTCAATCTTACATTTTGCTGGGACTCTTAGTACCGCAGGCTTACTCTTTGCTGAAATTTCTTGTTTCTCGGGCTTACAATCTGCTGGGAGTTCTTGCTCCACAGACTTACATTTTGGCGGGATTTTCAATTTGTGCTCTATGAGCTTGGACGTGTTGTTGCTAGAAGTCGGAACATTTAAGAATATGAAAGTAGATGGGGGTTTTAGGATAGTATGTTCAGGGGTCTTTGTCGAATCATCAGATCCGGCCCGTAGACAAACGGATTCAAATGTTGACTGTTGGATGCGATCTTTGGCCAATACCTCCTCTATTTGGGGGGCCTCTAGATCGTCCTGCCTCTGATTTTTGTCCCTATTATCTCTAATGCCAATTTCATCGGTAGACGACACCTTGTAAGGTGAGGCATTTTCTACCTTCCTGTTTATATCATTAGCTTCTAATAACGATTGTTTAGATCTTTGGCTGTTTAATGTTCCTATATAAATTTGTGATTGCTGTACCCTACTCGTTTTGTTAATTACTCCACTTCTCCAAACGTTTGCGGTAGAAGTGGGCTGAGTTCTCAAATCATTTTTATTTGATGGAGAGTCGTTTTGACTTCTGAAATGGGACAGTCTCCTACATTCTGCTTGGGAATGATTAAATTTGTTGCAATATGTGCATTGGAGGCGTTCAACCTCTGCTTTAATTTGTTGGGGACCAATATTTAGAGAATTTGTATTTCGATAACAAGTCCAGGAAGTATGTCCAGTCTTATTGCACGATTGGCAAATTTGTGGCTGGCTATATTTGGAATTATTACATAAATTAAGAGGGTTTCCATCGCCTAGTCGTGGGGCCTGCTCGAGAGCGTAATTTATTGCTGCTCTAAGACTTGAGGTAACTCGTGCTTTAACTAGAAATTTCAAATGGGGATCCCTAAGACCATCTTCAAAAGTATGCAAGGGGAGCTTTTTATTTTCTTCGAGGAGATATGTTCGCACCGCAGGATCGACATTGCTTTCGAATGTGGCTTTGTTCAGCAGATGCAGGAGGTGTGCGAGTCTGTTTCCAAACTCCTTCACATCTTCCTTGCTATCTTGCTTGGCTTTCACCAGACTGTTTTGTGCCGCTGACCTTGAGGTGAGAATTTTAAATTCTCCCTTTAATTCGGAAGCAAGATCATTCCAGGTTGAAATGACCTTGTACCGGATGTGGTCGTATGCTGGCCCTTTCAGTCTGGTTTTCACCACGCTTAGATAAAAAGCATGCTGACTGTCGTCCTGTGCCTGTGAAAAAATAATATCTCCGCAAGAAACAAAATTATCCAATTCGTCCGGGTTACCGTTAAACACCGGTACGAAATCCAAAATATCCTTTAACCCGATTGTGACCTTCATTTTTTCGCGCACTTCAAATATTCGAGTCACGTGTTCGTTTTAGATAAGATTTTTCCCATAAGTGCACAGCTTCCCAAATTCAAGTGAAACAAAGGCAAAGGGTAAGGAAAAAGACTTCTCGAACCGAAGTGGAGCAATCCTAAAAGGAAGGAGGAATCAATTCTGTGGAAAACGCCAAAAGTAAGAAGAAGAAACCAGCAGGTAAAATGGAGAACCCACAAGTGATGCTAAGGAGAGAGTCGAGGGTTTCCTGCCTAGGTTTTGCTAACGATATGAAGGGTCTTCCCCAAGTAATTTAAGATAGAAAAATATATGTATATTTATGTGTATGTAAAAATGTTTAAAATGGTTTTGTTATTGTACCCTTAAAATGAATACGTTTGTTTTTTCCTTAAAAAATAGAATTTTCGAAAAATTTCACATCTCAATATCCCCTTTTATTTATTTTTCCACAATTTAATTTGTTTTCGGGGTTCTCTGGGTCCCCTTTTTTTTTAAATAAATTTTTAAATGTGTATATAAATTTAAATTTAATTTGGGGTTCTCTTTGTCCACTTGCAAATGTGTTAATAAATAAAAACGGATATAAATACCTGTGATTGTTGCTGGACATTCTGTTGAGTGTGTTGTGTTCGGTATCCTGGTAGGAGATGATGATGTCATCAGTTATCCTGCTACCTTCTAATATGTTGACGGGACTCATGGCCGTCGTCCACTTCATTTACAACACACACTATTTAGGCGTCTGCCTGCTGGTACCGCCAATGATATAGTTGCCGCTGTTTGATGCATTTCGAGGATTTGAGTTCCTTGCTGATGCTGGCTGCTTCGGCTGTGTTAATGGCTATTGGTGTTTTTTTTTCCCAAAGTAGCGCAGTTGATTCTATGGCTGTTGTTGCAGCTGTATTGACTGCTCTGTAGTTGTTACTGCATCTATTGTTGGCTGTGGTATCAGTGTGGTTGGGCGGATGGCCGTGAATGCTGCTGACGTCGTTGATGTTGTTGATCTTGAGGAGGAATAAGCGACCGCTGATTCATAATACTTTCTTTCGTCGTTCGAGGGTTGAGACACTGCTATTATCACCAAATGTATGCGTCGTTGTTTCATATCCGTGATCTAATGAGGGTATGTATTAGGTGCATTTGCATCAGGAGTTGGTTGAAAAGGTGTTTGCTGTTGAAGTGTCGTGTGATTTTGTTGATATTGTAGTTCAATCGGGCTAGCGCAGGACGTCTCTTTCGTTGCGATTTATTTTATTGTATCTGCAGAGTGAAATACGATGTTCGCTACTCGATCTTACCTGAGGATGTCGGGGTTGGCCGGAGTTGTGTTGACCAATTGTATTCACTTTTTTTTTTTCACTGTGCCGGTGTCTAGCCCCAGGCATGCTTTTATTGTATAAAATGTTTGAAATTTTTTTTTTTTACTACTCCCGGTGTTTAGCCCCGGGGACGCTTTTGTTATTTTAAAAATTATGTTTTTTTGTAGATGTGTTCCCGATAGCTGCAAACATCAACAAGTCCATCCGCTGCCGTCAGTCTCCTTTGTAGGGGATGTATGAATCAGTCCGACCCACTGCTCAATTCATTTTATATTTTATTGGTAGGGGATGTTGGGATATCCCAAACCGCTGCCACCATAATTTTTTGTAGTGGTCCTTCTCTCAGGGAGCTTGTCTGGTCCTGAAAAGGACGAGGGATCTCTTTAAGAAAGCTCCTGAGGGGACCCGTTGCGGTGCCGCCGTGCTTCCTCAAACCTTGAGGGAAGAGCAGCTACCGATCGAATATGGTCCTGGGAATCGGCCAGGATCAATTAAAAATACTTTTCATTTTATTAAATTTTAATTTTATTTGTAAATTCATTTTCTGGCGTCCTTACACCTAGAACGCCAATTGAGACTGATCCTCGAATCTGAAATTCATCACCCTTATAAAGAGAAACAAATCGAAATTTGTATCTCGAAAATACACAATTTCCTACAAAAATCCCGATTTTGGAATCCTGAGTGAGATGCTCAGTGTTTATTTAAGATAAGAATTCAATTTCTTGAATTCTTACGAAACTATTTCGCAGATGTCGATATGTATCTGGTTTTGGGTTTTTGTTTGTTTAACTCAATGGAATTTTACCAAATTGAGATAACGTATCTCTGGTTTTTGAATTTAGATGATGCCGTGGGGCGAATATAGAACAATAAACGAATATTAGATTCGTTTATTGGGAATTTGATTTTAATTTAAGATTTTGGATTTAACTATGCCGTGGAAGCAGCTAATAAGCGATAAACGAATGTTTGATTCGTTTATTGCGAATTTTGGTTTATGTTTGGGTTTTTTCGGGTTTTGAACGGATTTTGAGTTTTGTAGTAAAATAGCTGGGATTTGGATGTGGAAATGGAGAAAAAAAGGTGGTAGGGCTTTTCAGAGCACTACACTTTGTCAATTTTTTTATTTTTTTTTTCTTAAAATTTAACTTACTTACTTACTTACCTATTTATTTATTTATTTTTTTTTTTTTTTTTTTTTTTTAAATTCTATGTAAAATCACTTAGCTTAACTTAACTTAAATCTTATACTACCCTAATTCTAGAAAAGCTAAGTCTATGTAAGCTAGCTGATGATAGTGTGATTCTATACCGACTTTGGTATCCAGGTCTTTATATGCCATTCAACCACCAGAACTGTTGACGCTGTCTAATACTATCGTCCCGGTCTCTGTGGGAGATAGCCCTACTGAAGCGCAGGAGCTCTTCTTCGGTGCGCGTTACTTCCCGGTCGTAGCACAATCGCCCGTCTACGGATGATCTACTTACATGATAGATCAGCGGAATTCCGGATCTATCCTGTATAAGCCCTTTCATGTCCAAATCAAGGAACGCCTCTGGTGGAACAAAACCGTTGCGACGCACGTTCTCATAGTACAGGGTATTTGGATAATAAGCCGCGAAAATTAGGTCATTGGACGAGCTTATTGCTCTCGCAATATGTCCTCTGATTAATTTAATCATAAAATTATCCACCCTATTTATGCAGGCTTCATTATATAAAGTCTCATTTGAGTAGTACTTTTTGTATTCCGATTCCGGTGTTCGATATAATCTGAGACAGGTTCTCAGACACTTCCTTTCGAACACCCGAATCTTTTCCATCAAATTTGGACCTATGTTAAACCATACTGGACAGCCATATATGAGCATTGGCCTGATTAGCGTCATGTAGCATATGACTTTTACCCTGCTGTCAAGTTGGCTACTGTGAAATAGCCTCCTTGTCATAGCAAACGTTTTCCTTGCTTTGAGCAAAGCAGCCTCTACATGTCTGTTGAAATACAGATATTGGTCTAGCCAGATGCCAAGGTATTTAACTAAACTCCTGGTTTCCAGTTTATCTCCATGCGGTCCCACGATAACTAGCTTTCGCCAGTTTTTCCTTGTGTCGTTCGTGGCTTTATATAATGGGGTTCTAAATAGGATGGCTTCACATTTCTGGAAGTTGATCTTAAGTTTCCAGTTGTCGCAATAGCGCTGCACGTTGTTGAAATCTCGCTGTAGTAAACTATTTATGATCTCAACTTTCGGAGCTGTTCTGTAAATTATGAGATCGTCTGCGTACGCAATAGCCTGCGGAAGTGCATCTAATAAGTCGCTAATGTAAATGTTAAAAAGAATCGGAGAGAGTACCGCGCCCTGTTGCAAGCCATTCTTGATATTATACGTTTTATTAGAGGTCACATTACCACTTTTGACCACGAACCTCCTGTCCTTTAACATATCGTAAAGTACATATAGTAAAGGCTTATGTATGCCATGTCTGACCAGTTTGTAATACAACCCTTCGATCCAGACGGTATCAAAGGCTTTTTCCAAGTCGATCAGACAGGCACCTGTGCATTGGTTCCTACATATATTCCATTGTATGTCGGAGACCAGTTTAGCTGCGGCATGTGTGGTTTCATGACCCGCCCTAAAGCCAAACTGGTTATTTGGAATAATGCTGTTGTCGTCTACCCATTTTAGCAGAGCTTTGTTAATGATTTTTTTCAAATACTTTACTGATGCTTGGGAGTAAACTTATCGAACGCATGTTCATTGGGTTTGTACAGTCTTTGCCCTTTTTTGCGATGGGCTGAATGATAGCCGTTTTCCAACGCGCGGGATAATATGCATTATTCAACGCGTTGTTAAACAGGACCGTGTATATATCTATTGCCTTTGGGGGCAGGTTCTTGAGTACGATGTTAGGTACTCCATCTATTCCCACTGACTTTTTGCTTCTTAATGAGTGGAAGATACTCTGGATTCCTTCCCTTGTGATTAAAAGGCTATTAGCCCCACCATTGGCATTAATGTCAATTGACAGATTATCGTCACTGAATTCCGTAAAACCCGGATTCTCCGATTGCCAATGTGAAATTTCATTCCGGAGGTGCAGGTGATTCAGTCGAATTCTGTCCTCCAGGTCATGGTTTCGGTGAATGCTTTCATTCACCTTGTACATTTCCTGAAAGACAGCTCCCACAGCGTTCGCCTTCTCCAAAGGATCTTCGGTCACGAAGAGCTCACTATTGAAGATAGCGTTCTCTGTATCTATGCCAATGTTGGTTAGCAGCTGCTTGTTTACCTCAGTACGTGGAATTTGGAGACACTGAATCTCGTTTTGATTATTTCCCCTGAATATTTTATTTATTTGTGGGAACATATTCGGGTTATTAGTTTTTATAGCTCGAATTCTGTTGTTCCAATACAAATTTGTTGCTAATCTATAATTAGCTTTAAGTAATTGTTGGAGGTTTTTTAATTGAGATTTCAGTGATATTATCTCCTGGTCTTGTCTGTCTGTAAACTGTCTGTGTAATTGTTTTAATTTCGATAGCAGTCTGCTCTTTTTCTTGTGGAGTGCGTTTATTGTTGCGTTTCTGTACATGTTAATGTGATCTGTAACTATTGTTTTGGGAATTGTTTTGTCCATTGTTCGTTTTACGGTTTCGTCCATTTGTTGAATGTATTTGTCGATTTCGTCATTTGTCAGGTTTCTGTTTACTGGCAGATTAAAGTCATTCGAACAAAGTTCTCTTGTTAATGATCTGGTGAACCGCGGCCATCGCATTGCCCTGTAGTTATAGGGTTGCGGGATCACGAATTCCCCCAGATCTGCGAGCTCGTTCGGAAGCTCTATTACTGCCGTGAATGCATAGTGGTCGCTGTCGTATTCAATTGTCCGTAAACAGTTTGTGTTTCGTCTGTTGGTGTTAAGTAATCTCAGTCGTGAGTCGATTAGCAAGATATCTAAGAACGATCTACCTCTGGGGAACGATGGATATTTCGTAGCTAGCAGGTCAGTTCTATATTCAATATGAAACTGATCTAACCAACCAGCCAACTGATTTCCTCTGCCATTAGATATATAATTTCCCCAATTTCTATGCTTGGCGTTCATATCTCCCCCTAGGATAAAGTAATTTTTGTCCAGGTGCAATTGTAAGCATCGAAAGAGTGTCTCGAGCTCCGCTATAAATAGGTTTTGTTGGTGCTCCTCAGGTGCGTAGACCGCAATCGCATACAAACCCCTTCCTTGCTGAAGGGGTATGCGGACGATACAGGCTTCCAGCACCCGGAACCTGCGCACTTCTCGACTATATATTACTTTATGATTGATTCCTTTTCTAATAAAGATTGCGACACCTCCCCTTGAGAGGAGTTAGGTCGATCTCTTCGTATAATGTCGTAGTTTTTATGTCCTATCTTATGTCTCTGGTTTAACTTTGTTTCCCCCGCCAGAAGTACATCAGGTTGTTCCTCTTGCAACAGGTTAAAAAGATTGGCTCTTCTCTCAGTTCTTATTAGTGAATTTACATTCACGACAAGAGCTTTTATTGATGTTGTGGTTAGAGGGTTGTTATTTAGACTGGGCAAATGCGAGTAGATCTCGTTTATTTGATTTTGCAGCTGTGTCATCTGTCTCTGCAGATTGAGCAGGATTGCGAACACGTCTGCTTGCGGTGTTGTTTCAGTCCGTGTGGGAGTATTTGTGGCTACCTGTGATGTAGCCTGATTTGGTGTTCTCCCACCCGAAGCAACTTGTGCGTACGACCGCTGCGATGTTACGGGCATTGTTGTAGTACGAGCTGGCTCTGTGTTTTTTTGCCGGGTCACACTTCTTGCCATTATTTCTCGGAATTTAGGACATCCTCGATAATTAGCGGGGTGTCCCTCATTCCGACACACTGCGCACTTTAGAAGGGCTTTGTCTTCTACCCTTTCTTTTCCCAGAGGGCGTTCTTCTGCCTTATGGTCCTTTCCGCATTTTACGCAACGGCGCTGCATTTCACAGTTAGCCGCCGCGTGACCAAACCTTTGGCAACAGACACATTGCGGGATGTCTCTGCCTTTTTTTAATTTGTCCCATGTGACCATTTGATGATCCAAGACTGTAATTTTTCTTAGACCACCAATTCTACTGCTGGGTGTTAATTGCACCAAAAAGAAGGGTAGCTTGCGGTTTTCCCTTCTTGCCTTGGGTGTGGTGAATGGTTTTACCGCGGTAAACTCGACATCTTCGTGCTTCAGGTTTTGAAGCATTTCGAGCAGAGCATTCGGTTCCATTTCAGGGTCGACACCCTTTAATAGAACCGTTACGCTCTTCGTTTGTTTAGGCGTGAACGAGTAAAATTCCGCGGTGGCTCTTTTTAAGACCTCTTTAATTTTGTCGTGGTTTGCCACCGTATATGTTTGAATGGAGTGCCTGTTACCCGTCAGTCTTTTAACTGCAAAATTGTTACCTATGGCTAGCTTACAAAGACTTACCAATTCTTTACAGTCAACATCTATGGCGTTTTTCCGCTGATATTGTTGTTTTGCTGCTGCTGTGTTGCTTGCTGGTTCGTTGATCGCTTTTGTGTTGGTAGTTTCTGTTGATGTTGCTGTTGATGCTGCTGATGTTGAAGTTGATGTTGCTGTTGATGGTGAAATTGTTGCTGTTGGCCGACTTTTGGCTTTAGCTTTTGTAGTTGTTGCGGGTTTTGTTCTTGTTCGAGCGCCGCTATTTTTTTCTTTCGGCGTCTCTCTTGTAATCAGGCTCTTGCCATCGCCAGTTTCGCCTCCAATTCACTTATCTCTTCCTCTTCATCCTCAGACTCTGAGGATGCAAGAGAAGCGAATGAATTATTTGCCCCATATATGTTAAAGTTGGAGGGGAAGGGGAGCTCACTGTCGTTCGCCAATTGTTGATCTCCTTTATCCATTGTCAATTTCGCGGTTTTGCTTCGCGTCACAATGGAGTTTTTCGTGGCGCCTTTTCGTTTGTGCGTTGTCGTGTTTTTATCGTCCTCCGTGTTCATTCTGGTTCTTTCCAGTTTGTTTTCATTAAAAAAAAAACAAAGGCGACCTTTTGAACCACGGCAACTTGATTTCTCCCGCAGGCTGAGTTGAACTCGCCTACCGTCGGCTAAGAGTCTTGCACTCGCGCCAAACGATGATTTAAAAATTGTTTTCTTAACAAGCAATATATTATTTGTTTTAATTTTCGCGTTTGCGACCGAAGTGTTATCTTTTTATTGTTTTTGTTTTTATTGTCTCGAACACTTTTTGCGCCCCACTCAACTGTTTTTATATGCACTTAATTTTGATTATTAATGCACTGAGAGATACTGATTTGTCTCTTTCAGCTTTCGTTTTTGTTGTTTTGTTGATTTATTGTACAAATTGTAATTTGTGTTTATATTAATCTTTAAAACTCAGTACAGACATTCACTGAGAACATAATTGTGCACGAAACTGTTTCTTGAGATATTAAAATAACTTTTATTTAATGTGTTCTATTTGTTAACACTGGGTTGTCCGTTTGACGGCATTTCTAAACTTGGCAAGGGGTACTTGATTCATTTATGATATCGGAATACACGACAAGGGTAGCTTATTCGAGAATCCACGCGGTTGTCTGCTTTCAATGGCTGTCAAACACAAACTGACTCGGACAGGGCATCGGCTAGCTGCTGTGCAGCTCGAGCTCTGTATAGTGAGCGGACGTTTCATGAGAAAGTTCTCATATCGTTTAGCCATTTTCGTTTCCGTAGTCGTCGTCGTGTATCCGGTCCATATCCGAGGCTTGATAAATTTGCCATAATAGTTTGTTTTTCAGGGCAAGGTTATTAGCCCTGTGCCAATCTTTCTCAGGATGTCGCTGCATGCATTGGTTCACTACTTGGCGGGTACCAAAGTAGCTATCCAAGGGTGCCACGTGGAGACCGCATGTCAACTTGGATTGAACAGGGACAAGAATCGTCACGGCCCTTGCCAGATTGAAAACAGTTAGTGACTTTACCATGTATGTTCGCGCTCATCCCCCTTCGAACTCCCGTTTACATGACTAAAAAAAATTCGCCCCACGTCCTGAGTCTGTCATCACTTGAACATACACGTCCCTAAATTGCATTGTCTACTTTACCACAATACCAAACCAACTACAATCTGATTTTCTTATTATGTTGCTTTTATCAGAGTGTGAGTTGTGACTTATATTTTGTTATCCTTACCTCACATTACTACCTAATAACTACTACAACTGAATTGCCTGATTATATAAATGTGAAGCCTCTTGGCCGTTTTTCAACGTATTCATTATTTAAATTTTTGCTGACTTTGAAAAGTATGAGACTGAATTCTGGTTTCCAAGATGCTTGTAATGGTATCCTAAATTTGTACAAGCTAAAGGGATTAATTCCCTTACGTCAACGAAAGATACAGCGTGGGAGGTTATTTACTTTTGTGTTCAACAAAAGCCAGAATCTACTTTTCTACGTATTTTCTTTTGAGGTCCATTTGCAGCATCATGGATATTATTTCTTAGGTTAAATCGATGAAGTAAATAAACGGTGAATCGAATCTAAATATAGAGATCCATCAGGCAGGCAGCACACGAAGCAAGCGAGCATTGTAAATTGAGTTATAGTGAAATTTATACAAAAACTTTAAAAAGTTTTGTCTTGCACACAACAAATCCCTTTGAAAATTTCCGAAGCGATAGGAGTTCTGCCGGGATATTATAGAGCTGAAGCACATAGGGATTTCTCCTACTCATAGTCATAACTGCGCAGTGACGTTTGAAGGATATTTATAATATAACCCCTTTGGGTATTATAACAGAAAATTTGAAGGCGTAAGGAACTGGTTTCATTCGAAAATGGAATGTTGCCTTTAGATGAGGCTTTAACGGCTCAAGCGTGTGATTCAATTTCAAAATAAAGATATCCTTGAATGAATACACAGGTCCTATTTTGATTGAATGATATTCAAAATTTGCCTGGATATGCGCTGAACTGGAAAAAATGTCGCCTAGCAATATGCGACAAAAGATATGAAGGACTAAAAAGAAAGTACAACAGTAGCAACAAACAAATATATTTGGTATCCGTCATTTTTTAAATGAATGCCTGAGTTACCAGTTAACAAATATACTGAGCTAGGCGTGCTATTTTAATACTGATCTAAATTTAGGAATGGAAATTTCGGATGGTTGACAGGGGTAAGGCGAGGATAAAAATCTCCGAGCTAAAGGTTGGAATTCAACAGCTCTAGAAGGTAGTAAGATAATATTTAAGTAAACCATAATTTGATAGAGGGTCTGCGACACTTTGAAGAAGCGTTTTAGAAAGCCGGGTGTTTAGTCACTAAATTTCGGAATATTATGAAGTAGGAAAGTGATTGTTGAACAATTAGGTTAAGTACTAAGAAGTAAACTGCCGATAAATGCAGTTAAATGGTTTCAGCCCGTTTTTAACTTGTAGTAGCAAAACGAAACAAGGACAATAGGATCTTAATATTGAAAATATTGGTGAGATGCCTCTCAAATGACTACCTGTGTGTTTATGGTGTCGTCGTGAGCCTCCACCGTAACTACTGCAACTAGCTGGCTACGTTGGCTTTCGCTGTTGTTTGCTGTTTTTTTTTTCGAATTGAATACTTTGCAGTTGTGGATCTGTGAGGGTATAAGGGTAGTTGTGCCGACGTACGGCACGTATTCCTTATATCTCCCATCGATCCGTGGGAAGAATTTGTTCGAATAATCACGTCCGAAAAGAGTTGCTCGTAACCCCAGGTTTGTCGTATAGCCATTCGTCTCTCAAAATGCTGCATCGATTTATGTTCATCTTTATTGAGGAATGTGTAATTGTAAACATTTATGGGACGCACGTCCACTTCCTGGTTGTACCGAATCCGATGCGCATATTGGACGAAATCTCCTTTGAGTGGATAGATAAATAAACGATTGAAGTCTAATTCGAATAAGTGAGTTAAGACACCAAAGTAATCAATAAAAAAGATAACAGATAGCACTGCCAGCAAGCGTTTTAATTTATAGAAAATATTCACTAGTAAGAACATTCCGATGCGGTCACACAACACATAACTCTACAACTAAAATTCGGATGTCCGCGGACGAGCGTGTGCATGAGCATGCACACGCGGTGGCAATTAGCGACACCACCTTCCTTCGTTCAACACGTTAATCGACAGACTTGAAAGGGGAAGAAATTGGATACAACCAAAAGAGAACATACTTCTGCCCTCTCATTGCCACGTTCTTCGATGTGTGGTAGGTTACATCGGTAATCTGATGATCGAAGAGAGCGGGACAATAAGAGAACAGAAACATGCTGTACGATTATCTTGGGGTGGATTAGGTTGTATGTGCATGGATCAATGTAGTTCTGAGCGGAACCCATTGACCTGATTCGGTAGTATGGTGTGTTCAGTGTACATTGATCCATACGAAGACAGAACTGAGAAAGAGAGGAGAATTAAGCTGATGATATTCACCTGCAAAAAGAGAACATTGATCCCCAGCGAATGAAGTGTCTGGAGAAAAGCCGACGTAACGCTAGGGAAATATTATCACGTGATTCAATCGAATGTGGTGATAAATTTCCCAAGCGGATCTGCAATGATGCGACAACTTCGTCCGGCTGGATTTGGTTGTCGCTAATCGACATGGACACGAGTTGCCGTATGGCAAAAAAGGTAAGCTAAACTCATTTATGCATTGTCTCCGTGGTACAATGAGTTTAGCTATGTGTCCTTGGTGGAAACATGCTTTGCAGGTGAACTGGTAAGTAGGGGGAAATGGGGTTGATTTGACGCGCTGAAAGGCGGTCGAAATTAGGTAGGAAATGTTGGTTGGAATTGTGGGTTGTTTCTCATGTAGAATAGAGAAACCCCCCACAGATCAATACATGATGTATTTAACTGAGGCTGAAGTCGAAGCTGGCGGTAAAGAAAATTTTGTACTTCTGAATTCTAGTGTTATGCATTGTTTGCAGCGCCTGGTGTTCAGACCAGACACTAATTACAGCTGTCTTTTAAATTTACAAACACTTTGTAATACGTTTTCATTTTTAATTTTAACACGCTTCTGAAACACTGAGGTTCTTGCTTGGACTAAATCTTTCTCGCATTACGACTATGGATTAGTGCACTGTTTTTGGTTTTTATTTTGCCAGGGTTAGACAAAACAGGCATTTTTATATTCCGACATCGGTTTCCGCGTCAATAAATGTGGAAACTTTCATGAAGAAACAGATCAGAACAGCCTTTTTTGGGCCGTTATATTTATTCTCCGTGGCGCAAAACCTTGCCCGTAAAAATAAATTATTATGGAAAATGTAACAAGCATCGAGACTTGCTAAATAAGGCCAAGACCGGATCCCGGTTGTGGTGCCGATGATTATGATGAAATTTATTCTCCAACCTACGAGGGTGAAACAAATATAAACGGTAAGTTCTTTTTATACATTTATTGAATAGTGTTACACACGAACAATACTATCAACCTCTTTCAATATAGTCTCCTGTGTGATCTAGATGCTTTTGCCACAGATTTGGAAGCTTTAGTATCCCTTGTTGGCAGAAAGAGTTAGGGCGAGTTGTTAACCAATTGCACACGTCTCCCTCGACTTTCTCATTACTTTCGATTTTTTTTCCTTCAAGGGATTCCTTCAAAGGTGCGAACAAAAAATAGTCACAGCGAAACAAGTCTGGGCTACAATGAAGGTGTTCCGGGGTTTCCCATCCCATTTCTTCCAATGTATCTCTTGTCAAGGACGCGGTGTGTTGTCTTCTTTTTTTTTCTTTTTTTTTTTTACACAAACGCGCGAACAAAAGGGGATTTTGGAGTACCCTTAAATATCAGATCACAGTGCGAGCGGAAGGAGAGGAAGTGGATAAGGAAAGGAGGTATCGATGTACATTGGTCTTAAATGCCTCGACATTACAACGACGAGGAAAGACATGATCAGAGTATTCCACATTCGTTTGGTTCGGCTAAAGAATGACTGTGGCGGTTTCGCCAAACCCCACTGTCTACTTACCCGAGGAACCCCCACAACTACGACCCAGCCTTCATTAAGTTTTCGCTAATGCAATCGCATTACCACTTATACGAGGGTTGCCTCTTATGTTTCGGGATTTGGCAACCCTAGTGTTGCAATCCGGCAATTCACAGCTCTGTCGTAAAGTTGGACATTTTTGAGGTTATACGCACTCAGAACGTTTTTTATTTATTATATTATTTTTTACAACTTTCGGCGTGGATTAACTCAGCAACAGTGCATGGATGAACTTAATTCAATTTTTGGCGATGAGGCTCCATCAAGGACCAGTGTTTATCGATGGTATGGTGAATTCAATCGTGGTCGTAGTTCACTCCAAGATGAATTTCGTGAAGGTCGTCCAAAATCAGTTGTTGTTCCGAAAACCATTGATGCTGTGCGCGAACTGATATTGGAAGATCGTCATGTGACCTATCGTGAGATTGAGACAACCTTAGGCGTTAGTGGGACCAGCATACATTCAATATTGCATAAACATTTGACTGTCAAAAAAATTTGTTCGCGTTGGATCCCACACAATTTGTCAATCGCCCAAAAAAAGGCTCGTGTCAATTGGTCGAAAGAAATGCTCAAAAAATACGGTCGCGGTGCTTCGAAACACGTCTATGACATCGTGACAGGTGATGAATCGTGGATTTACGCGTATGAGCCCGAAAGTAAACAGCAGTCGACGTCTGGGTGTTTCAAGATGAGCCAAGTCCAACAAAAGTTGTTCGCGCACGAAGCACTTCCAAGCAAATGGTCGCCGGATTTTTCGGAAAAACTGGACATGTCGCAACCGTACCACTAGAACAACACAGAACAGTCAATTCTGGGTGGTACACAACCATTTGTTTGCCAGTTGTCTTCCAAGAAATCAGGAAAACCAACCGCCGAAGACGGATCACTCTTCACCACGACAATGCAAGCTCTCACACATCAGCTGCGACAACTGCATTTTTGAGCACCCAAAACATCGATTTGATGGGTCATCCGCCGTATAGTCCTGACTTGGCACCGAATGACTTCTTTTTATTCCCGTACGTAAAAAGCAAACTGAGAGGTCAACGTTTTTCGACACCTGAAGAAGCGGTTGCTGCATTCAGAATGCATGTGTTGGAGATACCTCAATCAGAGTGGCAAAAGTGCTTCCACAATTGGTTCAAACGCATGCAAAAGTGTATAGATCTTCATGAGGAATATTTTGAAAAACAATAAAGTGATTTTCGATGATCAATATTTGTTTTTGTTCTCTAATCCCGAAATATAAAAGGCAACCCTCGTAAATGCCTAACGCAACAAATGACCAAAGAGAATTCTTACCTGCATCCATTTATTCGAATTCAAAATTCCTTTTAAGAATTCTGTTCCAAACAGCATATCCCTGAAAAGAAAGCGTATCGATTCACATATAATGTAACCGCATAATCAGGGAATCTTAACCTTGAGTTGGGGCGTAACCCCAGATATTAACATTTGTTATTTAGTTATTAAAATGTAACACCTGAGCGTAACCCCAGATGTTATCATTTATTATTTAAGTATTGAAATGTTATCTTAAGTTTTAGGGAGATTTTTGCTTACTTACGGCGTTCTGGATCTCTTCTGGTACCTCCTGTGTGGCGTGTACCCTCGCTGATTGAATGATACGCAGGTGCTTTGGTTTTAACGTTTTTTATTGTAATGGTAATAATACTTTGGTGTAACTTTTAATTACTTATTTTAGGTAGAAACAAGAAGACCCGCTGTACTTATGCGGGGCTGCAGTCTTCTTGTTGTAATAATTCACTACACTGCACTGCACTGCGACTTCAACTCGTTTTGCTACCACTTTATATACTGTTTGAAACGCTAATAACGCAAATGGCGCATTTTTTCCACCCAGCGCGTGCAGCCTATTTGGAGGTTATTCGCCTGTCACTCGCAGTTTGCAATTTTCAATAATCATTCAATTTTTCTGCAAAAACTGCAGCGACAGAGATTTTCGCAATTCCATAATCGTTTAAAATCGTATTCGACTCCTAGTGGCAATGACCGAACCAATTACAGTACATTGCTCCACGTACAAATCGTATCGTACGATTAATTGTGACTTATCGCTGCGTTCACCACTTTCGCTGCGCTCAGCATTTCGTAGCCGTTGCGCTACCGCCTTTGATAATACCGCCCGTGTCCCATATCGTGTAAAACATCGTGTTAACATAGGTACTTGTAATATACAACCGTGCAGGTCTGACGGCAGGTGTTGGTTTTGCTTTTCGTAATGCGAAACGAAATGCAAGGCCAATTCCACGACGGGTGTATGCTTTGGACAATTATCGCAAGGCATGCGATATGATTTAATTGCCCGTGGGGAAAACCTTAGTCGCTAGTGCTATTAGTCTTAAGTTACCATACTTGCATTGTAATAAATAATAATAATAATTGCCCGTGGGGAAGGCTTTGCTTTCGAATGAATACGAGCCTCAATTGTTTGCATGGTAAGCAAAATACAAATTTTTATTGTTGGACAGACGGGTATTGCATTATATGCAAAAAGCTTTGATTTAGAGGGAATCAGATGAATGCTTTGATGTGATGGGATCATAGGAATTGATGATGGAATTGTTTTCGTGTGATGACGGGGTGTAAAGTGAGGTGTAACAGCAGCGTCGAGCAGCTTGTTTGTTCAGCTGGCATTAACCCGACCAGGATGCCTCGTCTAAACGAATAAATAATCACAAATTTCGTTCCTTGCCACAAACGAATTTCCTTGCATATACAAATGCAAGCAAGGGATTCGTTTCGGCCACCGACGCAAGATACGATACACAATTCGCATTGTATAAAGTAATGTAATCCAGTAGCACCTCCTTCTAATGGCTATTCGGCTATTTACACAAGGGCATCACTCAGCTAAGACTTTTATGATGCCCTCGTCCCATCTTTTCTCTTAACACCATTTCCTCGATGCATCGTCGTCTATTTATTTAGCCGCGATGCACATCCTAGACAACGATCTATACGATCCCTTTGTCTTTTAATTTCCCTGGATCCGTTCCTCATAACCTCGGGGCATGAGCAAACAAAGATCCAATTGGCATCCAATGAGATTCGGCTTGTTTGCTTAGCCGAACTCACATCGTATGGGTGCACATTATGCCCTTTCTTTGGTTTAGAGTCGTCCTCGTTCTTTCGTCCCATGAATGAACAAATGTTCACACATACATGTGTACCTTAATTTGAGAGAGCCGGCTTCGCTGGCCGAATTTCTATTGATAGCGATTTAATATCGTCAAGCCGTATTCCAACCACCGATCCGGTCGGCGCGTCTTCCGCTCCCCGTAGCGCCGCGGAGAGGCGTATACATCACGTAGCCGAGTTTTCAGCCCCAGTCGAGTGTGTGCTAATTTCCAATTTCTAATTTTTAACCGGTTGTGTTTCTGTGCGTGGAGTCTTCAGAGTTAAACGAAAGTTATTGTAGTTACGATATTAAAATAAGATAACGTCGTCATAATTTGAACAGAAGTAATTTATCAACTGTCTTAAATGTTAATTCCGGTTTATTGTGTTTGCGATATTAAAATAAAATAACAGAAAAACAATTAAAACAGTCACCACCAACAATCGAATATGTTTTGATGTGTTTTCCTTTCCTTCCGGACTTGTAGCGTTTTGGTTTTCTTTTGTTGCCTCTTCCGTGTAACCTCTTAGTGAACGAGTGGGTTGATATTAGAACTCTCGCCCATGCTGGCGTCGCGACCATCATCCCTACATGGCTCTCTACATTTATTTGTGCCCCTGAAGTTGACTTTCAACGTGAATTGATGCGCTTTCTCAGATTGACGGCTACCGCGGGAAAATATCTGAGAAGGCGGAACACATTGAGCAAGTTCAGTTGAACAACGACCGTGACAATACATACAGAAAAGCGATACATGATCGCATCGCATGATACGTTGCGCCGATGTTCTCACGACGGAATTAATCGATTCACAGCTGGGTCCCCAATAAGTTTCACTACTCGTGTTTGTATCCTATCGAACACGTGTAGTGCAGTTTTGGATGCGCCTGACCAAATATGGGAGTTGAACTCTATTTTAGGACGAATATACGCCTTATAAATAGTGGCCAGGTTGGATGGAGTGAAAAATTTTTTGCATCTCTTAAAGAACCCCATGCATTTAGCCGCACTTTTCGCAGCTTCAACAATGTGGTCGCTCCAATTAAGAGTCGAATTAATTCGAGTGGCGAAGATTGATAATTCCTTGGCTTCGTCAATAGAAGTGCCGTTCCTCGACAGTATATTTACTTTAGTGTTCGCCTTTGACGACAAGAGACAGCACTGAGTTTTTAAGGCATTAAACTCTACTCGGTTATTCAGTAATTCAGTGTATTAAGCATAACCTGCTGATTGGTATTGACGTTCGAAGAGTTTGGTCGGTAATGTTCGTATGAGTATGAGAAACCCAATGTCCTATCATCAGCAAACGAATGGATTGGGTTGTGGGTAATGGAAAAGAGATTGTGGGGGTTTTCTATATTGCATGGAGAACCAACTCACAATTCCAACCTAATTTCGACCGCCAACAGCGCGTGACCTCAACCCCAATTCTTCCTACCAACCTATTTAACATGGCCGGAAGTCATTGATCTATTCAGTTAATGCACAATTGGATTTAGTCGTTTCTTGCCATGCGGCAACACTATTGCATTAACTCATGAGATTTCCACCG
Organism: Microdon myrmicae; assembly: GCA_963931805.1. NCBI lineage: Eukaryota > Metazoa > Arthropoda > Insecta > Diptera > Syrphidae > Microdon > Microdon myrmicae. Next base: position 15,949,917 of record OZ007496.1, on the reverse strand, counting down.
GAAATCATTTGGTTAGCAAAAACCATGTCATTTTGGTTAGCAACAACCAAGTCTGAGCAAACAACGCGGTTGCATAATCGTGCAAGCAAGGCTTGGGTAATTTCCAAATTCTTCGAATTTGGTTCTTTCGATAATATTTCCCTAGCCGATTTAGCGCCCCTTTAACTTCCCCCAGACAGTCTCCCCGCTTGGGATCAACGATCTCTTTAGCACAAACCATTTTCCTCTCCATCCCATTTTCATCTTCTCATAGTTCAATGCACTCTGAGATCACCACAGTCACCGAACTAGCTCACTCGGCCATTCCCAGATCTGCATTGGTACATGCACACAAAACCCAAATCCACCCCGAGATCATTGCGCTTTACGTTCGGGTTCTCTCATTCTCTCTTGTCCGTAGACTATCAAATTAACCGAAGGGTTTATTCACCTCGATAGGCGGGGAACATGAGAAAGCACAGATGTAAGTATGATCTCGATTGGTCGCTTGAGGTGCAGAATCCCAAATCACATCTCAACCACCAAAGTGAGCACATGCACTTGAATCGATATACATTCCCCATTGAGTTCGTATACGCCACGCGAGCGGAGTTTAATATTAACTTCTAACAAAAAGACGATTATTAACCTATCAAGAGCGCACACGTGCGAGAGTCAAGTTTTCATCAGGTGGAGTAAACTAGAGTGTAGCTTCCGCGGGTGTCTTTTGCTAAGTTCCAATTAATACGGCCGCATGTTAATACTGTGGTTTAAGGACAATTTCGTGGTTTATCAATTTAGTATTCTTAAATATCTAAACTATTATCTAAACTAACCAATGTAAAGTAAAATAAATTAAAAACCATTGACTCAGTGATTAATAAAAGAACTTGTAGCGTTCTACGAACCCACAATTCCGCGCAGGTAAGGTTCCTACCCTTCAAGGAACATACCTACCTGAAATATTTAGCCAACGTTGAGCCCGACACTAAAAAGCAAGGAACTGAACGTCTCAAAGCTTTTGATGCCAAGCTCAACAATTTGCGGTTAATCATGCCTGAAACAAAGGTAAAAACATCCACACATCCTATTCCTAAAAGCAATTCCCAAAAATTCCATACATTCTGCCTGCGCCCAGGAACATCTCATCGAACCGGCAATTCCGAATATTGATACAAAAGAATTGCTATCATCAAAGAATGAGCCGATCAACGGATGCACGTGCGGGTAATCTAAAGCAACAGAAGGCAGGCGCGACCTGTCGCAATCGATAATATCTCAACGAGATATCCGATGATTTATGAGGAGTTAAGCCAACAAAGGCAATACTCCGGTCCCACGGCCAGGCTAGAATTTCGAACCATTATAAAGATCTAATGGATTTCGATTCCGGGTACCAAGTTCAAATAAGACCCACGGACTGTATGTCCAAACAATCGCCGAATATCTCCGGCCTGGACGCCAGATGTTCTGTGCAAACAGAAGGCCGTGGAGATGAAATACTGGCGATAATAATGATGTATGCAAAGAATGACTTTCCCCTTTCAGAAAACTACAAAATATCCCCGGGGATGTGTTAACATGCTGATAACAGAGACATTGACGATTCTATTAATAGACAGAATGGGAAATTGTCTCTGGGGAAGATGAAGATGATCTGGATCAAGATACTTGTGGGTATTTGCAGGACAGTCTAATTTTGATCGTCAGCGAGACGACAGGTCTTTATCGAGCAGCAGGACAGCGAACCGCACTGAGGAGGTCGAACCGCGAGACGAATACGCTAGTATAAGTAACCGCGACTTAAAGTTAAAATTAAGAAAAAGACGAGTTAACGTGTATCCAAAGTTCGTTAGTTAAACTACTGTAAAAGCGTCAGGATTACTTAATACGAATCGTGACTCGATGTAAACTCGGAATTAAAAAATAAAAAAGAAATGTTAATAAACAAAAGTGTGCACTAAAAATAGTTCGTGTTTCATTTATGTAAAATAAACAGACCTGGTTCACCTAAAGGTAGTTCGTCGCTCCCTTTGCCGTGACCAACACCCGATTTTTCCGATCAAATTTTCTTACTTATTCTACCTCCACGACCAACCATCCACTCTCGACTCTGACCAACCACCGACTGCCTTCCTAATTGCTTCCTGTATCTTCTTGATACCTCGGGGTCAATACTTCCCGATTGCGACAATGCAATTCAATTTTAATTGCCCCAATTTCCGATTATTGGCTTTTGATTCGCAATTGCTTCAAACTGCTGTGTTGGTCAATATTTCTTCATTGACTTGCATCACAGTTCCGTATCCGCAGTTGCGAATTGACCCAATTAATTATTTCGTACTTGATTGTGCTGGAACATGCAGTTTAAACGTTTCTGCAATTTAATTGTTCCGCAATATGCTGTTAATTGCTTTTGCATTATTAGGCAATCGCTTTAGCATATGCAATTGATGCACTATCGTATTGGGGGGGTCATTCGAGTTTAAAATCGGCTGGCTTTTCTTGGTTTAGGTGAATCAATGACCTCGTGAACGTCATTTTTATCCATGATGTCACTGACACATCTAACACGTGGGAGGGGAATGCCACGGGTTCCCCGCTCTGTAACGGAACGAGTTCTGCGGGGATGTTTGCGCCGTCGGGAGATGAACCGCAAACTGCTGTGATTCGTCGGATTGTCTGGTTGGGCGCATATAAACCGGATTGCGTGGAACAATACCACGAATCTCCGAAGAACAGTACCCGTGATAATATCTGTAAAACAGACAGAGGTCGGCTACGCGTCTTCGATATGATAGCGGCTGTAGTCCCGACGTCAGCATCGAGTCCCCGATCAGGCGGATCGCTCGCCGAGCTCCAAACATGAGAGCAATATTCGAACGCGCGTATAATTTGGGATTTATACAGGAGAAGAAATTGGGCCGGAATAAAATATTTCTTGGCTCTAAAAAGATAGCTCAGCTTTCCTGGTGTTGAGGAATCATCTCGGTTTTCTAGTCCCACGGGTCTTTATCGGTCGGGTTGGTTCTGGTTTGGGTGCAGTCGGATTGACTGGTAGAGATCAGCTGGGTGGATTCAGTCCGGTTTCCAAATGGACTGGGCTGGGGTAAGTCAGGGTTAATCACCACACAGCCTTGGTCGCCTTCAGCAAGTGGATCAATTGTCGCTTGCTGTTGATGGGTGAAGGTACCCGCAATAGTAGGATATATTGGCAGGTGAAGTCCAAATGAAAGATGTTGCTTTTTTCGGTTATCTTACTTTTATTTTTAATTATACCACTTTATTTACTTAGCTGCCTTTGGCCGTAACTTTGGCCTTCTGGATTTCGACTGATCTGTTGGTCAGCGGTTCGACCTCGGAGCTTCGACTGATTACGAAATTCAAACTTACCGCCCTTTTATAAATTTTCTAGTTGAGAATTGTCAACTATTTTATGGTCAAAATTCCCAGAAACACACATAAGAGTTTGCGTTTCAATTTGAGTTGTGTTCTGGGAATTTGTTAGAGGCTTTAGTTGGGTGGTTTCTAGGAAGGGAAATCATGAAATGCGTTTTGAATTTACCATTTCATGATGTCAATGTTTTTAGGAATTGAGTCAATGTATGATGAATTAACTTTTGGTTAAATTCGTTGCACATGTGACTCAGTATGGAATTTGAAATGAAGCAATGGAAAATTTGGGATTTGGGTTTATTATGTGGAATTGAATCAATGACCGATAAATTAACTTTGGGTTAATTTATTGCTCATATGATTCAATATGCAATTAGGAATTTTAGCCTTTGATGATATTGGGGATTTGGATGGGAGTAGCGATTTAGGATCGCTACACTGGGGTGGATCTGGCGATGCTCGACACGTGTTTATGCCATGATACATTCCCACACACCGTGACGCCACACAATTTCAAGTTTTCCCCAGATTCGAGGGCCTGGCCATTCATCATCAGCTCTAGGACCGATGATCCACTTTGCTTTGTGAATGTTGTATATTGTGTCTTCGCTGCATTGAAGTCGACGAGATTGGCCTATCCCCACTGCAGGACCTTATCCAAATACCGAATCAGAACGTCAATCTGTCTACATCTCAGCTGGTGCGACGTAGATGCACTAATCGGCCGAACACTCGAAAAGGAGGAAACAAGCGTCCTATCATCCGCGAAATTGAACAATTTGGTATCCGTTGTCTCCAAAAAATCATTGATGTGAAGCAAAAATAAGGTTGGAGCCAAAATAGAACCTTGGGGCACGGGGAAGCTCTTCTTCCAGTGGCAAAGCTGGTGGGAAAGTCCATATGAACGAAGTTTGCTCAGCAATGCCCCGTGCCAAACGCAGTCAAAAGCCTTACAGATATCCAATGCGACCGCTCTTGACTTACCATGCCGCTCTATCGCAGATGTCCATATATCGGTTATAAGTGTCAAAAGGTCTACCGTGGACCGGTTGCGATCATTCAGAAGTCCGTTGCACTCCAAATACTTAATTAACTGAGTATTGATAACTTTTTCCACCAACTTAGATAACATAGACAGTAATGCTATCGGAAGGTAATTTTGTGGGAGAGACTTTTTTCCCGTCTTTGGAAAAGTTGCACTCGAGCGATTTTCCAGTAGGTAGGAAAGCCCCTCCGTGCATAAGATAAGCGAAAGAGTCTGCCAAGACCCGGCGATAGTTCTGGAACACAGTTCTTAAGGACTATTGCTGGTATTCTGTCCGGGCCGGTTGCCTTCCTACAGTTCAGTTCTCGTAGAATGCGTTGAATAGTGCGCGGGCGAAATCTCACATCCGACGTGGAAGGCCGTACCGACGCGATCAGAGGTGATTCCAAAATGCCGGGATCGTCACCAACGGAGGGAAAGGGAAAATAAGTTACTGCTGACAGCTTTTGCCATTGATCAGAAGGAGCGCGAACTAGTCGGGCACTGAAGGAGTTTATTGGTCACTCTGTCGTTGTGAGCTTTCTTCGCGATATCAATCGGCTGGTTTCACGCGTTTCTGACTGTAACAAAATTCGTTCTATTAACATCGGTGGGATTGCGGCACCATTGTGTAAAAGCTCTTTTTTTTGCAGGTGTAATCTACTCGCATTTTTGTCAAACAAACATGTAAGAATAATCTCTGTGACTGACTCCGCGCAGCGTTAACATCGGAGTCTCCGAAGCACACCTCCGACCATGGAAAGGATGCGAAGAAATCACGCAAATCGTCCAAGTTAGCAGCCCCATACTTCCATACATGGCGTAGCTGCCTACGCCGGTTATTCGCTTGAAAGTGCTTGCGCGACCAATACCAAGCAGTGATCTGAATTTCCCAGTGACGCAGAAACCTCTACGGTATAAACGCTCGGCTCGGATGTCAACAACAGGTCCAAGGTGTTCGCATAATCCCCTCGAGCATCCGGCACTCGCGTTGGTTCCTCCACGAGTTGAGTCAAGTTGTGGCTAACAGCGAACATCTCCGCCAGCCTCTCAGCCTCGTCGATTCTGTTAGAATGAACCAACCAACCGGAATTGTGTACATTAAAATCGCCAAGGACTACAATTACAGAAGCTGGGTGGTTAATCTGTATCCAGTCGACGGTATGTGAAAGATGTTCGAAAAATGTGGCTGGTCGATCGTCATTCAGGAAGCGGTAAAGACAACCGAGAAATTTAACAGAATTCCTCAGCACGACCCTCAGCCATATGACGTCCATGTTATTTGGCTCCAACGCCTCCATCCTCTGGCAACCTAGAATGGACCGCGCGAAAACGCAGAGCCCGCCCTTAAAACGGAATCTCGAATGTAAGTCGTATCCTGAAGAACGAAGATATGTCGAATCAGTTGACGAATCGGCCTGGATCTCAGTTAGGGTAAGGATATCAGGTTTCGTTGTTTGTAAATATTGATGGCCGGCGTTTACATTTGTATTGGTGAAACCAATGCCCCTGATGTTACAAAATGCCGTTACCAGTCGAGCGTGGACAGAGCCTCGAGAGTGAGCCCGATTATGCGATGACGAACCTCTTAAAGTTCGGTTATTGATCGTACTATCTCCATAATGTTCTCCGTGACATAGTCCTCCCGAAGATCCGAATGGGAAACTAGTTTACCTCCGGAATTCTTGATCTCAGAAGGTACCATCATGACTTTTATCCGTGTCAGTCCGGGCCATCAGCCGCACATCCGAAACACCGTCAAAGATTTCTCTCGACGATAGCACGGAATGTACAGCGTGACGGGGTGATATCTCACCTTGGGACCGACTGCCACCTAAACCAACCTTTTCTCGAACCGGTCCATCAGTCAAGCCCCGAAAGATGGCCGGGGCTTTCTTCCGATCATTTCACGCGGCCTATAGCTTGATGGGGTGGTATTTCACCGGGCAACAGTGTGTTAGGACCTCACCTACCACTCGGCCTTTAGTCGCCTCTTACGACAAGGCGGCCTAGCTATAGGTCTATCCTAACGCCCTACTCACAGGACAGGTGGACCACGATCAATTATCAGGTAAACGATATAATACCGCCAAAGTACCACTGATAGCAAGTCGTTATGATTTTCAGAAAGTACCAACCTTCAAAAACTAACCATCAATATTTTTCGACATTTGGATAATTAGTCGCTGACCTACAGTTGTTTTAGTGATGTTAATTTTGTTATTTACAGAATAATAGAAAAATCTGAACATTTCCAACGATTCTTCACAAAAAATTTCCTTTGAAACAAATTCTTTGTTTACTCGTAACTAATTTGTCCATAGCAAAATTCGGAGATCAACTCTATGGTTGACATATGTATTTCCAAAAATGCTGTAAACAATTATTCCGACACATTTCAGTTTCCAGATTTTAATTTTAATATAGACTAATAGATGTCTCTGCTGTCCCAATTTTGAGGATGAGCAAACAGTCTCCACGTGTATATCAGCGTTCCGGTAAAAATCGTTGTGTTTACATTATAAAATAAACAAAAAATGAATCCGAATGAACAAAAATCGCGAAAAAGAAAACGACGTTACCAACAAATGTCCAGAAGTGTGATCGTTCCGACCCAGCAAAAAAATTAGAAACACAAATTAAAATCTTATAACTCTTTTATTTTATATATGGTGGACAAGTTATCTTGTTTCTTCAGTTGGTTTTCCGTTGTTGCGGCCGAGTTTCGCCGTCCAAAAGCGTGCTCCCAATTGAACTTAGAATTGTTCTGGTGCCAACTGTCCCTCCTGACCTCTCCTTGCTGTAATTCCCCGTTGCAAAGATCTCTGAGATCGCTCTTGACTCTCACAATGGATGACTGTATGGAAAGCTCAGCTCTAATCGCAATTTTACAGAAAGAGCCTTCCATTGCCTACCTTTAAGCGCGGGATAACTCTTGCGCCGTCAATTGAGCTTTTGAATTACGTGATTAAATATGTAATCGATTATGTGGTTTATATCGTTGCCTGTGTTCTGATGAATTGTTTGCTTGAGTTACTTTGTTGCATTTGCAACATCTTGCCGGGGCAGCGATGATGCATCAGCAGGTGGTCGTCATTACCCCTCCGTTAACTTCGACGTATCAGCCCAGATGAACTCTTATTTGAAGATGAAGTAAGCTTAGTCTTGTTTCAACGTGACAAAGTGGGGGGCGGTAATGAATTATATTGATTATTAAATTAATTGTTAATTTGGTTATGGTCCAGTGGCATATTCATCTTATGGGTGTGTGTGTGTGTGTCTTTTTCTAATTGACCATGGGCAAGAGACAAAGTTTAGCTATTGGGCATTTCAATGTTGTAGTAGCTGTTTTCACCGTGACAACACGAATTCTTGCATCGGCTCCTGGGTGCGTTGCTACGATTCTACCTAGTCGCCACAGGGTAGGTGGTGATTGCTCATCAGGTAGGAGCACCAAACTACCTATTTCCAGTTCTGGACTTGATGCAAGCCATTTTGGACGTTGCTGCAGCCGGGTGAGGTATTCAGCCTTCCATTTTTTCCAAAAGTCCTGCTGTATTTTCTGCGTTAGCTGCCATCTGTTCAGGTAGTTGGACTTGGTCTGGGTCAAATCCCCTTCCGGCATGGTGTTGAGCGCAGTGCCAATTAGGAAATGTCCCGGTGTTAAAATGGACAAATCCTCAGGATCTTCAGATATTGGGCAGAGTGGACGCGAATTTAGACAAGCTTCCATTTAAAGCCAATCGTTAGATATTCCTCGTATGTTAGAGTGTAGTGTCCTATCACTCGTTTGAGGTGGTGTTTCATAGATTTCACCCCGGCTTCTCATAATCCGCCAAAATGAGGGGCTGCAGGGGGGTTGAAGTGCCATGATGTGCCATTGTTCTGAATCTGCCTAACGATGTCGTCGGTCCATTGTTTTGAGGCGTGTGCCTGTTCCTTCTTTATCACTTTAGCAGCTCCTTGGAAATTGGTTCCGCAGTCACTGTAGATGTGCACACCGATCCCGCGGCGCGCCGTGAAGCGTTTGAAAGCCGCCAGAAAGGCGGCTGTGCTATACTCGCTGACAAGCTCGAGATGAACTGCCTTCGTACAGAAGCATACAAAAATGGCTATGTACGCTTTGGTGATTTTGTTGCACCTTCCCTTCTATGCCTTAAGCTGTACTGGGCCGGTATAGTCCACTCCCGAAGTTTGAAAGGGGCGTGCTTGGTTTACACGGGGTGGGGGTAGACCACCCATTTTTTGCTGCATTTGTACTGATTTGTGTCGATAGCACTTCAAACATTTATGAATGCAAGCCTTGACGCTGGATTTGAGATGTAATATCCAGTATTCAGCTCGAAGCGTTGCCATCATCAGTTGTTGACCCCCGTGCAGCGTTTTCAAGTGAGCATCAAGGGACGTTAAGAAGGTGTTGGAGGGTAGTATGATCGGGTGGCGCTGTGAATAGGGTAGATCTGCATTTTCCAATTGACCCCCGACTCGCAGAACCCCCTTCTCTTCCAATATAGGGGAGAGTCTTGCTATCTTGCTTCCTTTGGTGATTGTTTCTCTCCTTGTGATGCTTTTGATTTCGTCATCAAAAAATTCCTGTTGCACGATTCTAATTAATCGTGATTGCGCTGAAGCAGTCTCTTCCACCGAGAGCGGTCCAGTGACATGACCCGGCATCTTCTTGGCCTTCAAACGTCATCATCATGATCGGCACTACAACCGGGAGCCGGTCTTGGCCTTATTTAGCAAGTCCCGAGACTTGTTAAATTTTCCATAATGATTTGTTTTTTTTTTCGGGCAAGGTCATTAGTCTTGCGCCAGAGGCCCCTCGACGGGGAATCGAACCCCGGTCTCCCGCGTGACAGGCGGGTATACAAACCACTATACTATCAAGGAGCCCGGCCTTCAAACGTAGGTGTGTAAAAAAACGAAGCCAGTATGCTGTAGCTCGAAGTAAACGCGGTAGCGAAGAAAATCGGGTAAATAATGCGTTGTCTTCGAGAGCGGTGAAATGTAAGCATAGCTGAAACACGTTTCATTTTTCATTTTACGTGGTGCTTTATCCTTCAATTCAAGTTCCGTGGACTGTATCTCCTGTTGGTGTCCATGATGGCTGTCAAATGTCTGCAAAAAAATCGGGCCCCTGCCACCATTGATGCACCCCGAGAATCTCCGTTCGAGAGAGTCCTCTGGACGCCATGTCCGCCGGATTCTCCTTCGAGGATACATGTCCACCGAGAGCGGTCCAGTGACAAGAAGAAAAACTTTTCCGTCCCAAAAATTCGCCACAAGAAGCCAAAACATCACTTGTGCCCAGAAGGACCAACGTCCTCGCGCTCTTGGCAAGCAGAGAAGACAGCTGGTTGTAACATTGTGGGGAGGAAGTATTGTGCCAAACACGGACTCTCCGTTCATCTTCCTCCTCCATCATAATGTTCCACCAAGAAATTGTTCGCCGAGTAAAAGACGAAACGCCGCCACGTTTGTCCACAACCAGGAGTAAAGAAAAACACTGTCCACCAACTTGTGCAAAACTGCACGACAAACCGTCCACCAGATAGAAATTAAAACACAAGTTGTTCTGTTGTTCGTAATTAATTTTTATTTTATTTCACTTTCGTTATTATCTTTAAAATTGTGAAGGATAATTCGTAATTTTACAGATTGAAGTCGTAAATTAATCTAATTAGACAATGAAAATACGTGCACACATCCGCTGTAATGGACCAACGACTTGTATATCAAAACTTTACTAACGCGACTCGCCGTTGACTTTCGCGTCCCCGTGTGCACCGGGGAGCGGGAGCGGCAACGACCGTGGTGGTCGGCGGATGTAATAAGACTCTGCGATAAACGGCTCATGCAGAGCCGACTCGTTAATAGGGTGAGTTTGTGGTGTGGTGGTGGATATCCTCACCACTAACGATATGTTTTTACTTACCACCAGAGAAACGTAAAGTCTCTTTTGGTGGAATAGAAAACCAGATCTCGTAATGAAGATCATGGTGGTATGTGTGTGATCGTTTACATCTGTGTTGTTTACCCATGCGCGAAGGCAATGACAAAACAAAGCCGGCACGCGGCAAGGATAAAGGGATCGAGAAGATCATTGTCTATGAAGTGCATCGCGTCTAAATAAATAGACGACGATGCATCGAAGAAATGTGGTAAGAGAAAAGATGAGACGAGGGCATCATAAAAGTCTTAGATGAGTGATGCTCTTGTGTAAATATACGAATAGACATTGGGAAAGGTGCTAATGGGTTGGTGGACGAAACGAATCCCTTGCTTGCATTTGTATATGCAGGGAAATTCGTTTGTGGGAAACGGATTCTATATTTACATTGTTTACGCTTTGAATTCAATCCGGAGGCTTTGCTCCAAGTCGATGATTGTTTGGAGATTCAAACAAAGGAGCATTTCTGTGTAAAGTGCTTGCAGCTGTATCGATAGTGATCTGAAGCAATTCAGATGATTGCACAATGACGGGTTGTATATACCATCTGTGTCAATTGTTCATGGCATCTATGGCGACGCCAGGATCGAACTATAGTGTGAATATCTACACTAATTGGAAATTCGGTTCTGGGTCGCCAATGCAAAGATGCATTGATACATGTATGAATGCCCATGTAGGAAAAATTCTTAGCAGGCATTTCCAGGTAATGCATTGAAAACATTAACTATCCTTGTGAAGGAAATGTTTTTGCTGCGGGGAGATTGCGATGTAGGTGTGGGAAGGTTGGAATTTGTCTGGCAACCGAAGGTACCGAATAGGTTTTGGTTTTATGCTCCTGTATAATGGAAAGAATTCTTGTAGGGAATTTGTATGCGAAGAGATGCATGAAAGGGAGAGAATTATCTTCTAGGGGCTTTTAGATTATAAATTGCTCTATTTAATCATCATCATCATCATCGGCACTACAACCGGGAACCGGTCTTGGCCTTATTTAGCAAGTCCTGAGGCTAGTTAAATTTTCCATAATGATTTGTTTTTTTTTTTTTTGGGCAAGGTCATTAGTCTTGCGCAATGCTCTATTTAATGCGTAAAGTATTTAAGGTGATAACAGCTAGCAAAAACTTATGCCGATTGGGTTGCGGGGATGGGGGTTCTTTAGGTAAGTGGGCCGTGGGGTTTGGCGGAACCGCCACGACATCGCTAATTTTAAGCACCTCCCACCCTAATTATGGTGAGGGCAATTTGGGAAGAATTAAGCAGCGACAATCACGCAGAGCTGGAACGAAAGCTTGAATTCGCTTGTGTGGTCTATGGCACCAAAGAACACGTCCAATACCGCATCTTTGCTTGATACAATTCGGATACAAAGAAAAATTGGCTAAAATTCGTTATCATGGCACCTTACCAACAAACAATAGAGACTAAAAATGTAGTCAAATACATGGGCAATGGGGCGGGACCAAAACCTAAACTATAACAATGACATGGAGGTTGCTTTGGCCAACGCAAAGAGAACTTTTGGTAAGACAAGAAGGCTATTTCACAGTAGCCAACTTGACTATCGAGTTAAGTCATATGCTACACGGTTTTCATCAGACGAATGTTCATCTATGGATGCCCAGTGAGGTTCAATGTAGGTCCACATCTATTGGAGAAGATTCGAGTTTTCGAAAGGCAATGCCTCAGAACTTGCCTTGGTTTATTCCGGACTCCAGAATCCGACTACAAATAATACTATCCAAATGAAGCTTTATATAATGGAGCTAACATAAACAGGATAGATAATTTTATAATCAAATTGATCAGAATTCAATGAATTCATCCAACGTGCGTCGATCGACCGTAGATAAGCGGGTCGGTGCTATCGTATACGGTGCGGTCGGTTTTTTCGATCCTCTTTTGGTGCTGTGTTTTTCATCTCGGTTGTGTGATCATAATCTATTTGTTCCATGTATCTCGATGCCGCACGAGGAATGTCGTCGGCCGAGATCGTTGCTGATGTTCCGCCGAACGAAGAATGTCGTTGGGGAATAGCGAACGATGGAGCACGTTGAAGATGAATTGATCAACGTTGCCTGAAACCAAATGTGTTATAAGTTTAAGGAACAGCAATAGCTGTTGATGATCTTTCAGCTTAAAGTTCCCGCGCTGAATCGATGTTTGATGAAATTGCTTGTCCCTCCGTATGTTGATGCTTACGAGGTTGAGTTTTATCGCTTCTCCTTCTCACACTGAATGTATCGATAATTTGTTGGAATTTATGTTTAAGTAGGAAAATTAAAACTTCATTAACTATATTTGAAGCCAAGCCAATGCGACTGGCGAATGCCTTTAGACGAATATAGATAAAGTTCGACTGAGTTCTCGATGGAGACATCTTTATTTATTAAACACTAAAAAGCCAAATGGTGGCGTGCGACTAACAATATAAATGTTGTTATAAATGTTCATAATATTAAATTGAGAATCAAAAAGCCGTATATGTCTTGACAGTTGCAGAAAAAAGCCGAACAAGCACCAAAAACAGTAAACAAGAACGTTAGTATAGTTGAATGTTGATAGACAGTTGTTTGTGCACGGTCATCGTGTTGCCGGCAGGTGTGGTGAATATTTGTCGGGGAAAGTACTAGACGATGTACTAGATTCTCTCCGAGCATATAATTATGAATCCGAAACATATTGTAATTACCACAGTAACCCTCCGCTGCAGGTATATTGTGGCGGTTCCGCCAAACCCCAGGGTCCACTTACCTGAAGAACCCCCGTCACTTCGACCCATTCTTAAAAGTTCGCTAATGCAATCGCATTAGCACCTTAAATGCGTTACGCATCTAAGTTAGCTAAGGTATAACCTAAAAGTCCCTGTAAACGAATTCTTACCTTTTCATGCATCTCTTCGAATACAAATTCCCTACAAGAATTCTTTCCATTATACAGGAGCATAAAACGAAAACCTATTCGGTACCTTCAGTTTCCAGGCAAATTCCAACCTTCCCACACCTGCACCGCAATCTCCTCGCAGCAAAAACATTTCCTTCCCAAGGATAATTAATGCTTTTAATGCATTACCTGGAAATGCCTGCACAGAATTTTTCCTACAACGGCATTCATACATGTATCAATGCATCTTTGCATTAGCGACCAAAAACCGAATTTCCAATTAGTGCAGATATTCACACTATAGTTCGATCCTGGCGTCGCCATATATGCCATGCATAATTGACACAGATGGTATATACAACCTTTATTGTGTATCCATCTAAATTACTTTCTGAAGACTTGCAACTATTGATTCAGCTGCAAGCACTTCTCTCGGAAATACTTCTTTGTTTGAATCTTCAAACAATCACCAACGGCGAGCTTAGCCGTCGGATTGGATTCAATAGCATAAATATAGGCAATCAAAAGAATCCGATTCTCCCAGTCGGCAGAGAGACGATATACGATCTCTATTGTATAAATTATCGCAATCCCTTTTAGCATCTAACGAGTGGCTGCTATTTAGGCACCTGACCCTTATTACCGAACGATGCCTTAGGTCGTTTTCTGTTTGTTCCTTTTCCCTCGTTGTAGGTTTCGTTTATCCTTGGCTAAACGCATCGATAAACACGGTGATGTGTACGAACACACACGTACACCACGGCGTCCCAGAGATCGCCTTCCATTGGTCACTGGTCAAAGCAAATTTCATTTCCTTTTCACCACACCACCGAACTTACGCCATTAGCGAGTCGGCCCAGCACGAGCCGAATGTCGCTGAGTCAAATTCCATCCGCCGACCACGCCGGTTGCGGGATCTGCGGCTCTCCGTCGCGCCGCGGAGAAGCGTAGATATACCGAAGTCGTGTCGAAAAAGGAGTGTTTCATCTTGTGTAATTGTTGTGTGTTCAAACAAGCGTTGAACACACCTTCCACAAAGACCGGGTTCTCGCCGGTTGTGTCAAGGGCGAATCCGCAACAGTAATATTTATAAAAATCAATTTAATATTAATAATAAGTTCTGAAAAAATATATAAAAAAACGGTGATCACCAATAGACAGTGTATTTAATTTTCCGCAGTTCCTGGGTGCATTTATTTCTTTTCTTTGTGGATAATTTGCGACGGAACTTTCGTTCAGTTTATGATGGACGAGGAAGATGAACAATATAACTATACAATCACTATGTACGGTGCGACAGAACAGGCGATGCGGATTTCAGTGGTGTTACACACGCAGTTCAAATACAACGATCTTGATATTCAATGGAAAAATCCTGTACATCATCATCATCGGCACTACAACCGGGATCCGGTCTTGGCCTTATTTAACAAATCTCTCCACCGGTCCCGATTTCGAGCCGATGTCATCCAGTTTGGCACTCCCAGGCTGTGGGCGTCCTGGTCTACGCCATCCCTCCATCGCAGACGAAGTCTGCCGCGCTGTCTCCTTCCATACATCCTGGCACAAAGGTCTTTCCGGGCAGGCTCCTCTTCGCTCATTCGAGCTAGGTTTCCCGCCCACTGGAGTCTACCGAGCTTGATTTTTCTTACAATATTAGTTTCAAGGTAGATTGCGTAAAACTCATTGTTGTAGCGTCTCCGGAAACATCCTCCCTCACATACGGGGCCAACAATTCTACTTACGACCTTGCTCTCGAACGCGGCCAAGAGTTCAGAGTGCCTTTTATTAAGCACGCAGGTCTCGGATCCATAGATGAGTACTGGTAAGACCATGGTCTTGTACAGTAGTAGCTTGGATGTTCTGGATAAATTTCAGGATTTAAAGAGCCTTGATAGACCATAGTAGGGTTTGTTGGATTTAATCAGCCGTTCGCGTATTTCTTCTTCCATATTGTTATCGGCTGATATTATTGACCCAAGGTAGTTAAAGGATCGCACTACTTCAAATTCGTGCTCCACTACCCTGATAGTTTGACCAACGTTAGGTCTTCTCTTCGCAGAATTTGCCACCATGTACTTAGTTTTTCCCTCATTAATGTGCAGTCCCAGTTTTTGTGCCGCCTGCTCGATCTGGGTGAAGTATTCCTGTACACCCGATTCGGTTCTACCGATGATGTTGATGTCATCTGCGTAGGCAAGCATCTGGCTGGACTTGGTGACAATAGTCCCTCTTGTTGTAATGACAAAGTCACGGATTGCTTTCTCCAACGCCAGGTTGAAGAGGAGGCAGGCCTCTTGTCGGAGTCCATTATAGATGTTTATTGGTTTGGACAGCAGTCCCGCTACTTTTACTTGACTAGTTACGTTGGTCATGGTCAACCTACAAAGTCGTATCAATTTGTTTGGAATGCCGAATTCTCTCATGGCATTATATGGTTCTACCCTGGCTATGCTGTCGTAGGCGGCCTTAAAGTCTATAAATAGGTGGTATAATGGAATCTTAAATTCCTGACATTTTCCCATCGCCTGCCTAAGGGTGAATATCTGATCAATTGCTGATTTGCCTGGGATGAAGCCACACTGATATTGACCAATGATGGCTTTAGCGTATGGGGCTATCCGGTCTTGTAGGATAGTGGAGAGTATCTTATAGGCGGTACCCAGCAATGTTATACCCCTATAGTTGCTGCACAGTGTGGTATCTCCTTTCTTATGTATGGATCAAATTATACCGCGACGCCAATCTTCCGGCATCTCCTCTTGCTCCCATACGTGCACCACGACCTCATGAATTCCGTGATGTAACGTTGTCCCTCCTTGTTTTATCAGCTCAGCTGGTATGCCATCAGCTCGAGGGGCTTTATTTGATTTTAGCTGTCTTATGGCTTTTAATGGCTCCTCGATAGTGTAGTGGTTAGTATACCAGACTGTCACGCGGGAGACCGGCGTTCGATTCCCCGTCGGGGAGCCTTTGGTGCAAGATTAATGACCTTGCCGGGAAAAAACAAATCATTATGGAAAATTTAACAAGCCTCAGGACTTGCTAAATAAGGCCAAGACCGGTTCCCGGTTGTAGTGCCGATGATGATGATGAATGGCTTTTAATGTTTCCTCAATGCTTGGTGGCGGCAGCATTTGGTCTTGGTCTTGCATTGGTGGAGCCTCCAATTCTTCTGTGAGCTAACCATTTAGCAATTCATTGAAGTGCACTTCCATAGCTCCAGAATTCCTTCAGGGTCGGTGATCAGATTACCCTCTTTATCCTTGCAGTAAGTGCAGCGTGGTGTGTACCGCGTCATACTGCGGATTATTTGGTAGAACTTCGGCGCCTGGTGCGGACCTCGCTCTCTATTTTTCTCTATTACACAGACTAGATTTTTTCCCGGGCAGTTTTCTTTTGTCTGTGGAGTCTTTTTTTCAGATCTTCTGAGCTCTTTGTATTTCTCCGCGTGTACCCGCGTCCTATGAGACTGCTGCATTGCCCGGTATGCAGCATTCTTACGTTCAGTCGCTAGTTTGCGCTCATCATCAAACCAGTCGTTCCGATCTCTACGACTACTGCCTAAGATGGAGTTGGCAGTACTAATGACAGTATTCTTAAGGCGTGTCCATTTCTCTTCTACGCCCAGCATTCTGGCCCCGGACTTACTCTCCCCCCGTCGAGCTCTTCGATGGCGAGTCTTAACGCATGACCAAAGGCGTTGCTGGTATTCTCATTGCGTAAGGCAGCCGTGTTGATTCGAACCTGATCCTTCCGACGCAAACATCTCCGTAAGGCAATCCGCGCTCGGAAAACTGTACCAACAAGATAGTAATCCGAGTCGACGTTGGCATCTCGGTACGTTCGTACCGTCATCAGGCTCGAAGAGTGGCGGCGATCTATCAGCACGTGGTCAATTTGGTTGCGAGTGGCTCCATCAGGTGATACCCAGGTGGCTTTGTGGATATCTTTACGCGGAAACCTGGTACTCGCAACGACCAAGTTTTTCGATGCTGCCAATTCGATGACTCGTAGTCCATTGTCATTAGTGTTCTCATGCAAACTATGGGAACCTGTGTAGTGCTTGAAAACCGGCTCCCGACCTATTTTTGCATTTAAATCCCCAAGAACGATTTTCACATCGTATCTTGGGCAGGCATTGGGGGCCCGTTCGACGTTCTCATAGTATTCTTCTTTTTCGTCGTCAGGGGACTCCTCTCAAGGTCCGTGAACGTTTATGTTCTTAAACTGGCCTCGCACGCGAAGAGCGCATAGCCTTTCATTTATTGCAGTAAAGCCGATGATGGCAGGTTTCAGTTTTTGGCTGACTAGAAAGCCTACCCCGAGCACATGGTGTTTTACGTGACAGCTGTAATAAATGTCACACTCTTTTCTTTGAAAAACACCACTCCCCGTCCATCTTATTTCTTGTAATGCTGTTATGTCAGCCTTATATTCGGACAGGGCATCGGCTAGCTGCTGTGCAGCTCGAGCTCTGTATAGTGAGCGTACGTTCCATGTAAAAATCCTTAAATCATTTAGCCATTTTCGTTTCCGTGGTCGTCGTCGTGTATCCGGTCCATATCCGAGGCTTGTTAAATTTGCCATAATAATTCGTTTTTACGGGCCTGGTTATTAGCCCTGCGCCAACCTTTCTCGGGATGTCGCTGCATGCATTGGTTCACTACTTGGCGGGTGCCAAAGTAGCTATCCAGGGGTGTCACATGGAGACTGGATGTCAAGTTGGATTGAACAGGGACAAGGATCGTCCTGGCCTTCGCCGGGTTGAAAGCAATCAGAGACTTTGCCCTGTATGTTCGCACCCATCCCCCCAAAAATCCCGTACGGAACAATTAAAACTAATTTAAAATTAGTACAGAGACGTCAATTATTGTGAAGCTTAATATCTTTCGTGGCCTCATAAAATCACCACAGCATGACTATCAATTTTGTTATCTTAAATCTAATTTCACATATCTCACTCAACCGGTTCAGTTAGTTAGAATCCAACCATATTTTGACGTTATTAATTGCACAGTAAATCAGTAAATTCCAACAACAAAAACCCACGCCATACTCAAATGAGTTTTTCATTTGGTAAACCACTTCTTACATTTTAGAAAACTCCTTAGTATACCATACAAACAATTTGATCTATTGAATACATAAATCTTGTTATAACAAAGCCTTTCAAAGAAAACCCGAATTAATTTTGTTATCCACACCTTTTCCAGGATCGCATATAATTTATTGAAATTATCCCCGAAACCGGATATAAGGAAAATCCCAATAACATTGTTTCTCCTTTCTTTTATTCTCTTCGCGCAAAACTTCGCATTTTCCTAAATTAATCAATTAATGAAAGATATAAATTATATCCGATTTTGTATGTGGCTGTGGGTTCGTTGCTAAATATCATGTTGCTTCCATCAATCTTCTTACACCTTAGCAAATTTCATTCTTTCAATTCGCCTTCGTTCATTTATTTGTTTTCTGCTTACCACAAGAAGGAGAATATGGCAACCAAAAACAAATCCTATTCAATCCGAGCCCGCAAAAAACACCGTACGTAATATATAAGTTAACATTAATTTCCTTGGAAATATCCTGACAACAAGGTGGATAAAAGGACTAAGATAAACCAGCGTTCCGCCCAATTAATAAGCGGTAAAAACACCTGTCTTCTACCAATTAAATCGAATTAGCTTATTACATTCAAATGGACGATTAATTTAATATCGGGTTTGTGCGAAAACCCAAAGGCATACCAAATACAGACATGGCATTCGAAATCATGAGTCTACATACCATGGCATAATATCCACTCAAACGTATCCTTTGGCTCTTTAATTAATGTCCCTCCATCAGTTTCGCTTCCTCTTCGGCCTGAATATATTCCGCCTAAATAGGCCACCCTAGGCAATTTCTCCAATATACAAATAGCTCACCACCATCTCCAATACAATTGAAGTTGAAGTGGTCATTAGTTGGGTCTTGAAATTAGGAAGATTATCATAAGTGTACTCTGCAACTTCTTTTATCTCTTGCCCGAAGCTCACCACTAAAAAAAGAAGGAACAAAGATAGTACAGTGAAGAAGGGAATATGCATAAAATCTAGAACAACTTTGGATGATCCTTTCTGTCTGATATGAACCCTCATTAACCTCTACCACCACTAAAAGGATCAATGAAGATGCTTTTTTCTCCAGGCTTTCTTTCCTTTGTTTCCTCTTTTCCTATTTTCCTCTTTTCTTTTGCACTTTTCGTCTAGTGAGACGCCGAGAGATTATAGTGGGGATAAGAAAAAATGAAATAAGGATAAGGAGAACAACACAAACACAATGAAATAAATGCCGGAGTCATTGTCCTGGACTTTCTAAGGTACGTATGGATTTCACTACCAACACCTGCGCAGGCTAATCAATGGCCAGCGCAGGGAAAAAGGCTGAGAAGGTAGCAACAACTGGAAAAAAAATTTTTTATAAACCACACGAGATGAATAGGAATTACGGGGACACAACACACACACTCCCATCTACTATCGCTGTTAAAATGGTTGGGAAAATGATATTTTGTTGAATGTAAAATCATTCAAGAGCACAGCCGGAAGTGGGCTTAGGGTGGGATTAGGAGCTCATTCTGGTGTCATTGTTGGTCTAATGTCTTCAACATTCATTTCTATAACTAAAGTGCGTGTGTGTTCTAACGGAAGTGATCGTAAAGTTCAAGTGTGTTGAGAGGCAGAGTGCTTGAAATTGAACCCTTTGTAATGGAATGACTCTCGAACAGGCAAATGGTGGTGTTTTCCTAGATATAACTTCTGTGTTGATACTTTCATTTGAAATGTTTCATTTTCAATACAGTTGGTTGAAAAATTGTCGGAGGGAATAACAATAGCGGATTGCTGACAAAGGATGTAGATAAACTGAGGTATTATGTGAAATCCGACGCCTTTAGAAAGTTGCGAAGTTGTAATTTCTGGTTTGATGAGTTTGATTGAAGGTCTCATTGGATCTGTTGGGTTTTTTTTTTTAAATATTACGCGGACAGTCTCAGAACTAATCGGCCTGACAAAGAAGATACAGAATATTTGGCAAAAACTTGGTTTATTTCTCAACAAATTCCCCATTTAGCTCGATACACTTTCCCCAGCGATGTTCAGTAGCTTGCTCAATACCTTGTTTATAGTAAAAAACGTCGAACTCCTGAAAATAGCGATCAACTGAACACATCACCTCTTCATCGTTGGCAAATCTTTTACCACCGAGCCACTTCTTCAAGTTTGAAAAGAGGAAATAGTTCGAGGGTGCTAAATCTAGGGAATACGGTGCATGACGAAGTAATTCGTATCTGAAATCCTTGATTTCGGCCACTGCGATAACGGATGTGTGAACAGGAGCATTGTCGTGAAAGAACAACACTTTCTTTCTCTTTCTTCTCGAATTACATCACTCAAACGCTGCAATAAGTTCACATAATTCTCGCCGTTGGTGGTTTTTCCTTTTTCAAGATAACGAATGAAAATTGTACTATACGCATCCAAAAAAAATGAAGCCATAACCCTGCCTGCAGATGGAACCATCTTTGCCTTCTTTGGAGCCAATTCCCTCCTTCATTCCACTGTTTTGATTGTTCTTTGTATCGATAGTTGCAAATCATTGCAAAGCAGATTAGATGGTTATACAATGACGGTTTGTATATACCATCTGTGTCAATTGTACATGGCATCTATGGCGACGCCAGGATCGAACTCTAGTGTGAATATCTACACTAATTGGAAATTCAGTTCTGGGTCGCTAATGCAGAGATGCATTGATACATGTATGAATGCCCTTCTAGGAAAAATTTTTTTTTTTTTTTTTTTTTTTTTTTTTTATTACACTTCTCTCGGGAGAGGTGAACCTATAGCGCCAAGTGGGCGCCCCGAGATGCCATCAAATAAGTGTTGCAGTTCTTTTTGAACAGTTGCAGGTTGTAACGTTCCGGGAACACTCGCGTGGGAAGGGAGTTCCACAGCTTCCCCGCTCTGTAGCGGAACGAGTTCTGATCCAGGGATGTTCGCGCCGTCGGGAGATGAACCACAAACGGGTGCGATCCGTCGGATTGTCTTGTGGAGCGCATATAAGCCGAATTGCGTGGAACAATACCACGAATCTCCGAAGAACAGCACCCGTGATAATATTTGTAAGACAGACAGAGGTCGGCTACGCGCCTTCGATGTGATAGCGACTGTAGTCCCGACGTCAGCGCCGAGTCCCCGATCAGGCGGATCGCTCGTCTCTGTATGCTCTCAAGTAGGTCGAGGGTATGTTTAGGAGCCGAGCTCCAAACATGAGAGCAATATTCGAGCGCGGATCTAATTTGGGATTTATATAGGAGAAGAAGTTGGGCCGGAGTAAAATATTTCTTGGCTCTAAAAAGATAACTCAGTTTTCCTGAGGCTGATCTGGCGATACCCGATACGTGTTTATGCCATGATACATTCCCACATACCGTGACGCCGAGCAATTTCAAAATGTCCCCAGCCTTGAGGGCCCGGCCATTCATCATCAGCTGTGGAACCGATGATCCAGTTTTCTTTGTGAATGTTGTATACTGTGTCTTCGTTGCATTGAAGTCGACAAGATTGGCCTTTCCCCACTGCAGGACTTTATCCAGATCCCGATTCAGAGAATCAATCTGTCTACATCTCAGCTGGTGTGACGTAGATGCACCAATCGACCGATCACTCGAAAAGGAGGAAACAAGCGTACTATCATCCGCAAAACTGAACACTTTGTTATCCGTTGTCTCCAACAAATCATTTATGTGAAGCAAGAACAAGGTTGGAGCCAAAATAGAACCTTGGGGCTCCCCCGAATTAACAGGATACAGATCCGAACACTCGCCGTCCACAACAACCCAGATCGATCGTTTCTCGAGGAAGCTCCTCGTCCAGTCGCAAAGCTGTTGGGAAAGTCCATATGAACGAAGTTTGCTCAGCAATGCCCCGTGCCAGACGCGGTCAAAAGCCTTGGAAATATCCAATGCGACCGCCCTTGACTCACCATCCCGTTCGATCGCAGATGTCCATATATCGGTTATAAGTGTCAAAAGGTCTCCCGTGGACCGCCTGCCACGGAATCCGTATTGACGATCATTCAGGAGTCCGTTGCACTCCAAATACTTAACCAACTCTATATTGATGACTTTTTCCATTACCTTAGATAAAATAGACAGTAATGCTATCGGACGGTATTTTTGTGGGAGACACTTTTTTCCCGTCTTTGGGATTGGCTGAACTCGACCGATTTTCCAGCAGGCAGGGAAGGTCCTCCGTGTATAAGATAAGCGGAAGAGTCTGCCAAGAACCGGCGATAGTTCTGGAGCACAGATCTTAAAGACTATTGCTGGTATTCCCCCCGGGCCGGTTGCCTTCCTACAATCCAGCGGACGTAGCATGCGTTGAATAGTGCGCGGACGAAATCCCACATCCCGCATGGAAGACCGTACCGGCAAGATCGCAGGTGGGTCCAAAAGGCCAGGATCGAGGTTTGAATTCGCCGAAAATAAATTTGCGAATACATTAGCTTTATCCCTTGAATTCGTGACTAACGTCCCGCAGTCTGTCACCAACGGGGGGAAAGAAAAGGATGCAAAGTTACCGCTGACAGCTTTTGCCATTGACCTGAAGGAGCGCGAGCTAGTTGGGTACCGAAGGAGCTTATTGATCACCCTGTCGTTGTGAGCCTTCTTCGCGAGATCAATCGCCTGGTTGCACGCGTTTCTGATTCTGACATATTCGTTCTGTTAACATCGGTGGGATTGGAGCGCCATTGCTTAAAAGCAAGTCAAACCAAGGTTTATCAGGCGAACTTCGTTTGATGGAATGTGGAATATACATCTCCATCCCCAGAAGACTAATCTCTGATACCGACTCCGCGCTTGCGTTAACATCGGAGTTTCCGAAGCACACCTCGGACCATAGAAAGGATGCGAAGAAGTCTCGCAAATCGTCCCAGTTAGCGGCCCCATACTGCCATACATGGCGAAGCTGCCTAGGCCGGTTGCTTGCTTGGTATGCAAGTGCTTGCGCGACAGATACCAAGCAGTGATCTGAGTTTCCCAGTGGCGCAGTAACCTCTACGGTATAAATACTCGTTTCGGATGTCAAAAACAGATCCAGGGTGTTCGCAAAATCGCCCCGGGCATTCGGCACTCGCGTTGGCTCCCCCACGAGTTGAGCCAAGTTGTGGCTTACAGAAAACATCTCCGCCAGCCTCCCAGCCTCGTCGGTTCTGTTAGAATGTAACAACCAGCCGGAATTGTGTACATTAAAATCGCCCAGGAGAACAATTTCTGAAGCTGGGTGGTTGATCTGTATCCAGTCGACGGTATATGAAAGATGTTCGAAAAATGTCGCCGGTCGATCGTCATTCGGGGAGCGGTAAAGACAACAAAGAAATTTAACGGAATTCCTCAGCACGACCCTCAAGCATATGATGTCCATATTATTGGGTTCCAACGCCTCCATCCTCTGGCAAGACAGATTGGACCGCGCGAAGACGCAGACTCCGCCCTTAAAACGGAATCTCGAATGTAAGTCGTATCCTGAGCAACGAAGATATGTCGAATCAGTTGACGAATCGACCTGGGTCTCAGTTAGGGCAAGGATATCAGGTTTCGTTGTTTGTAAATATTGGTGGACGGCGTTTACATTGGTATTGGTGAAACCGATGCCCCTGATGTTACAAAATGCCGTCACCAGTCGAGCGTGGGCCGAGCCTGGAGAGCGAGCCCGGTTATGCGATGACGAACCTCTTAAAGTTCTATTATTTATCATGATATCTGCATGATGTTCCTCCTGACATATTCCCCCCCGGAGATCCGAATGGGAGACTAGTTTACCTCCGGAATTCTTTATATCAGAACGTACCATCATGACTTATCCCCGTGTCAGTCCGGGGCATCAGCCACACATCCGAAACACCGTCGAAGATTTCTCTCGGCGATATCGCGGAATGTACAGCGTGACGGGGTGGTATCTCACCTTGGGACCGACTACCACCTAACCAACCTTTTCTCGAACCGGTCCATCAGCCAAGCTCCAAAAGATGGCCAGGGATTTCTCCCAACCATTTCACGGAGCCTATAGCTTGATGGGGTGGTATTTCACCGGGCGCACAGGACGTTGGGACCCCGGCTACCACTCGGCATTTCCAGGTAATGCATTGAAAGCATTAATTATCCTTGGGGAGGAAATGTTTTTGCTGCGGGGAGTTTGCGGTGCAGTTGTGGGAAGGTTGGAATTTGCCTGGCAACCGAAGGTACCGAATAGGTTTTGTTTTATGCTCCCGTATAATGGAAAGAATTCTTGTAGGGAATTTGTAAGCGAAGAAATGCATGAAAGGTAAGAATTCTTTTACAGGGACATTTAGGTTATATAAATTTGATCTATTTGATGCGTGAAGCATTTAAGGTGCTAATGCGATTGCATTAGCGAAACTTATAAGGTTGGGTCGAAGTTATGGGGGTTCTTCAGGTAAGTAACAGTGCGGTTTGGCGGAATCGCCACACACCTACCTATATAAATGAACTTACAGAGTAAGACTTAGATATATTCTATCTAACCCGTTTCTCTCCAGTTTAGATGTTCTCCAGGGCAATCATGTTTCTTCGTTCTTATTTATATTAACCATAAATGATATAGACATTAGTATCAAGCACTTCCCTTTTTTTTTATTTTACTTCTCCCAGGAAAGGCAAACCTATAGCGCTGAATCAACGCCCTAAGACGTTTTTTTTTTTCTCGACCGGGTCCATCAGCCAAGCTTCGAAAGATGCTCAAGGACTTCTCCCAACCATTTCACGATGACGTATAGCATAATGGGGCGGTATTTCACCGAGCGGCTGGGCTTTGGGACCCTTCCTACCACTCGGCAGAAATAGCAAGAGTCGTCTGTTGAACCTAGGTTTGCACAATCAAGACACAACCTCCTTAACAACTCAGCCATTAACGCTGCCGACTAGAAACTTAATAAACCGATCAGCTCTCTACTCGATTCTTGACTTCTCTAAATATATCCAAACCGTAACCTTTTCGGTTTGGTGCCAAAATAACTGCCTTGAACTAAGCCTTGTCAAATGCCACTTATTCACAATCTCATGGAGCTGCAGCCTTTCCCCGACGCGCTTCTATTTATTTATCAACCGATAACTTCTGTGCAATCTATTCGCTATCTGGCCATTTTATATGACAAGCAGCTAAACTTCCTTTTACATATTGATAATATAGCCCTCAATATCAATGCTATTTTCGGTTTTGTGAAACGCTGGTGCAGGGAATTCTATAATCCCTATGTTACCCGATCGCTCTACATGACCTCTGTTTGTGCTCATCTAGAATATGTTAGTCAGGTCTGGTCCCCCTATCATTTGTTCCACATTCCCAGAATCAAGAGCACTCCTTGGCCTCCAATGATTGAATCGGGAATAGTCTCTGTTCCTACCTCCGTACACAAGCCATCTCAAGCTAATTAATCTAAACACATTTAATGCGGCTTAACTGAACGATCGGCTGACCTTTAACGCAAACCAGCGACGTTGCGGTAGACTGTATTGACTGCCTGGAAAGAATACCCTAAAAATAGATGAGTTCTGATAGCCTTCCCTCTAGACCCTATCGCCGATTCCACCGCGTGACACTGAGTTGTTTTGCCATGGTATCTATATTTTTCTTACCCTCGTGAGGCTCCCTTTACCGCTGGTGGGGGTTGGCGTACCGAAAAAAAAGAAGGCTTTGAAGCGACTTCCGTCTGAAATGACACAAGTATCTTCCCATTCTATATAAATTTATTGATAAGTAAGAAAGTACCTACGGAATCCTTGAGCTCTAGAAAAAAAAATGGGTGGCGAGAGGCCGACTTTGTCGAGACAAGGACATCTTGTCTCTGGCTTCGGGTCATCTTGCGATAACCAGAATCACCCATATCCGTGAGGATGTTGGACTCGGTCTCGAGATATTTGAAAAAGAAAAAGGGGGGGAGGTATCTAAGGATAGTGTGGGCAGGGTTAGTTCAGCTGCTCTTTAACTACTGGGATGGAGGGACGGTGGGAAAGAAATCGTACAAGACCGTTAGACGTCTTTGGCATCTGACCTGCGTTTTGGTCGGTGTGTGTGTATGCTTGTGCCGCCTTGTACTGTGCGTGTGTGTGTGTGGTGTGTTATCAGTAGACCCTATAGGATGGGTCCAGGAATCCTCTATTATAGAGGGGAATGTTGTTGGGAAGGGTGCTTTCTTCAGTTTTGTACTGAAGAAGAAATTGTGGTGGTCTGATCCGAAGAGATCGAGAGAGAGAAGGGTCAAGAACGCAAGAGTCCCGTACAAGTAGGTTCTCGCTGTTCTGAATGCTTTCGAGGTACTTGTATGATAATTGTAGCAAGTACTCGTTGATAGGGGCAATGGAGGCACCTTCGTATAGGTGAGAGTTTGGTAATGGCGACCGTGGGGCCTTCTAGAGTGGTTGATGCATCTTCTGAGGAGGATTCTTTCGAAAACTCGAAGTCTTTCTATTTGAGCCGAAGATAAGGAGGACCATAAGGGAAAGGCGTACGATATTCCAGATCGGATTAGCAGAGAAGCTTAACTTTGGTGTCAACTTTGTTGCTCCACTTCAAGATGTTGTGCAGTTGCTTAGACCGACCGAGGCCCCTTTGAAGAATGTGGGTCACATGTTTGATGAAATTCATTTTTGGGGTATAGATGATCCCACGACATTTCATCCTGTCCTGTGGTCTAATCGTAGTACTGTAGCGGTTCCGCCAATCCCCACGGTACACTTACCTTAAAAGCCCCCATAATCATCACCCAAGACGCATAAGTCTTCGCCAATGCATTCGCATTCAGCACCTAAAAATGCTGCACGCATTTAAGAGATCAAATCTATGATCTTCAAGTCCCCGTAAAGAAAACTTACCTTCATGCATTTTCTTCGCATACCACTGCTCCTTAAGATTTCTTTATTAGCTCACCAGGAATTTCCAATCAATTTTGGCATCTACGTCGCCAGTCAAATTTCCTTAGATGAATTCCGGTAAACAAAATAATTCGATTTACATACATTGTAACCTTCATGACAGGGATCATAAATACGGCGCCGTCTATTTTCCCAACGTCGCCAAGTAAATTTCTTTACGTCCACATCGGCCGGCCACCTTTTTCTGCCAGCAATAAAATTCCCTAACTCCCACCATGTGCAAATCGAAGATTGCTGTTCGTACATAGGTTCCTGCGATACCATAGACAATTTTTTTTTTTTTTTTTTTTTATTAGACTTCTCTCGGGAGAGACGAACCTATAGCGTCGAGTGGGCGCCCCGAGATGCCATCAAATAACGGTTGCAGTTCTTTTTGAACAGTTGCAGGTTGTAACGTTCCGGGAACACTCGCGTGGGAAGGGAGTTCCACAGCTTCCCCGCTCTGTAACGGAACGAGTTCTGATACAGGGATGTTCGCGCTGTCGGGAGATGAACCACAAACGGGTGCGATCCGTCGGATTGTCTTGTGGAGCGCATATAGACCGAATTGCGTGGAACAATGCCAAGAATCTCCGAAGAACAGCACCCGTGGTAATATCTGTAAAACAGACGGAGGTCGGCCACGCGCCTTCGATGTTATAGCGACTGTAGTCCCGACGTCAGCGCCGAGTCCCCGATCAGGCGGATCGCTCGTCTTTGTACGCTCTCAAGTAGGTCGAGGGTATGTTTAGGAGCCGAGCTCCAAACATGAGAGCAATATTCGAGCGCGGGTCTAATTTGAGATTTATATAGGAGAAAAAGTTGGGCCGGAGTAAAGTATTTCTTGGCTCTAAAAAGATAACTCAGTTTTCCTGAGGCTGATCTGGCGATACCCGATACGTGTTTATGCCATGATACATTCCCACAGACCGTGACGCTGAGCAATCTCAAACTTTCCCCAGCCTCGAGGGCCCGGCCACTCATCATCAGCTGTGGGACCGATGATCCGGTTTTCTTTGAGAATGTTGTATACTGGGTCTTCGTTGCGTTGAAGTCGACAGGATTGGCCTTTCCCCACTGCAGGACTTTATCTAGATCCTGGTTCAGAGAGTCAATCTGTCTACATCTCAGCTGGTGCGACGTTGATGCACCAATCGGCCGATCACTCGAAAAGGAGGAAACAAGCGTACTATCATCCGCAAAACTGAACACTTTGTTATCCGTTGTCTCCAACAAATCATTTATGTGAAGCAAGAACAAGGTTGGAGCCAAAATAGAACCCTGGGGCACCCCCAAATTAACAGGATACAGATCCGAACACTCGCCGTCCACAACAACCCGGATCGATCGATTCTCGAGGAAGCTCCTCGTCCAGTCGCAAAGCTGTTGGGAAAGCCCATATGAACGAAGTTTGCTCAGCAATGCCCTGTGCCAGACGCGGTCAAAAGCCTTGGAGATATGTAATGCGACCGCCCTTAACTCACCATACCGTTCAATCGCAGATGTCCATATATCGGTTGTAATTGTCAAAAGGTCTCCCGTGGACTGCCTGCCACGGAATCCGTATTGACGATCATTCAGAAGACCGTTGCACTCCAAATACTTAACCAACTCTGTATTGCTGACTTTTTCCATTACCTTAGATAAAATAGACAGTAATGCTATCGGACGGTAATTTTGTGGGAGACACTTTTTTCCCGTCTTTGGGATTGGCTGAACTCGAGCGATTTTCCAGCAGGCAGGAAAGGTCCTCCGTGCATAAGATAAGCGGAAGAGTCTGCCAAGAACCGGCGATAGTTCTGGAGCACAGTTCTTAAGGACTATTGCTGGTATTCCGTCCGGGCCGGTTGCCTTCCTACAATCCAGTTCACGTAGAATGCGTTGAATAGTGCGCGGACGAAATCTCACATCCCGCATGGAAGACTGTACCGGCGAGATCACAGGTGGCTTAAAAAGACCGGGATCGAGGTTCGAATTCGCGGAAAATATATTCGCGAACACATTAGCTTTATCCTTTGGATTCGTGACTATCGTCCCGGTGTCTGTCACCAACGGAGGGAAAGAGGAGGAAGCAAAGTTACCGCTGACAGCCCTTGCCATTGACCAGAAGGAGCGCGAACCAGTTGGGCACCGAAGGAGCTTATTGATCACCCTGTCGTTGTGAGCCTTCTTCGCGGTATCAATCGCCTGGTTGCACACGTTTCTGATTCTAACAAAATTCGTTCTGTTAACATCAGTGGGATTGGAGCGCCATTGCTTAAAAGCTCTATTTTTTGCCGCTGTAATCAGCTCGCATTTTTTGTCAAACCAAGGTTTATCAGATGAACTTCGTTTGATGGAATGTGGAATATACATCTCCATCCCCAGAAGAATAATCTCTGACACCGACTCCGCGCAAGCGTTAACATCGGAGTTTCCGAAGCACATCTCGGACCATGGAAAGGATGCGAAGAAATCTCGCATATCGTCCCAGTTAGCAGCCCCATACTTCCATACATGGCGAAGCTGCCTAGGCCGGTTATTCGCTGGATATGCAAGTGCTTGCGCGACAGATACCAAGCAGTGATCTGAGTTTCCCAGTGGCGCAGAAACCTCTACGGTATCGATACTCGGTTCGGATGTCAAAAACAGATCCAGGGTGTTCGCATAATCGCCTCGGGCATCCGGTATTCGCGTTGGCTCCCCCACGAGTTGAGTCAAGTTGTGGCTTACAGAAAACATCTCCGCCAGCCTCCCAGCCTCGTCGGTTCTGTTAGAATGTAACAGCCAGTCGGAATTGTGCACATTAAAATCGCCAAGGACAATAATTTCAGAAGCTGGGTGGTTGATCTGTATCCAGTCGACGGTATATGAAAGATGTTCGAAAAATGTCGCCGGTCGATCGTCATTCGGGGAGCGGTAAAGACAACAAAGAAAGACAACAAAGAAATTTAACGGAATTCCTCAGCACGACCCTCAACCATATGATGTCCATATTATTGGGCTCCAACGCCCCCATCCTCTGGCAAGACAGATCGGACCGTGCGAAGACGCAGACTCCGCCCTTAAAACGGAATCTCGAATGTAAGTCGTATCCTGAGCAACGAAGATATGTCGAATCAGTTGACGAATCGACCTGGGTCTCGGTTAAGGCAAGGATATCAGGTTTCGTTGTTTGCAAATATTGGTGGACGGCGTTTACATTAGTATTGGTGAAACCGATGCCCCTGATGTTACAAAATGCCGTCACCAGTCGAGCGTGGGCCGAGCCCTCGAGAGCTAGCCCGGTTATGCGATGACGAACCTCTCAAAGTTCTATTATTTATCATGATATCTGCATGATGTTCCCCCTGACATAGTCCCCCCCGGAGATCCGAATGGGAGACTAGTTTACCTCCGGAATTCTTTATATCAGAAGACACCATCATGACTTATCCCCGTGTCAGTCCGGGCCATCAGCCATACATTCGAAACACCGTCGAAGATTTCTCTCGGCGATATCGCGGAATGTACAGCGTGACGGGGTGGCATCTCACATTGGGACCGACTACCACCTAACCAACCTTTTCTCGAACCAGTCAATCAGCCAAGCTCCGAAAGATGGCCAGGGATTTCTCCCGATCATTTCACGGAGCCTAAAGCTTGATGGGGTGGTATTTCACCGGGCGCACAGGGCGTTGGGACCCCGGCTACCACTCGGCCTTTAGTCGCCTCTTACGACAAGCTGGCCTAGCTGTGAGTATATTCTAACGCCCTACTCACAGGGCAGTAACGCCCTACTCACAGGGCAATCGTTTGTGGTATCTGAATCACATTTTCTATTTAATGACCGCCTGCTATTTATCTAGCCGACCCTCATTACCGAACTATGCATTAGAACATATTTCCCTTGTCCTTTAATTCGCCGAATCTTTTCCCTCACGAACAAGATGCATAAACAAATACAAAGCCATTAGCATCCGACTAGATGCGATTCGTTTGTTTCAACAAACACACATCTCTTGGATGCCCATTATGCCCCGTCCTTGAATTTCAGGTTTATTCCTACGGCCTTGTGTATGAAAACCAATGTGATCTTCACTCACACATACACATTCATTGCCAGGTCTGTCTTCCTTGTTTCCACCACAGAGAAACATTTTCTTCTTGGACAAACTCACCTCAAAACGATTAAATATCGTTGAGTCTTATTACATCCGTTGACCACATTGGTCACGCGTCACTCCCGCTCTCCGCCGGTAGCGGAGACGCGTAAATAAAAGTCCTGAAGACCAGTTTTGGAAGTTGATCATATACAGTGGAGTGTTGCAACCACTTTTGTAAGCCCGTAGATATGTGTAGTTCAGGACCATCCTCTTCAAGTACTAATGTATTCCGAAATAAACTTCAAATTTAAAACTCAAGTGTTTTTCGATATGGTGACCCAAAAATTCCAATCACCAGTCATTGTCTTTTTGTGAAGTTAAACTTTTGGTGCGGCCGTGCATCCTTCTGATGACGAGCCACATACACAGTATCATCATCATCGGCGCTACAACCGGGGACCGGTCTTGGCCTTATTTAGCAAGTCCTGAGGCTTGTTAAATTTTCCATAATGATTTGTTTTTTTTCCGGGCAAGGTCATTAGTCTTGCGCCAGAGGCTCCCCGACGGGGAATCGAACCCCGGCCCCCCGCGTGACAGGCGGGTATACTAACCACTATACTATCGATAGTATATAAATGACAGTTTAAATAAAGAGCTCTTTTTGAGCAACATTCACTATTGTTTACCTTCCCGGCTGCAGTTCCTGAGTGTGTTACATGCGTGCCCTTGTTAGGTACATACTTTTTCCCCACAGTACCTCCTATTTGTATTCGGATATTCTGTGAATATCGAGAAATAGGTTGGGAGTGTTTACTACTCAAAATTTTCCATCGACTGTAATACTGATACAGTTCGTCCAGATGACGGTTGAGTCGGTTTGTTGGGGTTTTGGGCTTTTAGATGACGTGTACGCTAGGACGTCATCCACATATCAAATCTGGTATACCCCACCATCCACAGGGCGATGAATATCTGAGGTGTAGATATTAAATAAAATGGGGCCTAGTATGGAGCCCTGTGGTACGCCTGCAGCGGCGTTGAAAGTTCAGGAAAGTTTTCCATTCACTCGAACTTGGAAGGTTCTGTTTAAAACGAACTGGTAGATGATACTACACAGTGTTTTACTGAGGCCAGTATTCAGTAATTTAAAAACGAGACCTTCGATCCAGGTTGTGTCAAAAGCCTTTTCAATGTCCAGGCTCACAGCAATGGTGGGTTCCTCATTAAAGAGGCGCACGCAAACGTGGTTTTGAAATATGTTGAGAGCCATGGTGGTGCTGTGCGCTCTTCTAAATCCAAATTGGAAGTCAGGTATTAGGTTCCTGACACTGATAAATTTATTGGGCTTCTCGTATATGAACTGTTCACATATTTTGCTGATGCAGGTGAGGAGCGAAATAGGCCGAAAGCTTGAGGGGTGATAATTTGGTTTCCCAACTTTTGCTATTGGGCAGACAACAGCATGCTTCCAAGCTTGGGGAAAATACCCCATGTTGTAGGCATGGTTGAGCAGGATGGAGAGCTTTATAAAGAATAAAGCAGAAAGCCTTCGCAACGAGTGGTAGGACATATTGTCGATACCGGGTGACTTCTTGGGGTTTCGAGATTTAACTAGGTTCTGTAGGGTATTTGGTGTGACGAAACCGTGACTATTATCACGTGTGTCATCGAAGTATGCACAGTTCGCTGAGTTGAAGACAACTATTGCCTCGTTAAAGTTGTCTAATTTATTGTGAACCTCTGAACTAATTATTGCATTAGTGCCCGGGTCGCCATCCTCGAGAATGAGCTTTTAATTATTTTCAAAGGTCTCTCCAATGATGTTTGCTTTATTGCGGCCATTATTGACAACAAGGCCGTTGTGCATGATTGATCCAGTGATACGAGTGGTGCCACATATCTTTTTAACATTTTTATGAATGTTCTCGTCCATCTGAATACCCTTCAGTTTGTCCTCCAATTATCGGGTGCGATTGTTTTGGATTCTTTGTTTTATCAGTGTGCCAATATTGTGAATAATGGATCGCAATAATGGCGCCCTTTGCGTAAAGCGGAGACGATATCTCATTCTGCAGAGCTTTTTACGCTCCCCGATTAGACGAAGAGTGTGGTCGTCAAGGGAAATCTGATGTCTTTTCAAGTTTGTACTTCGGGACATGAGTCTCAGAAGTTTCAACTAGAATCTCGTGAAGTCGAGTTGCAGCGTTATTTATCTCAATCGTCGTTAGGTTCCTGTCAGTGGGAAGAGAGAAGTGGTGGAGTTTTTCGTTCAATGTAATATTGAAGTTGTCCCAATTTGTGCGCCCATAATCGGGTATGTATCTGAGATGAGCCCAGAATTCCCGATACCTGCGAATAAATGTGGACACAGCGCCGTGGTCAGATACACCCGCCGATACTTGGGGAGGAGTGATTTGTTGAAGTAAGTCTTTGGACACAATGAAGATGTCCAGAATTGAGTTGCCTCGGGTACCACCCGTAGGTGCGACTATTTCGAAGTTGAGGGCATGACAGTTTTCGGTGTACCATTGGTACAACTTTGTGCCGTTTGGGCAAGAGACGGAGTTGTTCCAGTGGGGATGCCTGGAGTTGAAATCGCCGCGTATGATGAAGGGTGTATGCCCCGAGGACGTTATTAAGTGGCCGATATCCTCAGGATTAATGGGGCCATTATTGGTTTTATGCGAGTGGTATACGGAGTATATGTTCACTCTACCATTATTCGTTAGATGCAGTTCAACCCCGGAGACCTCTATGGACTCGAAATGTGGGAGGTCAATAGCTTCATGGCGAAGTTCGCTATTAACTAGAATACAGGTGCCACCTCCGTTGATGCTGGGGCCGCCACTGGGGATTCGATCTCTTCGAATCATTGAAAAGTTTGGGAAAGTGGGACGGTGACATGGATGCAACCTAGTTTCGGTTACAAGAACCACGTCCGCCCGGTTATCTTTTATGAAGTCAGAGACTATCGCACGCTTTGATAGCGAAACAAGGGAGTTCCTTGAGCTCTAGTATACAACGCAAGCCTTTTATACTCTCTGGCACCGAAGTCGTATGTAGCTGGGAAGCGGATTCCCAGGAATTGACAGAGTTATTTCGCATTGCATTTTCCTGGGAATTGGCACGCTGTGTTGAAGTGGCGTCTTCCTGGAGATAGAATGATGGGGCGCCAGCAACGCCGACATTTTCTTTATCCACAGTTTTCTCTCTGGTTCGGTTAATTGGGCAAGTCTTGTCTTCTTTTTTTTTTTTAGTTTTTAAACCACATTTATTTTCCTAATTCTTTTTACATGTATAATATTAGGGGTAAATGTTAAACCCTTTTCTACAATCACAATCATTAAATTAACTTACTAGCTCTATGCGAGCTCTCTAAATTACACATTACAACTTGATTTTTATATATGCCTTTCGGCGTACATATTTTTTTTTGTTTCTTATATATATATATATATATATATATATATATATATATATATATATATATATTATATATATATATATATATATATATATATATATATATATGAAATATGTCATATATTAGAGGGACTGCTCGTTTGCATCTATATGTATATATTATTATTACAATTTTTTTTTTTTTTTATTATTATAACAAACAAAAATTTCAAAACGAAACGAATAAAACGTAAAATAAGAAATAAAAAATAAAATAAAATAGCTACACAAAAGTAATTGGGAAAGGATGACAGGGGGAGGGGGGACAAGAGGAAGGAGAGCGTTGCTCTTGAGAGGCATACTATATCTGAGGAAGTGAAGTCCTCTCCTCGTTGAGAAGCCACCACCATTTGGGAGATGTTCGATCTGTGGCTGATTTATCTCTTTCACTGATCGCCGTGCTAAAACGCATGCGGTCTGGGGCATTGGAGATATCACTATCATGGAGAATTTGTTTGTCCCTGGCACCACGGAGAGCGTGGTAAATAATCGGGACTCTATGCATGTCTTGGATAAGTCCTTTTTGATCCAAGAAAGGAAACGCTTCTGGGGGAATAAACCCATTCTGGAGAGTATTCTCCAGATACATATCATTGGGATAGAATGCTCCCGAGATAAAATTATTGTCACTGCACATTGCCCTTCCTGTGTGACCACGAATAATTTTAATTATGAAATTGTCTATCCTATTTAACCCAGATTTGTTATACAGGATTTTGTTGGGATAGAATTTTTTGTATTGCGACTCTGGTGTTCTATAAAGTCCGAGGCAGGAGCGCAAACACTGCCGTTCGAACACACGAAACTTCTCCATATAAAGTGGAGATATATTATACCATACTGGACAGCCATAAATCAAAACTGGTCGGATGAATGCCGAGTACGAAATTATTTTGACTCTGGGGTCAAGAAGACTACTCCGGAATAGACTTCTTGTCATAGAATATGCGCTTTTAGCTGCTACGTGCTTGTCAAAATATAAATACTGGTCTAGCCAGACAACAAGGTAACAGTTTTCACTAGCAGTGGAAGGTTATTGTTACCTACAACAGAAAAGTGTTTCCAGTTGTATTTTGTATCCCTCGAGGCCCTGGATAGGGGCGTTCTGAAAAGGATAGTCTCGGTTTTCTGGAAATTAATCTTTAATTTCCAGTCGTCGCAAAATTGTTTTATTTTGTTGAAGTCACCCTGAAGGTGCCTATTGATGACGTCTATTTTTCGTTCTGTTCTGTACACCACTATGTCATCGGCGTACGCAGTGGCGTTTTCGAGAGAACTCACTAGATCACTAGTGTAAATATTGAATAGAATGGGAGAATTCACAGCTCCCTGCTGCAAGCCATTTTTAATTTGGAAGGTCTTGTTGGAGAGTATATCCCCGCATTTCACCACAAAATGTTTGTCCATGATCATATCATAAATGATGTATAACAAATATTGCGGCATACCCAGGTTTGTTAACTTATAGACAAGTCCTTCTAACCATACGGTGTCGAAAGCCTTTTCAAAGTCAACCAAGCAGGCGCCTGTACATTGTCGCTTTGCCTTGTTCCACTGTTTATCGGAAACAAGTTACGTCACTGCATGAACTGTATCATGTCGCGCTCGAAAGCCAAACTGGTTGTTGGGGATGATATCGTTTTCATCACACCAACCTATCAGTGCTTTGTCTATAATTTTTTCGATTACCTTGCTGATGTTGGGAAGCAGGCTGATCGAGCGCAGATTAGCTGGATTGATCTTCTCCTTACCCTTTTTGGGGATAGGGTGGACTACTGCAGTCTTCCAATGGGTTGGATAGTTTGCATTGTTTAGAGCATTGTTAAACAAAGTAGTGTATATGTTCACTGCTTCGCGAGGCAAGTACCTTAGAACTACATTTGGAATGCTATCTATTCCAGATGATTTCTTATTTTTTATTGAGCTAAGTATGTTTCTAAGTTCATCCTTTTGGTTGTATTTTCATTAGCAGCAGTTCAGCATTATCTGACAATTCTCGGGAGGCCGTGGAATTCGGAGACAGGGAATGTCATTGTGATCTTTTCTTCGACATATTTTCTTGATTTGTGAAAACATGTTCGGTCCGTTTATTTGGACAGCTCGAATTCTGTTGCTCCACTCCTCATTTATTACTGCTCGGTAATTATCCCGGATCAGTTTTTGAAGATTTTTAATCAAGGACTTGATTGTTTTGATTTCATTGCTATTTGGGTCACTGAACTGCGTATAGCACAATTTCAGCTTTGAGAGCAGGGTGCTCTTTTGCCTATACAAAGCATCGATAGTTGCATTTCTGTATCGGTGGGTATAGCCATCCATATGAGCTACTTTGGGGATGGAACGATTCATTGTGTTAGTAACAATATCCTTCATAGTTAGGAGGTAATGATCGATTTCATCATTACGGAGGTTTCTATTAGTCGGTGGGTCTATGCCAATGTTGCGTATTTCTCTTTTTACTATGCGATCGAAACGCGACCAATGTGCTTTTCGGAAATCGAAAGAGTGTACCTGGTCGTAGTGCGCAAGTAGATGGTACTCGTTTGGCACGTGTATTACGGCTCCAAGTCCGTAATGATCGCTATCGTACTCAATTGTGCGAAGACAATTTCGAGTAGTTACCTCGGTATCTGGTAACTGAATTCGATCATCTGTCATAAGTAAATCCAGGAAGGAGTTACCTCTTGGATAAGACGGTGTACTTGTAGCGTACAATTCTAGTTTATGCTCGATCGCATTTGTTTGCCACCAATCAAACAAGGCATTGCCTCTGGTGTTCGCGGTCAGATTGCCCCAGGCACTGTGCTTGGCGTTAAAATCGCCTGCCATTAAAAAGTAATTATTTTCCGAATCTAACTTGAGACTTCGGAAAAGCGTATCAATTTCACTGATAAATTGGGTACCTTGAACAGACTCAGGAGCGTAAGCAGCGACTATATACGAGGGTTGCGTCTTAAATTTCGGGATTTGGCAACCCTAGCGTTGCAATCCGGCAATTGGCAGCTCTGTCGTAAAGTTGGATATTTTTGAGGTTATACGCACTCAGAACATTTTGACATACGAGCGCTATTTGTGTTGTTTACAGTAACTTAAAAGATTCATCTCGGCCCAAAAATGGAATTAAATCGTCAACATTTTCGTGCGATTATTTTTTACAACTTTCGGCGTGGATTAACTCAGCAACAGTGCATGGATGAACTTAATTCAATTTTTGGCGATGAAGCTCCATCAAGGACCAGTGTTTATCGATGGTATGGTGAATTCAATCGTGGTCGTAGTTCACTCCAAAGATGAATTTCGTGAAGGTCGTCCAAAATCAGTTGTTGTTCCGAAAACCATTGATGCTGTGCGCGAACTGATATTGGAAGATCGTCATGTGACCTATCGTGAGATTGAGACAACCTTAGGCGTTAGTGGGACCAGCATACATTCAATATTGCATAAACATTTGACTGTCAAAAAAATTTGTTCGCGTTGGATCTCACACAATTTGTCAATCGCCCAAAAAAAGGCTCGGGTCAATTGGTCGAAAGAAATGCTCAAAAAATACGGTCGCGGTGCTTCGAAACACGTCTATGACATCGTGACAGGTGATGAATTGTGGATTTACGCGCATGAGTCCGAAAGTAAACAGCAGTCGACTGTCTGGGTGTTTCAAGATGAGCCAAATCCAACAAAAGTTGTTCGCGCACGAAGCACTTCCAAGCAAATGGTCGCCTGTTTTTTCGGAAAAACTGGACATGTCGCAACCGTACCACTAGAACAACGCAGAACAGTCAATTCTGAGTGGTACACAACCATTTGTTTGCCAGTTGTCTTCCAAGGAATCAGGAAAACCAACCGCCGAAGACGGATCACTCTTCACCACGACAATGCGAGCTCTCACACATCGGCTGCGACAACTGCATTTTTGAGCACCCAAAACATCGAGATGATGGGTCATCCGCCGTATAGTCCTGACTTGGCACCGAATGACTTCTTTTTATTCCCGTACGTAAAAAACAAACTGAGAGGTCAACGTTTTTCGACACCTGAAGAAGCGGTTGCTGCATTCAGAATGCATGTGTTGGAGATACCTCAATCAGAGTGGCAAAAGTGCTTCGACAATTGGTTCAAACGCATGCAAACGTGTATAGATCTTCATGGGGAATATTTTGAAAAACAATAAAGTGATTTTCGATGATCAATATTTGTTTTTGTTCTCTAATCCCGAAATATAAAAGGCAACCCTCGTATAGATGCTTTTGACTTTTTAGCGGAATGTCTATAATGCATGCCTCTAGCACCTGGAATTTGTGTACTTCCGTGCTGTAAACGACCTTATGGTGAAGACCTTTCTTAACTAAGATAGCGACCCCACCCCCTCAAGTAGAGTGTGGTCGATCTCGTCTAATTATGTTATAATTTTTGTAGCCCATTTTGTGCCTTTGGTTTAGCTTAGTTTCGCTAGCCAAGAGCACATCTGGGCATTCGACTTGGAGCAGATTGCCTAAATTATCCCTTCTTTCGATGTGGATTAGTGAATTTACGTTCACAGCTATAATTTATAGGTTAAGTTCAGACGGAGGGTTGAAGATTTTGATGTGGAGAGTTATTTGAGAACAGGGTTGAATAGAGAGTATCTATTCGTGCTCTTTGTTCCGTCAGTGTTCTTTGAAATTCGGCAAATTGTCCTTGCATGGTTAATAACATTGTTATTATTTCTGAATGTGCCTCTGGTGCAGGCATTTTCCCATTACTATATGTATGTTCCATGGTTGCTTAGGAGCACCGGCCATTTGTGCATATGACACACAAGGAGCCACGAAATTGTTGTAAGAACGAGTTTACATTTTTTTCTCTTCTTCAACTTGTTTCTTTTTGGATTCCAATTTTAATTTCATTTGTTGAAATTTAGGACATCCTCTAAAATTAGCAGTGTGATCTGTATTTTTACAGAGGACACAGGACAGTGTTTTCCTATCTGGAAGCTGTTCCTTGCCCAAGGGGCATTCACCAATGATATGGTCGGAGAGTCACTTTACGCACCTGAATTGCATGTGGCAGTTTGATGCCGCGTGCCCGAAGCGTTGACAACGCATACACTGCAATACGCGATCGATTTTTCTAATTTTTTCCCAACTTATTGTTTGGTGGTTGAGGTGTTTGATGTATCGGAGAGCATCAACTTTACTGTTGGGGTCAGTGATACAATAAAGAAAGGCAATTTGCAATTGCGTTTTCTGGAGTTGGCGGTAGAGAAGGGTTTCACACCTGTAAATTTTAAATTGTCGGTTTCGACATTTTTTAATTCCTCTAATACCTCCTCAGGGGAAAAACATGGATCAACGCCTTTTAGGAGCATGGAGATTATATTCTCCGATTTCGGGGTGTACGTGTAGTACTCGCTTTGGGTCCCACTCAAAGCAGTCATTACTTTGCGATAACCTTCAATATCATCGCACATTAAATTTTTTTGTTTTGAAATTTTTGCAAGTTAACTCACCTAATTTTATAACGTCCTTTGTTTCCATGGAGGTAAGTATTATAGGCGGCGCCTTTTTCTTTTTGTTGGTTACGATGTGCTGGTTTGTTTGTTGCTTCTGCATCTCCTTTGTTTGCTGCGTTTTGTTTGCTTGCTGATGTTGTTCCTGATTTTTCCGTTGTGCTGTTGTATTTTCTTGGTTTTCTTGTTGCTGCACCAGGTCTTTTAATTTGAGAATTGCTTCTCTTCGTTTATTGAGTTCCTCTTTTTTTGTGTCAATATCCGCAAGGAGTTTTTCTAATTCCGCCGGATCTCTTGCAGTACCTGTGATATTGTTTTCTTCCTCAGCAGGTAATTCGATTTCACTTGGGTCAAGGTCAACCAATTCGTTGAATTGGTTGCCTGCGCCTGTGTATTGGTTTTTCTTTCCTTTTGCATTTTTTTCGCCGTCTGAATTTGGCTTGTGCCGCTTTGTTATAATACTCGGCTGTTGCTCGAGTCGGCTCCGTGTCATCGTTTTCAGGTCTGCCTGGCCCCTTTTCATGAAAGGCGATGAGCTCTTTAGCACTTTGTTTGTTTCCATAGTTTTTTATTTTTTTATTTTTTTATTTTATTTTTTAAACAACCGCTCTCAGTGGCGGCCACACTGTGTAATCCACACTTGTTCACTTACACTCGCGCTACGAATTTATTTTTTTTTTCTTTTCTTTTGCTTTTTCCTGTCGTCAGATATAGTTCTTATCTCTTTGACTTGTTGGTAACGACTGCGAAGTCTTGTCTTCTCCGTCCCGTTTCATTCCGCGAGACTTCTTATGGCTTTAACAAACACATATCGTGAATACCACGGAGTAACAACCCACTCTATTAACGTTAACCTTATCTCACTTCTGTTCTCAAATTCTGTGTCCTTATTAGTTTCTCTTTTTTTCGACAATTCGTATGACACTCAAAC
Organism: Microdon myrmicae; assembly: GCA_963931805.1. Taxonomy (NCBI): domain Eukaryota; kingdom Metazoa; phylum Arthropoda; class Insecta; order Diptera; family Syrphidae; genus Microdon; species Microdon myrmicae. The sequence continues at coordinate 15,908,762 of OZ007496.1, read as the reverse complement.
ATTGAGAGTCCTTTTAAATCCAGCTTTATACAGGTAGGTAAAGACTATTTTAAGAATATACTACTACTGCTAACATGCCAGTCTACTGCGATCATTTCCAAGGTTTTGTCAACATGTTCCAGCCCTATCTCTGTGAAATGCAACTTTAACATGCAAAATACCAAAATAGACTCAGAAAAATGCGCCTTTTTGACTGTAACAAACCCTAAATTTTATTGAAAATTTCAGTCGTCTGATTGTATTTTTGGTTTTGTCAAATGAACCTTCCTTGTTAACTTCCATATTTTACCTCCTATAACTGACAACAGGATTGTGGTAAATAAAGAAACTATTAAGGATTTTTTTTCAGCACGGCTTGTCACCTTTCCAACCAGCATAAATCTGAACTTATTTGATCAATACTATACTAGGAAAAACAGTGCATTTCTTTTGTCCATGTATTAAATGTGGTGATCTCGGCGGCTTCTTCCATAAAATAATTTTCTCTTGTTTCGATTTTCTTTCTTGCAGGCATTGTCCGCTAGCCACTTATATGAAGTCATGATTTCACATTGATCAGCCCATAATTAGTACACAAATTTGTTTGTGTGGACCACATATTGCCCCCGTTCTTTAGACTGGAAGCTCTACCCAACACTTTCATAAGAGCTGCTGCTTATATCAATATTTTGCCAGGAAAAAAAAAAAAAAAAAGAAAAAAAAGCCAGTTAAACAATCTCAATACTATTCATTTTCATATATTCCTGATTTCCCCAAAGGTGCATCGACGAAAAGATCAATTATCTTGATTGTGTAAAAGTAATGTACTTAAGTGAACGGTGTCTAATCCATTTACAAAAGTGTGTCCTTGTAAGGCAGCTCTGCGAATGCATTAATCAAGCCAATATTTTGCTATTATTGCTATATACAACTCTGAAAAGAAAATTCCTCCTAACTATTGTTTCGCGTGATCTCGGTTCTCATGTCCCAATCGATTTACGAGTCTGTCTTAAGTAGGCACCACCACGGTTCATCAACTTAAGAGACCCTAACGAGAGTAATTCTAGTTTCTTACCGCCTTAATAACCAGGCAAGTCCAATCGAAATGCCCATTTATCAGTGGGACCTTTTATTATTTGGCTGGCAATAGCTTTTATTAAGATTTTTCCACTTTCTTTTTATTGTTAGGTTTGGATTTTTATTCGGCTTTCTATAACAATCTGTTATTGTAATATTTATGGAAATAGGAATTTTATTGTTGCTCTTAAATCATAATTTGTATTATGCAAGCATATCGAAAAATACCAGAAATGTCGTAGTCCTGATGATAATGAGATGATGGATAACGATCTGTTTCTGGACCTAATGGTTGCAGCATATAAATTTGTTTTGTACCTATTCCATAAAAATTGCTGAAGTAAAATCTGAGAATTCTTCTTATTATGTTTACGACATTTGCTAACAAATAATTATGTGCGCGTTCATTTGCTGGGAATGTCTGAAATTCCATCCCACGTGACGCCATGAATTATGCTGGTAAACTAGATAACGCTATCTTAAGCAACATGAGCAAAGTGTAAACGTTTTCCAACATTAAGTATTTATAATACAAAACAGTTGTGGACAAGGAGTCTGAACTGAAGATTTTTTAAAGGATATGGGCATACAATTAAGGAAACCCTAACCATAATTCATTCTTGTAAATAAATAATGGCCACTGCGTAATCTTATAAAGGAGAAGGACTCCAAGCCGAATCGTAATTGATACAACTAAAATCGACCGTCTTTGTCGTAAATGCGTTTGCGAATATATACCAAAAGTCTTTACCCATCTTCGAGTTGTCGCTCACCAACTTCCTAACCTAATGTCTTTTTTTTTAATCTCATTCCTATTTCGTTTTTCACAATCTTCATTCAAATTTTAAAACCTCCAAACTAAACTCCATTTTTAATTAATCAAGGTTGCAATGGAGCTGAACTCACTTCATTTATAAAAAGATTTGCGTGATATTCATAACCTGCATAGCACCCCCATCTCCCCTTGAAATTCGAAAGGGGGACTAGTTTACATTCGGAATTCTTTATTTCAGTAGGTGCCATCGTAACTCATTTTCAATTCCGTCCTTGCATTGGCTAAACGTCAGGAAAATAGTAGATTATTTCTTCCGACGATATCGGTTATCACCTAAACCAAACTTTTTATAAATTTACTCCATACTGAATTAGCGACGGCTAGACATCTTTCCAAGATTTGCCGAGTGTAAACGTTCCACAAGAGTCAATCGGAGGCAGGCCCAGGCCACCCCGACGCAATTAAAAGAAAAATTTGGGAACCAGATACCCAAAGTGGTGACCCCAGAAGAGGAACTAACCATGGCTGGGTTACGAAGAGGGAAACCAAAACTCATCAAGAAGGACGACGCAACCAAGGCTCCTTTGTTTTCACCAGATAGCTAGGTATAGCCGGATCAAACCAGGCCGCTAAAGTGACAAAAATGCAGCTGTGGTGACCCTAAATCACCACCCTCACCCAATTCCTAATAAGCCTCAACCTAATTAGTTCCCCCCAAAGGATGCGTCATAGTACGAACCTAAGGTTCATACTGCGCATTGCCTTGGAATGATAACATCATAAAATGCGTACCTTCAAATGCATTTCATGGTTTGCCTTCCGGGAAATTCTTAAACCGAAATCCCAATCATGTTCCCCAAGTGAATCATATGCGCCACAAATTAAACCAAAAATCTATTTGTCACACTTTGATTCAATTCCCGATAACTCTTACATTATGAAATGCCTAATTCCAAATGCATTTCATAATTTTTCCCTCGGGAATTTGTTCAACCAAATTCCCATTCACTTCCTAGAACCCCGTTCCAATCGAAGCACACACAAAATCTTGTTTGTGTTTCTTGGAATTTTCATTTACAATTTTGAAGCAAATCTCTGTAGATGCAGAATATAAAAGGGCGGCGCATTTTAGTTTCATAACCAGTGAATACAAATGGGACGTACTACGATTAGACCACAGGACAGGGTGAAATATATTGGGGTCACTTATACCCCAAAAAGAATTTCACCAAACATGTGACCCACGTTCTTCAAACGGGCCTCTTTCGGTCTAAGCAACTGCACAACATTTTGAAGTGGAGCAACAAAGTTGACACCAAAGTTAAGCTTCTCGCTATAAGCAGCTAATCCGATCTGGAATATCATACGCCTTTCCCATATGGTCGTGCATATCTTCGGCTTAAATGGAAAGACTGCCACCTGGCCATCCATCCAGATTACCATCACGAATGATGCCACCGGAAGACACAACCCACACGGAAAACAAAGGTGTGATGACAGACACCGAAAAGCCAGCCAAGGCAGGTGCTGTCGAAAGCAAGACAGCCAACGGAGGAACGGCCGAGAAGAAGACGGATGACAACAAATCCGATGCACCACAAGAAGGGCAGAAGCCTGCTTCAGAGAAACCCACCGATCAAGGCAATGATATCAAATCAACGAGACTGCTCAAGGCTCAGCTTGCGCTCGACCACCCCGACCAACTCAACATTAGCAAGTTTCCCTCAGTGCAGTTGCCAGAAATCGCCATCAAACAAGCGGTTAAGGAAACGCACACACTCCCAGTGAGTAAGCACCAGCAGGCCCATCACATGGCCGTTCCTCGTGGGTTGCGAACTTACAACTCCGACCTAGAGGAACTGGTCCACTTTGAACATAATTCAACGACCACTAACAGCGTATACAAAACGTTTAATAGCACGTATCATCAGTAACGTCCATTGCAACAGCAACAACTACAGAAGCATCAGCAGCAATATTCAGCAGGAACTGGCCTAGTAGCAGGCCAAACGCATTTGGCATTTACCAACCTATCGGTGATGTCAATCGACCCAGCCAATGCTAATTCATGGCAGTACGCGCATGGAAATCTTCCATCAAGCGATGGTCTCTCAGCACCTATCCGTGGTACAGGAAACCTAACAGAGACACCGGATGGCTAAACTCCGGCCAATGACCGGAATCTTCAAAGACGACCGCTACAACATGTAGCTTCCCCAATAGGGATAGGAGAGCGCAATGCCCAGCTTGGCGGGCAACGACCCCTGTCATTCAAGAATCAACCAGCACGCCTTTCAGTAATCCAGAAGAGGTGGTACGCCACTAAGCCCAGTAGGCACTGGGTCAGCAACTGTCATTCTTACAGGATCCGCGGACGGTGCCATGGAAGAAGCCGCACCAAACTCAATGTTGTGGCCTCACATGCCAAAGGCCGCATCCCGTCGGTAAGTCTGGATGCAGTACTTTCGACCACCAGCCATAACGTGGTCAGTGATCGTGGGTTGCGAACTTACAACTCCAACCCAGATCAAGTGGTCAGTTCTGCGACACAGGGTACCGGACACCAGCGACGGAACGCTTGTCGACACCAATCCTTCATCCTTCACCTATTCAGGGCAGACGACTATCTCCAGACCTCCGCATCAGCAGAAGACCAAGGGCCTCCGTCCACTGGAACAAACGGATTCGCCAATGATTGGCGAATGCAGCTGCAACCAATCACCACCAAGTCGGTGGAAACGGAACCGCACCACTCTCCAGTAAGTGAAAATTAGCAAGCCGCCGACTGGAGCGCCGCCTGCCCAGAGAGGGAACCGCATCCTATTCCAGAGAGTGAGCACCAACAGGCCGCCGACCGAAGTGCCGCCTGCCCAGAGGTCAACCCGGCCCATGTCCTGATGCATGGACCAGCGCCGAAGCCCCCACGGAGACAATCGCCATGCATGTTCTGTGGGGCGCACCCCTACATCTAAGTTTGCGAGGGTTTTCGATCCCTCACACCTGTCCATCGGATGTCGCACGCAGGAAGAAACTGTGCCTCAACTGCTTGGGTCGCCACCTCATACGCGACTGCCTCCCCGACCAGGTGTGCCGGCGATGCAAGTGGAGACATCATACCTTGCTGCATGTGCGAACAGAAGCAGCACCCACCACTGCATCTAGCTTAAAATTTACCAGTCCTGTCACCAGCCACCACTTGGCCGGCCGTCGTGGGTTGCGACGTTACCACTCCGACCTAGAGGAACCGGTCGACCATGCGACTGCTGATTACAGTTCCCATCAGAGGACAAAGAGAACACATCGTCGACCGCCGACCCACGCCCCTCCACCGGCAACCGATCCAACGCCATCGTACCACTGAACAGCCATCAAATCAGCATTGATCGGGGTGTGCGTGAGCTCCTGGAGAAATTCTGGGTCCAAGAGGAAATCCCAGCCACAGTCTCCACCTTGACAGCCGACGAAGAGACTTGCGAGACCCACTCTTTCTCGTGACGTGATCATCAAGGCCGCTACTCACTCCGACATGCCCCTCGCCCGTTGAACCGCCGCATGGACAACGGGCAATTGAAGAGCCAGGAGCCGGGCCGCCCAAAGGCTGCAAGGCAACATACAGCCATCACCATAGACCAAGGAGCGCGCAATGCCCCGCAATGACTTCGGTTAATATGTTATCTAAACTATATTCCTTGTTTGAACCCAAGCAATTCCAATTTTCCCCGAAACCCACTTCTGTTAATTTCCTACTTAAATTATACTTCTCGCTTGCGACCAAGCGGCAGCCAATTTTCCACGAACCGATCACAACAACCAAGGCCCTTGATCATACTGGGCTATGCCGCCAATCCAATTTCCCAGTATACACAACCAACGAATCCAACTCAGCTTATACGGCCAGGATTCGCTGGAACTGAATTCGTATGCAAGCATAGCAATTCTACTGGAAATTAGAATAGATTCTTTCCTTCATGAAGGACTCGTCATTCAGCAACCGCCACGCGCGCAAGGAGGGAATGTGAATTCAGTAAAGGATTGACCGAAGTAATTTTGGGAAAAATTATATGTGGGGTGATGTAAAAGATGATTTAGAATATATTCTATTGAATTGTATTCTGTTGGGAGTTTTGGGAAATGCCTTTTAATGCAGATTGGGAGATGAATTCTTGCAAGTTCGGGATGGATACGCTTGCAGATTGGGATTTGTTTTGAATGTTTACAGGTTAGGGTAGGTTGACGCGGTGTTAGGGGTCAAGATTGGTTGGCATTGCGGGTTGGTTCTCCATGTGGAATAGAGAACCCCCACATGTACTCAAAGGAACGACGATCGACGAACTAACGACACACTATCCTGCGCACCCACAGCGGACAAACTCAAATTCTAAAGGAGAGCTCTTTATAACGAGTAACGACTTCGACGATAGGAGACCTTACACCGTATGTAAATATTTTCAACTTGATAAGATGAAACCATCACAATACCGTCAACAAATGGATGCCCATGCTTGGGCACGAATTATCCATGGAACACTGGTAGTAAAGTAGAAGTCACTGTTACCCCAGAACGCACAAAACCTACTCAGACCTCTTTAAGTCCCAGAGCACAGACGATCTGCTCATTGCGGCAGACGGGATCGTTGACAACTCCATCGATGATGTTCAGATTGTCGCCGACAAGGCGAGTCCCCAGAATAGCATTTTAAAGCGAAAAGCTGTCCTGGAAGCAGCCATTATCCAACGGGCCCTCAACCACCAGTTAACTGGCCTACTGCGACTACTACAAAAAGCGAATACAACGAAACCGTTTCAGACCGAGGCAGACACCAAAAACTCACGATCGACTCGAACCCGAAAGTCGGCAGTTGTGTAGGGTGCGAGTTGGTGTGCCAAGGCAGGGGCACGGATTCACTTGCATCCCCGACACTTGTTCCGCAGAACACACTTTGCAAAGATATCCAAGAGAAGAGGAGGAGAAATAAAATATCCTTTGTCGTTTAGTTGTTCGTTTTTTGTTATTTGTTAATATGATCCTTTTCTTTTAATTCACTTAACTTAGAGCTTATTATTATTAAATTGTTTTTCTATAAATTTTATACAAGATAAAACACTTCTTTCTCGACACTGTGACCGCAGTAATTAAAATTTAGACTCGAGCGGCGGCGTGACCGACCGTGATAATGATTGAATAGCGACTAGATTCGACTTTGGTAACGTGGGTGTGCGCGACGGGGGATGATTTTATGACTCGGTGCGGTATGACCGTCACCGGTAGTGGATGTGAAGCGACTCATGCACTCCTGGTGCTAGATGTAATCGGCTTCTCTCCGCAAGTGATTCCGTGCACCTGCCTTGGCACACCAGCTCGTAGCCCACATTGATGACCCAGTGGTGATTGTAAAACGACTGATCCCAATTAGGGATGACATTTTGATTTTGCAATACGTACGGCTATTAGCCAATCATCATTGCGCTCTTCTCATGAATCTTCTCATTTCTATGTCTCAGTGAGGTGAAAAATCATCATCATCATCGGCACTACAGCCGGGAACCGGTCTTGGCCTTATTCAGTAAGTCCCGAGGCTTGTTAAATTTTCCATAATGATTTATTTTTTCTGGGCAAGGTCATTAGTCTTGCGCCAGGAGGTGAATAATGCCCTCACATCATTCGACCGACGCTGTGCATGCGAAGGATGAAAAGAACAAAAGAGAGAACGCAATAACTTCGGGGTTGGCTTAGCTTGTGTGCTTGTATCAATGCAGCCTTGAGGGTGACCTACTGCCCTAGTGCGATGACTGTGGTGATCTCAGAGTGCATTGAAATGTAGGGAGACAGAATTGTGCAGGAGAGGAAAATGTAGCTGGTGCTATTCACCTGCGAAAAGAGATCATTGATCCCCAGCGAATGGCATGTCTGTGGAAAGTGAATAGGGCGCCGAATTGGCTAGGGAAATCTGATCATGGGAATTAAATTAAATACTTCGATAATTTCCCCAGCGATGGCATGATTATGCAACCGCGTCGTTTGATCAGCCTATGCCGTTGCTAACCGACATGATGCGATTTCCGGTGGAAATCTCATGGGTTAGCGAAATGGAGTTGCTGTATGGCGAAAAGACAGCTAAACTCGATTATGCATTATCTGCATAGGATAATAAAAATAGGATGATGAGTTTAGCTATGCGTCCTTTTGGGAAACATGTTTTCCAGGTGAATCACTGAACGGTGGGATAGGGTAATACGACGCACTGTAAACGGTCGAAATAAGGCGGAAATTGTGGTTGTAATTGTGGGTTGGTTCTCCATGTAGTGTAGAGAACACCCACAGTTGTACTGGCACCACAGGGAATTTAGCACCGACGCACATACCAATCCTGCACATTCTGAAACCCGGAGAATTAATTCGCTGACCTCCGGTGCATGTAACAGAAGTTTTGCCACGAGACGAGCTTCGTTTGCATTTATAGGAGTGGTAATCCAAAATCAGCAACTTGGACTGCACAAGTTTGGCCGTCTCCCTTCCACCAAAGCGGGATAGATACCTGCGGCATAGATCCGGCCCCTATACACCACAAACTCGACGCCTATCGCCATCTGCGGACATCAATAACACACGCCGGATCTGGACCTGCGGCGGCAGATTGTATGCGACTTTATCGTCGTCGATGTTCCTTATGACATGGCGGACTCTCTTGGCAACCACAGATTCATGATCGACGTCCGAGACTAGTGCTTGAGAGATCCACCATCCCCCCGGCAGCGCTGCATATGGTTTCAACCGGCGCATTAGACAACGACGAACTGAAACAACGTCACACAGAACTATTTGAAGATTTCCTATACGTACTCGTCCCAACGCCGAATGTATCCAAATTGCGGAATTGAAGACAATGCATACCGTCACCACAACAGGCCCACCAGTCTTCGAACAACCGCATAGACTAAGCAGTAACAAACTCACCGCCCCCAAAGCTATCTTTGTGGACCTGTGGCGATGTCGCCAAACTCCACGGTACACTTACCCAAAAACCTCCATTACCTCATCACCAGACACATAAGTTTTCGCCAATGCAATCGCATTAGGCACCTGAAAATGCTTCACGCATTAATGAAATCAAATCTATGATCCTGTAAAGAAAACTTACCTTTAATCCTGTAAAGAAAACGTACCTTTCATGCATTCCCTTCGCATACCAATTCTCTGTAAGATTTCTTTCTTACCTTATCAAGAATCTCAATCAATTCGGCACTTTCAATGCCAAGCAAATCCCTCTAGACGAATTCCTGAAAACAAGATGATTTAGTTTACATATAATGTAACCATCATAACAGGGACCATACACATTGCGTCGCTTATTTCCCGTCCTCACCAAGAGTATCATAAATCACCAAATATACACATTGGCTGACGACCGCTTTAACCAATGATAAATGGTCCAACGCAGCTGCATGTAATTAGCACCATAGACGTTGAGACCAATTCCCTGTAAATAAGCTAGAACCAATTAGCACCGTGTGCATGGGCATTGTGGCTATCGTTACAGCTGCAATGTATAGCTTAGACAACGATCTTCTCGATCCCTTTGTCCTTGCCGCCTAATATAGCTACAATGCATAGGTTAAACAATGATCTATATGATCCTCTTGGTTTTCGATTTTTCAACTTGATTCCCATGGGCTTGTGTATGAAAAAAACCAATGTGATCTTCACTCACAGATACACATACATTGCCAAGTCTTTCATCCTTGTTTTCACCACAGAGAAACACTTTCTTTTTTGGCTAAACTCACCCTAAAACGATTAAATATCGTTGAGTCTGATTACAACCACCGTTTGCCACGGTCGGTTCACTCCCGCTCTCCGCCGTCTGTGGAGAGGCGTTTATAACGAGCCGTGTGTGTAGTGCTGGTTGACTTGATAGCTCGTCTGAAATTTAAAGCTATAGTGAAAACTAAAGTGTTCGGAATTAAATAAACTGCAAGCGAACTTTTTCTCCTAATAATCGAATAAATTGTCTGTCAAATATAAATGCATAAACCTGTTCAAAATGAAACGAAAACAATAATCCGCGAATTCAAACAAGTTATCCAGCAATAGTGTTTTCCAATTAAATAAATATAAAACTAAACCAAGGGAATACTGTGTTTAATTTCTCCGCGTGTCTTGGCATTTTCCCTCAGTGGACTATTTACGGCGGAACTTTCAGTAAGTGAATTGTGGGGACGAGGTAGAACTCTCGCCCGTGCGGCGTCTCGACCTCGTACCCCCACGGACCTCCTCGTAAAGTGCACCACTCGGCTCTCCCGAGTGGTCTTGGCGTTTTCCCTCAGTGGACTATTTACGGCGGAACTTTCTGTAAGAGTTTTGGGGGGAACGAGGTAGAACTCTCGCCCGTGCGGCGTCTCGACCTCGTACCCCCACGGACCTCCTCGTAAAGTGCACCACTCGGCTCTCCCCCGCCGATAGGGCAAGCATACTCCACATTGTCTACAGATGGCGATTACCGCTGCCAGCATCCCTGACCACTCTTGGAGTAGATCCAAATATCGGGGATCAATCCCAGGAGAGCCGCGGAGCGACCTCCTCGTTCACGTTATATTGTGTTAAGCAACCGTTTTCTTTTCTTTCTTTCTATTAACCTTCCGATAATGGTGTGGTCAAAAAGGAATTCTTTTTCTGTTTTCGCTAGATATTGTGGCTATATTAATTCCACGAAAAACTCATCTTATAAAACAATTTTTGATTTGAGTTCAATGGTAAAGTGGTATTTTGGACTAAGAAAATCCTTGACACTTGTTTTAAAGGTTAAAGTTATTTTTAAAATGACAGCAAATTATTGAACAAAACGGCAGATGTTTGAAGAAAATTGGACAACTCAAACTACATTAAATATAGTCTTCAAATAAACGTAAAAATAACAAATTTTTGTTTTCCCACACTGATAAATATAAAGGCAAATTTATACGAATGTATAGACATTTCTCCATTAACCGACTACCACGTTCCCAACTACACCACAGCATGTGTAATATTCTCACAAAAACCCAGTACCGAATACATCTATTGAACGATATGACACATGATAAATAAACTGCCTAAGGGACAGCAGTCTTATCGTAAGCATTCTGGAAAAAGCTATCTTTACAAAAAAAATCATGAAATAAATCTGACAAGTGGACACATTATTGCCCTGAAGACAAAAACCCCAGGCCAACTGTTCGACGAATGATTTTGATATAAAAACTGTCCTTCAGAAAGATAGTCGGCTTTGTATTGTTCAATCTCAAAAAAAGGACCCAAAAACTTGATGGCATTTGACCCAAGGGCTGATAACCGTCGATAAAAATAAATAAAGCTTTTCAATTGTGGACGTATCTTTCCACTGTTCCGCACCAGTGGCCATAATTTCACGCCAAAAACCGGATGTCACCTTAAAGATCCATTTTAAGGTCAGACCATAAAGCATACCGCAAACTGCTATCCGTATGAATCACACATTGTACCATTTCTAACACCTCCATGGACTACTAACGCGTTGACATCCTTTCCTAGCTATAAATTGTTTACCCCCAAAACGGGCCTCATACGATCCGGAAATTATTTCAGGGAAAATAAATCCCCTCCAAAAAGTACTGAACCAGTCTATTCCTAAGCTCTCCGGGTCCAATGTCACACAAAAAATTATTTGAACAGTGTTCCCTCGATTAGGTGAATTTGGCGGTTGACTGTGCCACTTAAATCGAAAATTCATCAAAGTCCCGGTCATTTGTTTATTCCCCCACACCGCTCCCCGGATAGGTACAATTAATGACCAAGGCACGCCAGCCATAAACCTGCTGCTCCCCCAATAGCCGAATGTCTGGAGGTTGATTGTATATATAGCCCCAAAATGCCTATTACAAAAAATTGTTTTTCCTCTTCAAATGTTTTAGAATGAATTTTTCGTCGTTTAGTACAGGAAGAAGGATTTATTAGAGCTATTAGGAGGAGAATCGGTCCATGAGAGGGAATAAAAAAGGTGTCAAAGCAAATACAGATTGGTGTACTACCTTGCTCCTTACTAAAGCTCATGACAACGACGCCCCAGATAAATTGAAAGCCAGTCGAAATTACGGCATCAGTTTATATTCTGCACTCCGCACTAAGGTTTATGTTTAATAGTTTCCATGAATATAAAATTTATTCCCGCATAAAACCAAAAAAGGACGAAATTAAATTTTGCTACACGCGTGTCCTGTATGTGTGACCACTCAGTAGATGGTAGTCAATGGGTTATTGGACATTTTAGTGAAATAAAAATGGCAGGCTATTATGCTGTGACCTCTCGTACGCTGTTGGACTATTTCCTTTAAATAGTTATTTTACATTTCAAAAAAGGACGAACAAAAACTCGATGTTTCGCGCAGATCATACACTTCATTTATGGTTATAATAAAAAGAAATCGCAATTTTATGGAAAGTTGAACTAATCCTGTTAATCCAGAGAGTTTTTTTCTTGTTATTTAACGATGTACAGACGTAGTACAAGCCAAGACGAAGCACTTAATTGAACCATTACTTAATTTAGGAATACAGAGTATCCCTGTTTGAGCAAGGATGTATAATGGTATGCGCTTAATTAGGAGGTTACAGTAAACCGGATGTTACACGTTGTTTTTACGAGGGTATTCCGTTTGTATATTTAATTAGACTCTGGGATATGATAGCTAACGAAGTATTTTATTATAGAAAGGCTTCTGTTCCGGAGGCCATTGCTCGTGGAGGGCAAATAAATGTGTACCACATCCAATGGCACTTCTTAGAACTGCATTTGTAAGAGGTAAAGTTAACGATGATGGGACTCTTTGGATAACGAGAAGGAAATATTATCATAAAAAGACGTTTGTATCACTATAATAAAACTTCAAATCATTTACGGTGATTTAAAAAGAGTTATGGCTTTTTAAACCCCACAAAGCTTGAAATAAATTTCACGTACATGAAGCTTGCTCAATTTTGCAGGAGCGATAGGACAGTTTATAGCATAATGTTTTGAAAGGCACAACTAAATTTATGAATACTTTTGCAATCCATTATGATATTACAAAGAACGTTTTTAATTCATTTCGAATTATCATTTTATTGATTTGTATCGGTGATATGGGTGTGGCTCGCTCCATTACGTGTAGGCTATTTGTCAAGATTCTAAAGGGATTCAGTGGGACATCTGCTAAGTGGTGTAGAAATTATTGTTTGCACAATAAAATATTATATAAATTAGGAAAGAGTGTGTACTCACAGTTTCTCGGCTGGCTTGTTGTTGGATCTAGTCTGACGAAGTGTATTCCACCCTTCGATATGGCCGTTCAATTTTTTGTTTAAATATATTATTGAATCGCTCCACATAAAGACTTGTCGCTCTATCTTTCAGGAGGGCACACGCGGGAAGTTAGAATGCTGCGAATGGTGTAAAAACCAGCTTAGCAGTTCTGTAAAACCTGCGATGAACCGCTTAAAAGCGGATAAACACGGTTTCCTGATCTTCCACACGAACGCACCGACAACGAACATTGCAAGGAACTTAGTTTTACTTTTGAGGCCACTTGTTTTGCACTTTTATTATTATTACACACACAGTTTGAATTGTATTTTGTTTTGTTTGTTACAATTTTTATTTTTTTCTTCTTAATTCTTTTAATATTTCACATTCAAACTAAAATATGTATTTAGACATAAAGACATGATGATGTTATAAACTTAATTTGCAAGGATAATAGATGTGTCTCACAGAGTTACCACTACATGCTCTACCCACACTGCTTGCAAACGTGCAAGACCAAAAGTATAGCTTTATCTTCTTATTTGTCCTTAATTTGTCACATGTCACCGCGCGATGAGTTCAACAAACAACCAACCACGACCAAACACTTTATTCGACTGGCCCTTGACCCACTCCTCCCCAACAACAGGTACTCTTTCCATGATCGCCCATTTCCGATCGCACACTCATCCTTCTTTTCCCATTTCTCCACCCATTAAGTTTAGTGAGAGCAGAACCATCGTTTATTACACTTAGTACAAGCGTTTGAGAAAAAAAAAAGAAAAAGAAATTAAAAGTAAAGAAAAAAAACTTACGAACTAACTTAAGAAATAGGATTACAAAAAATTACATTCGAATAAGTAAGAAGATAAAAAGGTGGGAAGGTGGCTGTGCACGTGATGGGTTGGCGAAGACCGGGTAGTAGGATAAAGGGGCGGGGTGATAGGAATGTATACGGGTAATAAAAGTGTAGATAGTGGGTGGGGGAAGGTCACGAGGGGAAAGACAGAAGACGACGTTTGAGAGCAATAGAAGTGAGGTAGAAATCGAAGGAGGTGGGGTAAGAGTTTGCCTGCTTAAGCATACGTGAAATTGGTTCATTACAACCGTAGGAAGTGTGGTGGGAGGGCAGATAGAAGAGACGAGGGTTTCGTAGGTTGCGGGGGTTGGTGTTGAGTGCGATGGCGGAAAGCAAGCTAGGGCAGTTGATTGTGCCGGAGAGGAGACGGTGGATAAAGAGGATATCGGCAAGAGTTCTGCGTTCCTCAAGTGTACTGAGGTTGATCAAATGGAGCCGGCTTGTGTATGGGGGAAGAATCCGAGGATTCTCCCAGTTCAGTCCACGGAGGGCAAAGCGCAGAAACCGACGTTGCACGCTCTCGATTCTGCGGATATGGGACGAGCAATGTGGAGACCAGACCTGACTGGCGTATTCAAGAAGGGGGCGGACGAAGGCAATGTAGAGGGAACGGGAAACGTAAGGATTAGAGAATTCCTTAGACCAGCGTTTCACAAACCCTAGGGCGGAGTTGGCCTTAAGAATGATATCGTCGATATGTGGGATGAAGCTGAGCTCCCTGTCAAATAAGATTCCGAGGTCACGTATTGAGGATACGTATGAGATCTGCTGGTTAAGCAGGAAGTAAGGGCGAGGAGGTGGGGGTGGACGTTTGTGGGAGAAGGTAATGGAGTGACATTTGGCAACATTGAGATCAAGGCAGTTATTACGGCACCAGGTTGAGAAGCTGTCGAGGTCCTGTTGGAGGAGTGAGGAGTCGAGGGGAGAGATGATTGTTTTGTGAGTTTGGTGTCGTCCGCATAGAGGGATATGGATGAGTGTTTAATAACAGAGTCGACATCATTGATGGTTAGGATAAAAAGGAGGGGGCCTAGATGACTTCCTTGCGGAACCCCAGAGGTGGGAAAAAAAGGATCGGAAAGGGAGGATCTGAATTTGACACGGTAGGATCGGTCTTTCAGATAAGAAGATAACCATTTGATCAATAGGGGTTCGAAGCCTAGGGAGGACAGCTTGAAAAGGATGAGATTATAGGAGATTTTGTCAAATGCCTTGCTGAAATCGGTGGTGATAACATCAACTTCGTTGCCATTCTCTAAGGCACGGAGAGTATGGGATGAGAACTCAATCAGATTGGTTGTGGTCGACCTACCCGAAAGGAAACCGTGCTGGTTGGGTGAGATGATGGATTTACAACTAAAAGATAACGCATTGTACAGAAGCCCTTCGAACAGTTTGGGGATATGAGATAGTTTGGCGATGGGTCGGTAGTTGCTGATATCATTTTTAGGTCCCTTTTTATGTATGGGGGTGACATAGGAGGATTTCCATATACTAGGGAAGGTCCCTTGAGATAGAGATAGGTTGAAAATCTTTGATATCGGGAGAGAAAGAGAAGTGGAACAGTTCTTTAAGAATACAGACGGAAGTCCATCAGGTCCTGGGCTGAACTCGTCTTTGAGTAAGTTTAGTTTCTCCTCAACTACGTGACGGTGAATAAGTTGGGGAGAGAAAGGACCAAGGGAGAATTCGGGCAAGTCATTGAAATACGACGGATTGGGTTCGAAGGAGATCTCCGTGAAGGATTTATTGAAAAACGACGCGAACAGGTTGGCAATAGTTAGGTTGTCGTTTGACGTAGTCGTGCCATAAGAGAGGGAGTTTGGATAGGCGTCGGATTTACGTTTATAATTTATAAAGTGGAAAAAGGATTTGGGATCGCTAATCAAATTGGATTGTGTTTTAATAAGGTATTTGGAATAGAGGGAGTTGTAGAGTTCGGAAAATTTATAAAAGGCCCCGAGATAGTTGGAGTAGTTTTCAATGGATCGCGTTTTGAGGAAAATGTTCCATAAGTTATTCCTTTTGTTCCGAAGATTGCGGAGATTGCGGTTGTACCATGGCGGCGAAGAAACCGATGACCTGCGGCGAGAATAGGGGACATATAAGGCGACGGCATAGTAAATCTCCTTATAGAGAGTGGCCGTGGCTTCTTCTACACCCAAATGATCAAAGCGAAACGCTGTTTTGCTAAGATGTTCATTTAGGAGGCGGAAATTAGCCTTATGGAAATTGTAAGAAAAGCAGTCAGGGGGAAGAGGGGGCTGGGTTTCATGGTCGAGATATAAGGATAAGAGCAGTGGGGGGTGATAATTGTCGATGGTAGAGAGGGCGTGTGGGCTAGGGGCAACTGAGGACATGAGTGGGTCGGTTGTGAACACGAGGTCCAGCTGTCTCGCCATATGATTTGGGACATTGCTAATTTGATGGAGGCCTGAGTCGGAGAGCCCGTTAATAAAAATACGTTCATTAGAACTAGTGGGGTTAGAGACGTAGAAGGCTAGTTCGTCAGCTGATGTCCATTGAAGGTGGGGCAGGTTAAAGTCGCCAAGAACGACGATATCGTCTAATGCGGTGCTTAACACTGTAAGGTTATCTACCGCTTCTATTGCGAGTTCGTATGACGCGGTGGGTCGAGAGGGAGGAATATAAAAACAGATAATAAATAGAGACTTAGGGCGCTTGTCAATTTTAATAGCGACGTAGTCGAGATCCGGAGAAGAAGAGATGGCAATTAGAGATGAAGTGAGTCTGTTATGAGTGGCGAGCAGCACTCCACGGCATGGGGAGTAGGGACCTTCTCGATGAGCGTCGTCATCGCGAAAAACGTTGAAGGAAGGAGGGAATAGTTCAAGACTACTGATACTAGGGATAAGGTTGGTCTCCGTCAGAGCGTATATGTCGAAGGGGAGGGAGTGTGCCTTTTCCAGAGTCGAATGTGTTTTGGAGCGGAGACCCCTAACATTCTGATAGTAGACGGTTATGGGGAGAGTGTTGAAATGATTAGAGGGACCAAAGGGGGGCTGAAAAGGGTCAAAAGTAATATTGATTATTATTATTAAGATGAATAAACTCTTGCGATTTACTCAATAGTCAATGTACCCAGGGAGAATGGGAAAATTGCAAAGGAGAGCATGCCGATTTATGGGTTGATATGGTTCATTTCATTTTCATTTAAAAAAAAACTTTTTAATTTCTTTTTATCTTCTTAGATTCTAAATTACATGCTAGACAAAAAAATGCTTAAATTCTAGCTTAGTTATCTTATATTATAACTAACTGGTCCTACGCAGACGCTCTAAGCTAAACATTACATAACTATTGTATAATTTGCCTTTCGGCAACAGGACTTTGTTTGTGGCATGTTGATTTGGTTTCGCTTGCGACGAAAAGCGAAACCAAAAGGGTGACCGCATGACCCCGCTTCATGCTTGGATTGCTCTCAGAAAGCAGAATCAAAAGTGCACTCCGAGAAGGGGAGATGGAAAGGGTTGAAAAGTATACTCATCTATACTTTTCACCTGACATTGATTTTGTTCCCAGCGAATGCTTGTACTCTTTGGTACAGGAAAGAGAGAGTTCCGCCTGGGATATTCATTTGCCTGGGAATGTGCAAAAGGAATTGGTGATAGGCGAAACTTTTTCGCTATGTAGAAACAGCGCCGTGCAGCCATGCTTAGCTGTTGCTAACCAACACGAAGGTTTTGATTTCAAGTTGGGAATTCTTAAAGGGGGGGACTCAGGGAATGGCGTTTTTTAGGCCAAAAAAGAATGCGAATCAGTCTATAAATTGCGGGGGGTTTTAATTGTTTTTTTTTACACTAACGCGCATACAAAGGGGGATTTTGAAGTACCCTGAAAGGTCAGAGCACAGTGCGAGCGGATGGAGAGGAAGTGGATAAGGAAAGGAGGTGTCGATGTATATTGGTCTTGAATGACTGGACATAACAACGGCCAGGAAACACATTCGTGTGGTTCGGCTAAAGAATGACTCTCTATGTTATGTTTATTTGTGCGCCTAAAGTCCACTTTCAACGTGAACTGATGCGCATTCACAGATTGACGGGTATCGCGAGAAAATGTCTGAAGGAGCTGAACACATTCAGCAAGTTCAGTTGAGCAACGATCGTGGTAATACCTATAGAAAAGAGATAGGCATAATTCGTTGCGCCTGGGTTCCAACAACGGAATTGATCTACTTACGGCTGGGTCCCCAATAAGATCAGGGAATTATTGAGGTATCATCAGTAGAATTGTAAAAAGGGATGGCTTATCTGCTGAGGTGGACTTCTTCTGGTCCTCTTGGATGTTTCTGGGCAGGGGGGCCGTTTGTCGCTTGAGTGGGCGGTGTAGGGAACGCGTTCTCGTGGCTCCTTCCGATGGGATGTGAGGTTGGGGCACACTGTTATTGTGGGTTTGTTACTGTAGGGGGTGGTCCTCGAATTGTTTCCTCTGGTCCTCTTGTTCCGCTCATATATTATCTCTCATTCAAGCAGGAGTTTTCCGCCTCACAGATCGAATGGAAACTGTCGCTCTTGGCTTTTAATTAACCCACTCAAGTAGGGGTTTATTGTCTCACAAACCGAATGAAAGCCGTCGCTCTTTGCTTTTAATTAACTCTGGTTTTATTTGTTAGTTTAAAAATTGAAGAGAATACAAAATGTAAGTCTGTTTGATTGTTCGATCGGCGTTCGCCTCTTAGGGGTTTTTTACTGATCACTGATCACCCAACTTTACTGATTATTAATTTACATTAAATTGGCCAGCGGTTCGGCCTCTGGAGATCTACTAATATGGTCGGTCAGCGGTTCGACCTCTGAAGCTTGACTGATCGCGAAATCGGAAATGACCGCCCTTTTATTGTTTTTCCGTTGACTTTTGTCAACTATTTTAGTGTCAAAATTCCAAGAAGCACACACAAGACTTCGTGTGCTTCAATTGGAATTTTGTTCTAGGGATTGTTTAGAGGTTTGGTTGAGTAGGTTCTTGGAAGGGGTTTTGAATTAAGCATTTCATGATGTCAGGATTTTGGGAATTGAGTCAATGTACGACGAATTAACTTTTGGTTTAATTCGTTGTTCATGTGACTCAATATGGAATTTGGATGTATTATGTATTAATGGAAAGTATTGTGGATTTGGATGGGATTATTTGATAATATTGGGGATTTGGATAGGAGTAGCGATTTAGGATAGCTACAGAATTGTCCACTCCATATGAATGTAATTTTGACAAAAGGGCTGGATGCCAAACTCTGTCGAAGTCTTTTGAAATATCCAATGGAATGGCTCCACTTTTCGGTAAGGTACGCCATCAGATCCCCTGTGGACCTGTTGCTACGTAAGCCATATTGGCGGTCATTGAGAACGTCATTTAATTCCAGATATTTCGAAAGTTGACGGTTGATAAGAGATTCCAATACCTTGGAGAGAATAGAAGTTAGTGTTATGGGTCGATAACAAGAAGGGAATGATTTGTCACGCTTTTTGGGAATCGGCTAAATGTTCACTGACTTCCATCTGTTGGGGAAACGCCTAGTAGAATAAGACAAATGGGAGAGTTTCCGCAGAATAGATAATACTAAATTACTTGGAGACTTACTTGACGTGTGTCGTCGGACCGCTTCTCGGTCCACGCTCTAGGTCCCCTGGTTGCACGGGGTGTAGGATTCTTGGTCCCCTGGTTTATTACAGTTTTATTGTGTAATTACGTACTGTTTACTGTTGATTTACTCGCGACGGTTTTATTGTGTACCTTTGATGCACTCGTGCGGTTCTAGATTACGTACCGTTGTTGCACTCGCGGCTGTTTTATCTTGGAATTGGAAAAATGTTTGGGACCGTTTTCGGTGGTGGTTTTTTCTTTTCTAAAAACTGTAAACATATTCTGACGTCTTGTCTTTATTTTACCGCCAAATTGCCAAGTAGTTTGTGTAAATTTACTACTTGGCGTATTTTTATAATAGCGGAGGCGGGGGGCGGGTGGTTGCCGGGGGGGGGGGGGGGGGGTCCTTTAACAAACAGGCCGCTGAAGAAATTCTGGGTCCGTGACTAGTCGCGTCCTTTCTTAACAAGTCCGTTAAATGGCGTACTATCCTGGAAAAATGTTGTACGCATTTCCGGTAGTAATTCGCCAAACCTAGAAATGATTGGACGTGTCGTATCGTCTTGGGACCGGGAAATCCCAGACACTAGCAGTCGTTTCAGGATTTGGCAATGCCCCTTCTTCCGAACAAACGTGTCCCAGGTAGACGACTTCCTTTTGCAGGATTCTACACTTTTCTGGTTGCAGTTTGTATCTCAGTATCTCAGTTGTGCGAATACTTTCCAGAACTTGTCATCGTGGTTGAATAGGTTCTTACCATTATGACGACGTCATCCAGATACCTGAAGCATTCGATACCCTGCAATCCAATTGGGACATGGTATATGAGTCGCTGCCACGTAGCCGGTGCTCGCTTGAGACCGAATGGCATACGTCTGGACTAATGGTGCTCGCAGCTTATGCTAAAGGCTGTCTTATTTTGACCCTTTGGATCCACCAAAACCAGGCTATAGCCACTGGATAAACCAAGCGTGGAGGAGTAGCTTAAGTGACCTAGCTGGTCCAGTATGTCTTCAATACGAGGAAGAGAATACGCATCACCGATGGTTTTTTCATTCAGTTTCCTGAAATCGACCACAACTCTCCATCGAGCTTTTCCATTGTGGACCGCTTTCTTTGGATCTAGCAATAAAGAGTCCGACGGAGTTTTGGTGGGTTGAATGATTTCATTCTCCAGCATTGCTCCAATCTGCTCGTTAATCGCCTGCTTCTTCCACTCAGGCAGACGGTACATCCTTCGGTTAATGGGTGCTTGGTCCCGCACCAATGTCAGGTAGTACCCTTTCAAATGGAAAATGTCGTTGAATTCCTGACATACATATTTCTGTTATCGATTGGCACTCTTGACGACTTAGGTTTTTTCCTAAGTGGAGTTCCTCGTATATTTGTGCCAATCTTGGTGTTGACTCAACAGACGACTGACCATCTGAAAACAGATGTCCGATATATTAGAGGTGTTGTTCATCTGCAGGTCCGTCCTCGGACGCGGGCTTACTCGATTCGTCACCAGAATTAAGTCCCGTTGACGTGTTTACTCGCCTCTTCAGGGGAATAATTGAATACTCCCTGGTAGGATGCAACTCCACCTTTACCCGGTCGATGGTCTATCCACCATGATGTTGACTGCAGCTATTTGTGCGCCCTTTGCCCTTTTCAAAATACAATTTGAGAGTAAAATCCCTGCTTGTACTTCTTTGGGCACCAGGATCACCTCCTCCCGGATTTTTATTGGGAGTCAAATTATCTTTCTTGAGCGCTGCGGTACTATTGCCGGTCTGCTTAAAAAGATTTGGACGCCAGAGGCGTTAGTTGGTGAGCGTTCTACCAACTCTTTCCCCTCTTCATTGCCTTCCGGTTTTCGCGGTTTCGCTTCGTTGGAGCAATGGGGGTTGACAATTTTTCGCAGCCCTTTCCTTGTGTGGATTTTCACGTGATTGCCGACCGTGGTCTGGGCCTTTACAGGTCCCCTTGGTGCGGCTTCCCGTTGGGCTGCCTTTTGTGGAAACTTTCCTGCATTATTATTTTAAAAGTTAACAGAAAAACTTTTATTTATGTTTGCTTGGGGAAATTCCAAACACCCACCCGCTCCATCAACGTCGCAATCTTTCGACAGGAAGTCGTTACCCAACAACTCGTCTTCCGACACCCGCGGCAATGGGTCCATTATTTGGAAGCTACGAGGAATCTCCTGGTGTAACCTGAAAGTTCTCGAGAAATGCTTGATCCTCTTTCAAAAACTTGGCTAATAGATTGATCGAGAAAGTTGCAACAAGTAATAGATTAGACCCGAACTGGTCCGGAGAAACCTTCGATTATGTTTGATGGACGAATTGTATCTTTCTAAGCAAAACAATTCCAGCAGTAAACTAAAACCGAATCTCCTGTGGGAACTTCTCTGGTTGGCGTCGCCTCAAGGCCAAGAATGTAGCTGCTATACTTCATACTCCATCCTGAAATTGATCCTAAAAATGAATAGCCCAATTTCGTAATCAATTTACTTCTGTATTCGTAATCCTTGCACTGTAAATACCACTGTAGTTATGCCCTCAACTACTACTTCATTTGCAGACTGCAATCGATGGAGGTACATGAAACCATAACTATAATGAAGGATTCGTCTCTTGTCAGGAAAGTAACCTATTTATTTAGAAGAAAAATATTCCAAGCGGAATTTCAGTAGTGAGAGAGATCTTTCCTTGCGCTACAATGCAAGGACATATACCCTTCTATGTACTTATGCAGCGGCACTCGAATTCCCTATCGTAAGCACGAATGTCACCTAGGTAAGTTGGTTGACAGGCTTCCCTTTATCTACGTCAGGGTTGGCATTTCCTGTTCAGTAGTTGCATGCAAGGGTATTCGCATGAAACCTCTCTCTGTGGTATTTCAGTGAGCCCGAAATTCCTTTGGTGAAATAATGTTGCAAGTTAACAATTTTCGGAAGGCGAATAAGGATAAAGGGGTTCTTAACTTTTCATTCCGTATGTATACCGAATACTTATTTCCTCTGTGACTGAAATATTCATTTATTTTGGAACAGGAATTACGGTTTTCACAAGATTGCAAGGATACTTTCCAAGTGGTTGAATGTCATATGCATCTAACCTACTTGACAGTATTTTTAATATAAACCCGAAGTTGAATGAATCACAGCGTATTTAATATCCCAGAATTGACCTTCACAAGAATACCGTTCCAAGGGGATTGAGTTGGTTATATCCGAGAGTATATAATACAAACAATAAACTGATTAAATCTTCATTAGGATGGTAGTTCAGCCTATGAGTTCAAAGGGATTTATTGAAGCCATTAGTTCGAACTGTTATGTGGGCTTATGAATTCCCATGCACACAACAAGGACACCACGGATACCAGCGACTCTTGTAGATATAATCAATTGTAACTTTAATTGTGTGCATTTCCTTCCGAGTCCTGTGACTTCACAATCATTCCATGGAGGTTTTTTCATGGGTACCGGTTGATTACATATAAAGGTTCCTGAATTGGAATCGGGGAGTACACACATATTGTTCATGTCTTTTTTGTTTGTTTGGTTTTCGCCCGTGGTGTCCTTGTTTACGAACTGTGGAGTTCATTTTGTCAGTCATCGTCCTGTATGATATGTTTGTTCCTCCGACGCATACAGACACGTGTACATATCAAGTGCTAGCATATTGTTTTGGCAAGAGCACGAGTAAAGTGAAGTTGAGTTCTAGTCTGGCCCGGCGTGAAAGCAAGAAAAAAATATATCCTCTCGAGTCAAAGTTCATTGTGAATCCTTGTTGTTTCTGGTATGTCCTTGTTGGAGATGTTTTCCATAGACTATCGCCGTTGAAGAACTCGTACAGCAGGATTATATAGAGTTAACTAGGACAGACTCCCAGTGGAAAATTAAATTCATAACCGTTGCTGTCGTTTAGTTGTTTGTTCGTCTTTCATTTTTTTTCCTGTTGTCCTTTTTCTTTGAAAAGAAGGAACTTTTACGCTGGCTCCATCTTGACTTTCAATAATCATCGACATCAGGCGGATGTCATTGAACTTTCCTTTGTTTGATTTTTTTCTTTCTTGTACCGAAGAGATCGAGTCTTGTTGGCGAATGTCACATCGAATTGGGTTCAGTACAAATGGAGTACTCCCTGTAATAAAGAAGTCCTTGGTGAGAGATGCAATTAAATACAAGATGAAAATACACTAAACAGGACTCACTTTTATATAAATAAGTTGGATAATAATATCAAGAGTTTTGATAGACGTGGGCTATGTTGGTAAAGGAAAATTTAATATTTAAGAGATTATCTCTACTTTATAACCTATGTGGGGGCCATTTTTTTAAGTTATGTGTTTACTTTCTGACTTACCTCCATTGGGGTTGTTGGGCCGTCCCCCTGGATGATCCTGTGGGGGCGTTTAGCGCTGGAGTGGACGGCGTGAGAAGTGTGCCCTCGCAGCTTCCTCTGGTGGGGGCTTCCGGATGGGTCGCTCTGCTCGGCCTGAGCTCCAAAGTGGCTCGGGATGACCGTCTTATAGGGCAGTGATACCAAATACCAATTGATAACTGGTTTGGAGTGAACCAGCAATTATGAGTGTAATCAGCGGATTGTGTTAAAGACTTTTTAATTTGTCTTTATATTTATTTTAGGTTGATTTTAAACTAGTTCACAATACTTGGCTGTAACTTCGGCCTCCTGGTTTTCTACTGATCATGAAATCAAAATGTGCCGCCCTTTTATACTCTATGATGACAGAGATTGTATAAAATGTTCACTTCAAAATTCCAAGAAGCACAAACAAGATTTTGTGTGCTTCAATTGGAATAGGATTCTGGGAAGTGTATAGGAATTTACTTGAATAAATTCCCGGAAGGAGAAAATATGAAATGCATTTAGTATTAGGCATTTCATAATTTCAATGGTTATAGTAAATTGAATCAATGCACGACAAATGCACTTTTGTTTGAATTTATCGTGCATATGATTCAATTGGATTGGGACGTAAGGTACTTGGAAATTGAATCAATGTGCGACAAATTAACTTTTGGTCTAACTTGTCACTCATATGATTCACTATGCGAATTGGATTGGGATTATAGGTAATTGGGTGAGAGGAGTGATTTAGTATCACTACACCTACAAGGGCGGCTACTAGTGAGTGAAAAAACAAATATCATCATCATCATCGGCACTAGAACCGGAAACCGGTCTTGGCCTTATTCAGCATGTCCTGAGGCTTGTTAAATTTTCCATAATGGTTTGTTATTTTCCGGGCAAGGTCATTAGTCTTGCGCCGGAGGCTCCCCGCCGGGGAAACGAACCCCGGACTCCCGTGTGACAGACGGGTATACTAACCACTATACTATCGAGGAGCCCTAAAAACAAATATACTTGCTTATAAAAATCCGTGCAATTATAAACTATATCTATAACTATTTGTGTAATTAAATCCATATACAACCTCACACATTTTTTGTCGGACCTCATGAGAAACGTATCTATCCGCCAATGGATCAGCAAGTGTTCTTTTTCGTCTTAAAATAAATATTTCGCTTTGGATAACGCAAATTATCTGGAACCTCATTTTCTATCAGTCTCAGCAAGCGAAAAACAAGTAATAAACTGAGCTCCACGGGCACACGTGTATTATAGTGTGTACATCTCTTGGTATGGATTAAAACACACCATTGTGATGCAGTAGGAGACAAGTAACACCTCCATTTCAGAATATATTTTCCTTGCACTATAAAATTAATTCACAAATATTGCACTGATCGCTACGAATCTCTCATGTCATTGCAACAACGCAGCACGAGGGACTTATACCGCCTCGGGTTGTGATTTATGGCAGGGTCCGTAATGAACTCGTATAATTGAAAGTATTTCTACAAGCGAATTTTCTTCATAGTGAAGTTGTGGTGTCAGACTGGTATAATACTCATTTCGAATAGCTTTTAGACTGAGTTTTTGTGGGAATTCAAAGACAAAATTGGATTATTCTTTCCAGCGACCAATGGGATGTTTTTTTTTTGTTTTTGAAAAAAAAAACGAAAGAATAACGACAGGACTTTTTTCAAATGTGGCTTTTTATCTTATTACATTGCCCATTTCCATGTATGTATTGAACTGAAGTGAAACGATTTCTTAGCGTACGTCGAATCTGTCCAATCAATATCATTGTTACACCTCGCTACACACCCTTTCTCAAACAATTAATCCTCACATCCCATTATCATTTTGCATACAATACAATACACGCCTTGTTCCCACAAACAATTAAAATACATATCGCAACGTTGCGATAATCACTCATTCATTCAGAAGCAAAGCGTTGTCACCTTTTCCCAGAAATAATTCATATCATTCATAATACCGGCCGACGCAAGGCGCCGATCATGGCAAACGATCCCAAGGCCGCTCGCTCTGCTGTGTCACAAAAAAACCAAACGAGCACCTGGCAGGCTCACGTTTCGACTGTACGTCTTTCTTTTTTCCATGTCCGATTAAGTGTCATACAAGCTATATGACACGAGCGGTATTCTCAAAGGCCATCAACGACGAATTAATTGAGCGTCGGTAAAGTGCCGAATCGGCGAAATAGCGGACACAGCAGTAAAACGCAATGAATCGAATGATACGATTTGCACACAGGCCAATGCACGATAATTGGGTCGCCATAGGAAAGCAATTAAGTGATTGCTCAATCCACTACCGATGCATTTTTAACAGGGCAAATTAAACGGGGAGCAATTATTGGAAAATGCAAATAACCTGTGACAGGCAATTAGCTTCAAAATGGGACATACGTTCTGGTTGAGGGAAATGCATCATCTGCATTTCCTCACCAATAATTTGGTATATAAAGAGTGGTTGCAAATGTGTTTCAGAGGTAGTGTAATATCCAAACAAAAAGAATGCGGCCCTAGCGTTTGTACAGCGGGTCTTCTTGCTTTTGTAAAAGTAAAAGTGTTAAATAAACAAGGGATGGAAATTCCCACTTTGTTTTAGTAATACAGTTTAAAAGTAAAAAGTTAAAATAAAAAAAAAAGTCTTGTTTTAATTAAAACAAAAACCAAACCAGAAGGAAGTCCGCCATCCGGAGAAGTAAGCAATCGTACCTAACCAAACAGAAGGAAGTCCGCCATCCGGAGAAATACAATTGTACCTAACCAAACAATTTACGACATTTTTCAAGGAACAAATAACAAATATGACCACTCATTAATACGACATCTTGGCCATTAGCTGCCCGATAAATAGATATTAAATGCTGTATCATTAAAAAATACAACATTTTGGAATTTGTCGTGTGATTTCAATAAAAAGTAGAAATAATTGTGTGGAATTCGTCGTGATTATGATTTTCCTTCGGTTCAGCTCCTCAAGCACTATATTCTGCACTACAAAACGGCGTACTTAGGGGTCTGTAGTATATCTTGGCGATATCCAGGTTTTTCATTTTTCCATTTTTCCATTTTTCGTCGTGATGTGAGCTGATGCAGGATACCACCAGGAGGTTGGCGAGTGATCTCGCCAAACGTTGCTCGTTCCTGAATTTTATCACTGTAAAAGTCGAGCTCCTCGACTGTAGTGAAATCCAGCCAAAAATCCCAGTGTTCCACCGGCAGCTCGAACCTGCTCGAAAAGGCCGTTGATAAATCTACGGAACTCCGCAGAACCTGATGTATGTATAGCTCGAATCGACACGAGTGATCGGAGATGCACCTTCACGATGATCTTTTTTTGTCGTCCCGCGGGACTAGTGTGGCCCAAGCCTCCTTATATTTCGCTCCCGTGACCGAAGTGTTGCCAAGCAATGACACTGCGTCTGCGCTCAAGGAATTCCGGAGAAATTGAAATTTCTCTATCTCTGGTAAGTGGGGGTTATCGTGGATGAGCGGTTTGTATAGAATCCGGAACGTTACTCATTGTTTATAGTCTCCATTGAAGGTAGGCACGTCGATGTTCCTTAGCTTGATGGGTCGGGTTACCGTTCAGTTCATTGAATCCGACGTTGTCAAGTTCGCTGACCCGCTAACTAGTTATTCCACCAAGGTGTTCATCATTGTTTGGCTGGATTTATGCCTATTATCCACCCGCTCCATTCCTGATTGCTTCACTCTTCACGTGGAACTATTTGCCGGTTCCAGGATTCCAGCGGTGGCGCCTGTGCCCGATGATTTAACCACTGTTACGTGATGGCCTCTCCTACTACCAGTGCCCCACCGAGAGGGAGTATAATTTGAATGTAAATATTTTAATATTACATGTGAAATATAAATATATCAAGTTAATTATATCGTGAATGAACACGTTCCACAATGTTGATTAGTTGCGAGCAGGTGCACAAACCTGTGTCGTTGAGTTGTGGTATTGTTGAGAGTTTCTTCTCGAGGAGGTGGTGAGATCATGAGGGAGAGAGAGAGAGAGAGTGTGTGTGTCTTTGAGACAGATTGGCAGAAGCAAAAAAGAAGAGATTGAAGTGAACCTCCATCCATGGAGGATGTGATTTAGTTTCGATATTTAATTATTTTATTTATTAGTTCCATGGAGGAATCTTTAATTATTTTAATGTATAGTGTTTCTTAAATTGTTTCTATTATTAAGTAGTCCAGGAAGGACTTTAATTTTTGTTACTGAATTGAAATTAAAGCTTTGGTTTGTGAAAGATACGTGTGTTTCATGTGGAACCAGGAAGGGTGCGTGTTTGGTGACCACAATCTGGAGATCTATATGGCGGAAATTGGGGATAAGACTTATGCGTAATACCAATTGGTTATAGCTACAACGGAGGTGTTGCAACGGGTCCGGTGTAGTACAGGTTTCCGCGTCCATAAACTGTACTTGGCAACTACCGAATGGTGCCTACCGCAACTGTATGGAGAAGCGGTTTTTTCTATTGTGTGGAGTGAGCCCGTTACCAGCGGTCACAGATAACAACTAGAAAATCTAAATCAAACTTACCACACAAATAATAGACTGGAATTACAGACCCCATTGCGACAATGAATTATATGACGGACCAACTATACTAAGGGATTCTACAACAGTCTGACTCTGCGAGATTCTTATACACTATATTTATGTATCACACAGGCGCACCAGCCTTTTAATGCCACAACACTATATATATTTTTTTCTATAACACTTTATATATGCCACACTGGCCTGGCTGTTGATGTCCATTATTATCAATATAATACTGGGACTGCAATCCCCCCCTCCACAATATCAATATATAAGAACAATATATAAGACCACTGAGTAAGCCTACCTTGTAGCGAAAAGAGTCGTTCCTCAAAGGCTGCTCGTTCCTCATTATCCTTCCCAACCTCCGGATCTGGGTCCATCTCCTCGATGCATTCCTGGGAGCGCTCGAACGATTTAAATGCGTCCTCCAGTTTGCGCAATCTAATTGCGACTTCCTCTCGTAAAGCCACCTCATTCACCTTGTTTACGACTTCTCCCAACCGCGTGAGAAATCCCTTGACGGCTCCTCGTCTTGTTTTTAGTGCCGGAACTGTCTGATCGCCATCGGCGACTTGCTCGGCGAATCGGTGGTAGCCATTGCGAATTGGCTTCTCTTTTGATATTTGTGGATTGAAAATTGCACCACTAGCTATTTGCTTCTGAATCCCATGCTTGTGGATTGGATATTGCTTGCGCAACTGAGTGCCCTGGTGTTCTGTTGAGGCGGCGATCGGCTGCACGACTGTGATAGTCGTATTTCCTCGTACTTGGTCACAACGGGTGCGCTTCAATGCAATTTCGGATGATCATCAAAGGAAGAAAGAGAACAATCTGTATAAATAGCCGACCCTCAGTCCGCCAGCAGGCAGTTGTATTTCGCTCCACCTCCAACAAGCTCC
This sequence comes from Microdon myrmicae, assembly GCA_963931805.1. NCBI lineage: Eukaryota > Metazoa > Arthropoda > Insecta > Diptera > Syrphidae > Microdon > Microdon myrmicae. The sequence goes on along the minus strand of OZ007496.1, from coordinate 15,879,315 downwards.
CTAGGCTGCTCTTCTATTGTTTTCGGCAACTTCTCATCCTGTACCTTCGAGTTTGCGGAGCTTATTTTGTACTAGGGTTACTAGAGTACAGATTGCGGTCCAACACTCCTCTAATCGCATCAGCAAGGAGCCTTGACCCTGGGAGCTTGTTTCTCTAATGAGCAAAAATTATATATTCAGCATCCTCTTCTCCCTCTCCGCATTGTAAACATAGAGGTGAACTGTCGTGTCCAAAACGATATGTGTATTTCGATAACCACCGTCTCCTAACAAAAACTGCGTAAGATGGCAGTTGCATTTTCCATGTAAGCGTATAGCGTGTGCGACGATAGTGAAGAACGTGTGTTTCGAACCGACACTAAAAGATTAAACCAACGCTCAACACATCAAACCAGTGGCGCCCGTACGGATTCAATCGTTATTCTCAAGTACACTCAACTGATGTGGAGTTGCTATGTTCATGCTAGAGTATACGGCTCTGATGTTTCTGCTTATTCGATTTTCTTCGGTTTCTTCTTCACTATTTGTTTATGTACTGTGTGTATCTGTTAGAAATGCCACAAGCGATTATTTCCAAGCTTCTACGGATAAGATGCCTTTTCAACTCGTGTTCCATCTGCCCTATATGGGTTGCAAGAACATTCATTTACAACATAAAATAAACACGTTCATTTATGCAATGTGCATTTCACATTTTAAACACGCATAACATCCGCATTACATTTAAGATAACAAATATAAAACATAGAACATAAATTGAAACGTAAAAACTTAAACATAGAACTAGCGTGTAGCGATCCTAAATCGCTACTCCTATCCAAATCCCCAATAACATCAAAAAACCCTATCCATAATCCCATAACGCAAATCCCAAATTTCATATTGAATCAGTGAGCGATAAATTAAACCAAAAGTCAGTTGTCGCACATTGATTCAATTCCAGATAACACATCCAAATTCCATATTGAGTCACATGTACAACGAATTTAACCAAAAGTTAATTCATCATACATTGACACATTTCCTAAAAACCTTGACATCATGAAATGCTAAATTCAAAACGCATTTCATGATTCCCCTTCCCAGAATCTATCCAACCAAGTCCTCAAACAATTCCCAGAACAAAATTCCAATCGAAGCACGCCGTCTTGCGTGTGTTTCTTGGAATTTTGACAATAAAATAATTGACAAAAGTCAACTACAAAAACTATAAAAGGGCAGTGCTTTTCAATTTAGCAATCAGTAGCATTCCAGAGGCCGAACCGCTGGCCGAATGCATCAGTAGAAGTACAGAGACCGAACTGCTGGCCATTCTGGATCAGTCTAATTTCGAAGCCTGAAGCACTGGCCGATTGTCAGTCCCTTGTACTTTTTAAATTGAAGAAAACAATAAAGTTTATTATAATTTATTTCAACTGAACCTTTCGCGTCTTTTTATCCTTTTATTTTCACCGTCGACACTCCGGGCTCTTCTCCCGCCGTTTCGGGAAAGCACGGCACGGAGTACAACAAGCGCATACAAACGCCTAGTTATTTCACGGGGATGATATCTCCGATAAACAAGAGATCGGTCATCGTCTTTGATTGGGTCATACGATAACGGTTAGGTGGTATCACCCAGTTTTCTCGTTGGGGTAACAACAAAAAGCCAGTGAAATGGTATGGTCGTGAGTGGGTGCTAATGAGTCTGAAATTGGAGTCTGTAAGGGTGGAACATGATTTTTTTCTACTTATCGCTTATTTCAATTTAGCTCGCTGTAATATTTTTAAAAGAGTTTACTGTACAAGACCATGGTCTTACCAGTACTCATGCATGGATCCGAGCCCAATAAATGGCACTCTGAACTCTTAGCCGCGTTCAGGAGGAAAGTCTTAAGGAGAATTGTTAGTCCCGTATGTGAGGGAGGACGATTCCGGAGACGCTACAACCATGAGTTGTACGCGATTTACCTTGAAGCTAATGTTGTAAGAAAAATCAAGCTCGGTAGACTCCGGTGGGCGGGACACCTAACTCGAATGAGAGAAGAGGAACCTGCCCGAAATTCCTTTGTGGCAGGATTTATGGAAAGAGACAGCACGGCACACCTTGTCTGCGATGGAGGGATGGCGTAGACCAGGACGCCCACAGCTTGGGAGTGCCAAACTGGATGACATCGACTCGAAATCGGGACCGGTGGAGAGATTTGTTAAATAAGGCCAAAACCGGATCCCGGTTGTAGTGCCGATAATGATGATAATGATGATGATAATGATGATGATGATGGTCCATAATGATAATGATGATGATGATGATGATGATGATGATGGTGATGATGATGATGATGATGATGATCACATTGACGACAGAACTGTCATCAACTATATGTGGTGGAATATATTAGGCGACGGACAGTGCTGGCCACAAATGTCCAGTAACTTATTCTACCTGTGTAAGAAGTGTAGAATATTTTTGCTCATTTCCAAGCCATGTACGAATTTAGCACTAACATCTGTTTGGAATTAAAGTTTAAAGTCGGGGGAATTTTATAACAAACACCAAACGTCGCACATCACGGCGGTGACCCCTTAAGCGCTTGACTCACGAATCCGCACTTCATTGAGCATTTTCTATTTTTGGTTTTTTTTTCAGCCGAAGAAAATGTTTATTTCTAATTATATCCATCCCATGTATGCTGTTATGGTACGTATGGATCACTCTCACATACACGATCACCACCGCCAGTGTGGCCGAACATGCGGTGAGGTCTTTGTTACATTTTCACCCTTCAGCAGTTGTTCCTTTTTATTAACATTTTTCTGCTGCGTGATTTATGATCCATTACAATCTTTCTTCGTCCATTGTTCATGATCCATTATAATCTTTCTTCGCACACTTTACACGTCGTTTTCAATGGTAACTTAAATTCTGGGCTTTATGTTTTTTTTTTACACAAACACGCGCACAAAAGGGGGTTTTGGAGCACCATCAAATGTCAGAGCGCAGTTCGAGCGGAAGGAACAGGTACTGCATTATATTACTTTAGTTGTTTAATGTCGCTGTTATTGTCAATATTTCCGTGAAGGAGAACCCAATCGGTGTGGAGTTCAAACAAAGCATTGTAAAATTCGCTGTTTGCGTTGTTATGACCTGGGATTTTGGATGAGAGATTTCAGGACTTCATCAGCGGATGAAGTCGTATATCAATATGATTTGATATGTGACGTTTCCGCCACAGAAAATTGGATGTAAATACAAAATTGGTTACCTGTATTTCCTCCTTTTTCCTGTGACCAGTTCAGCACTCCCACTGTGATCGGTGAAGGTATGTGCAGCAGCTTTTTATTTTATTCAATCTGGACCGGGCACGTAAGACTCTCCGTTTCGTACTCCGGTTCTCTGGATAGTCTTCTGCTTATAAATTTCTTGGATTTGAAATCCATAGTAAATCAAATTGTCCGAAGCACTTTTCAATAACTTTTTATTTATGTTTTTGTCTGCTGCTTTACAATTTCTGTTTTTCTTGTAACATTTTCTTTTTTCAATTTTTCAAAGAAAAACAACAAACGGGGAGATTTCCTTCCTTTCTGCTTCCACAGTAAAACGAACTGCACTCAAAAAACGTGTTTTTAACGGAAAAAACAAAACCGTATTCAACTAAAAAACTGTCACCAAACGGCAATAATATCAACTTGTTCCTTCCTTTCGCCCCCCCCCCCCCCCCCCCCCCCCCCCCCCCCCCGGACAAAAAGACCTCTCTCTCTCTCTCCCCCCTTCAACATCCACTCCGAAAAGGGAATCAGCTTCCACACGATCCACAATCGAACACGAGTATGTTCGTATATTCAACATGCGGACCGCGTGTTTTTTCACCACCCTACCATCCACCATTAAATCATATTAAAAACCAATTAAATGATGGAGGTGGCGGAAGCCGCACGTAACAGATACTATAAAGTGTTTTTTTTTTTTCAAAAAAAAAAAACAAACTAATATCGCTTTCTATGGGAGTAGGATCCCAGAAAAACGTTGCCTAGACACACGCACATATCATTTCTTTTAACCGAATTGGGATTGCAATAATAGAAAATGCCAATCTAATGGTCTTGGATTTCTATTGATGCGATTGAAAAACATATTTTGCCATATATTCGTACAACTAAAGATATATGTAATCGAATGTATACTTTACAAATCGAAAGCTTTAACAACTGGCAGATGTTCTCGGCTAAAAATGTATGGCGCTCACCCCTCTTATTCCTATACTTTGTTGCTAGTTTTTACCTCCCTTTCCAGCCTAACTATATATTTAGATACTGCAAAAGGTTATTCTTTTAATTTAAATTGCAATTAATTTATAAGCAATTGAGTGCAATATTAAGTCTATATACAACTCTTCGTATAATTAAATCTATCTAAAACGCTTTAATACTTATGTATAACGGCTAAATTTGTAAACAACTTTTTATATGTTACAATTAATTATATTTACAATATATGAACAACTTCGCTTCCAACTTAATAATTAATTATATACAGCAAATTATTGTACAAATATTAAGTTAAATTTAAAATATATAATTAACATCTAAATTTATAAACGATTAAATTTGTATACAAAATTTAATACGCAATTAATAAACTAAATTTAAAGTGTATATTTCCCAAGTAAGATTATAAAAAATGTTAATAGTTATACAATGGCTAAATTTAAAAACATCTTGTTGTACAATACAATTAATCCACATACAAAAATTTAATATATAATTTATGAGCAACTTTTTTTTTCATTAAATCTATATGCAACAATTTAATTTATCATATTACATATAAGTATATATACAAAAATGTGTACACATAAAATTCTCCAATTTCGCTGGATATTTAACATTCAAAAACTTTCAAATCGCCTTCCTATCTCTCTAACCGCACAGCAACTAATTGTGGAGTTCCTATCTCCCCAAAGAGATGTCCTTTAATTTTGTTGTCGGTCGGAGAAAAACCTCAATGTTGCAGAATGTTGAACCGTTCAGGGTGAAAGTTGAGTTGGGTGGCATCTTTTAATACGTTTATATACTCACAGAGAGATGCATACCCTGTTACATTAGGGGCAACATGGCAACAGACAGACTCCTTGCCACTTGCACACATACCACACACAGTCTTTGCCTTGGATGTCATTTGGCCTCATCTAAGCGACCGGGCCATTTTAGTGTCAGAGGAAATAACCTCCTTTCTCATTTCAATGGACTTTTTGGTACATGATATTAGAGGGCGAGAAGGCTGGCTTTTGAGGGAAACAACTTGAAAGGAGGACACATGAGAAGGACTGACAGAGTAAGAGGTAACAGTTCGGACTAGTCAGACATTTAATAGGACGCTTTTGGCATTCCTTATTGTCACTTTGGCTCACCACGAAAGAGGTTGTGGCATTGTTGGTGATGGTGTAGTATCTGATACCCGACACCCTTTTCTCACATCACAAACTGGTTTTACAGTTGTCCAATCCTTTGAGGGAAGACCACCTAATGCTTAGATTGAAACCCTCTATCCCCCAATACTGGACTAAGGATGTGAGTCTTCTTTCCATTTGAGCAGCTACATTCATTTATTATCCGTTGTTATTGGTCTTGAACATGAGTCCTTTGCAGAGGTTTTATCTTGTAACAGGAATCGTATAATGGTAACTGAAATGTAACCGCAATCACGTAATGTAGCTCTTGTTTTTCAAATCCTCTATTTCTGGTACCCGTTGCCGACAACGCACTCACCTACACACACATATATGTACGAGTGTATCCTCGCACGCAGGGATCTGTGAATTTTTGTCCTCGGCCACACGTGCCATCTTTATTTCGTTTTTTCAACTATATTTCGAGACGTAACCGAGCAAGCAATTGAAAACTCCTGACACAAGGCAAGGACAGGATTGTTTATCTTCCTTTTTTTCCTTTATTTATTTATTTATTTTTTTTTTTTTTTTGTAAAGTTATTTTCCTTTTTTATTCTCATCATTGTCGTTGGGGGTTTAGGTACAACCGGGGAAATTTATTGCTTATTCCTCTCCGTTAGCGTAGAATGGAATTTATTTATTGTTAGCGCGTGATTAGGATTCTAATACTATGGGCTTGAACAGCGCCACTTAATGCCGTCCTACACCGCGTATATTACTATATATATGTACCAATGTCAGGGGGACCGCTGCATGCCTAACAAAATGGATGACAGCCTACGCGGATATCAATTTTTGTTGTTTTTTTTTTTTTGGCATCTATCGTGGGTTCTGTAACAACTGCGACGTGTTCTGTATTCTTGCTATGGAACAAGTTCTAAATCAGGTCAAACGAAAGTACAGTAAGAAAAAAAGTAACAGCTGTAACCATAAATGAGGTTAGATTATCGGGTTTTAGGACGAAGCTCATTAGCATAGACAAGGGCGAAGACGAAGACGAAGACGATGGTGAAGCCGAGACCATGCAAAGATTGATGAACTTTTTGTGGAACTTTCTCACCAAAAAGTCACATGGAACGAGCAATGAACCATTGAATTTTCTTTTATAAAGATCATGGAGAACGATTAGTATGATTTAGGCTTTTTCCTGGTTTCGTAAATATGTCCTCAGAAAGTTGTACTGTTGGTATTTGTGTTGTTTGCTTGATTAATGGCACACAAGCTTAACTTTACGGAGTACAAATCACTGCGTTGGACGACAAATCTTATCGGAAGTGCTTTTACTACACAAATTGAATTTAAAAATTTTGTGCTACCTATGGGTCGAGGAATTTTGAATACGATCATAGTTATTGTTCCGTAGGTAGTTATTGCGTTCATATATTGTAGTTTCATGACAAATAGTCACTTTGAACTCCCTTTATTACCATTTATATAATATAATAAGTTTCTATTACACGCACAAAAGGGGACTTTGAAGTACTCTTGTTACGTGGTAACTTCCCCCATCCCCATTGTAATAATTGGAAAACAAACGATGTAGGCATATAGCCTACGATCCACATGTTGGAGGCGCGAACCGAAATTTGTTAGGTTGTGGAACTTGTGGAGGCAGCTGTGGGCATTCCTTTTCGGAGTGGGAAAATTCGGAGAGAGAGAGAGTAGAAGGTGGTTGGAAGTTGAAAGAGGTGATAGTCGAAGTCCGAACTCTAAGCAGAACAAAAGGAGATTTTTAGACAGAAAAAAGAAGAAACGGAAAAGTACAACGGTGCGGGAAAAAATCTAGTAAAAGTAAAAAAAAAATCAAAATTTAAATGTAAAGTACTAATTAATTTTGTAACCTCCACGTGCCGTAAAACGTATATCAGTGTAATGTAAATCATGTTAAAGTACTCTTACAAAAATAAAATTGTTACGAGTGGATGTGAAACGAGTTTAAATTGTTTGGTTCGTGCGGACTCGTCTGGAGACTTGGAGACGGGAGCTGAGGTATCTTGGGATACCAGGAAACATCTTACTACAACGGAACTGTGAAGACCGACCGTCGACCCTACGCAACGGTGGTTCCAGCCCAAAAACAACGTTATCATCCGACTAACGGGCGAGTCGCCCAGCTTGGCTTTTCGGATATTCTGAACATCGACACGACTGCTAATGAAAGCGAACGATGGATATTGCGTTGCTGAAGGAAAAAGTTATTCAAATTAAAAGATTCTCAAACCCTCGAGATCGTGGTGTGATCAAAGCAAAGGCACAACAGGAATAGCGACAAAACAAAGAAAATAAATAAGAAAACAAAATCGAAAGAGAAGGGAAGAAGAAGAAAAACAAACCTTAAAAGCCAATTCGAAATCTCATCGTATTCCATGTTCGAAGGATTAGTTTGTGTGTGCATCTCTGGAACAGACATAATTTCATAGTGGGAGTTTAAGCCGCTCGAGGTAATACGACTTATTTGATCCTGTACCGAAGACACAGTGCAGGCCGAAAGTAACCAGTTGGCAAAGAGTTCCTGTAATACCCATTACACTCTTAACTGTCAGAGCACAGTGCGAGCGGATGGAGAGGAAGAGGATAAGGTAAGGAGGCACCGATGTATATTGGTATTAAATGCCTGGACATTACAACGACGAGGAAACACATGATCAGATAGAGCATTCCACATTCGTGTGGTTCGGCTAAAGAAGGACTCTCTATGTGTATTTGTGCGCCTGAAGATCACTTTAAACGTGAAATGATGCACATTAGCAGATTGACGGGCATCGCGGTAAAATTTCTGACGAGCCGAAACTATTCAGCAAGTTCATTTCACCAGCGACAGCGGGATAATATCTATACAAAAGGGACAGTCATGAAACGTTGTGCCTATATTTTAACGACGGAATTGATCGGCTTACGGCTGAATCCGCAACAAGTTACATAGCGCGTTTTCGCATCCGATCAAGGACGTGAAGCGCAGTTATGGATGCTGTGGCAGCTCCGCCAAACCCCACTGTTACTTACCTGAAGAACACCCATAACTTCGACCCAACCTTATAAGTTTCGCTAATACAATCGCATTAGCACCTTAAATGCTTTACGCATCTAGGTTATCTAAGGTATTGTGGGGGTTCTCTATATCACACGGAGAACCAACCCACAATTCAAACCAACCTCGACCGCTAACAGCGCGTCTCCCTACCCTAACCCGTAAACATCCAAAAACAAACCCCAATCTGCAAGCGCATCCATCCCGAAATCATCTCCCAAACTGCAATAAAAGATATTTTCCAAAACTCCCAACAGAATACAATTCAACAGAATATATTCTAAATCATCCCCGCATTCATTTTCCAAAAATCGCTTCGGTCAATTGTTTACTGAATTCATATTCCCTCCTTGCGACCAAGCAATCTTAATTTCCCCGAAATTCAAATGCCGTAACAAACACATATTGAAATCCACAATGGAACATCAACCATCGCCATCAACTATACCAAACCGCATACATTTCCCCGAAATTACTTCGGTAAATATCTTATCTTATCTAAATGATATTCCTTGCTTGCACCCAAGCAACATCAATTTCCCGGTATACATAACCAACGAATCCAACTCAGCTTATATGGCGAGGATTCGCTGGAACTGAACTCTTATGCGAGCATAGCAACTCTTCTCAAAATTCCTCGGAAGTGGCAGTAACTTTATTTCTGCTATGCCTCAGCTGCCACGACGCGATGAACTTTTGCTTTCATTAGTCAGTCGAGATTCAACCGCCATCGGGGCCACAACACAAAAGTCTACTTTTAACCACTGTCGAGCTGGGGTGCGTACACGGTTAAGACAAGTTTTCCTTCCATTTAGCGAGGCGAAAAAACCCAGTTTCAATCACAGTGGAGTGCGGGTTTAATTTCAAATTGAACAACTTCCAATTGGTCCGTAATACCCTTTATTGTAAAATTGAACAGCCGCGTGTCAATCAGCCGGACGCTGAATCTGTTAAAAGGTGAACTCCTTTAAGAAAGTGCGATTTCTAAACGTTGGACAACAATATCCCCCCCCTGGAACCGTACAAAAGTAACCAACCCAGGAGTTTTAAGATCCTTTACCTCATATAACAATGCGCGATAGTTTATGTGACATGTTAAGACACTAAACGTAGATACCTCACCGGATTAGGAACATCCCGGGCGAGCAATAGTTTGTGTACAAAAATATTAGTGCTAAATTATATAGAGACATTAACATTAAAATCAAACCAACGTGTTTTCTTTCGTCGCCGATCCTCGTGTTCTCTTTTGTTGTCGCGATGGAACAATCTTTGTGCGGAACATCATCGGTGGGACCTCAGTGAACTGGTGCCGTACGCCGGCACACCATACCACGTCCCCCACACAGGTGACCCCGAGGAAGAACCTTGCAACCTGCTTATAGTTATAGAGGTATAAGGCCTCTTTTGACCTTCCTCTATTGATTATAAATTCTCCTATATTCTCCTCCGTGAGGTGATTTTTGTTATTTACGCCTAGGCTCCTTTACCTATGCGTCAGTAGATTAGTTGGTGATCCAACAGTCAATCGAGACTTCAAATTGATGATTGAAAGCTGAAAAAGAAGCTGATGACCTTACAAAACAAATGCAGTAGACGTACGCGTCTCAACAAGTGAAAGAAGAATAACCTTTATTTTGAAAATATTTCTTGTACAGTTGGAAAACAAGATTTTTTCCAATGTACCTACAATAAAAGTATAAAACTAGTCATATAATTATATGGCAACGAGCAAATATCAAAAGATATACATTTTCTTACTACGTCAAGTGACGGGTCGATACATTTTCTTAATTACCTACGTTCTTTGTTCATTTCATATATCAATACAAATCGATACCGCCGCGGCTGCATCTGGGAAAACCCTTAATGGAAATCCCTTTGCCTGCGTCATAAAAAATGTGCGCATCCAGGTCGTTTCATGAGACGGGAATTATCTGCTAAGATAATTGCCCTAGAAAAGGGAACCGTCATAAAGATTGGTATTATCTGAAAAGATACTTGAAAAATTGAAAAAGATAAATTGTACTCGCATAATGATGTGCGATATTTGAAATGACACATGAAATAATAACAACGCTTAAGTTAACAGTGGATACAATGCTTAGGTTAATAAATGATATAATGCTTAAATTAACACAACCTCTGACCCTCCAGACAATAAACAATCAGTGCCAATGGAAAGCGCGAAAAATAAGAACAACCAAATCCGGGTGACCCTTTAGCAAATTAAAAAAAAAATAGAACAGTGTTAGTGCCCGTAACGAAATTTTTTTTTCAAAAAACAATTAAAGTGCAAAAATTAAAAAAATAAAAGACATTCAAAGGACAACCAGAGCCCCAACGATTTTCAACCTAATCAACGTTCCAGCGACGCAGCGCAGCCACCCCAACAACGACAGCAGCCACCTAGAAAAACAAACAAGAAATTACAAATAATCTCAATCAATCAAGAATTCTTTCCATTATACAGGAGCATAAAACCAAAACCTATTCGGTACCTTCGGTTGCCAGGCAAATCCCAACCTTCCCACACCTGCGCCGCAATCTCCCCGCCGCAAAAACATTTTCTTCCCAAGGATAATTAATGGTTTCAATGCATTACCTGGAAATGCCTGTAAAGAATTTTTCCTACAAGGACATTCATACATGTATCACTGCATCTCTGCATTAGCGACCAAAAACCGAATTCCCAATTAGTGTAGATATTCACACTAGTGTTCGACTCTGGCGTTGCCATAGATGCCAGGCACAATTGACACAGATGGTATACACAACCGTCATTGTGTAACCATCTAAATTACTTTCCAAAGACTTGCAACTAATGATTCAGCTGCAAGCACTTCTCTAGGAAATACTTCTTTGTTTGAATCTTCAAACAAACACCAACGTCGCGCTTAGCCGCCGGATTGGATTCAATAACATAAACATATGCAAACAAAAGAATCCGATCCTCCCAGTCGGTAGAGATACGATATACGATCTCCATTATCTCAATCCCTTTTAGCATCTAATGAGTGGCTGCTATTTACTCAGATGACCCTCATTACCGGACGATGCGTTAGGTCGCTACTTCCTTTGTTCGGCATCCCTTGTCTAGGTTTCGTTCGCTTTGACCTGCGAGCGTTAGCAAACAATCTGCTCTCAACGATCGACTTCACGCACACCACTACTGGACCTCACCAGTGAAATCCTCCTTCCTCGTTTTCACCACGAGAGGAACACTTTCTCTCTCGGGGAAACTCACCCCATTATCGAGTCGACTCTGTACGAGCCGTTTCTCACTGACTCCTTTACTATCACCCGACCGAGGCGGTCGGCCTGGTCTCCCGCTCTTCGTCGCGCGGCGGAGAAGCGTAAATATCCTGAAGTCGAGTTTTGCATAAAGTTTCAGAAGTGCGGAAGTTGATCGTATACAGTGGAGTGTTGCAACCACTATTGTAAGTCTGTCGATATTTGTAGTTCAGGACAATCGTCTGCAAGTACTTCAAGTAATAATATATTCTAAAATAAACTTCGTGTTTAAAACTCAAGTGTTTTTCGTGATGGTGATTCAAAATTCTAATTCTCAAGTCATTGTTTTTTTGTGAAGTTAAATTTTTGGTGTGGCAGTGCATCCTTCTGTTGACGAATAGCATACACAATATTATAGTCAAGTCCATATAAATAACAGTTTAAATAAAGAGCTCTTTTTTATACAACACACACTAGTGTTTTCTTTCCCGGCTGCAGTTTCCTGAGTGTTTGTGTGTATTTCCTTTTTCCCGACGAACAGTTTATTTTACTGCGGACCTTGAGAACTTGTGGGGACGAGGTAGAATCCGTGTCGTACGCGAGCACCATGACTTCGCCCCCCACAATGCACCTGGCCAAATATGGGAGGTGAACGCCAACGAATGTACGCCTTGTAAATAGTGACAAGATTGGATGGAGTTTTATTTTTTGCATCTCTTAAGTACGTAAGGAGTACATTTGATCGCACTCTTCGCAGCTTCAATTATGCCGTCATTCCAGTTAAAAGTCGAATTAACTTTGGGGTTCGCCTTTGAGGACAAGAGGCAGCACTGAGTTTTTAAGGCATAGAATTCTATTTGGTTAGATAATCCTCATTGATATATCTTGTTGAGGTCGGAATTCAATGTATCAAGTATAACCCGCTGATTTGTAATGACATTCGAAGAGTTTGGTTCGGGAATGTGCGTATGAGTAGGAGAAACTCAACGTTCTATCATCACCAAACGAGTGAATTAGGTTTCGGGTAATTGATAAGAGATCAATTATAAATATAAGAAAAAGAGTGGGTCAGAGTAAAGAAGCCTGGGGAACACCTGCAATTATTTGATTCGGTGAGGCACGTCGTCAATCTCCTACGGACCTGCGGCTACGAAAGCCACACTGGCTGTCGTTGGAGAGGTTATTTGATTCCAGATATTTCGAAAGTTGACGGTTGATAAGTGCTTCCATTACCTCAGAAGGAATAGCAATTAGGGCTATGGATCGATGAAAGGGAGAGGGGGGCGGTTTGCACGTGGAGTAAGTAGATTAGCCCTCTCTATTTGTATCCAACAAGCGTTGGATACACGCGGTCAGGAACACGATGGTGTCTCCTGGCCAAAGAGATTTGTGTGTCAGACAAATGCTGAACACACGGGGTTTGAACACGGTGGGGTCTCCTGGTGGGTTGAGTTGAGAACAAACTTGCGCAGGCCGGCTCCTCGAAGGATGGTTAGCAATTCGCGCAGATGTTCGAGCTGTTGGTCGTGTCCGTCCGACGCGACGAGGATCTCGTACATGTATACATATACATATTTGCGAATAACGTGGTTGAGGGCACGCTGCATTGACTGTGACGCATGCTTCAGCGCTAGAGATACACCCACGAATTCGAGGTGACCGAAGGGCATTTTGACTGCCGTTTTTTCAATGTCCGAATTCGGAGATTGGCACCTGGTAAAATACCTTGCGCAGGTCATCCGTCAAGAAAGTTTTTCTGCGGCTCCCCTAGAGCAAGTCATCGATGACTGTGGCAGGTAGTGGTCCGGGGTGGTGCAGGCTTTGAGGCGGCAGAAGTCGCCTGTCACTCGCCACGAGCCGTCTGGTTCGCAGACAACGGGGAGTGGGCTTGCCCGTTGGCTGGCGGAGGGCCAAACTATGCCTTTTTTGGAGGAGGTCCACAAAGTTTCCTTTGGCGCCATTCAATCTGTGCGGGCTTTCGAAGATTGGTGGACCTGCGTTGCAGATGGTGTGCCTCAACCTTTGGGGATCTGGACTAGGCCTGCGTTGGGGGGGAAAACATCACAGAATTACTTGAGTAATTTCGTGTATCGTTGTGCTACTTTGTTGTTGTCGAACGGGCCGGCGATCGTGGAGACTGAGTGTAGTGCTACTGGGGAGATGGTTCCGTGCGGCGCCACGTCGTGTCGGTGAGTACGTCGATTAGACATTTATTCTTGATGTCGACCATAAGTATATGTTTTCGCAGGAAGTCCGCCGGCGATGATGAAGTCCCGTTTGAGGCGCCGCCGAAAACCCGGATCCAGTGTGCGTCATCGGTGTTCGTACAGAGGCATGCCGGATTTGTACCGACTAAAACCACCTACCGACAGGTACGTATTCCTATTGATCAGCCCGGAACTCTCTTTAAGATATTCCATCGCGGGGCGGGGCGGAGTTTACTTGTTACTCCGCTCGTCGCATCGCAACTCCTGCACCATATCGCATAGACTATCATTTCTTAGGGACCATGCTTGTTTGGCTCCTCAATAGTATAGTGGTTAGTATCCCCGCCTGCCACGCGAGAAACCGGGGTTTGATTCCCCGTCCGGCAGCCTCTGGGGCAAGGCTAATGACCTTGCCCGGAAAAACAAATTATCATGGAAAATTTAACAAGCCTCAGGACTTGTTAAATAAGGCCAAGACCGGTTCTTGGTTGTAGTACCGATGATGATGATGATGTTGCTTGTTTTGGAACTTAGCATGTATTCTATTACTCCTGTCAGAGTAACTGTCCGTCACATATGTCTCTCCAAATCGTTCGTGTGGTCTCGAATCTTACGCACTCTGTGAGTACGTGTTCGACATTTTCTATTTTGTCTTCGCAATACAAACACTATGGATGATCCACATGCTTATACTTGTGCAAGTATTGCCAAAAACATCCATGTCCTGTTATTAGCTGAGTCAGGTGGTAATTCAGCTCGCCATGGTTTCTTTTCACCCAGGTTTCTACATCAGGTATAATGGCAGAATCCCACCTTCATTGCCATTCTCTTAGGCTTGAGAGCTTTCATTGTGACCGCATTTGTCGGCGATTTTCTTGTGAGACCTCATGCAACGCAACGTTTTCTTTAGTTACAATGTCAAGTGGTTTCCTCGTGACCAAGACATTTGTGGCATTTCTGGAATAGACAGTATTCCAAACATTGTTCTAAAGCATTTACCTCATGAAGTAGTGAAGGTTTACACTATTTTGTTCAATAACGCTCTAAATAATGCATATTATCCAATCCAATGGAAATCTGCAGTAGTCCATCCCATCCCCAAAAAGGGCAAGGACAGGAGCAATCCAGCCAATCTTCGATCGATTAGTTTGCTTCCGAACATCAGCAAGGTATTCGAGAAAATTATAAATAAAGCATTGACTAACTGGTGTGAGGAAAATGCTATTATCCCGAACAACCAATTCGGTTTTCGATCGCAACATGACACAGTTCATGCTGCGACAAAACTTGTTTCCGACATACAGTGGAACAAGGCGAAGAGACAATGCACAGGGGCCCGTTTGGTTGACTTTGAAAAGGCTTTCGACACCGTATGGTTAGAAGGGCTTGTATATAAGTTATCAAACCTATGTATGCCCAAATATTTATTATACATTATCTACGATATGATAATGGGTAAACAATTTGTAGTGAAATGCGGATATATAATCTCTAACAAGACCTTCCACATCAAAGACGGCTTACAACAGGGAGCAGTGAATTCTCCCATTTTATTTAACATTTACACTAGTGATCTAGTGGATTCTCTCAACCATGCAATTGCGTATGCTGACGACATTGTGGTGTATAGATCTGGAGAAAAGATTGATGTCATCAACAGACTTCTGCAAGATGATTTCAACAAAATCAAACGTTTTTGCGACGACTGGAAATTAAAAATAAATTTCCAGAAAACAGAGACTATCCTTTTCAGAACGCCACTGTCCAGTGCATCAAGGGACACAAAACGGAATTGGAAAACATTTTCTATTGCGGGAAGTAATAATCTTCCTCTACAAGTAAAAACTGTAGTCAGATACCTTGGAATCTGGCTTGATCAATATCTTTACTTTGATAAGCATACAGCAGCTGCTCTTACAGCAGCTATAAACGCATATGCAATGACACGAAGACTCTTCCGTAGTAGTCTGCTGGACCCCAAGGTGAAAATAATTTCATACTCAGCATTCATCCGACCAATATTAGTGTATGGCTGCCCGGTATGGTACAACATATCCCCATTTTACATGGAGAAGTTTCGGGTGTTCGAGAGGCAGTGTTTGCGTTCCTGCCTTGGAATGTATAGAACCCCAGAGTCGCAGTATAAGAAATACTATCCGAATAAAGTCCTGTACGACAAATCAGGACTAAACAGAATAGATAACTTCATTATCAAGACTATTCGTGGATACACAACAAGGGCAATGTGCAGCGAAAACGATCTTATTTCGGGAGCATTCTATCCCAATGATATGTATATGGGGAGTACTCTCCATAATGGGTTCATTCCCCCAGAAGCGTTCCCTTTCTTGGATAAAAAAGGACTTATCCAAGACAAACGTGGAGTCCCTATTATTTACCACGCTTTCCGTGGTGCCAGGGATAAACGAATTCTCCACGATAACGATATCTCTAATTTTCCAGATCGCCTGCGTTTTAGTATGGTGATCGGTGAAAGAGATAAATCGATAAAAGATCGATACCATCCCAACTGTTGGTGGATCAGTGATGAAGAACGGACTACACGTCCCCAAACATGGTATGCCACTCAGGCGCACCGCTTTCCTTCCCCCTATCCACAATTCCCAATTATTTTTATTTTATCTTTTAATTTTGTTTTTAATTTAATTTTAATTTTTTATTTTTATTTTAATTTTTATTTGTATTCCTTTATTCCTTGTTTATGTTTGTCCGTTTTGTTTTATTTTTATTGTGCTTGTCAACCCCCTATATATGTAATTAAAAAAAAAAAAAAAAAAAAAAAAAAAAAATTATAAATAATACAGGATGTAGAAAAAATAGAATAAATCTTAAAAGAGAAAACATATCAATTATTGTGACGTTGTAAAAACAGTTATTGTACGCAGAAAGGCATATGAAATATGATAATGTGTAATTTAGAGTGCTTCCGAAGAGCCAGTAAGTTAATGTAAGAATGTTATTTGTAAAATAGATGTTAACATTTAGTCTTAAGTGAAATATGTAATTGAATTGTTGAATAAATGTGGATATAAAACAAAAAAAAAAAACATTTGTGGCATCTCCGGATACCATTCGGAATACACAGCATACTCTGAATGATGCTGTGGGGGTTGATGTATGCTGCCAACGTATGGCACAGGATTCACTGAACACCCCCGACAATTAGAAAGTAGTTCTTGCAGTTAACTATTTGAAATGTATACATATATATAAAGAATATATTATATACATATATATAAAGGCGAGCTGTCCGATTAAAGAATTTGAAGTTATCTCTTAAATATAAAATCCAATATATTTGCTTCCAAATTGAAATATTCACACACACTTAACTGAATTTGTTTGTTAGATGTCACATTTATTTTTTTTTTTATTTAATATTCTTTTATCAATTCGCGTTTCAGTGTTTATTCGCTCCGATTGAAAATATGTTTTTTGCGGAAATTTATTGTAATTGGTAATCAATTATCAAAGAAAAAAAACTATTCACTATGCTTTTTGACGCGACGCGACCTTACATCCTCGTGATCGAATAGCGACTCAGGAGACGTGTGCTCCGTTTGGGTGATGGTTAGCGACTAGTGTGAATTGGGGTTGAAATTCATATTTCTTTCTCTACACAGGACAACCAAAAGAGACCACGCCTCTGCTCTCTCAACCTCACGCCCGTCAAAGTATGAGTAACTTTTGTTAATAGGGTAATTGACGGACATGAAGAATGAGAGAACAGAAAACATGATATGCAGTGAACTCGGGGTAACTTTGGTTGTGTGTGTTGGTATCAGATGCAGCTACTGACACGACCTACTGACCCAGTGGTACGGCTATGGTGTAGTTAAAGCGCATTGAACCGTGGAAAGAAATACGAATGAGAGAGAACCCTAGCGGATGTTACTCCCCTGCAAAGAGAGATCGTTGATCCCAAGCGAATGGGTGATCTGAGGGAAAGTCGATAGGACGCCGCTGATGTTTGGGAAATAATTCGCGTGAGAACCAGACTCTATGACGCTGAAATTACCCCAGCTATTTTGCTATGTTGCAACAGCGTCGTTCTTTTAGACTTGTTGTTGCTAACCGACATTATGAGATTTCCGATGGAAAACTCATGGTTAGCAAGAATAGAGTTGCCGTATGACATTTATGTAGCTAAACTCAATTATGCATTATCTGCAAAGGATGATGAGTTAAGCTATACGTCCGTTTGAAATGTTTTACAGGGGAATACATATAAAGGAAATTGGTAAGTATGACGCGCTGAAAGCGGTCGAATTTAGGTGGAAATGTTGGTTGGAATTGTGGGTTGTTTCTCATGTAGAATAGAGAAACCCCCCACAATGCCACCCTATGTGCTGTTCACTCCCCTCATGTCCGACTTATACTGTGCGGCTCCTGTCCATATGTGAGCTGCATACATTATAATGGAGGTCTTGACAGTGGTGTAACTTATAGAATTGTTATGTTTATAACCACCAAGCTGTTATATTTAAAATTGCACAGGGAATTAAATCAATATGTATAAGGGGGTACTCGCGGTTTGGCGTTTTACAGGTGTGTCCTACCTGGTGTTAGCGATGAATCAGCTGAGGAATCTTCTTTTGTTACTCCTGGTGATGGTGGTTGTGATGTCGATGATGGCGTTGATTTCGGGGCTTTTGCAGTCTCCTCAGTATCCATAATCAATTAAACATATCCTACCGGAGTTTTCCTGCCTTTTCCTACTGGAGTTCTTCTGGCTTTTCGGTGTCCCTTGAGTGGCGTTCGGTGTTTGTTACATGCTCAGATGATCGCTAATGTTTACACCAAGGTGTCCATTTCAATCAAACACTTTATTTTCCGTTGGTTAACATCTATCGATTAGGTTCGATTACTCGGGACAAAGGCGGTGGGGGAGTTACTACGTAACACTGGTTATCAGTTTCCTTATGTGGGGCCGGAGTCCACCAACATTGGGTAGCAATCTCACCAAAACTTTGCACACTCTTCCCGTTTTTTCACTCGTTTTCCTCAGGTGTTCTTTGAAGGTCAACATCTTGTCGAGTATAACACCAGGATATTTAATATCCATAGCCACCAGGATATTTAATATCCATAGCCATACCTTCACACACCTGTGTGTGTAGCATTGTTAACTATGGTCTGAGTGAGCAAATTAAATCTTATCAACAATTCAACACTCTCTTAAAGTGTCGTTGACAAATAAACTAATATAATAATAATAAAAAATTAAGTAAATCAATTAGTATCAATAAAAGAAAGTTTTGTGTTACAACGTAATGTTACAGTTGAGGGTGTGGTGAGTTAGACCAAGTATAACACGCGAAAATGAATAGGTCATGCGAGGGTAGCGAATTATAAGTATTTATCTCATATCTTTCGTTTTTTTGTTTACAATAGTCAAAGCATAAAACTACGCTCATCTCCCATTCTTTTTTATCGGAATCAATAGCTTGTTCTATACCAACAAATATCGAGCTGACTATAGTCTCGATGAAGCGCTCTAACGGATATGGTAAGAATTCGATTTCCACTACAACACAACAAGACACTTTTAATCCTCAGCTACTAGACAAAGGATTTTTGCAGAAATTGAAGAATAGATTCTTATTTTATTTTTAAGGAGTGCATTAAGTTAAACAAATAGGCAAATGACACATTGGAAGAAAAAAAAAAGCTTGATTCGGAGATATGGATTGTGAACAATGACCTTGTCTGCCCCCAGCCTTTACTAAGAATATCACAAATCGTTATTAAACTTAGTAAACTACTTGTCCTATACCCTTCATCATTAATAACAGATATAACATAAGCAAGCACATAAAGAACGAAAAGTTGTTTATTATTTGTCTCGATCCCTTACTCCCTTCCTCTCTCTTCCACCCATTCACTATTTCCTTTACTTAGTCTACCTCTTTCTTTCCCTGAAGTTCCACGTCGGATGTCTTAGATTTCTCAACCAATTTAACGAGCTTCTATTTCAATTTGCTGACCCCTGAGCTCCGTGAAATATTTGTTAACCTTGTACATAGTGAAACATCACTTGTTTATTTTCTTTCACAACTTTTATCATCAAAAACTTACTGCATAGCTTTTTCATTAAGAAAGACCAAGCCAACAAAACAACAAAGGGGGAAGGACCACTGCCAAAGGAAGACAACAATCCTCCTTAATAATGTCAAGCACGTAAAAAAACCATTGTCAACATTTTTTCATCCATTATCACGTCCATTTCGTTCCCGTAGCGCCTTGGGCTCCCGCGTAAATCACACCGTTCCTGTTTAATTTTTGCGCTTTCCTATTTCATCCTGAACATTGTCATTAACGCCTAAAAATAATAAAGAAGTTTAAATTACAACTTATGCCTACGCCCGCACAACCCCACACTACCTTAGCCCTATATTTCCCCTAACCACTGTAACCAACCTATTCTCCCTTTGTTAACGCCTTCCTTTCACCTTTAGCCATTTGGGGAGAAGAAACGCAAAAAGAAACCAAATGAATAAATTCAACTTGTCCTTTGGTGGGCTCGTTCCTTCCACCGCTCCTAATTTCTCCTTTTTTTTAATTACGGAAATTCTTAAGGACACACACGTCGATGCAAAGCCTATTCTTTGACAGAAAGATTCAGTTCTGAGAATGGTGCTTGACCCCTGTGAAATATCTTTTTCGGTTCTTGCCGTCAAATATCCTTCTTGTCAAATGTCTAACTGTCAGTCTCGTTGGTATTCTCTGTAGTTGTTTTGTCTCTTCATTTCCTTCATTTTGATTGCTGTTGATTCCTTACAGAGCTGAGGACCAATAATGACTATTGATTCACTTTAATAGACAGCCCCAAGCCTAACCAGGTGACAGGATACAACACTCACGATCCTTTTGCGAAAGGGAAATTGAATTCTAACCTCGATTCCAAACCATTCGTTATAGGACTCCGTGAGGCGCGCATTTGATTCGTACATGGACGGACAGAAAATTTAATATTTATTGATTTCTCTTTTTTTTTTTGTTGCCCTTTTTGTTGCATAGAAACAATGTCTGTGTGGTTGTAGAGGACTCCATGTAAATGGCGGTATTTTATGGGCACATAATAGACGACTACACTTTGAAAAGAACCTAAAAGAAATTTGTGTGACAATTGAAGCTGAGGCGAATGCCCTACAGGATTATAAACTCTCATCAAGGATATCAGGTGGATGTTTTGTTTCACATGTACAACTGTATGTGTGCAAGGATGGACTGGTTTGTTTGTAAATCAGCCGATGTCCATGTGTAAGTTGCAAGAATGAAAGAATGGTAAGCATAGCAGTTGCACGTGGTTGGATGAAAAATATAAAAAGGACTGTGCCACCATTCAGTGGCAATTTGAAAATCCTCTGGAATATATGAGGGGATTTTTAATAAACGAAAAGTTTGCCTATAAGGCTAGAATGGGCTATAGTGTTGATTAGGCAAAACACTTGTGCGTATTGCTGTAAAATTGTAACAATGCATGGCTTCATAAAGAAGCTTTAGATTTCATTCCATCAAGCGGTGCTATATTTTTACCTTTTTTTCATTATTTAGAAAAATCATTTTCCGCAACTCGTCAATGATATCTTTCCATAATAGAGGAGAGAAAGAACTATCCTACCAAATTATCCTTTAATCTCACCTTATTTCAAACAGAATATAGCTCTTCCATCGTTTTAAAATGTGAAATAAAAGGTAGGTTGCAATCCTCGTCCGCAAAAGGAAGGCAAAGGGGTGAACATGTGGGGGACGAAGTCGTGGTGTCGGCGTACGGTACAGGCTTCTACTCCGTCCCCACAACTTTTCACTGTTCGAACGAGTTCAACCGGCTGCAACAATCACCAGGAAACGAAAGTAAAATGAAACACCGATTTCAACTAGTTAAAATTTTTATTAATATGTCCGCTATTGTTATAGTAATTTCACCATGGTGCCGACTATTACTATGAAAAAAGGAAACACAACTCGATAACTTCACTTAACAGGATAACAAGCACTTAGGAAACGCCAGTTTTAAAATACGTTCAGAAAATTAGACAACGCGAGCTCGAATTCGACTCTGTGATGTGCGCATCCCCGTGAGGGATACGGGGAGCGGGGGCGACAACGACCACGACCTGCTCGGTCAGTGAATGTAAAAGGACTCAGCGATAATCATCTCGTGCAGAGATGATTCGCTTATGGTGTGAGTTTGTGGTGTCGTGGTAGATATCCTCTCCAGTAAGGATATCGTTTTTAGCTACCACCAGAGAAACGTAAAGTCCCTCTTAATGGAATAGGAAACCAGATCTTGTAATGAAGATCATGGTGGTATGTGTGCGATCGTTCAGATCTGAGTTGTTTACATATGCGCGGAGGCAATGGCAAAACAAAGCAGACAGGCGGCAAAGACAAAAGGGAGATATGACCAGATGCGCCGTTGGTAATGCGGTTCATTATTTACGCGATGCGTCGTCGCTATTATCGACGTTGGGAAAAAAGGTGCTAATGGGATTGGTGGCCGAACGAATCCCTTGCATGCCTTTGTATATGCCGGGTAATTAGTTGCGGCAGGGAAAGAAATTGAAGATTACTTGTTAGTGGGAAAACAAACGATGAGTGTTTACATGCGTAGAAATATGGTTTATGGCATCTGTGAAAACAAGCTGTCCGACATAGGATTTTAACACAGACAAAGGGTGCCGACTGGTTTGCGATTCATGATGCCATATACACTTTAAAGAATTATTTCCAGGAACCTTATCTAACGCGTTGTATGCATTAAATGTCCTTGCAAAAGGAAATGTTTCAGGTATGCTGGGTGGAGATTGCGGTGCAGGTGTGGGAAATTGAAATTTGCCTGGAAGCCGAAGGTACCGAATAGGTTTTGGGATCCCTGAAAAGGTAGAAAAGGAATCTTACAGGAAATTGTATGCGAAGAGATGCATGAAAGTAAGTTTTCTTTTACAGGGACTTTTTAGATTATACCTTAGATAATCCTAGATGCATAAAGCATTTAAGGTGCTAATGCGATTGCTTTAGCGAAATTATATGATTGGATAGAGTTATGAGTGTTTTTTAGGAAGGCGAACTGTGGGGTTTGGCGGAACCGCCACAAACACATCAGCACAAACTTAACAAACAACTAGAAAGAGATGGCGTAGTTGTGCTTGGAGTCAGTTTTCTCTCCGTCTCTCTCTCTCTCTCTCTCTCTCTCGCTTTTTCTCTTTATATTAAAAAAAAAAACGATCGCATTTACTTAACCATCCCTATAAATTTCCGGAAGACGGCACAACATGCCCATGTCACTGTTTTTTGAAACCAAACATGTTTACGAGCGACACTGAAAACCAACTTCAGACGTACAAATAAACATGAAGTATCATTCTTTAGCCAAACCACGCGAATGTGTAATACTCTGTAGAATGTTTTTCCTCGCATTGCACTGACATTTATAGGTACGTTTAAATCTACTTTTATGTATATACAAAATAAATCTCTAGAGTCTACTTTTACGTATATACACTACATATCCATCTATTCTACAAAGATGTTTTCTCCGGCGAACAAAAAACGTTATATTTGACAACAGAGTTGAAGCAAAGCATCATTATGACATTTGTCACAAACTTTGTATCAGCAAACAGTAAATTATAAAACATATTGTAAAACTATCGGTGTGGATCCCCCGAGAACCATTCTACTAGTGCGCAAATCCTCACAGTAAGGCAATTGTTGAAAAAGAAATGAGAAGACGGAGAAACGGCCTATCAAAATTCTATTGACTTCCGAAAAGCCTACGACTCTATCACAAGACGAAGATTATGCCATATAGTAGTCCATCTGGTAATTCCGTAAAAATATGGGACTACAAATCGGATGAGTTAGAATAGAAAAACACATGTCAGAACCTCTCAGAAACTTTTAGATCAGTCAAGAGATAACTAATATTAATGAAAAGTTCGACATTCATATCTTTAATCTGTCCTACATGTGTGCGATAAAGATCCGGTACGCGCTTACCGAGTCAGGAGACGATTTAATTTCGATTTATCTCGCAGGTACCACCGCTTCACGTAGTTCAAATAGTCGAAGGCGCTTACCTGCACCAAATCTCAGTTCATATAACCACAGCTGGACGATTTCACTCTTGAGCACCGCAACAACTTTTTTTAACGTATTTATTTGCAAAAGAAAAAAAGGACAGATACGTTTTTTTACAATATTAGTCTAAATGCTAGGCCTATTTTAATAACCTATTACATTTTGATGTTATTCACCGGCTGTGTATGAGCACTCTAAGTTATTCTACGTACATTTATTATGTTTTTTATACAAATATGTTACCGTTCAGTGTACAGTATTTTTATTTTTAATTGTTTTTACTTTAAACAAAATTTACAAATTGTATCAGAGAAAAAAGTTAAACTTGAATCTGGTTACATTATTATGATTTTTTTATTGTTTGTTTATATATATATATATTTTATTTTTTTTAATTATGTATACATTTCTTTTAAATGTCTTCTTTTACCATATATATATATATATATATATATATATATATATATATATATATATATATATAAGACCAATATTCCAAAAACAGTCGAAAATATGTTTCTCTATAATAAAGTGATTTATTAATAAATTAATTAACACAGCATAACATAAAAGGCAGCCTAACATTAACCTTACCTATAATAAAGAAACGACAATTTAAGTTTGCTGTTTCTTGTTATTTATTTTTCCCGGACTGATACAGCAGCACGTGTGTCCAAATTTGTAATGAGCGTATCTGTCAGTCTTACCGCGTGTCGGTGTCTATCCATTGTTCTATTATCGACCACCGCCCCCTCTGGCGGCCATTAGAATAAAAACCGCGCGGAACATAAGAGGCCTTCCACACTAAAGAAATTATATTTGCTTTACATTATATATATATATATATATATATATATATATATATATATATATATATATATATATATATATATATATATATATACGAGGGTTGCCTCTTATGTTTCGGGATTTGGCAAAACTAGTGTTGCAATCCGGCAATTGACAGCTCTGTCGTAAAGTTGGACATTTTTGAGGTTATACGCTCTCAGAACGTTTTGACATACGAGCGCTATTTGTGTTGTTTACAGTAACTTAAAAAATTCATCTCGGCCCAAAAATGGAATTAAATCGTCAACATTTTCGTGCGATTATTTTTTACAACTTTCGGCGTGGATTAACTCAGCAACAGTGCATGGATGAACTTAATTCAATTTTTGGCGATGAAGCTCCATCAAAGACCAGTGTTTATCGATGGTATGGTGAATTCAATCGTGGTCGTAGTTCACTCCAAGATGAATTTCGTGAAGGTCGTCCAAAATCAGTTGTTGTTCCGAAAACCATTGATGCTGTGCGCGAACTGATATTGGAAGATCGTCATGTGACCTATCGTGAGATTGAGACAACCTTAGGCGTTAGTGGGACCAGCATACATTCAATATTGCATAAACATTTGACTGTCAAAAAAATTTGTTCGCGTCGGATCCCACACAATTTGTTAATCGCCCGAAAAAAGGCTCGTTTCAATTGGTCGAAAGAAATGCTCAAAAAATACGGTCGCGGTGGTTCGAAACACGTCTATGACATCGTGACAGGTAATGAATCGTGGATTTACGCGTATGAGCCCGAAAGTAAACAGCAGTCGACTGTCTGGGTGTTTCAAGATGAGCCAAATCCAACAAAAGTTGTTCGCGCACGAAGCACTTCCAAGCAAATGGTCGCCTGTTTTTTCGGAAAAACTGGACATGTCGCAACCGTACCACTAGAACAACGCAGAACAGTCAATTCTGAGTAGTACACAACCATTTATTTGCCAGTCGTCTTCCAAGAAATCAGGAAAACCAACCGCCGAAGACGGATCACTCTTCACCACGACAATGCGAGCTCTCACACATCGGCTGCGACAACTGCATTCTTGAGCACCCAAAACATCGATTTGTTGGGTCATCCGCCGTATAGTCCTGACTTGGCACCGAATGACCACGTACGTAAAAAACAAACTGAGAGGTCAACGTTTTTCGACACCTGAAGAAGCGGTTGCTGCATTCAGAATGCATGTGTTGGAGATACCTCAATCAGAGTGGCAAAAGTGCTTCGACAATTGGTTCAAACGCATGCAAAAGTGTATAGATCTTCATGGGGAATATTTTGAAAAACAATAAAGTGATTTTCGATGATCAATATTTGTTTTTGTTCTCTAATCCCGAAATATAAAAGGCAACCCTCGTATATATATTTATACAACCGTTAGGATGAAGGCTGCGTCCACCGATGGGTGATAATGATGATTCTCGCGAACCACTGTCCTGAGTGTGATGCAATTCAATTACGCCAGTAATTGCGTATTTCAATTCGGTTGGTCTTTGGGCGAACAAGGTAGATGGAAGAAGAAAACGACTCGAGGAATTTACCTTTTAAAGAGATTGAATTAGTT
This sequence comes from Microdon myrmicae, assembly GCA_963931805.1. NCBI lineage: Eukaryota > Metazoa > Arthropoda > Insecta > Diptera > Syrphidae > Microdon > Microdon myrmicae. Next base: position 15,852,918 of record OZ007496.1, on the reverse strand, counting down.
TATTGAACATACTAAGTTATGTTAACAACAACGACAATGAATAACTTCTTGTTCTGGAATGGTCGTGATGACGATGGTTGCTCCGATGTAACGAGCCCGTTGAAGGTTGGTTACAGACTGAGGTTAGGTAAATGACGCCGAATAACCGCCAATTCAAGAAGTGACCTCATTATTGGTGACAATCGGTCAGCTGATCCGCGACAGCTGCCGCGCAACTGGCATACACTGCGAATGTACAACTGCCAATCCGCAACAATATATATATATATATAAATATGTTTACTGGTTGAATATATACATATATATATATATATATATATATATATATATATATATATATATATATATATATATATATATATATATATATATATATATATATATATATATATATATATATATATATATATATATTGGCGCAAGGCTAATAACCTTGCCCGGAAAAACGAATTATTATGGAAAATTAAACGAGCCTCGGGACTTGCTAATTAAGGCCAAGTCCCCGCTTGATAGAAAGCTTGATGTGGTGTGGTGGCTTAAACTACTATGATTCACTCAGGGTATACTGACAGAAGCATATGCTTCCTCCAGTAGGGTCACTCATGTCAGGCACGCTACCGAGGAGTAACACACAAAGATCTACCACCCCTAACCCAAGGTGTTACGCATCGCCGTGCCCATAGGATGGTTTGCAGTTGAGGGTATACCAGCTGTATTATAACTGCGCCTCTCTGACACCGGATCAAATCAGAGTAGTAAGCAGACCGTACCATATCTAAGCGGGGCTCTTAAAATGCGGACTATTTGAAACCGCAAAACTCGTGGCCACATAAATGAATAACCAATACACACATAATAATCCCACAAGAAAAAAACCGGCAGGCGTAGGTTTGATGAGCCGACACTACCATAAAAAAATAAGTCATCAAGAAAGCACCGACTCGGCAAAAAGAAGACATAGGGAAAATCCGAAGAAGCGGGATATACGCGTCCGCGCGTGGAATGTTCGAGCGTTATATAAACCAGGCGCGATAAAGACGGTCGTAGAAAACACGAAACAATATAAAATGGACATCCTCGCGCTTCAGGAAGTCCGACTTCAACATCAAATAATCCAAACCAACGGATTCACACTGGCGGGTGGAGGTGGCAACACACATAACCTCGGAATCGGCTTCATCAAAAGCAAAAATATATCATCCCATGTAAAAGATGTGGTCGGCGCTAAAAATGTCGGCGCTAAAAATACAGGGCCCATGGTACAAATTTGTACTTATGGTACAAACGTATACGCCCCAACATAATCTACCGACGACCAAACGAATGACACGTTCTACGAGACCCTAGAGGAAGTATTTCATGGGATCCCATCATTCGATGTTAAAATCCTCCTTGTGGACCTCAACGCGAAACTTGGAAAGGAAGATATCTTCCAACCAACTATAGGTAAAGAAAGTCTACACGACGTTTCAAATGATAATGTAATTCGAATTATCACGATCGCAGCGTCAAAAGATCTGATAGTGAAAAATACGATGTTCAAGCACAAGCAAATTCATAAAGCTACATGGATATCACCCGGCGGCGTAACGCGTAACCAAATAGACCACTTCCTCATAGAGAAACGACACCACCCGGATATCCTTGACATAAGATCGTTAGAGGAGCAGATTGCGATTCCGATCATCTCCTAGTGATGGACAACATTAGGAGTCAGGTCGCATCAAACCACCACGGGCAGTCACGGGAGACAAGCAAAAAGTTCGACAATGAAAAACTAAAAGACCTATGCAAAAGGGCACAATATCAAGAGGAACTAACGAATAGATTTAGCATCCTAGAGAATGGGAGCAGTGAGGAAGAGGAAGCCAATAGTGTGGACATTAAATGGACATCGATCAGAAACACAATCAAACAAACACCCCAAAAGGTATTAGGATTTAAGAAAACAGTGAAGTCCGAACCTTGGTTTGACGATGAGTGCCGGGCGAGATCGAAAAACATAAACGACTTAGAGTAATCCACTTAGAAAGATATGATGAAGTCAACGCAGAAAAATACACGACAATTCAAAAAGAGACAATGAGACTCTTCTTACGCAAAAAACGCCAATGGGAGAAGACTCGGATCGAAAAACTCCGAGAAAATTCTAGAGCAAAGAACATCATCATGGGAGAAAACGAAAAAATCCTAGAAAATGCCAGAGCTAAGAATATCAGAGGTATGTATGCCGGCATAAACTCAGTTAGAAATAACTACCGAGGGAGAGCCAGAATAATTCGAGACAAAAATGGCTGCCTGGTCACAGAAACAAACAATATCGTGGCAAGATGGAAGCAGTACTTTGAAAACCTGCTCAATGTACGCACCCATCAACCACAAATAAACGCACCAGACGTAATTACAGTCGAGCCTCAGATCCCAGAGCCCTCTTTCAACGAAGTTGTAGACGCAATAAATCGATTAAAAAAGAACAAGGCTCCCCGAATCTGCTGCATACCGGCAGAGTTTACAAGGCATGGAAGAGAGGCAACCGCTCGAAAGATTCCCCAACTGATTAAAACAATATGGGATAAGGAAGTCACTCCGGAAGAATGGTAAACCTCAATAGTCGTCCCCATTTTCAAAAAAGGCGACAGATTTGACTGCGAAAACTACAGAGGAATACCATTGCTCCCAACCACATACAAAATACTAACAAATCTCATACTGGCAACAATAATACCGTACGCAGAAGAAATACTGGGAGACTACTAGTGCGAAATCCGTAGGAACCGGCCAACGAGCGACCAAATGTTCACAGTAAGGCAATTGTTGGAAAAGAAGTGGGAATACGGAGAGACGGTTCTCCAACTGTTCGCTGACTTTAAAAAAGCCTACGACTCTGTCGCAAGGCAAAGACTGTACCACATTGTAATTGAGCTGGGAATCCCGAAAAAATATGGCGCCCTCAGTCAAATCCGCACGAACGAAAATAAAGGGCGAGTTAGAATAGAAAACCACCTCTCAAAACATTTTGAAATCCGTGACGGACTAAAACAGGGGGATGACCTCTCACCGTGTCTTTTCAACTTTGTCCTCGAGTATGTTATCAGAAAGATACAAGACGACAACATGGCCGGATCATACCTGAACAGTGTCACACAAGTGCTCGCATATGCGGATGACATCGCCGTTCTGGGCGATAATCTAGAAACTGTAGATAAAAACAGTGAAATCATCATGCAAGCGGCAGAAGAGGCGGGAGTAGAAACAAATTAAGACAAAACAAAATACATGATTACAGCGAGTGCAGGTGGACCCCAGAGAACGCACATAATTGTCAGAGGAAAGATATTAGAAAAAGTTACAGAGTTTAAATATCTAGGAACGATACTGACGGCCTGTAACGATATGTCGATGGAGATTAACAAAAGACTGCATTCCGACAACGATAGTTGGCACGTAGTCAGTAAAGCGCAGAAATCCAAACTGCTATCGCGTAATAGAAAGCTCCGTGTTTGTAGAACCATAATCACGCCGATTGCTCTATATAGATGCGAAACATGGGCTTTCACAAAAGAGGAAGAAAACAAATTCCGCGAATTCGAGAATAAAATTTAAAGGTGTATCTCTGGGGGTAAATATGACGAGGTGGCAGTACAATGGAGGATGCTCCACAACCACGAATTGGAAGAGCTATACCGCAAACTTACAATAGTGAAAGTAATCAGGACGCGAAGATTAAGATGGGCCGGACATGTGGCGCAGAATTCTTGACGGTAGACCAACGGGAAAGAGACCGGCAGGACGGCCGCGACGGAATTGGGAGGACCTTGAGGGGTTTGGATCGGATAGTCAATCGTGGATGGAGAGTGCACAGAACAGGGAACGATGGTGGAGTCAAGTCGGAGAGATCATGAACTCCCGGGTTCCTATAGGCCAACAAATAGTGATAGTTATATATATTTATATATATTGTAGCGAGCTTAGGGTTTGCTGGATTAATTATTTTTAATAAATAAGAGCCGTTAAATCGATTTTGAATTAGTGTAACACTTTATAAGTCCGTTAACAACAACCGTTACTTTTACCGTACACTTAACCATTTCTTGACTTATCGGTTCCATACTTATCGCGTCTTTTAATGCTTACTTCTTAGTTCTTATTTCTTTGTACTTCTCTCTAACCTGCGTGTGACGTATTTATACCGTTTCCTCATTCTGATTCGATGTTTCGTTTCCGTTCGTTTCATAGTCTCGAATTTTCTACTGTTCATAGTCTCCAGTTTTCCAGTACTTTCTAGAATATTCTAGTACTGATTGTCATATGCTCCTCGATAGTATAGTAGTTAGTATACCCGCCTGTCACCCGGGAGACCGGGGTTCGATTCCCCGTCGGGGAGCCCCTGGCGTAAGACTAATGACCCTGCCCAGACAAAATAAATCATTATGGAAAATTTAACAAGCCTCAGGACTTGCTAAATAAGGCCAAGACCGGTCCCCGGTTGTAGTGCCGATGATGATGATGATTGTCATATGCGTCACACTACCCTCCGCCTAGATTAATTCGTCCCGAACTAAGTTCACTGGTCTCCTGGGTTAACAAAAGTCGCCAGTCGGTCATGATGTACGACTTTCATCTTGGCATTCGGTCTTCGGTGAATCCTATAGACAACGTCGTTAATTCTTGTGAGAATCTTATACGGTCCTTCCCAATGTTGCTGCAACCTCGGAGACCTTCCTTTTTGCCGATGAGGGCTATAAAGCCACACGTTATCGCCTGCATTAAATCCAGATGCGTTGGCTCGAACATCGTACCTTGTTTTCATCCTGTCACTTGATACCTTGATTTGCTTTCAAACCAAATGATGAATGTCATCGAAGCAATTTCTCCATTTGGCTACGTAGTCTTCGCTCTTATCTATGGCGTCTGGAGGTATTTCGAATCGCAGATCGGCTGGTAATCGTATCTCTCGTCCAAATATAATTCTTGCTGGAGAATGGCCCGTCGTATCATGATTAGCCGATCTATAGCTCATGAGAAAGGTTTGTGCATATTTGTGCCAATCTCGTTGGTGATCGCTAACAACCTTCAATAAATGCTCTTTCATTGTTCGGTTGAACCTTTCGACCATTCCGTCTGACTGCGGATGTAAGGGCGTGGTCCTGATTTTTCTTACACCCAGTGCCGCACAGATGCCTTGAAATATCTGTGATTCGAAGTTTCGGCCTTGATCGGAATGCAGCTCACAGGGAACTCCATATCTGCTGATCCAATTATTGATAAGCTGCTCAATGATGGTTGTTGCTTCTTGGTTTGGAATTGGAAGGACTTCCACCCACTTGCTGAAGTAATCCATGATGACCAACATGTATTTGTTGTTGTAGTTGGTTTTTGGAAATGGTCCTGAGATATCAATCGCAATTCGCTCGAAAGGGGCACCAACGTTGTATTGCTTCATAGCGCTTCTTGGTTTTGCTGTTGGTCCTTTGGTCGCAGTGCAAGTTGTGTACTTCCTACACCAAGACTCGACGTCATCTCTCATCTGAAGCCAACTGAATCACGATCGTAATTTTGAAAATGTGTTATTAACTCCCAGATGTCCACCGGAGGCCCCGTCGTGCATTTCTGTTAGTACATCCTTCACTTTTGATGGTGGGACTAGAATCTGCATTCGATGGGATTTTCCGTCCTCGGCTTCCCACTTACGCTTTAGAATTCCATCTTCCACCAGCAAGGAATTCCATTGTGCCCAATGTGCTTTAAATGTTCCACTCTTATCGGAAATATTGTTCAAAGTTGGCTGCTCGTTCTTTTCTTTGTGTTCCAGGATTAGCGACATATCTTCATCCTGAAGCTGAGCTGCGCGTATAGCATCACTCGTGCACCCATCTAGTACTTCTACTTGTACATTTCGCAGGTCGTACGCCTCTTCTTTATCTTCCGCTCTATGACAATGTTTACAATCTGGCTTACATGGTCTTCTTGATAGAGCATCAGCGTTATTGTTGTTGATAACTCTAAGTAGTAAGTGTGTAAACCGATAAAACTCTGTCGTAGGAGACAGAATCACAAGAAAGCCAAAACTGTAGTTGAGAGATGCTTTATTAATTGATTATATTGTTGATTGGACGAGAACCGATGGTGTTCGTTCGATGAAGGTTGACGGCAGACTGAATGAATGGGCATAACTGCCAATTCAAAAAGGGACGCTATGACATCATCGTGGTGACAATCGGCCAGTTGGTGCCAGCTGCTGCGCAACTGGTATACATGCGAATGTACTAGATTTCTCCAGTACATTTCAGCACATTTAATTGCCAATCCGCAACAGTTATTATGCACCTTCCCTTGACGGTGGGAAATTTGAAAATCGTACATTTGAAGTCGTTCGATCCATCGAGCTCTATTTGTCCTTCCGGATTCTTAAAATTTAACAACCATTTCAGGGCGGCATGATCCGTCCGAAGGTGGAATCGACGTCCGTAGAGGTCCTTATGGAAATTCTTAACGGCTTCTACGACAGCCAGCAGTTCCTTTCTTGTTGCGCAGTAGTTTCTCTCTGGCTTAGATAGAACTCGACTATAATATGCGAAAACTCTCTCTTTACCATCGACTTCCTGTGACAACACTGCTCCGATTTCTGTGTTACTTCCATCAGTATCCAACATAAATGGGCGATCCGAACTTGGGAATGCCAGTGTTGGAGTCTCACATAACTCGGCCTTCAATGTGTTGAATGCTGCCTCACACTTTTCTGTCCAATTGAATTTCTTGTCTTTACCCGTTAGTTCGTGTAGGGTTTTAGCTACATTGGCAAAACCTTTAACAAACCGTCGGTAATATGTAGCTAATCCCATAAAGCTTCTTAACTGTTGCTTATCTTCTGGAGTAGGTCACTCTTGGACAGCTGCTATCTTATCAGGATCCGTATGAACCCCTGCAGATGAAACGATGTGTCCCAGGAATTTTACTCTCCTTTGGAAGAGTTCACATTTCTTCGAATTGAGCTTTAAGTTGGTCTGTATTAGTCGTTCGAAGACGGAACGCAGATTATTGATGTGTTCTGGTAAATTCCTTCCAACAACGATGATATCGTCCAAGTACACAAGACACATCTTCCATGTAAGTCCCCGTAGAACACTTTCCATCAATCGTTCAAACGTTGCTGGAGCATTACACAATCCAAAAGGCATCACGTTGAATTGATAAAGTCCGTTTCCGGTAGTAAACGCTGTCTTCTCCTTGTCCTCCTCCTTCACTTCCCCTTGCCAGTAACCGCTTTTTAGGTCCAATGTTGAAAACCACTGAGCTCCAGAAAGAGTATCTAGTGTGTCGTCGATTCGAGGAAGTGGGTAACTGTCTTTCTTCGTAACATCGTTTAACCCGCGGTAGTCGACACAAAATCTAGTTGTCCCATCCTTCTTCTTGACGAGCACCACCGGCGAAGCCCATGGGCTCGATGATTTCTCGATGACTCCTTGCTCTTCCATCCCTCGAATCATGTTGCCGACTTCTGATTGTTTGGCCAACGGTAGTCGACGAGGTGGCTGCCTTATAGGTCTTGACTCACCCGATGTTTAACTATACCGGTGTGTCCGAATTTATCATTTCCTGTCACAAAAATATCAGAAAAATCGTTCAGGAGTGATTTAACGTTTGCCTTTTCTCTATCTGTTAATCCGATTTTCTGGGACATCAACCTATTAACCACAGAGGATGCACCAGAGGGCTGTTGAATTGAATGGTCCTCTCCACTTGTCTGAGTTGAGCTTATCATTGGCACGGGTGCACATTCTGCGATTACCTCTCCTTTTACTTATTGCGATCGGCTTCTTGGACGCATTTAGTTAGTCTGTAAGGTATTATATCAATTTATGCTTGGATTAAACCTAATAAATGAGGGTTCTGCCCTCACTAAACTAAACTAAACTAAACTAAACTAAACTAAACTGACGGGTACGATGTGCTTTTTCGCATCGATAAAGGCTTTCCCAGGATGTTCCCCTTACGCTGATTTTGTTCATCCTCGGTGATGTAAAATCGATTGTCACCGGGATCACTCTCGAGACTGGTCCAAATTACCGAGTCTGAACGAGCTGGGATCTCATCCTCCTCACGCACATAACATTTCAGTCTTCGCAATTGTTCGTCCTGCAGTGTAATAGCAACCTCCAAGTTGCCAATTCGCAGTGTTCTTTGCCCGATATCTAGAACAACTTGATGCTCCTTCATGAAATCCATTCCAAGAATGCATTCGTCCGTAATATCGGCAACCAAAAATTGGTGGGATATGGAAATATTGCCCAGCACTATTATGCTCTCGAGTTCTCCGTAGACTGTAGAGCATTCTCCTGTAGCAGTCCTCAAAGCGTATCTTCTATTTTTATTAAGGGCTATTTTGCCTACGACATCCGGCCGAATTATGGATCTCGTTGCTCCAGTGTCGATTGTCACTGTTGTCCTTGCATTAACAATCGTAGTTATAACCAAACTTTGGTTATCCCGTTGGACTTATGATAGAGTTACGATGCTGGGGCTGCACATTCCACCAGGCGACTTTCGCCACGTAAAGTCTGCCCTTACAAGTTTCCCGAGCTATTGGCCTCAGGTTGGTCCGTTGATAGTCTCTTCTTATGATTAGCGCATGAACAACAATTCTCACTTGATGTTTCATTCATTCGTCGATGTTTTCTACAGTCAACAGCGATGTGGCCGACTTCGCCGCATGTCCAACACTTCATATCAGGTCTCGGGGTTCTCCGTTGTACATGCCCGATTCTTTGGCAGCAACATTCCTGGACGGACGTTTCTCGGACTCTAAGGGGATGCCTTATTTCTCTCAACACACTCAAGTCTCTTTTTGATTTGCGTGATTTCATCGGTGACTTTCTTAAATTCAGCTTCGTTTTTTAGATCCAGATTTTCTAATTCGTTTCGAATTTCTTCCTTAAAGTGTTGAAAATTACATTTCATCCACTGCGTTTGGGCATCCAACTTTGCCTTAACATCTGCAGCTTGTGCGTCAAATTTTGTCATCATCATCCGGAACATCTCCGAAATGTCCAACTGTGGCGAACTCTTCCTCCTTACATTGGCACCATCTTGACTCACTGTTCCTTCTCCATCCGGACAGTCTGGCCCAATTGTAAAAACACATGTGTCGACATCAATACCCTCTTCCTCCATTACTGCTTGCAGACGCTGTCGAAGAATTTGCTTCTGTCCTCTGCTATCCAGATTCCGGTGCTCAAGTTCCTTCTTCAACTCAGGAACGCGAAGATCCTCCAAATGTCGATCTGACATCGTCACAACACACTTTCACAGACTTATTCACTTCACCAATAATGAATCCCGCTTTTGACACCAATTGTAGCGAGCTTAGGGTTCGCTGGATTAATTATTTTTAATAAATAAGAGCCGTTAAATCGATTTTGAATTACTGTAACACTTTATTAGTCCGTTAATAACAATCGTTACTTTTAACGTACACTTAACGATTTCTTAACTAATCGCTTCCGTACTTATCGCGCCTTTTACCTCTTCACTGCTAACTTCTCACTTATTACTTGTCTCCATGATCTGTGTGCGACGTATTTATACCGTTTCCTCACATGGTTCGGTGTTTCGTTTCCGTTCGTTCCATAGCATTGAATTTTCTATTATTCATAGTCTCCAGCCTTCCAGTACTTCATAGAATATTCTAGTACTTTGTTTAGGACTTTCTCGAATATTCTAGTACTGATTGTCATATGCGTCACAATATTGACAACATCATGTTGTAACTGCCTTCAGCTTATAAGGCTCTTTCATATTGTTGCGGATTGGCAATTGAAATCTAGTACATTCGCAGTGTAAACCAGTTGGCACCAGCTGGCCGATTGTCACCACAATGAGGTCATAGCGGCCCTTTTTGAATTCGCAGTTATGCCCACTGTGTCAGTCTGCAATCAACCTTCGCGGCGCTCACACAACCAAACGGAATAGTAAACCATTCCCAGTCGTTGCCATCCGCAAAATACCATTCATTGTACATAATAGCGTTCCTTAAGCAATAAAGAACAACTTGACATTACAATAGAGAACAACGTGTTATTATTAATTGGTTCCAGTTCAATTGGTGACGTGCTCTTCTACATTGACCGCGCTGCTCTCTCCCCTTTGCGACAGCCATTGTTCGTTGTGATCGTCCATCGGCGGCCAACGAAACGCGTACCACTTCAACTAACATTTCCTGGTCCTTCGCGGCGGATCAGATCATCATCAAATAGGATCTCGACGGACGACATTCCTCGTCCGGCATCTCTTCAATCAACATTTTCTGGTCCTTCGAGCCGGATCCAGTGCCTATTTGGATCTACACCATCGCCGCCCAGTTCGCGGCACAACATACCTGTGACAGGTACACACGTCAGAAGATCATTAAAACTTCGAAGTGCCCTTAAAGTGTGACCTCTTTAATATCATCCCTTAAATAAAGTACATACAGATGTATCTATCCATACAAAACTGAAAGGGAAGGTTACGTCACCTGAAAATAGAACGAGCATTGAAAATTGTACATCATCGCCGCCAAAAGAGTGCCAAAACCACAACACACTACAGATAGTGCACCATCAGTTGTAGACAGTGCAACTAGATCGACAACTGCCAGTCACCTCGACACAAATCAAGGAACTGAAGCTGCAACATTCGTGAAATCATAATATCTGTAGGATCTGAAGGTGTTACTAAACGTTTTGTATCTGTTATTCATAATCAAGCAAGCAGCACCATTTGCTGAATTATCAATTTAATTTCCAATCCAATCGTCTGTGAAACAAACACAAGATGTCTGACTGGGACACAGTTACGGTTTTACGTAAACGGGCTCCGAAATCACCTGCCCTCAAAACGAAAAGTGCTATTAATCAAGCACGTCGTCAGGGCGTTCAAGCGGATACTCAACAGAAATTTGGGCGGGTACTAATAAGCAGCACATCAACACTAAAAACACGGCATTGGACAGGGAAACTGAAGAACTTAAACATGAAAAAATACCTTTAGAAGTCGGCAAGATCATTCAACAGGGACGTCAAGGGAAAGGATTGAGTCAAAAGGACTTGGCAACAAAAATATGTGAAAGGAAACCACAGGCTAAGGTAGAAGCCGATCTACCGAAGCTGCGCCCAGTGCAGCAGCGAATGCTGGCGATATCCGGACAAAATGCTGGTGAATCCCTCAAGGGAACGGAGAATGCTCAAAGGAAACGGGGAAAGGAACAGGACCCTAAGACTAGCCACAGTGAGAGCGACAAGCAGGAAGAAAGTGATACATCGAGTGAAACCGGTGACGGGGAAAGTGATTCGACGCCGAAACTTGGTAACGATGCTCCTCGGACTGGTGCACCGGCCATCTCCCCGCCAGCAAGTCTTTCGCCGCCAATGATGTTCCCGCCACCTCTACGGCGCCCACCAACACCTGACATGCGCATGTCGCCCGGCCCCCCACCCGGATCGTCATCACGGATGATGCACCCGGAAAATTCCCCCCGTAGGGACACCGAAGCCGTGACGACAACCATGGCGGAACCACCCCAGAAGGGCAATGAACCCAACCAACCTATCAATGAACAAATCACGATTGAGGAACTCATCGCCGCTCAGTTCGCGGCACAGACTACCATCGCTCGCACCTTCCTCAACATGCCGGAAAGGGGACAACTAACGACTACCAGCATAGAAACCACAAAACGAGACCTCCACACCGAATGGGAAGCCATCCGCAGGCGGCATAACCAAATCATTTACATGGCACCCCCTGAGTACCAACAGCATCACTACTTCGCGGAGGACTTCATCGTCGAGACCGAAGAAATATACCTCGAGGAACAGACGAAGCTCCTCGAGGCCCAGCACCCTCTCGATTCAGCCTCCCCAACCATGGCCAACAGCGCCAATCGCCGCCACTCTATCGAGCTGCCCCCAGTGCGGCTGCCAATGGTCGCCACCAAGCCAGCGGAAAAGGAACCGCACCCCAGACCAGTGAGTCCCGACCAATAAACAGACCAGAATGCCGCCGGCCCAATGATCAACCAGACCCGTGTCCCGATACACGGACTACCGCCGGAACCCCTAAGGCAACAGGCTCCATGCACATTCTACGGGGCCTCACACCCTATCTACGCTTGCGAGGGCTTCCGATCACTCACGCCTGGCTGTCGGAAGTCCTTCGCACACAAAAGAAACCTGTGCACCAACTGTTTGGGTCGCCACCGCCTACGCGACTGCCACTCCAGCAAGGCGTGCGGTCGATGCCAGCGGAAACATCACACTCTGCTGCATGTCTTGACTACCGCCATCGACGGGACAATCGCACCGCCGCTCCGGGCCAAAGGATCCGCCCCCCGGATCGTCATGAAGGGCCCTGCGCACACACAGTCAGCACCCCTTCACAACATTCCGCGTTGCTACCAACAGCGAAAGTCATCGTGACGTCGGAGAACGAACGAAGGATTGAAGTCCGTGCTCTGCTGGGCCCCTGCTCCAACGGCACCTTCATTACGTCATCACTAGCCCGAAGGTTGCACCTCCGACGCCAAGCACCATCCGTGCCCACCTACGGTGTTGGGGGCACTCGTGGCCTTGCCACCAGAACACAGGCTACCATCAGCATCACTCCTCGCCTCCACGGCCCCAAACAATGGACACTGAGGCCCTTCATCCCGTCAGGGCTATCAGCGTATGAGCCACCACCACAATCAACGACGAGGGATCTCTCGTTCGTGGCGGATCTGAAACTTGCAGATCCAAACATCGCCTCCGCCGATAAGTTGGACATGATCATTGGGGGAGACATGTACCCCACTCTCATTCTGGAGGGTCTAAGGGAGGACCCACGTTCTGGCCTCGTCGCGCAGGCCACTGAACTGGAATGGGTGATAACAGGCGCAGCACCCACCATATCATCCAGCCTAAAGGTGACAAGGCCCGACACCAGCCATCATATGGCCATTCCTCGTGGGTTGCGAATTTACAAGTCCGACCCAGAGGAACTGGCTGACCCTACGACTGATGATCGCAGCTCCCATCAGAAGACCAAAAGGAGGTCTCGTCGCCATCGGCCCCAGTGGCCACCTACGAGGCCCATGTAACCACCAGCCACCGATCCCTTGCGCGACCCAACTACAAGACATACCCCCCGCCCGCCGAACCATTGCAGGGGCAAGGGGCAATCGAGGAACCAGGAGCTTACCCCCTCGAACACTTCAAGGCATCCCACCACACCCAGGACACCACGTGGTCAAGCTCCTGCCCGGGTCCAAAACTACCCAGGCCAACCGCTGCCACGTGCAGCCACCACAACAGGACCAGGAGCGCGCAATGCCCCGCTTGGCGGGCGGCGCTCCCCAGCAACCAGCGGTCTCTCGAACTCCAACAAGAAAGCACGCCTCTCGGGGCATCAACAGAGGCTGCACTCCAACGACTCCGGAAGGCACTTGGCCCGTTACTGCCATTCCACCAAGCCACGCGGACAGTGCCAGGGACGACACCGCACCACACTCCACGCGACAGCCTCACATGCCAGCGGCCGCATCCCGCCGGCTCATCACGTGGCCATTGATCGTGGGTTGCGACCTTACAAATCCGACCCAGATCAAGTGGCCGGTCCCGTGATCACAAAAGTCACCGGACGCCTTCAGTGGAAAGGATCATCCTGTCGCCATCTACCCTACAGGCCACCTCAGACCGCCAGGCCTTCAGCGCTCCTCGGGGCGGGCGGGCCCCCTCCCAGCCGACCATCCACGTGAGAGTGGGCAGCAACATCCGACCACCATAGACTCAACGACCAAGACCAACCGCACACTCCCGGCCTCTAGCCACCGTCCCCTCGAACATAATGATTCGCCAATGATTGGCGAAGGCGGGCGGAATGTTGCGGTTTGGCAATTGAAATCTAATGCATTCGCAGTGTATACCAGTTGCGCAGCAGCTGGCACCAGCTGGCCGATTGTCAGCACGATGAGGTCATAGCGTCCCTTTTTGAATTGGCAGTTGTGCCTGATGAGTCAGTTTGCAATCAACCTTCGCGGCGCTCACACAACCAAACGGAATAGTAAGCCATTCCCAGTCGTTGACATCCGCAAGATACCATTCATTGTGCATTTAAAGAACAACTTGACATTATAATAGAGAACAACGTGTTATTATTAATTGGTTCCAGTTCAATTGGTGACGTGCTCTTCTACGTTGACCGCGCTGCTCTCTCCCCTTTGCGACAGCCATTGTTCGTTGTGGCCGTCCATCGCCGGCCAACGAAACGCGTACCACTTCAACTAACACATATACAGTAAGTGGTTTCCCAATAAGGAACCTAAGAACTGAGCCTTGGGGAAGCAAGGCGCGCGAGGATTTTCAACAACTTCAATATGTCTAAATAAAAAAATGTATCTGAATAAATGCCACATACTATAATACCATACGCAGCAAACCTCTTGGTACTAAAAACATGAATATTTTACATGCCTCTAACTCACCACAGCAGTATTCACAGTTATTTCCTTTGGTAGGTATCGTTCCGAAAACAAATAGTCGACTGCAAACAATAATTATAATTAAACACGATTCGATTGTCAAAAAGGGAAATTCTGTTTATGACTTAGCACAACATTGTTTAGCGCCAAAAGTATTATAATTTACAATTTCCACAAAACAGTTGATGGATATCAAAACGAAGTGCTTCCGTCATATATTGCACATGATACGTAATGTAATTGTATGTTACATGATAAGTAATTACATATATTGCACATGATATGTAATTACTTATTACATTTCTTATAATATCCCTATAATTAAAGCGGCCGATAGGGAATAGGGAAACCACCACACAATAAACTGCTCGCTTATTTGAAAAAGTTTCTTTTACCACACCACTCGACCACTGTCACTGTATTATGAACACAGCACGGCACAACCTTGTTGACAGTCGGTAACACAGCGCGCTTGCCAAACGTCAATGGGAATCCAAAATGGTCTTTTCGTGTTGCGGTCGGGTCTTATTTCTGATGGCTTTTGTATAAATTTCGTTTATTATCCGTTCATCAAAATATTCCAGTTCGGTCGGGAAATAATCTTTATATAATTCTACTTGTGTCTCGTGCAATATTTTGTGAAAAGTCC
The DNA here is from genome assembly GCA_963931805.1 of Microdon myrmicae. Lineage (NCBI taxonomy): Eukaryota > Metazoa > Arthropoda > Insecta > Diptera > Syrphidae > Microdon > Microdon myrmicae. The sequence continues at coordinate 15,837,775 of OZ007496.1, read as the reverse complement.
ACGTATTTCAGACGATTTCAGTGCATGTAATTCCCGGTGTAGCATCTGATCCGCTGCCCAACTTACACCCGTCGTGTTTCCCTCCTGAATATTCCCAACACATCGTGTGGTTGTTTATATTAAAAATAAATTTTTTGCGATATTTTGTTATTCTCCGTCGAGCCGGATTTGTTTCGTCTGTTTGGTACTAAACGAAAATCTAATTTTAAATCGATTTCGAGTGTGTGTCGCGGTTCAAGTGGCTGCTGTCTGACGCAGTGCGGTGCGTCTTTGTTTACAAACAGTGCTGCTGGTCTGGTGCTGCAGCGTCGTCCGTGTTCGGTGCATCGAACTTGTGCTTAAGGATTCGCCGACTTGTCGCGCGCGGGGGCGAGTCAATCGAAAGGAATTCCATTGAAATTTTAAGTGTTTTTCTTGTGTGCAAGTGCTTGTGGTACATGTGTGCGCGTAGGTGGAGTCCCAATTGACCTGGGGCATCATTAGAATAAGTGAAGCAGGAGTTTTACTGGTTTGGCATCAATGCAGTCGTCAATATCGCCAGCTTGGCAGAGGAAATAACAAAAAAACCCTCCAGGTAAATTGATTTTAAATGTGTTAGGGAACGGTTTCGCCTCCAACAATGGATTAGAAATGGGGTTTCAAAGGCATTGTGCGCGCGGAGAATTGTGTTCCACAGTGGGAGTACCAGTGGATCTCTTCTCGATGGTCCTTTGATTACAACGGTTTAAATGGTTATTTTCTCTACACTCTACTTTTCATTACTTTGCTTTCTAGGAAGGGGGTTTGGTGGTAGGTTAAAGTATTTCCATTTTCGAACGTCTCTGGTCTATTGGGACCGTCGGTCAGCAGTTGTATTCTTAGTAGCTATGACTCTCTGGACTTAACTTAAGATAATCTTCCATGTCTTGAAAAGGTCGATTTGATATAATTAATTAACGCACCGCTTGCCGCCTAGTTCACTTGTAGTTTGGGTGGCGAATCCAACAGATTGCAAAAACAAAATCGAAAAAATCATGGGCGCCACACACCAAAACATTAACGCAGTAATCACAGTTTATGTAGTGATTTGAGACATCCTGGCATTGGTCTGATGTATTAATGTTTCGGTCGTAACCTTAGAAGGTGTTCGAATCACGTTCTTCGCGGTGTTCGAATCACGTATGACAAAACGCCATACATCTAGAGAGGGTAAGTATTTGAAATATAGTCATTGAATAACAATAGCATTCACTGTATTTTTTTTTATAGTTGTCTTGCCCTTCTTGCTCCCTAAAGCAATTCTTCTTGAGTTGGCTCAAGACCAACAGTTTGTCACTGGATAGTGGAAACGATCGCCTCCCGTCCTCGTAAGTTTATTACGGTTCCGCAAAAGAATGTTTAATTCTCAAACTACCAATAAGCCGAGTAAGTGGCATGCATATTTCACCGAGCTGGTTATGGCCATAATGACCCTACATACTAAAGTGTAGTCTTGCATCCTCTACCACTATCCCCAGATCTCTTACTACTCTCCCCACAACTTCTATCACTTTCCTCATGAGGCTCACTGTGAGTTGTTGCGAGTGTCTTCCCCCACTTCTTGTCGTGCTTTTTCAAATACACGAGGCTTATTCTGCCCTCGCGTTACTAGAGCGCACATTCGGTCTAACATTCCCTTGTGTGCCACTTATGGTCTACTTGGGGCGGCGGCCTGTTTAGGTTACCTTTACACTGTTTTACTTGTCAAAACATGAATGTATTCTGCCTCGTCTTCTCACCCTTTGTACTGTGGATATAGAGGTAACTTGTTGCGTCCAAATAATTCAGGAATTTGCTACACCCGTCGTGCCTTGACAACAACTGTGTAAGTTGGTAAAGTGATTTTCGTTTGCATTTTTTAACCAAACTTCTTAGTTTGGGATGAGTTTAAAGGTCCCTGTCCCATTTAAGCTTGTGTTCCCATGTGGCTTGTCATATAGCTACATACGCCTCCCTTCTTTCTTGGTTTTATAATTGTTATTCCTCCATGGCTTTCATCCCTCGTAGTTTTTCTTTTGTAGGTCGAAGGATCTCCTGACCTATGTTTAATTTTTTATTCCTAAATACCAATCCATAGCGTGGGTGAAAAAAAAGAGGATTGGGAGACAATTGATATCGGTTTACATTGGTCTTGGATGTCTGTAGATTGTGACTACGGGACAACACATGAGCGTGCAGCACTCCCAACAGACGTAGGCGACCACACCACCATAGTGAAGAACACAGCATCAAGAGAAAAAATAAATCGTCAGAGCCGAATACCAGAGCATTAACGTAGCAATTCACAGCTTAACTTTAACCGAGTTAAAACATCCTCGTGTACATGCGATCGTAGTCTGATGTGTTGATGTTTTGGTTCTAACTCCTTCATACCATGAGATCGAAACCCATTCTTCACTACTTTCACGTTTATATAGTTCGCTGATTGACCCTTGTGTATCTCTCCGTCTTAAATTGCACTATAATGTGTGTTCGGCACTACTTTCCTGGATAAAGCTTGCGGAAGACAAACTAAACTTCCGAGTTTACTTGGACTATGTTTGTGATATGTGCTGAAAAGGGGCAGGCGGAACGAGTTAAACCAACCCCCGTGTACACGTGATCATAGTCTGATGTGTTGATGTTTTAGTTCTAACCTTTTCATAGTGTAAGCTCAAATACCGTTCTTAACTACTTCGTCGAGCGTTTCACGTTTATGTAGCTCGCCGAATTCCCTGTCCGTATCTCTCCGTTCCAAATTGACCTATAGTGTGGATCGATCAGCACCACCTTCACGGGCAAATCTTAGGAAAGAGAAAGCAAACTTCCGAGTTCACTTGGGTTATGTTTGTGATAATATCTGTAGAGAAGGGCAAGACTTTTTTTAACTAACTAACGCGCGCACAAAAGGGGATTTTGGAGTACCCTGAAATGTCAGAGCACAGTGCGGGGGGAAGGAGAGGAAGTGAATAAGGAAAAGAGGTATCGATATATATTGGTCTTAAATCCCTGGACATTACAACGACGAGGAAACATGATCAGGTAGAGCATTCCACATTCGTGTCGTTCGGCTAAAGAATGAGTCTCTATGTGTATTTGTACGCCTGAAGTTGATTTTCAATGTGAGAGGAAGTGGATAAGGAAGGAGGTGTCGATGTATATTGGTCTTGAATGTCTGCACACCACAACGACCAGGAAACACATGATCAGGCAGAATATTCCACATTCGTGTGGTTCGGCTAAAGAATGACTCTCTATGTTTATTTGTGCGCCTGAACTCCACTTTCAATGTGAACTGATGCGCATTCGCAGATTGACGGGTATCGCGGGAAATGTCTGAAGGGGCGGAACACATTCAGCAAGTTCAGTTGAGCAACGGTCGTGAAAAGAGATAGGCATGATACGTTGCGCCTATGTTCTAACGACGGAATTGATCGACTTACAGCTGGGTCCCCAATAAGTTTCACTGCTCGTTTTTGCATGCCTATCGAGCACATGTAATGCAGTTTTGGGTGTACTTGACCAAATATGGGAGTTGAACTCCGTTTTGCGACGAATTTACGTCTTGTAAATAGTAGCGTGATCGGATGGAGTAGAGTATCTTTTGCCTCTCTAGAGGAACCCCTTACATGTGGCTGCACTTTTCGCAGCTTCACATATGTGGTCACTCCAATTAAGTGTCGAATTAATTCTGTGCCGAGGATTGATAGCTCCTTGGCTTTGTCGATACAAGTGCCGTTCATCGACACTGTATTTACTTTGGGGTTCGCCTTTGACCACAAGAGCCAACACTGAGTTTTTAAGGCATTGAACTCTACTCGGTTAGATAATCCACATTGATATATCTTGTTGAGGTCGGAATTCAATGTATTAAGCATAACTTGCTGACGTTCGAAGAGTTTGGTCGGGAATATTCGTATGAATATGAGAATCTCAATGTGTTATCATCAGCAAACGAGTGAATTGGGTTGTGGGTAATGGACAGGAGATCATATATAAAGATGAGGAAGAGGGTGGGTGAGAGTACCGAACCCTGGGGAACACCTGCATTAATTTGACGGGAGGCAGATTTAACACGGTCAAGAACCACTTGGATTGAACGGCCAGAAAGATAGTCTTTTATCCACTGGATCAAGGAATTGTCTACTCCATATGAATGTAATTTTGATAAAATGTCTGGATGCCAAACTCTGTCGAAGGCTTTCGAAATATCCAGTGCAACAACGTTGCTTTCTCCGAAGTAGTTGATGGAATGGTTGCACTTTTCGGTAAGGTATGCCATCAAATCTCCTGTGGACCGTTTGCTACGACAGCCATATTGGCGGTCATTGACGAGGTCATTTGATTCTAATATTTTGAAAGTTGACGGTTAATCGGTGATTCCATTAACTTCGAGAGAATAGAAGTTAGTGCTATGGGTCGATAAGAAGAGAGGGACGATTTGTTGCCATTTTTGGGAATTGGTTGAATGTTCACTGACTTCCATCTATTTGAGAAACGACCAGTAGCATAAGACAAATGGAAGAGTTTCCGCAGTGGTTTAGGGAGTGAAGAGGAACATCTCTTCAAGAGGGGATTGGGGGAATATCATCCGGACCAGCGGATTTGTTTGCGTTTAGCTCTTCGAGTGCGCGGGCTACAGTACGCGTTCGGAAGTGAATGTGACTCATGGTGTGCTGCTTATGCTCAACTTGGGGTGGAACTGATGTGGTGTCAGGCAGTGGTGAGTGGCTGCAAGATATGCAGCAAGAAGATTCGGCTTCTCTATTGCACTGGTGACTGGTCTATTAGCGATGGAATGGATCACCAGATCGAGTTTTTAATGTTTTTCACGAATGCCCAGAAGTTTCTACTACCTGTGGGAGAGTGTAGTATTTTTTGTCTCACTCTCTGATCATGCAAGAACTTGGCGCGTTGAATATCCGCATTGGAGTCATTTCTTGCTCTCCTGAGTGTTTTCCGGATTTCCTCGGTATTGTTTGATTTATAAAACTCGGAGATCGGCTCTTTAGTTTTAGTAGCTTCTCTGCATCCTGAACCGAACCATATATTTCTCTTGAGTTTGATACTCTTTACCATGTGTGGAATAAAGCTTCGCATATCAAATAGAATCGTGACTGTCATTGCGTCCGCTATAGAGTCAATATCGTTATTGAGGAAAAATAACGACCAATTTAACCTCCCACAAAATTCTTTCAGAGCTTTCCAGTTTACTTTCTCGTAGGACCATACGGTTCTTTTGGAAGTTTTCGCGTTAACGTTGCTGTTGGTTAGAGGAAATTTAGCTGACACGACACAGTGGTCTGAAGTGCCTAATGTCGAAGAAACTTCAATTGTGTATTTGTTTGGGTGCGAGGTGAGAAACAAGACCAGTGTGTTGCCGGAATGACCATCTGTGTCTGGTATCCGTGTTGGCTCATTGAAGAGTCGAGTTAAACTATTTGAATCAGCTAAGAGTTGGACATGTTGACCTTCAGGTGTTGTGTGTCTGGAGTGTCGAAAACACTGAGAGTTATGCACATTGAAATCACCTATAATAACGTGTGCGAATATAGGTCAAGATCCTATCGATAGAATTAGATAGAACATCAAATTTATTAAAGAACGCATTTCTAAACAAGTTTGGCCTTGTATAAAGAAAGTAGTAATGTATGCTATGCTTACGAAGGTAAACTTTTAGCCACGAATTCTGGATTGGAGCAGAGCCCATATTGTGGCAGAAGCTGATAAGCAATATCACTTCTTATGTGTGCGGCTAGAATACGATGTGGAAAGAACAGAGCCACTAAGTGATAACCAGATAGATTGAATTCGGAAATATCTGTATTAAATGTTACCTGCGCTTCGCTAGGGGCAAGTGTGGGGGGTTTCAAGTAGGAGGTGACTGGCACGACACGGGTTCACTTGATCCTTAAAGATTGCTCACGGAGGAATTGCTCGCCAACAAAGGGTGAGTAAATGAAGAAAACACTAGAGTTGTTTTGCCGATTAATGTTCATTTATTTTTTTCTACTTAACTATGGGCCCAGCACATACACGTAGTTCACTTGTCATTGATGTTCCTCAGAATATATTACTTTACTGGATCGAGTACGATCGGACGTCACTCATTTACAGGGTTAATGCAACCTTATTTTACGCTTCGGAATTTAAGTAAAGAAGGTTAATGTAATCTTATTTTACACTCCGGAATTTAAGTAAAGACTTGTGTTATAGAAACTTATTCTCGACTCCAAGCTCAACGGGTGGAGCTTATTGTTCAGCACTGATTTATAGAACTTGCGGTTGTCGAAAGTTTACATCGAAATTAAGGCCAGAACCCAGTGTTACAACACATCATGTTATTGGAAATTTACATCGAAATTAATGCCCGAACTTGGTATTAAAACACGTCACTATGGAAAGCTCAACCGACTCGAATTTTAATTATAAGTATGAGACCCTTCGTTATCGGTGCATTTAATGCGCATTGGCAATGATACAGAACTGTTTGGTGGATGACTAGCGACTGACTGTATGAAGGGAAGAATCCATTCAGGGTGTCGTGGCAGTGGGGGCATCGCTAAATAAATTCACTGTCACTTACTAGGAACGTGAAGAAGGGTAGCTATGCCCACATAGAAAATTTTGTTTCGGGGAATTTCTGTCGTACGGGCTGAATTAGATTCTTCTGTTGCTGTGTATACGGGAAAATTGGTTTCGGAGGCATAGTCAAGTATGGTCATGGGTTGTTGGTTAGACAATAGAACATGGGTCTTTACCGTTGCGATGGTTGTTCCGTGGCAAAACAACGCATCATGCTGGTGACTTGCCAGTAAAAGGAATTGATATTATTTCGAATGGCTTAGGTAGGAAGTGAGTCGGAATGGTTTTCGGGGAAAACGAAACGCTGCTTGGTTGCAAGCGAGAACAATGGTTTAAGTAAGAAGTGAACCGGAATGGTTTTCGGGGAAAACTAAATGCGGTTTGATTGCAGATGAGGGAGATGATTTAAAATGTATTTTATTGCAGGATTTGGAATGTATTCTGTTGTAGGTTTTGAAAATGCATTCTATTACAGATTTGGAAATATATGCTATTGCGGATTGGGAAATGTATTCTTTGCAAGTTTTGAATGGGGGGTTGGGTTAAGGTGGCACGCTGTCAGCGGTCATAATTAGGTTGGAATTGTGGGTTGGTTCTCAATGTAATATAGAGAACCCCCCCACAAGTATTGCTGGTTTCTGATTAGAAACGTGAACAGGCACAAGGAAGAAATTGCATCTTAAGTCGCGGATGTAACAAAGATCGCCGCGAAATACCTGTTCCACTGAAATGGCTTGTCAGAGAACACCAATACCGCCTTGAGAAAGGGTGCAAGTCCGGACCAACGATAGATAACCGAAAGCAATCACTATAGATACGTGCCGAAATCTAGGTCACAGCTTTTCCACGACGAACATTATACCACTCAAACAACAAAATCTCTCTATTATTATTACTATTTTACTATTTATTAGCCTGTAGGAACCCGGAAGTTCATTACCTCGTTGACTTGGCTGCGCCATCGCTCCTTCCACACTTGACCATCTGATTCTCTATCCTCAAGGTCAAACCTTACAGTGTCCTCCCATTTCCGCCGCGGCCGTCCAACCGGTCTCTTTCCCGTGGGTGTTCTGCCAAGAGATCTACGCATGGTCCTATCGTTGCCCATTCTTGTCACATGTCTGGCTCAGCTTAATCTTCGCGACCTGATTACTCTCACTATTGGTATAGCTATGTACCCCAAACCTATATATATATATATATATATATATATATATATATATATATATATATATATATATATATATGTATATATATATATATCTATATATATATGTATATATATATATCTATATACATATATATATATATATATATATATATATATATATATATATATATATATACATTCAAATATATATATATGTTTCCTCCATTGTCTTGCTTGTGCTTGTGCTTAAAAGGGCGATGAAATGCCTAGGATTCTCATGCATTATGCGTTATTATAACACCACAAACACTTTTTAAGGGAACTTGGTATTAGCGTTCTTCTTCTACAAGTATTCGCCCACGAAGCAGCCAGTTGGAGTGTGTACATGGGCTTATATCATATTTAATTTTTAGATGGACAGACCTATTTCAACGAAACGTTCTCCAGGCGAATTACACGAGCGTGGAGTGCTCTGAAAGATCATGTATTTTTGCGGTCTCCAATACTAACCGCCGAACGAGAATTAAAATTGAATAAGCAGTTTAATTTATTTTTATAGAATGAGGCAACACTTAGCACTTAAGTGACACACATGAAAATTGTTTATATCATGACGCATGACATAGAAACAATACGCCGCCATAAGTGGCGTAAGTCAACTGACTCATACATCACGAACTATTACTAATTATTAGCCTGTAGGAGCCCGGAAGTTCATGACCCCACCGACTCGACTCCGCCATCGTTCCCTATCCTGTGCACTCTCCTTCCACGCTTGACCAGCCGATCCGATCGCCTCAAGGTCAAACCTAACATTGTCTTCATATCTCCGGTTTCTTTCCCGTTGGTGTACCGTCAAAAATTCTACGCACGGTCCTATCGTTGCCCATTCGCGCCACATGCCCGACTCATCTTAATCTTCGCGACCTGATTACTCTCACTATTGTAGATTTGCGGTATAGCTCTTCCCACTCGTGGTTCTGGAGTTTCCTCCATTTTCCTACCTCCTCGTCATATTTACTGCCAAAGATACTTCTTAAAACTTTATTCTCGAATACGCGGAATTTGTTTTCTTCCCGTTTTGTGAGAGCCCATGTTTCGCACCCGTATAGAACAATCGGCATGATTACGGCCCTATAGACACGGAGCTTTATATTACATGATACCAGTTTGTATTTCAGCAGTTTACTGACTGCGTGCCAACTCTCGTTGTCGGAATGCATTCTTTTGGTAATTTCCATCGACATTTCGTTACTGGGCGTCTGTATTGTTCCCAGATATTTAAACTCTAACTTCGTCTAATATCTTGCCGCTGACGTATGTGTGTTCCCTAAGGTCTACCTGATCTCGCCGTAATCATATATTTTGTTTTGCTTAATTTATTTTTAGTCCCACCTCTTCTTGCATGATGATTTCATTGTTTTTACTTACACTTTCTAGATTATCGCCCAAAACGGCGATGTCATATGCGAGCACTTGTGTGAACCCGTTCAGGGATGATCCGACCATGTTGTCATCTTGTATCTTTCTGATAATATACTCGAGGACATGGTTAAAAAGAGATGGTGAGAGGCCACCCCCCTGTTTTAATCCGTCGCGAATTTCAAATGGTTCTGAGAGGTGGTTTTCTATTCGAACTCGCCCTTTATTTTCGTTCATGCAGATTTGAATGAGGGCGGCATATTTTTTCAGCGCCCCCAGCTCAACTACAATATAGTAAAGTCTTTTTTTTTTGTGGTTGGGAACAATGTAGTTTTCGCAGTAAGATTTGTCGCCGTTTTGTGAATATGGGGACGACTATTAAGGTTTTCCATTCTTCCGGAGTGACTTCCTTATGCCGTATTGTTTTGATCAGTTGGTGGATCCTTTGAGCGGTTGCCTGTCGTCCATGCTTTATAAGCTCTGGCGGTACGCAATCGACTCCGGGAGCCATGTTGTTTTTCAATCGATTTATTGCGTCTACAACTTCGTTGAAAAAGAGCTCTAAGATCTGAGGCTTGACTTTTCGTACGTCTGGTGCGTTTATTTGTGGTTAATGGGTGCATATATTGAGCAGGTTTTCAAAGTACTGCTTCCATCTTGTGACGATATTGTTTGTTTCTGTGACCAGACAGCCGTTTGCGTCTCGAGTTATTTGTTGGCTCTCCCTCGGTAGCCCTTTCTAATTGAGTTTATGCCGGCATACATACCTCTGATGTCCTTGGGATCGCACAGATAGATAGCTTTGAACCTCACTCGGAAGCGTGTGTGGAGGTCCGTTTGTTTGTTTAAGATCCCACAGACTTGTCGCTCGAACCAATCCCGCAATTGGGTATCTTGTGTTTATTTAAGATTCCCCAAAGGGATTGCTCAACTTATCCGATGGTACGGTCGCGAGACAGAAGCGCACGTACTGTCTCGTCGGCGGTCAGAACTCGAGTACTGGAAAGAATTCTAGAAAACGCCACAGCAAAGAACACCAGAGGAATTCTACTATCTGTGGGAGGTCTTTTTTTTTCTTACTTTTTAATCACATAAGAGCCGTCTGTGTTGAATGTGCGTATTATGATCATTCCCAGACTTCTGTAATCCTCTCTGCCTTTCTTCAATATTTTTCGGTTTCTATAACCGGAATTTTAACTCTTTATCCTTAATAGCCTTAACAATTCCTGAGGAAAAACAACGACCAATTCAAGAAAAAAAGTGTTTTAGATCCTTCCACCAAAGTTTTTCGTAGACAGCTCCCATTCCTTTAGAAATCCTTTCGTTAATGCCGTTGCGGATAACAGGAAATTTAGCTAACACAACTCAGTGGTGTGAAGTGCTCAAGGGCGAAAAACGTACGGTTATGTATATGTTAGTGCATTTGCGGAAAGGCTATTTATATCTGGCACCCGTGTTGACACCTTTGTAATGAAACTTTTCGTCACCCACTTTGCATACAACACACACACTTTATACACATTTGAAAACAACACACTTAGCAATTGGAACGAATAATAACGATTGCAAGTCCGTAGCATGAAATAGTTTTTATTTTTTGAATCTCCACAAATCGTTTTGATCAATCCGATGATGACGGATAAAGAGATAATTAAACAAAACCGATCTTACAATTCATATAACTATTTATTTGTTATTTAAATAAACTTATTTACGCTATTAATACAAGACACCAACTTTTAATTTTACATCGATTATAAAGTCGAAAATGAATTAATATTATCAACCGACTCCTCGTACACGAACTCAACACACTCTCCCCGACCGTCTCGGTCAATTTTTAGAAAACCACTCCCCTCAATTTTCGTTTTTTCATCGGACGAAAACTTTCCTTATCCTGCAGATAAAGGGATTTTCCTTTCTTTGTCTTTCCCAAATTTGGGATCGAAAGAGGAAACACAAAATAACAATCAACAAACGATCATGCCGATGAGCATTTACGATCCTTTGTGTCGGTCGGCGATAAACGTACATGTGGTTCGTTTTATGGCGCGAGTTGTTTGTTTGACTTGGTTTGGTTAAAACGGAAAACGACACAACATCTGGTCCGCACATATGGCTCTTAGGGGATTTTTGTGATGAACCTTTGGTTCGATTATCTTGTCTAAGTTTTTAATGTGAGCAAATTGAACGTTTAGTTCAATTTGCTTGAAGTTGAATTGATTAGCGCAAATTGAACGTTTAGTTCGATTTGTTTGGTATCAATTGATGTGGGCCATTTGATGTATGGGGTAATGCTCTGGCTTGGGTAGTGTCTCATCCTTTAAGTGGATGTTTTTGGCGTGTATAGCCATTAGTGGTGGAGACTGGCTCCAAAGGGGTAACTTTATGGGATGGGTGGTTGTGGCCGTAACATCTTTACAAGTTGAATTAACCTATTTGAATCGAGTGTGAGCGGGATGTATTTGTTACGAGATCGGAAAACCTCATCGTGATAAAGGAGGCAAGCACATTTTTTTTTAGTCCTATAATTCACAGTCAATCAGAGCATGGTACTCTTGATAGGGTGAGCAACAGAATAGTCATGCAAAATTTAATAAACCGAATATTTTTATCCCACATGAATAACTACAGGAAATTAAATTAAATTTGATTATCGATGATTTATTTAATTCCTTTTGATCTCATGATATGATATTACATTCTGTCAAATGTCTATCCGGAATTTCTAAATAAAACAGCGGATTTGAATTAATCGTCAACATTTACATTACCGCCTTCAAAGTAGGCCCCTTCCGAGGCAATACACTTATCCCAACGATTAAACCAATCATCTATTCACATTTTACGAGTATATGCAGCCGGGATCGAAATTAGCTCTTTCCTCCATTTTTCTTGTATGGCTTCAATCGACTCGAAATGTGTTCCTCGAAGTGACAATTTGTGTTTGAGAAACAGGAAAACTTACATGGGGCTATATCTGTAAAATACGGTACTTGTTGGATCGTATTGGTTGAGTTTTCGGTCAAAAACTCGTTCACAATGGTAAGTTTGTGAGAAGGTGCATTATGGTGATGCAAAATCAACGATTTGTATTTTCACAAATCCAGCAGCTTTTGACGAACACTCTCCCCCAACCGCTTTATAACGCCTAAGTAGTATTCCTTATTCGGTGCTTGACTTTACGGAAGAATTTCGTAGTGTACCACACCAAGATAATCGAAGAAAACAGTGAGAGTGACCATAATTATTGATCGACTTTGTCGTGGTTTTTTCGGTTTCGACTTGTTTTGGTAGCGCCATTCGAATGATTACCGACTTGTTTGCGTGTCATACTCGCACGTCCATGTCTTGTCGCAGGTTATGGTGCATTGCATGAATGTAGAGTGGTTGGTAACTCAAGAAATGATGTCTTCAGCAACCGATTTTCGATCCGCTTCTTGCAAAAAAGCTCTTTTGAAAAAAGACTTGCTGTGACGCACCTTATCTCCGAAATATCAACCAAAATCTTATGAACTGATTCGTGTGAAATGTTTAGCTCCTGTGCTAGCTCTCTCAAGCTATAATGACGATTTTCAAACCAATTCCTTCTCTTTAGCGATGTTTTCCTCAGTCTCCGACGTTTTTGGAGCGCTCGCGCGAGGCAAATTATTGACGTTTTGACGAACACTTTTGAAAGCTTTGTACCATTCATACCCTTGTGTTTTCGATAGAACTGAGTCGCCATAGATCTTAGCCAACATTTTAAACGATTCCGCACAAGAAATTTCGTTGGAAACTCAAAATTTAATGCGAACTCTTTGCTCAACCAAATTATCCATTAAGAAAATTGAAAAAGCTTTTGGGTTGTACCCCATGAAATGTCCGATTTCATAGTAAAAATTTAAAAGCCAATATTATTTTTCCGTAAATTTGTATTCAATCAAAATAGTATCCGTTGGCATCTATGACATTCTTTCAACGTGATACAAGGTCAAATATTCGTTTTTCGTAGAAGTGCTGACTTTTTGAGGCAATGAAATCTTCAAAGGCTTTTATTACCTCTGCTCGGTTCCGGAAGACCTTCTGCCGGCGAAATGAGTCCAGATTGCGGAAAAGATGGTAGTCCATTGGGGAAATGCGATGAGAGTACGGTGGATGCGGAAGAGTTTCAAATCCCAACTGCAACATTTTTTGCACCGTTACTTGTGAGGTATGTGGTCTAGCATTGTCATGCAAAAGGATCGGGCCGTGCCTATTGAACAACGCAGATTGCCGTGCAGGCGATTTGGTATGAAATATGTCGATATCCTCACAATATTTGATAGCGTTTATCGTTTCTCCTGGTTGAAGACATGGCCAGTGGATTGGTCCTTTCGATGTCCACCAAATTGTCACCATAACCTTTTTTGTATAAGGATCGGACTTGGGGGTGTAGATTTGTTTTTCACCTGCATTCAACCACTGCCCAGTTCCTTTACGGTTATCATACAGAATCCACTTTTCATCCCAGGTGACTATCCGGTGCGAAAACGGTTCAGTTTAGTTTCTTAATCTAAGCGATGCGCAGATTTCCAGGCGCCGTAATTTTTGGAACTCGTTCAGCTCATGGGGTACCCACTTATCGAGAATCTTTACCTTTCCTATGAGAGAATTTGAACTTCCGACAGCATGATCAACAATTCTTAGAATAACTGTACTTGTAACGAACCCTAAAATTCTCACACGTCAAGCACGCGTACCACTTTACTATTACTTATTAAAAAAAGAGGAAAGTTAACGTTCTGGCACAAATGTTCACTCGAGAATTTCTTATTTCCGACTGAACGAAAATCCGACATTTCATGTGGTACAATCCAATACTTGGGATGAACTAACAAATATAAGCAGATGTAAACAAACTATTTGACAGATAGCGATCGAACTTAACGTCATTATGTCCCATAGTGGTGCAAACCCAGTGGCAAAAAGAAATTTGACAATAGGCGTGGGAATTTTAAATCAGAAGTTCCGGGTAGACATTTGACAGAATGTATCTTGAAAGGGGACTAAGATGTAAGGGTGCCAATCGCTCGAGAAACATTGGAGTCGATAACTTTACTACATGGTTGTTTTGTTCCTGATTAATTTTACCTTATATATTATGAGACTTGGACTTGCAATGGCACGGTGATAACCAGTGGTAAATGGAATTGTTTCGTGTACTTGTAATACATTTATGTTCGGAAAACGGTATGAGATTTTTCCTTTCCCTTCGCTTAATGTCGTTGACCTAATGTTTCGTGGACTATTTGCAGTTGCAATACGTTGTATTCAAGACCTTTTTGAAAATGCCCCATCGTTTCCCACGAGCAGGGACTTGCAAACATAAGGAACCAAAGCATTGTGGAACGTATGTTATACTTTGTATATTTTTCTATGCTTGTTGTCTTCATTATTTGATTTCATACCGCAACAAAATTCATACCCCTCTTAGTGTGCGCACACTATAAAAAAACTATTTCAATCATCTAAAACTGCCTTGATTGGTCCTACAATTTCACAGTCCGATTTGGAGCACACTAATGTTTTTTAAACACACATTGTTACCTCCTCGCAAATGTGTTCTCAGGATGATTCAATTTTCCATAATTCAAAATAAACTGATGCCGCAGACATTCTGAAAACCCATCACATTGGTGGGTAATAACAGTGCTACAGGTTTGATGTCTTCCATGGTATTCTCAACAAGGAACATCGCGTCCTACCTCACTATCTGTTTCAAAACATATTTTCGAAAAAAACCTACGATGCTTTGGCGTCGTATTGTAGTAAAATTGCCAAGGACAATACCCGATGTAGATCGTCGTCTTTCTTTCATCCCTTCCCTTGCCACTTGTGCAGTCGTTATTCCTTACGGAGTCCTTTGCGTCTGCAGCATCCCGCACGTGAAATTCAAATTATCCAATCTACTTACGAAAACATCGTTTCCACGAAGCGCCATGAAATTTGAGATAAAAATTGTTATTAATAAATTTCCCCTAAAACTATTTCTCTCCTTTCTGCTGTTGAGCAGTGAACGCCTGCAAGTGAGTATGGGTGTATGTGTGTTAATAGAAGTACATGCCGGGGGTCGGATGGTGATAGACGACCTGCTCCCGTTTTTATTATTTTGGTTTGCGTGCAATTGTCGGTGCAGTTTAGTCCTGCACAAAGGAAGCGGTTACTGTGGGGTTTTATGGAGCACTCACGGAACGGGAAAAAGGACGAACGAAACGAAAAGGAATTCCTTGAGAAACAATGCAATTTTTTTTCACGTCACAAGTTCGTTGGAATAGGAACAAATGAGCAACACTGGTACCCTGGGTTGCAAGGTTGGAAGGAATTTGCCAAGATTTATATCGCAAGACTAACAAATTCCGGTTGCGGTGTTGAGTGCAGCGCATTATTACTATTATTACCATTATTCTGCTATTCTCCCACCGTCGCTCGGAGAGTAACATTTTGATGGAAAAAAAGGATTGTAAAAGATTGTGGCAACTGCACGAATGGCGTGGTTTTGAAACTTGAAAGATCATAAACAAACGCAAACTTAATTGCCTCATATAAAATTATCTTATAGGGTAACCTTGCAGTACTCAGCTCAGGGATTGTTCGAGAAAGGATATGACTTTTGTTGGGTTTGCTGATATAGCTCCGTTTAGGGTGTTTTTATAATTCGGAATATGTGAATTTGTTATGAACACCTACAGTTTTTATAATTCGGAATATGTGAATTTGTTATGAACACCTACAGTAATCATGACAAGTTGGGGAGGGACATGCAACCAACTCATTCGTTTGGAGAGTCATTTTTTCCTCTCTATTGAACATTAGAATGCTTTCTTTGATGTGAAAGCTTCATTAATAATCAAACGTGTAACAAGTGACCGCTCTTCATTCCTAGCGGAATGTGCTCCAATATATGTATCTATAGCGTTTGCGACGACAGTGAAGACCGTGTGATTCGAACCGACGCTATAATGGTTATAGATTTAAAAGAGAGCACCGAAGCTCAACCCATCAGGTCACTGCCGCGTGTACAAATTCGATTTCTAAACTCATGTACACTCAATTGTGATGTGGAAATGCTATGTTATTGCAATGGTGTACGGCTTTAACAGATGTACTTTGATTTTTCGACTTGTCTTTTCCGTGATGTTCAATTCAATTCAATTTTATTTGGTAGATAATTACATTTATGGTATATTTTACAACTAGTACTTAAGAGATTTAGGATAGCAATTCCTTTACAACTATAATCTTAAATCTATATAATGACAATAGCACAATTTTAATTTTAATTTTTTTTTTTTTTTTTTTATTGGACTTCTCTCGGGAGAGGCGAACCTATAGCGCCGGGTGGGCGCCCCGAGATGCCATCAAATAACTGTTGCAGTTCTTTTTGAACAGTTGCAGGTTGAAACGCTCCGGGAACACTCGCGTGGGAAGGGAGTTCCACAGCTTCCCCGCTCTGTAACGGAACGAGTTCTGATACAGGGATGTTCGCGCTGTCGGGAGATGAACCACAAACGGGTGCGATCCGTCGGATTGTCTTGTGGAGCGCATATAGACCGAATTGCGTGGAACAATGCCAAGGATCTCCGAAGAACAGCACTCGTGATAATATCTGTAAAACAGACAGAGGTCGGCCACGCGCCTTCGATGTGATAGCGACTGTAGTCCCGATGTCAGCGCCGAGTCCCCGATCAGGCGGATCGCTCGTCTTTGTACGCTCTCAAGTAGGTCGAGGGTATGTTTAGGAGCCGAGCTCCAAACATGAGAGCAATATTCGAGGGCGGGTCTAATTTGAGATTTATATAGCAGAATAAGTTGGGCCGGAGTAAAATATTTCTTGGCTCTAAAAAGATAGGTCCGTTTTCCTGAGGCTGACCTAGCGATACTCGACACGTGTTTATGCCATGATACATTCCCACAGACCGTGACGCCGAGCAATCTCAAAATTTCCCCAGTTGTATATTGTGTCTTCGTTGCATTGATATTTGAAAAAATTAAAGAGTTTACATATCTGGGAACAATGTTGACGGCCAGTAACGAAATGTCGAAGGAAATTAACAAAACACTACATTCCAGCAACGCTAGTTGGCACGCAAACAGTAAACTGCTGAAATCAAAACTGCAAGCACGTAATATAAAGCTGTGTGTTTATAGAACCATAATCATCGTGAAAAACATTCAAAAGGCAGTCGCCTCATCCATTTCATCGCGTATAGTTGATGACAGACCAGTCATCAGTGCAATAGAGAAGGCGAATCTACTTGCTGCACATTTTGCTAACAACTCAACGTTGCCTGATACCACATCACTTCCGCCTAAACTTGAGCATAAGTACGACACCATGAGCCAGATTTACTTCCGAACGCGTACGGTTGCCCACGCACTCAAGGAGCTAAACGCAAACAAATCTGCTGGTTCGGATGGTATTCCCCCAATTTTCTTAAAGAGATGTTCCTCTTCATTCTCTAAACCACTGCTAAAACTCTTCCATGTGTCTTATCCTATTGGCCGTTTTCCAAATAGATGGAAATCAGGGAACATTCAGCCAATTCTCAAAAAGGGGGACAAATCGTCCCTCTCTTCTTATCGACCCATAGCACTAACTTCTATTCTCTCCAAGTTAATGGAATCACTTATTAACCGTCAACTTTCAAAATGTCTGGAATCAAATGACCTCCTCAATGATCGCCAATATGGATTTCGTAGCAACAGGTCCACAGGAGATGTGATGGCGTATCTTACCTAAAAGTGGACTATTCCATCCACTACCTCGCTGAAAACAACGTTGTTGCACTGGATCTCTCGAAAGCCTTCGATAGAGTTTGACATCCAGACCTATTATCTAAATTACATTCATATGAAGTGGACAATTTCCTGATCTAATGGGTAAGAGACTATCTTTTTGGCCGTTCAATCCAAGTGGTTCTGCCTCCCATCAAATTTATGCAGGTGCTCCTAAGGTTCTGTATTTCCATTCACTTTCTTCCTCGTCTTTATAAATTATCTCTTGTCCGTTATCGACAACCCAATTCACTCTTTGCTGACGATACCACATTGTGTTTCTCATACTCATGCGACCATTCCCGACCAAACTCTTCGAACGTCATTACCAATCAGCAAGTTATGCTTAATACATTGAATTCCGACCTCAACAAGATATATCAATGTAGAGTATATAACCGAGTAGAATTCAATGCCATAAAAACTCAGTGATGTTGTGTGGTTCAAGTTGATGTGCCAACGTATGACACGCGGTTCACTCGAATCCCAATCGAATTGTTCCGACGAAATATTGTCACCAAAAGGAAGCACCGAAGGGAAAGATAAGAAATGAAATTCACTGTTGTGTAGTTTAATTGTTTTAGTCTTTCTTTTATTTGCTTTAACTTTGTACCTCAGACCCATCAGTTTGAGGTGGAGAGTTGTCTCCTGTAAAGTCTTCTTGAAATACATCTCTAATTATACACTTGTAACTTTTTTGTAGTTCAGCAACAATACGATTCTTCAGCCGAGAATATTTTTCTCGTTGCTCTATAAGCAACGAATTTAAATAGCATTTAGCTAGTGCACTACGAAGTTCTTGATTATTAACTATTAACTCACGATTGATTTCACGGTACGTCTCCATTCGTAAATAATGTTTTAATTTTTAACCAGATTTTCTCCAAAACTTGTGGCTCGAGCGTGTGCACCAGCGTGCACACGCCGCGGTAGTTGAATAACGACTGACTGAAAAAGGGATGAAGATGGGTAATTTAATTTTTGCACACAGGACAACCAATATAGATCATACTTCTGCTCTCTCATTGCCACGCCCGTCGATGTGTGGTGAATATGTGGGGAGAAAGCATGTGTGACGACTTTGGCACTGGTTAACTCCTATCCCCATCATGAGTTCGACGGACACCAAAAACAGCGAAATTCCACAACAGGAAAAGGAAACACACTGTCCACCAGAAGTAATTAATCGAACGACACTTGTGTTCATCCAGGAAAGTTATTTTATTTTAATATTCACGAAAAATTTACAGCAGGGTTCTTTACTTAATAAGTTATTTAATTGATTACATTTTGTGAGGACATCAGCAACGACCATAGGGACCAGCGCAAAGAGTGCACCGATCAGCAGCAATTTAAAGTTAATTGTTTTAAAATAAATTACTTTTCTCACTTAAGTTACTTTTCCCTCTTATTAATTCTTTTTCACAATCTCAAACGAACTGCGGCACTAACTCGCCAAACAATTGAAAACCGAAAGGTTTAAAATACTTCTCACGACTCCGAGGTATATGCGAGGGTGTATATTTACGCGTGAGCGGGAGTGAAGCGTGACCGTTCTGGTCCGCGGATGTAAAAGGGCTCAGCGATAATCATCTCGTGCAGCGATGATTCGCTTCTTGGGGTGAGTTTATGGTGTCGTGGTAGATATCGTTTTTACCTACCACCAGAGAAACGTAAAGTCTCTCTTGGTGGTATGTGTGCGATCGTTCAGATCTGTGTGGTTTACACGTGCTCGAGGGCAATGGGTAAACGAAGTAGACAGGCGGTAAAGACAAAAGGGAGAAATGACCAAATGCTCCGTTGGTAATGCGGGTCATTGTTTACGCGATGCGTGGTCGCTATTATCGACGTTGGGAAAAAAAGGTGCTAATGGGTTGGTGGACGAAACATATCCCTTGCTAGCATTTGTATATGCGGGGAAATCCGTTTGTGGGAAACGGATTCTATATTTGCATTGTTTACGATTTGAATTCAATTGATGCCAAGAGACGCGGAATTTTATTGCTGGGAGAAAAAGGTCGCCGGCCAATGTGTATATAAAGAAATTTATCGTGCACATGGCGAAGTTGGAAAATAGACGGCGCAATATTTATGATCCCTGGTGAAAGTCACATGATATGTGAACCGAGGTTTTGTTTTCAGGGATATGCTGTTTGGAACAGAATTCTTAAGAGGAATTTTGAATTCTAATAAATGAATGCAGGGAAGGTAAGTTTTCTTTCGCAGGGACTTTTTAGATTGTAGATTTGATCTATATAATGCGTGAAGCATTTAAGATGCCAATGCGAATTGCGTTAGCGAAAGCTTATGCAGACTGGGTTGTGGTTATGGGGTATTTTAAGGTAAGTGTACCGTGGGGTTTGGCGGCACCGCCACAAATACCTTGGTTAATTCGATAGTTGACGCACTTGGGAGAATGAGAGAACAGAAACACAAAGTACTATGATCTCGGGGTGGGTTTGGTTGTGTGTGCATGAATCAATGCAGCTCTGAGACTAGCCCACTGACCCAATTCGGTGATTGTGGTGATCTCAGAGTGCATTGCACTATGGAAAGACAGAATTGTGAAGGAGAGGAAAATTGAGCTGGCGCTATTCACCTGCGAAAAGAGAGCATTGATCCCCAGCGAATGGAGTGTCTGGAGAAGGTGAATAGGACACCGAATTGGCTAGGGAAATCTGATCGTGGGAACTAAATTAAATGCTTTGATAATTTCCCCAGCAGTTACAAGATTATGCAACCCCGGTGTTTGATCAGACTATGCCGTTGCTAACCGATACGATGCGATTTCCGGTGGAAATCTCGTAGGTTGCCGTATGGCGAAAAGATAGCTAAACTCAATAATGCATTATCTGCGTGGGATAATGAGTTTAGCTATGCGTCCGTTTAACTTAATTTGCAGCACGAATAGCGTATAAGGGAAATAAGGGTAGAAATGACGCGCTGAAAGCGGTCGAAATAAGGTATGAAATTGTGGGTTGGTTCTCCATGTGGTATAGAGAACCCCACAATGCCTTTTGTCGTCAAAGGCGAATCCCAAAGTAAATATCCTGTCGATGAATGGCACTTGCATCGCCGAGGCCGAAGAACTTCGAATTAATTCGACGCTTAATTGGAGCGACAACATTCTTAAAGCTGCGAAAAGTGCGGCCAAATCCACGGGGTTCCTTAAGAGATGCTTTGGCGGATTTGAATGTTGTTGTCGAGTATGTCACCGAAGTGTTCCGCCGAACACTGTTCACGATGGGGGAAATAACCTGGAACACGGAGACACTGTCAAATTCAATCAAACACGGATAGTTATTTTTACTTTCTATTTTATTGAGTAACGTCTTTTTTCTTTCGTCACACATAACTACAACGTAAAAATTCGCTTCACGCGCCAACCGACACACATTTCCTTTCGACGACACGGAAGGTTTTTTATTACGTTTAATTATTTGGCGTGAGATATTATTCGTTAAGTCCTCGACTATCCTCCTCGATGCTCTAAGTACCCTCTTGTCGCGTTGACGATCACCATTAGACTCCTTAATCAAATTCCAATCCCCCATCCGAAAAGGGAAATTTACCAAAGTATTTCCGCACAGTATTTGTTAAGCAGAATTTCCCTTAGTATCTGTGAAAGGAGAATTTTTCATTATCATAATAATCATCATCATCACCATTGTGGTGGTGATCGAAATCCTGTCCTCCTTTGTCCGTTGATCGGGTGCCGCCGCTTATTATCCGATCACACGCTGGTTTGTTTATCCAACACATCTGGCATGAGGAAGGGGGTCCCATGCAATTCGGATGGGATAGGAACCATGGAATGTAACGCCTTTGTTTACCTTTCACTCATAAACATCTATCTGGGATGGTGTTTAGAGTTTATGGCTCTATGGCTGCTAATCAGCAGCGCAACGGTAAGTTTTGTTTGAACAAGTGTGCCTTAGACTTACAGTCATACGCTGGGTTGGTGTTGATTTTCAATAGCAACCAGAATAGGAATCCGTTGTTCGGTTTATTTACCGGCAATATAATTCCTTGGAAACATCGTGCTGTTGTTTAGGGTGGGAGATTTATGACCTGTATTCTGGGATTGGCTTTGCATACGATGAATGGATGCGTTGACTCGATATTGAAAGTTTTTGAACGTTAAGTTCCTTGTTTTTTTGATATCGGGTTCAACATTGTTGCAGCTTCCTATGACCGTTGTTACAGGTATGATCAAGGGCTTTGGGACAAGTGCCTGTGGGCACGTGTAATGAATAAGGTAAGTATGTTCCTCGAAGGGTAGGAACCTTACCTGGGTGGAATTGTGCGTTCGTAGAACGCTACAATGCTACTTCACTCCATCCAACCTGGTCACTATTCACAAGGCGTATATTCGTTCCAAAATGGATTCAACTCCCATATTTGGTCAGGCGCACCCAAAACTCCACTACACATGCTCGATAGGATACAAAAATGAGCAGTGAAACTTATTAGGGACCCATCTGTAAGTCGATCAATTCCGTCGTTAGAACATAGGCGCAACGTATCATGTCTATATCTTATCTATAGATATTATCGCGGTCGTTGCTCAACTGAACTTGCTCAATGTGTTCCGCCTCCTCAGACATTTTCCAGCCATACGCGTCAATCTGAGAATGCCCATCAATTTACCTTGAAAGTGGACTTCAGACGCACAAATAAACATAGAGACTCATTCTTTAGCCGAACCACACGAATGTGGAATGTTCTACTTGATCATGTGTTCCCTCGTCGTTGTAATCCCCAGGCATTTAAGACAACGTACATCGATACCTCCTTTCCGTATCCACTTCCTCTCGTTCCGCTCGTACTGTGCTTTACAATTTAAGGGTACTCACAAAATTCTCGTTTGGGCGCGCGTTAGTGTAAAAAAAAAATTATGAATTTAAGCGTCCCAAATATTGCTTACGTTCTCTTGTGTAGAAGAATCTACCATGATTGTTTAGTGAGGTTTGGTATTCACCTATCGTCCAGCTAGGCTGACCATAATATGTCTGGTAGTTAACGTAATTTATTTTAACTCTTCCGAACAATTTTTGTTGTGCCCCGATGCTTTGAAAGGCTGTCTTGCGCACACTGATACGAGTGTATGTTTTTATGCCATCACTGACGCATAGGATGCTATCAAATGATTTATACGGCTCACTGGACTCCACCACGTCAGCTTCCACCTCCTTCCGATTTATATTGGCATACAATTATATCTTTATTTTTTTATGTAGTTTTCAGTAGGACATAATCGCACAATTCCTATTGGCCGATTAGGAATTAACCATTAGAATTCTTAGCTTCCAAGGGTATTGTCATTGATTTTCATTAAGCTTATATTGTCGGGGAGAGCATGACAAACCAAAGGACTACAAATATGCATTGGTTTTCCATACTACGACCAGAAAACGTACAAGTTGTGCATTAATATCTTATTGAAGTCAGAATTTAAAGCTCTCTACCCCTTCCAAAGTCGCACAAAACATTAACTCGGCCCCACTAACAGAACCACGGGTGCAAATTCCGTGCAGTTTCCAAATTGTTTATATCATCTTAAAGTTTTGCTCATATTAACCTGAGCACGGTGCACCCGAAAAACCGAAAACGTGATTTCAGTTCGTGCGCAGCGCTGCGCCACATGAAGGAGTGGGGTTGTACTTGCCAACGTCTAAACTTTAAGTATCCTTTGAAATTACCGCCACTGTGCCTTTGGTACAAAGTATTGCAAGTATCCTGTTTTTTCTTGTGTGCCCTTTATCCTTCGCCGTTCAATTCTTTTTTTGTGGTTTCCACCCATTTGTCATTGGTTAAGACGTTTTGAAAATTTAACGACGGACAAACTAATTACAGGACGACTATAGCTAAACGAAATATTAATAATTCACCTGGCAACCCCGAGTCCACGATAAAAAGTGTCATGGGACAAATGTTGTGAATAGTCTTTTACTAAAAACATTGTGATTTAATGGCCACGTGCTGTTACGTTACCCTAAAATAAGGATCTGCTCTTGGTATATAGAAAATGCTCCGTTCCAGGGTGCGAAACAGCATGAAATGTCGATAAAAAGAACGAACGGGTTGTAATGGTGGCTCGTCGTTCCCACGAAGGGCCTAGCTGTGTTGGTTTGCCCTACATAACTATTCAAGGGTGGGAAGAGTAGAGTGCGAGTCACACACCACAAGTTGCCCGTATAACTCGTCAGCAGCTTTGCTGGCCTCGTGAACCGTTATTTGCCATTCCTCATCCTCGGTGAATTCACTTCATTCATATGAACTCATTAACAGGCGCTGCAACTAATTCCAGCGCATAATACGGGCACATGTGGTTGTGCATCATACATAAGGAATTTTCTTAGCGCCATTATCAATCAATAGCACCCCACCGCCGCACTACCCCACTGCGAATAATTGGGTCAATTTGTAGCTGTTAAAATAACTTCTTTTTTTTATTTGCGTGTGCAAACATTTCCCCCACATAACACTTCGGTGATTGAATCAACATTTACGCCTGATGAACTGGATTAGATATCGGTGGGGGATCGCAGATCCTGCGGGTTGTCACTAAAAGCCACTTGGCCTGGCCCACTGATATGAATCGAATCAAGTCATTTGCCAAGTTCGTTTCGATAAACAGAATTTCCCTAATGAGATGCTCCTGCACTGGATACAGTTCTGTTGCTGTGATTGTTTGGTTTGTCCTTTTGTTGTCTTGCCAGTGCGCGGATCCTGATGAAAGGCGTGTGCCTCATGAATGAAGAGGATAAAGTGTCTGAAGACAAAAATAAGAGCACACAACAAAGCTGTGCGCCCGCGAAATTTCTCCGGAGACTTGTATCTCATTATTGTTGAGTCCTGTTTTGTGATTTGTCCCAAGTGGAGATCCCTGCAGCCTCTCCATACAGGCACATACATCTTTTTTAATGGTATTTCAGCTGGGTGTATGCCTCACGAATTGCCCTGGTTTCATTCTCCCCCTGTTTGAGATTTAATTTTTTCAATCATTTTATGTTTGGATGCCGCACAGTAGTGAGACGACCTGAAGTGACAAGGACGACCAAGTGGCGAACGAAGAAAGTCGGCGAAACGTGGGGAAGATGTAATCTCCTGGCGGCAATTGAATGCGAATAGCTTCACATTGTTTGCTATAGCATAGTATGTTCGATTTGGTGATGTGAAAGACCATCGTTCAAATTAACTTCTGAAAGGGCAGCATCAGTCTGATGGCGCAGTGTAAGGACATGATAGTTTGGGGAGGGTGACGGGTAGATAAATGGACGCTTTGAATGGCCCACTTATGGACACTGTTTACGAAGGTTTGAGCACAATTCTGTACCAGCTTTCCTTCTGGCCAAATAACCATTTACCATGGCCATCAATATTTAGACGCAAAGTTAAGATTAGAAAGGAAACGGCGCGTGGCACAGCAATTTTTGTAATTTTATTTGTCGAGCACTGGAGTCAAGTAGTCAGCTGAACTAATGGTCGACGATAATTAAAGTGATTCTTGGTACCAAACAGGGATTTGTGAGATAAGGATAGAACTAGGAGGAAAGTTAGGTAGACATACGGCGAAAGCAACACCATAAACGTAACTTTTAGGGGTATAAAAAAATACAGTGTCGTTCTTCCGTCGAACTACACGAGCGGGAACATATTACGTGACTATTTGCTCTGTTTGAGTGTTTACTTTAAAGTGCGCGACTTTTGACAACAGTGTATTTTAGAATTCGCCATTGCCTAATAGGTCAGATGGGGTCGCCGTGCGCTTTGGTCCAAGTTCGAATGCTTTGTGTATACTTTTTTTTTAATAACGTCATACTGCGGATTATTTGGTAGAACTGTTGTGATCCTTCTCTCAGGGAGCGTGTCTCCTTGTCCTGAAAAGGATGAGGGATCTCTTTAATACAGCTCCTGAGGGGACCCGTTGCGGTTGCCGCCGTGCTTCCTCAAACCTTGAGGGAAGAGCAGCTACCGACCGTTGAATATGGGTCCTGGAAATCGGCCAGGCCCAATAAAAACTACTTTTTATTTTATGATATTTGAGTTTTATTTTATTTGCTTTAATTTAATTTACTGGCGTCCTACCGCCTCGGACGCCAATTGAGACTACTCCCCGAATAATTTTTTTTTTTTTTTTTTCAAAGCTGTATTTATTTGACCAAAAATGAATAGTTACAGTAAGTAATACAGCTAACTTATAATAGATTTGTTACATAATAAGTGTTTACATGCTATTTGTTGACATTTTTCAAACAATTCTTTTTAGATGTGCATAAGATTTAATGTGATTTATATATATTGTTAATTTTGTTTTTCCTGGAAAAGGTCAGAAGAAAAACCAGGAACTCTGTTTATTTTAACTTAGCCTACTTAAAATTACTTAACATAACTTAATCTAATCTTATATACAATTTACAATATTTGATATTGCAATGATAGTGACAATTCGAATTTGACTTAAAAATAATATTTACTGTAAACTAGCTTTATTACTTTCGAAAATTTATTCTTAACCTTTAAATATAAAACAATGCAATCTGTTGATCTCTTTACAATGTTGATGTGCAGCGTTTGACTGCTTGACTTGTACTGATCTCAACTCAAAAAAAAAAAAAAAAAAAAAAAAAATGTGGCGAGAAGGCCGAATTTGGCGAGACAGGACATATGTGTCCTTCATCTTGTCTCTGACTTCTGGTCATCTTGCGATAACCAGAATCACCCACATCCGTGAGGATATTGGGCTCGGTCTCGCGGCATCTGAAAAGAAAAGAAAAAAGGGGGGTATCCAAGGATAGTGTGGACAGTGTTAGTCCAAGTGTTCTCTAACTACTTTTATAGAGGGATGGTGGGAAAGAAATCTTACAAGACCGGTGGGTCTTGGGTGCGGTAGTAAACGCAGATCACGTCTTTGGCGTCTTATAATCTGCTCTTTGGTCGGTGTGTATGTTTGTGTTTGTGCCGTCTTGTACTGTGCGTTCGTGTGTTTGGTTTGTTAATTGTAGACCCTATGGGATGGGTCCAGGAATCCTCTATTATAGAGGGGAATGTTGTTGGGAAGGGTGCTTTCTTCAGTTTTGTACTGAAGAAGAAATTGTGGGGGTTTGATCCGAAGAGATCGAGAGAGAGAAGGGTCAAGAACGCAAGAGTCCCGTACAAGTAGGTTCTCGCTGTTCTGAATGTTTTCGAGGTACTTATATGCTAATTGAAGCAAGTACTCGTCGATAGGGGTAATGGAGGCGCCTTCGTATAGGTGAGAGTTGGGGTAATGACGACCGTCAGGCCTTCTAGAATGATTGGTGCATCTTGTGAGGAGTTTCCTTTCGAAAACCCGAAGTCTTTCCATTTGAGCCGAAGATATGCAGGACCATATGGGAAAGGCGTACGATATTCCAGATCGGATTAGCTGCTTATAGCAGAGAAGCTTAACTTTGGTGTCAACTTTGTTGCTCCACTTGAAGATGTTGTGCAGTTGCTTAGACCGACCGAGGCCCCTTTGGAGAATGTGGGTCACATGTTTGATGAAATTCATTTTTGGGGTATAAGTGACCCCGAGATATTTCATCTTGTCCTGTGGTCTAATCGTAGTATCTCCCATTTTTATTCGAATATTCTGTGAATATCGAGAAGCAGGTTGGGAGTGTTTACTACTCAGAATTATGGCTACTGCTTTGGATGGATTAAGTCGGATTTTCCATCGACTGTAATACTGATACAGTTCGTCCAAGTGACGGTTGAGTCGATTTGTTGCGAGGTTAGGGCCTTTGGTTGACGTGTACACCAGGACGTCATCCGCATAGCATATTTGGTTTACTCTCCCGTCCGCGGGGCGGGGAATATCGGAGGTGTAAATGTTGAATAAGATGGGGCCTAGAATGGAGCCCTGTGGTACGCCTGCAGCGGCGTGAAAAGTTCGGGAAAGCATTCCATTCATTCTAACTTGGAAGGTTCTGTTTCGAACAAACTGGTAGATGACGCTACATAGCGTTCTACTGAGGCCAGTATTCAGAAGTTTAAAAGCGAGACCTTCGATCCAAGTCGTATCAAAAGCTTTTTCGATGTCTAGGCTTACCGCAACGGTGGGTTCCTTATTAAAGAGCCGCACGCAGACGTGGTTTTGAAATAAGTTAAGAGCCATAGTGGTGCTGTGCGCTCTTCGAAATCCGAATTGGAAATCAGGTAGGTGCCTGGCACTGACAAAGTTATTTAGCTTTTCGTATATGAATTTTTCATATATTTTGCTGATGCAAGTGAGAAGCGAGATAGGGCGAAAGCTTGAGGGGTGATACGTTGGTTTCCCAACTTTTGCTATTGGGCAAATAATAGCGTGCCTCCAAGCTTGGGGAAAGTACCCCATGTTATAAGCATGGTTGAACAGAATGGAGAGCTTTATAAAGAATAAGGCAGAAAGCCTTCGCAACAAGTGGTATGACATGTTGTCGATACCAGGTGACTTCTTAGGGTGTCGAGATTTAACCAGACTCTGTAGGGTATTTGGTGTGATGAAACCGTGACCATTATCACGTGTATCATCGAAGTATGCACTGTTAGTTGGGTTAAAGACAGCAATTGGCTCGTTGAAGTCGTCCAACTTACTGTGGACCTCTGAACTAACGATTGCATTAGTTTCCGGGTCGCCATCTTGGAGAGTGAGTTTGTGATTGTTTTCGAAGGTCTCTCCGATGATATTTGCTTTATTGGTGTCGTTATTGACAACAACACCATTGTGCATAATTGGCCCAGTGATGCGGGAAGTGCCACATATCTTTTTAACATTTTTATAAACGTTCTGGTCCATCTGAATACCTTTCAGCTTGTCTTCCAATTGTCGGGTACGATTGTTTTGGATTCTCTGTTTTATCAGTGTACCAATATTGTGAATAATGGATCGCAATAATGGCTCCCTTTGCGTAAAGCGGTGACGATATCTCATTCTGCAGAGCTTTTTACGCTCCCGGATGAGACGAAGAGTGATGTCGTCATGGGGAATCTGATAGGTCTTTTCAAGTTTATACTTCGGGACATGAGTCTCCGAAGTTTCAACTAGAATCTCGTGAAGTCGTTTTGCAACGTTGTTTATCTCAACCGTCGTTAGGTTCCTGTCAGTGGGAAGAGAGAAGTGGTGGAGTTTATCGTTCAATGTAATATTGAAGTTGTCCCAATTTGTCCGCCCATAATCGGGTATGTATCTGATATGATCCCGGGATGCTCGATAGCCGCGAATGAATGTGGTCACAGCATTGTGGTCAGATACACCCGCTGAAACTTGAGGAGGAGTGATTTGTGGAAGTAAGTCTTTGGACACAATAAATATGTCCAGAATTGAGTTACCTCGAGTACCAACCGTAGGTGCGACTATTTCGCAGTTGAGGGCATGCATATTTGCGGTGTACTATTGGTACAGTTTTGTGCCATTTGGGCAAGAGACAGAGTTGTTCCAGTGGGGATGTCTGGAGTTAAAATCGCCGCCTATGATGAAGGGCGTATGCCCCGAGGTCCTTATTAGTTTGCCGATAGCTTCGGGATTAATGGGGCCATTATTGGTTTTATGCGAGTGGGATACGGAGTATATATTCACTCTACCATTACTAGCCAGATGCAGTTCAACTCCAGATACCTCTATGGACTCTAGGTGTGGGAGGTCAATAGGTTCATGGCGAAGTCCGCTATTAACCAGTATACAAGTTCCAGCTCCGTTGATGGTGGGACCGCCAGTGAGGGTTCGATCTCTTCGAATCATGGAGAAGTTTGGGAATACGGGACGGTGAGATGGATGCAACCTAGTTTCGGTTACAAGTACCACGTCCGCCCGGCTTTCCTTTATGAAGTCAGAAACTATCATACGCTTGGAATGCGAAACAAGGGAGTTGACATTTAAGAGGATAACTTTAATTTTGGAATCCATTGTGGAGGGTATGTCTTGCATATGCAGTGAAAAGGAGGGCCTCCCTCTCTGCCTCGGTTGATAGTTTCTCATATCGGGGTCGGATATCCTCAATTAAGCGGGAGAAACTAAGTAGTTTCTCGAGCATTGAAGATTGCCCCCTCGGAGGCATTTGCACCACCGCTTGAATTTGAGGCGTCGTGTTGGCCTTTACCGGGGCTCGCTTAGGGACTTGAATATGTTTTTGAGGGGGAGGAGTTGAAAGGGTTTTTGTATTCCTTGCCTGCTGACCCCTAACCATGTCGGCAAATGTGAATCCATTTTGGATGAGGTTTTGTGTGGCCTGTTTTCCGAAGTCTGACTTGGCTGTTTGCTTAGCTCGAGTCTCACTGATCTGAACTCCACAACTGCCGCTGCTTATATTCGCCCTTTTGTCTCCTTTCTCTCGTTCGCATGTTGTCACAGGAACAAGGAGAGACAGAGTATAAATGTGCGATGCTCAGTCTGCCAGTCGGCAGTCGTGTGCTGCTAGTCGGCCGTCGTGTGCTGCTCCGTCTCCAACATTTACAATTTTTAGTTATGGATGTGGGATTTCTCGTTGGGATTGAGGATAGTAAGGGATAGGATCAGGTAAGTTCCTGAAGGAGGGGAGAGCCATTCGGTTCTGTGTTAAAGGTAAGGATCTTGGAGAATGGTTGGATGTTGCTGTATTTGAAATGATTGGGTGCCAGTTCGGTGTTGTGGTACACGATCTCGTTTAGATCGTTAACCAGTCTGCCTGCGGCGAAGAGGGTCCTGATTTGGAGACAATTACGGTAGTGAGCTCCCGTATTGGAGGAGGGTGATAGTAGGTCCGTTATTATCGGATTGGGATTGTTAGGAAGGGGTCTATGAAATTTATCGACAGTTCTAGGATCCGTCTATTCAGTCGTTCGATGCCTGCGGTGTTGTAAAGGTCGTTGTTACAATGGTATCTATATGAGTTGGTTTTGCGGTGTAAGCCAGTGATAAACCGGAAACATGTTCGTTCAAACACTCGTAATTTCTCCATTTGGGAGGGTGAGATGTGGTACCATAATGGGCAGGCGTATGTAAGAGTAGGTCTGATTATCTGTTTGTAGATGAGCTGTTTGGGGCTCTTCGATAGTATAGTGGTTAGTATACCCGCCTGTCACCCGGGAGACCGGGGTTCGATTCCCCGTCGGGGAGCCCCTGGCGCAAGACTAATGACCTTGCCCAGACAAAATAAATCATTATGGAAAATTTAACAAGCCTCAGGACTTGCTAAATAAGGCCAAGACCGGTTCCCGGTTGTAGTGCCGATGATGATGATGATGAGATGAGCTGTTTGACCTTAAGAGAGAGGCCTTTAGGTTTCCATAACACTCGTCTGCACAGGTTAAGCTGTATTGAGGCTTTTTGAAGAGAATTTTTGATGTGGGTTGAGAATAACCAGTTGTTGGAAAGGGTTACTCCCAAATATTTTAGGGTTTTTGAAGGTTTTATGAGGGTGTTATTAAGACTTAGTTTAATTTTGTTGTGGCAACGTTTAGTGTTGTTTGTGCAGTGAGCGTTTTTGCCCTTAAACACTGTTAGCTGGGTTTTGGTTGGGTTGAGGCGAATTTTGCATTTGTTAAAGTATGCTGAGATGAGCGGGAGGAAGTTGTTAACGCGGTTTCTTGCCGCTTTGACAAATCTACTGCTAGAGTAGATTAAAGTATCGTCAGCAGAATTTAGCATTACAACACTAGGTGGAGGTTGGGGAATATCGGATGTGTATAGAAGATATAAAAGTGGTCCGAGAATGGATCCTTGGGGAACTCCAGCGGTTATGTTGTGAGTTTGTGAGAGGGAAGAATTTATTCTGACCATGAATTTCCTCCCAGAAAGATAAGATGCTAGGAGCTTTGTGATATTGGAATTCAAATACTCGTTGAGTAGACATCAGCCGACTTGAGAAAGAAGTCAATTGTTGACCCCGTCGAGTTGGTGACACGAGTTGGCTGCAGTGGACTGTCGATATACGTATATGGGTGAGATGAGAGGAGGTGCAAAAGTTGGCAGCCGTATTTGTTATTCTTTATGTCGTTGAATGCTGTATGTCGATCGTTCCAGTCTCCAGCGATTATGAATGGTGCGGGGAGAGACTGCCTGATTATTTGAGATATGTCAGAGTCAGGGAAGTCTGGTTCTCGTGTTGGGTGGATGTAAACGGATGTTACCATGATTACTTTTTTGTTTTCACAAAAAAGTTTAACTGCCGTGTATTCAATATTGAAAACATTGGCGAACCTGATTTCGGTGAATTGAAGTTTGTTATTTATTAGGATGCCGGTACCTCCATGGGATCCAGTAGTTCTGGGGTTGGAAATAAATGTATAATTGGGGATGGATACTCGGGAGTTGGACTTAAGCCACGTTTCTGAGAGGAGAAGGATGTCTGTGGAGAAGGTTTTAACAAACAACCGTAAGTGTTGCTTACGGATGTTGGAGTATATAGACTCTGCGTTGAGGGCGACTATAGTTAGTTCAGACATTGAGGGAAAGAATATGGGAGGTTATAAGTGAAAGAATCTGACCTTTTTTTTTCGATATCCGCCATATGCTTCAATGTAGGAAGCATAGTTTGTAGACTCTTGATGTAGCCCATGATGTCCAGGTTGAGGCCAATGGAGTTGAGGTTGTTTGACGTCGGCGTGTTTTGATTGTTCTTGATGACATCCGCATATGATGTTCCTGGCCTTGTAGGTTGTGGTAATGTGTTCTGCGATGTGGATTTGGTTGGTGCGGATTTGTTGGTTGTTGCTGGTTTTGTTCTTTTTTGGAGAATTCTCAATTTATGCGGGTACTGGGAGAAATTGGCCGGATGTGGGCCTCCGCAGTTACAGCACGTTACAGCGATTTCCTTAGTGGTAATTGATCCATCGGGGTTTGTGGTTTGGATTTTTTCTGGTTCCATACCATGTGGATTGACCTTACATTCTCCTGGTTGATGTTCTTCGGCACATCTGCCATATCGTATATTTAGGTGGCAAGCCACCGCCGAGTGTCCTGAGCCTTGGCATCTCTTGCAATGAAGGATACTTTGTTTATGAGGCTCCTCGATGCTGATTTTATGGGTAAACAAGTACTTAATTTGTTTGAGCTTGTTGGTGTCTTCAGTTGGAGCGATTTGGATAATCCGTAGGTCCCTTAAGTTATTTTCCCGCATGTACGGAGTTTGAAAATAGTCCAGCCTGTGGATTTTCAGCTCTGGGCAAATCCTTATGATCTCCGACGCTAGCTCTTCGTTGGTCCAAGTTGGGTCAATGTGCCTAATGATGAACGTTGTTGGTTTGAGCTGATGGCGTTGGAACGTAAAAAATTGGTGTTGTAGTTCCGCAAGTTTTCTAACGGTTTTCTCGTGATCAACCGGAGTTGTTGTTGCGATGGAGACAGAGGAGCCTTTAGTGTTTGTGGTGAAGTTGCGGTGTCCTAGGGCATTTTCTACTATTAGAATTATTCCCTTTATACTGGTCACATTTTTTATGTAGATTGGTGGTGGTCTAACAGTTTTGTGCTGGGCAGGCAGGGGACTCGCTGCTGGCTTGGTTTGCTTGGTGGATTCCTTATGGGCTGATGATAGTTGTTTGGGTGGAGATGTTTTTTGGTTTAAGCTGGGAGAAGGCGTCATCTCCATACTGGCATCGTCGCTGTTTTGGCTGCGTTGCTTTAGAGAGTGAATTTCCTCCCGGAGTTGTTTCACCTCTGTTGTAAGCTGTTGGATGTATTCCACGGCTTCGTGGAATTTTTGTTGGTAGTCAATCTGTTTTCCTGGATTTTCCATTTTTGTGGTCTTCTTTGATGAGTTTTGAAGAGTTTCAATGGCTCTTTTCTTCCGCTCCAATAAATATTCCCGGGTAGCGCTCGGATCATTGTCTGGCATCTGTGAAGACAGATTTCGACTACGACATCCAGCGAAAATTACACGTGTTTGCGAGTGTTATATGAGTCCCAATTTATCACACAAGATTCGGTGTGAACGCGATCGATCGTCGACGACTTAGCGTCTACGGAATCAATTTTTTTTTTCTTTCAATTTTATTCGTCAACGAGCACACGATGAATACGTCTGTCCGTATGGACGATCGGCGAGTGAAAGGTCCCCGAATACAAAATTCATCAGCCTTATAAATGAAACCAAATCGAGATTTTGTATCTCGAGGAGATCGAATTCAAAGCAAAATCTCGATTTAGATACTTTGGCTGGAGTTGTTTTTTTGAGATAAGAATCCGGTTAGACGAATTCTCGGACATATGAGCGTGAGTATGGAAATTGAACATCTGGTTCAATTTACCATATTTGCTTTTGTTTGAGGATCTGGGGAAATCGATGTATATGGATTATAAACGAATATTTGATTCGTTTACCAGGAATTTTGCTCGATTGGGATAACGTATGTGTGGGGGAAGGAGATGGTAGGGCTTCTCAGAGCACTACAGAACTTCCGCGCCTGGTGCGGACCTCGCTCTCTACTTTTCTCTATTTCACAGACAAGGTTTTTTCCCAGGCACTTTTCTTGTCCGTGAAGTCTTTTTTCAGATCTTCTGAGCCCTTTGTATTTCTCCTCGCATACCCGCGTTCTATGAGACTGCTGCATTGCCCGGTATGCAGCATTCTGAGGTTCAGTCGCTAGTTTCCACTCATCATCAAACCAGTCGCTCCGATCCCCACGACTACTGCCTAAGGTGGAGATGGCAGTACTAACGACAATATTTTTAAGGCGTGTCCATTTCTCTTCTACGCCCGGCATTCCGGCGCCAGAACTTACTCTCCCTTCGCGCTATCCGATGGCGATTCCTAGCGTATGACCAAACGTGTTACTGGTATTGTCATTGCGTAAGGCAGTCGTGTTGATTCGAACCCGGTCCGCGGGTGCAATATGTCTCCGTAAGGCAATCCGCGCTTGGAAAACTGTACCAAAAAGATGGTTATCCGAGTCGACGTTGGCTCCTCGGTACGTTCGTACCGTCATCGGGCTCGAAGAGTGGCGCCTATCTATCAACACGTGGTCAATTTGGTTGCGAGTGGCTCCATCGGGTGATACCCAGGTGGCTTTGTGGATATCTTTAGGCGGAAACCTGGCACTCGCAACGACCAAGACTTGATGACTCGTAGTCCATTGTCATTAGTGTTCTCTTCCAAACAATGGGAACCTGCGTAGTGCCTGAAAACCGGCTCCCGACATATTTTCACATTCAAATCACCAAGAACGATTTTCACATCGTATCTTGGGCAGGCATTGGGGACCCGTTCGACGTTCTTGTAGTATTCTTCCTTTTCGTCGTCAGATGACTCCTCTGTAGGTCCGCGAACTTTTATGAAGCTTATGTTCTTAAACTTGCCTCGCACGGAAGAGTGCATAGCCTTTCGTTTATTGCATTAAAGCCGATAATGGCAGGTTTCAGTTTCTGGCTGAATAGAAAGCCTACCCCGAGCACATGGTGTTTTGCATGACAGCTGTAATAAATGTCATACTTGTTTCTTTGAATAACACCACTCCACGTCCATCTTATTTCTTGTAATGCTGTTACATTTTTTTTAACGCGTGCACCAAGGGGGATTTTGAAGTACCCTTAAATGTCAGAGCACAGTGCGAGCGGATGGAGAGGAAGTGGATAAGGAAAGGAGGTGTCGATTTATATTGGTCTTGAATGACTGGACGTAACAACGGCCAGGAAACACATTCGTGTGGTTCGGCTAAAGAATGACTCTCTATGTTATGTTTATTTGTGCGCCTGAACTTCACTTTCAACGTGAATTAATGCGCATTCACAGATTGATAGGTATCGCGGGAAAATGTCTGAAGGGGCGGAACACATTCAGCAAGTTCAGTTGAGCAACTACCGTGGTAATACCTATAGAAAAGAGATAAGCATGATACGTTGCGCCTATGTTCTAACGACGGAATTGATTGACTTATGGCTGAATCCAATAAGTCTCACTGCTCCCTTTTGCATCCTGTCGAGCACGTGTAATGCAGTTTTGGAGGCGCCTGACCAAATATGGGAGTTGAACTCCATTTTTGGACGAATATACGCCTTGTAAATAGTGGCCAGGTTGGATGGAGTGAAGTATCTTTTGCATCTCTTAAGAAACACTATAGTTTCGGCTGCACTCTTCGCAGCTTCAAATATGCGGTCATTCCAATTAAGAGTCGAATTAATTCGAGTGCCGAGGATTGATAGTTCCTTGGCTTCGTCGATGCGAGTGCCGTTCATGGACACTGTATTTACTTTGAGGTTCGCCTTCAACGACAAAAGAAAGCACCGAGTTTTTAAGGTATTGAACTCTATTCGGTTAGATAATCCACATTGATATATCTTGTTGAGGCCGGAATTCAATGTATTAAACATAGCCTGCTGATTGGTAATGACGATCGAAGTGTTTGGTCGGGAATGTTCGTGCGAGTGTGAGAAACTCAACGTACTATCATCAGCAAAGGAGTGAATTGGGGTGTGAGTAATTGACGAGAGATCATTTATAAAGATCAGGAAGAGAGTGGGTGAGAGTACCGAAGCCTGGGGAACACCTGCATTAATGTAATGGGAGACAGATTTGACACCACTTGGATTGAACGGCCAGAAAGATAGTCTCTTATCCATTGGCTCAGGGAATTGTCCACTCCATATGAATGCAATTTTGACAAACGGGTTGGATGACAAACTCTGTCGAAGGTTTTCGAAATATCCGATGCGACTACCTTGCTTTCACCGAGGTAGTGGATGGAATGGCTCCACTATTCGGTAAGGTACGCCATCAGATCTCCTGTGGACCGGTTGCTACGAAAGCCATATTGGCGTTCATTTGATTCTAGATATTTCGAAAGTAGAATTTGATAAGTGATTCCATTACCTCGGAGAGAATAGAAGTTAGTGCTATGGGTCGATAAGAACAGAGAGATGATTTGTCACCCTTTTTAGGAATTGGGTGAATGTTTGCTGATTTTTATCTATTTGGGAAACGGCCAGTAGAATAAGACACATGGAAGAGTGTGACGGGCCGACCCCGTTTATAGGTAAAGAGGGGAACCTAACGAAGGGGGATTAGTGGATGTTGGGGGGACCTGTACTCATGGTCGGTCCGTAACAAGAGTTTCCGCAGTGGTTTAGAGTGTGAAGAGGAACATCTCTTCAAGAAGATTGGGGGAATACCATCCGGACCAGCGGATTTGTTTGCGTTTAGCTCTTTGAGTGCACGGGCGACAGTTCGCGTTCGAAAGTGAATCTGGAGAGTAGTATTTTTTGTCTCACTCTCTGGTCATGCAAGAACTCTGCGCGTTGAATATGCGCATTGTAGTCATTTCTAGCTCTCTTAAATCTTTTTCGATTTTCCTCAGTATTGTTTGATTTATACAACCGGAAGCCCAATCTTTAGCCTTAATGGCTTCTCTGCACCCGGAATTGAACCACATATTTTTCTTGTGTTTGATATTCTTTGCCCTGTGTGGAATAAAGGTTCGCATGCCAAGCAGAATCGTGTCTGTCTGTATAGAGTCAACATCATTATTGCGGAAAAATAACGACCAATTTTACTTCCCAAAAAAGTCGTTGAGATCTTCCCAGTTGGCTTTCTCATAGAACCATACTGTCCTTTTGGGAGTTTTCTCGGTAGCGTTGCTGTTGGTTAGAGGAAACTTAGCTGACGCGACACAGTGTTCTGAAGTGCCCAAGGGCGAAGAAACTTCAATTGTGTATTTGTTAGTGTGAGAGGTGAGAAACAGGTCCAGTGTGTTGGCGGAATGACCATATATATCTGGAACCCGTGTTGGATCATTGACGACTTTAGTTAAATAATTTGACTCAGCAAAGAGATGAACATACTCACCGTCAGGTGTTGAGTGTCCGAAGTGACGAAGCCACCCGCAGTCACGATTTCTGTGTGGGCATATAGGCTTAAGATCTTATCGATAGAATCAGATAGAGCATCAAATTCGTTAAAGGATGCGTTTTTATCTAAGTTTGGGCTTCTGTAAAGAAAGCAGTAATGTATGATATGCTTACGAACGTGAAGTTTTAGCCCCGAGAAATTAAATTCTGGATTGGAGCAGAGCCCATATTGTGGAAGAAGCTCATAAGCAATATCACTTCGTATGTATGTAGCTAGACCACGATGTGGCAGGATCAAATGCACTAAATTATAAGCGGGTATAGTAAAATCGGAAATATTTGCATCAGTTATTACTTGAGTTTCGCTAAGTGTAAGGATTGCTGGTATCGGGTTACAGACGTGGGCAGACACAGAGGAGAAATTGCATCTTAGGCCGCGAATGTTACACAGAGCACCGAAGAAGAGCTCCTGCGCTTCAGTAGGGCTATCTCCCACAGAGACCGGGACGATAGTATTAGACAGCGTCAACAGTTCTGGTGGTTGAATGGCATATAAAGACCTGGATACCAAAGTCGGTATAGAATCATAATATCATCAGCTAGCTTACATAGACTTAGCTTTTCTAGATTTAAGGTAGTATAAGATTTAAGTTAAGTTAAGCTGTGATTTTACATAAAATTAAAAAAAAAAAAAAAAAAAAAAAAAAAAGTAGATAAGTTTAGGTAAGTTAAGTAAGTTAAATTTTAAGAAAAAAAAAAAAACAAAAAAAATTGACAACGTTTTTCAAATTTTTCTTTGTCTTTCAAATAATTATAAGTATTGCCACAAAGTTCTGTCGCCGAAAGGCAAATTATACAAATATTAAGTAATGTTTAGCTTAGAGCGTCTGCGAAGGACCAGTAAGTTATTATATAAGCTATTTAAGTTAGAATTTAAGCATTTTTTGTCTAGCCTTTAATTTAGAAACTAAGAATATAGAAAGAAAATAAAAAAATGTTTAAAAATGAAATGAATGTTACACAGATCGACGTGAAATTCCCGTCCCATTAAAATGACCTGACACAGAAAACCAATACCGCCTCAGAAAAGGATGCTAGTTGGACCCGACGATAGATAAGCGAAAGCAACCAGTACGGGTGTTATGGCCTTGTAGTTGGTCCCCACTAGATCCGTGCCGAAATCCAGGTCACATCCCTTTCGTGACGAATATTACGCCACTTAAAACACCAAAAACCCTACAAAGGTTATAAATCAATCGAGAGTATCGATGCCTAAGGGACGCAACGACCGTGCGAAAAAGAGGAAAACAGACACAAGGAAAGGAAAGGGTCTGAGTGTTCCCGCACTGTGTTGTAGTATGAATATCTCCAATTTTCTCGTATATGAATGACAAATTATTCTTTGTATGGTGTTGCTGGGATCCTGTCCGCAGTGTTAGTTTGTTATCGATGTTAATGACAAATTAGTTTGTGTATGAATAACAAGTCCGGTTATCACCCGCCGGAAGGGTCCGCCGAGCTAGTTTCGCTATATTTATATTCCAGTACCACTTTTGGTTGTTTTCTCCTGCACATGAAGCGGCACACCAGTCGTGCCACAAGAGCTTCTGTAGTGTCCGTCTGTTAAGGTTTTGTAACAGGTTTGGGGGTGGATTGACGGATACGCAAAACGATTGCCACTCACCACCAAATTGCTTACAACAGTTTTCCTGTGGAGAGAAATTTAGGGGTTGTCAGCTTTTTTACCTGATTATCTTCTACGTTCTTCCACGTTTATAAGTTATATACCGGCCATTCACGATATTCATTCCGGAAAGCTTAGGTTCTTTAATCGGTTCTCCCATGGGCGGTTAGGCAGCTGCACAGCTTAGCGGTTTGTTGCTGAGCCACGATTTGCTGATTCCAGGTTTCAATTTTAGCGACGTTACAATTGAGAACACTATCCAAAGTTATTTAGGACACAATTAATTTTATTAAATTGATTTTTATTTTACAAATAACGTGTGGGTATTCCACAGAGACTTAAATTGAGTTTTATTTTACAAATAACGTGCCGAAATTTTAATTAGACTTAAATTCTTTTCTTTTTCCTTTCTTTCTCGTTGACGGTACACCGAAAATTAACAAATTGTCTCCAACAAAGGACAACGACCACAAAGACAGTTCCTTTCTCAAAAACTACTGGAAAAACATTTTTTCGCTGCGGCACTTCTTCTTTCTTCAACTCTTCGATTCCTTCTCTTTTTTTCTTTTTCTATCTACCTCTCCCATCACCGCTTCCCGAAAATTCAACTTCGCCGGCGGTTGACTTCGAAACTAGCCAAAGCCACCACCGCCGAAAAGAAACTGGGTTTATACGCCCGCAGTATTTATTCTAATCACAACCCAGCCACATCCATTGGTTTTCAAAACAAGTTCAAATGAAATACAAATTACACTTGTCTGCTTACCACTCCCAAACCATTTATATTTTTTAAACTCCCATTTGGCCGAGTGTAAGTCAAAACAAAGGCGATGGGGAAGATACTTACGTAACATCTGTACACTTCCACACAATGTTCACACTACGGCGCGAATCCCATATATATTACTGCACTACACTCGGACGCGTTTGGGGTGATCCGTTTGTTTACTTCGGATCCCACAGAATCCTTTGACGCGCGAACTGATAGTGCAATTAGGCTATCTTGTGTTTACTTAAGATACCCTAAACGGATTACACAAGTGGTCCGATTGTATGCATCACGAGGCAGAGACGCACGTGCTGACTCCTCGGCGGTTAGTTTTACACTGTTATGTTATAAGTTCCTCGCTTAGTGTGTGCAGTGTCATTTGTCGTCCTAAGCGCTTGATTCTATCATGCGGTTTACAGACGTCTTTATTGAGGACGACAACTCTAGCCCATTCTTCCCGGACGCCCCAGAAGCACGGTGATGAACCTGGAGCAAAACAAAGTGCCGCCTGATATTGTTCTCCCATCTCATCCGTTATGGTCCCACAGGTTTCTTTCCCCCTGGTCTTACGTCAAAATATCTATGGAATCAACATTTTTGTGTACGATAAAGTAATAAATAACGTCATCCGAGCCCAATTTATCAAGAGCTTGGAACCAAAGTGTCAACGCGTACAGGAAGAAGAGTCAACTTGCTGCTTAAGTTGTGGATTGCTACATTAATGATCTGGTATACGGGTCTGATGATTTTTTTTTTTATGCTGTAGTCTTTCCTATGATTGCATGTTCTGCTGGAATCCATACAGTATTCTCTCCCCAGTAACTATATTAGGATCACTCTGCATGGAGCGAAGCAGGCAGATGGATCCTAGTCCGCTGGAAGTGGTAGTGTAGTAAAGTTTTTTCATAATGAGATGCTGTCTTTCCTATGTGTATATATTTTATCAAGGTTTACCAAATATAGCGTCTTTTGTCTGCAACGAAATAGTGAAGAACGAGATTCGAAACCATGAAGTACTCGTGATAATATACGTAAAATAGGCAATGGCCCGCAGCGGAGCGTCGACGTGACAGTGACTGTAGCGTTGAGGTTAGTACTGCGTTTTCAATTAGGCGCACTGTTCATCTCTAAAGGGTAGATCGGGGTATGCTTATGAACAGACCTCTAAAGATGTGTTCGAATTTTGAGATTTGTAAAGGAGAAGAATTTGATAGGTTTTTTAAAATGATCATTCGTTGCCCAATTATATTAATAGCATATACTCATGAATTCAATTTATACGCAAAGATCCTATTCGCTGCCCAATAGTATTATTATAATAGCACATATTCATGAATGCAATTCAATTCAAATTTAAAAAAAAAAGCAAAGACCCTGCTTGTTGCTCCTTTTGATGTACACAGTATTGGCTCTTATTAATATTAGTTCCATATACTCTCAATCACTAACTGGTTTAGTTCATGCTGTAGAACCACTTTTTCGTGTGTCTCCTCGTATTGTGGCCATTTTTCGCGCAGTGCTCGGCTCAATTCATCAACGATGACGTAGAAGCATGAGCGGGCAGTCCCCATGACATTATTTTCTTTTGGTTGCTCTTATGAATCTTTGGCGGATTATTTGCCTGTCTATAATTGGTGCAGTGTTCCGCCGAACACTGTTCACAGGTAAACACTATAAAGCGAAGAGACACTGTCACAAATAAATCAAACACGGAGAAATTTGTTTTCACGAACTGTTTATTGTTTTCCGTATTTTCAGGTTTAATTTTTTGTTCTTAAGTTACTGTCTTACACATTTCATTTAACTTAAGATTGCAAACGTACTACTGACACACTTCGTTTAACTTAGGATTACCACCGTTACTATTGACACACGCGCGGACTGACTTCCTCTAAAGGATTCTGTAACTATCCTCACGTGACGGATGCTCGAAGTATACTTCTGACTTTGCGAGATGGCTGTTCGATAAAGACTAATCTCTAAGTCGACTCTGTATTCGCATCCTCCATCGTAAGGGAAATTTTCCCAGTGCATCTCTGCATCGAATTTCCCATCCTGTCCGCTAACAGAATTTCCCAAAGTATCTGTTAGCTGCATTACCCATTGTCTCTGTGAAAAGGAGAAATCTTTCTGATGATCATTATCATCATCATTACCATTAATTGCTGATGGTCGGTATCTCGTCCCTTTGATCGGATGCCGCCGCTTATTCTCCGATCATTCCGTAGTTTATTTGCTCTGCACATCTGGCATTCGGCAAAGGATCGCCTGCATTTCGGATGTGTACGCGGCGTATGGGATGTAAGGCTTTGTTTGCCTTTCCCATCGTAAACCTCTATCAGGGATATTGTTATGAGTTTATGGCTCTATGGCTGCTAATCAGTGGCGCAACGAATCGCTTGTTTGCGCAAGTGTGCCTGGCTTAGGTGCTAATTGCATTTAGCTACCAGCGTATGCATCCGTTGTTCGGTCTATTTACCGAAAATGGTATTTCTTTGGAAACATCGCGTTGATGTTTAGGATGGGAGATTGATGACCTGTATGCAATGCATTTGACGCATTGCATAGATGCGATGCTTTAGTTGCCCTTTTGGATTGGGGTAGAATACCATGTATGGATGCGTTGAACTCGATCTTGGAAGCTTTTGAACGTTAAGTTCCTTGGTTTTGGCTATCGGGTTCAAGGTTGTTGCAATTTCAAATAGCCTTTATTACAGGTATGGTAATGACTATTGGCCACGTGTCTGTGGACACGTGTGCTGCAAAAGGTGGGTAGAGTTCCTTGGCGGAAAGGATAACTCACCTGTAAGGAGTTGTATGGTTCGTAGAACCGCTATAGCACCCCCCCCCCCCCCCCCGGTTTGGGGTTGCGGATTTTCCGGTTCCCAAACGTTGAGGATTCTAGCGGCGTCCTCTCTGGAGCGTTGGTCGAGAGCGCGCTGCCGCGTTATGGGTCCGTGTAGGACTTCCGTAGCCTCGCGTGTGCCCATTTCGCGAGGGCTTGGTTGAATCTCAGTGGCTGCCGTGCCTTGCGTTTCGGAGAAGTGTGACGGATGGCGTACGGGGCAGCTTTCGGCTGCTACCACTGGTTGCTGGTATGCTCCTCCCAATACCGCCTCGGGCGGTTGTTCTAAATGGCACGGTTTCAGTCTTTCGACACTGACGGTGTATGGTTTTCCGTCGATGTCAACGGAGAAAACTCGGTCGTTTATTCAATCCAGCACCTTGTATGGCCCTTTGTAGGGGGGTTCTAGAGGTCTCCTAACTTTGTCCACCCTGATAAAGAAGTGCGTGCAGCGGTCCATCTCTGGGTGAACAAATATCCTCTTGGAACCGTGTCTGGCGACCGGTGTTGCCCCGACCTTACGCATAAGTTTGCGCAGGTTTTCCAAGTTTGGCAACTGTTCGAGTGGCGGTTCTCCATCGGCGAAGAATTCTCCTGGGAGGCGCAGATTGGTTCCGTAAGTCAGAGGCTCCCGGGTCTTCTTTTATGCTTGTGCGCAAGCCTAAAAGTACCGTTGTTAGGGCGTCGGGCCATTGATTGTCGTCATGACACATCAGTGAGGCTTTGAATGAGCGATGCCATCGTTCTATCATCCCATTGGACTGGGGGTGATACGCTGTTGTGTGGCTTTGTTGACAGCCGAGTAATTCGGCCAGCAGCCTGATGGGCAACGCTTAGGTTCAAATTTTGGTGAAGCAAACTGTCATAGCGTCAGTTCGAATCACACGTTCTTCTTCACTATTATTTCCAACGCTATAATTGGTGACTACGACGTGATCTGTACACGCAGCACACAGTTCCCGTAGTAAACAGAATTTCGCACACGATCATGACTTCCGCATAAACCACAAACGCACACTCGCTTGCTCCGACATTCTCTCGTTCGTTCCGTCGTTCGCACCGAAGGTGATCGTAACGAAGTTACTGGGAAGGGAGTGGTGTGGCGTCTCTAACAGATACACACACAATTCACAAGCAAAATAGTGAAGAACACCGAACGAAAGTCGAATAAGAAAATACATCAGAGCCGTATACCATAGCGATAACATAACAATTCACATCTCGCATAGAGCCAGTAAGTTAATTTAAGGATTGTGATTGTAGAAAAGGGTTTAACATTTACCCCGAATATTATACATGTAAAAAGAATTAGGAAAATAAATGTGGTTTAAAAACTAAAAAAAAAAAAAAAACAATTCACATCAGTGGAGTATAGTCGAGTTTAAAAATCAAATTCAAAAATCGGCCAGTAGCCTGATGGGTAACGCTTAGGTTCAATTTTTGGTGATTCAAACTGTCATAGCGTCAGTTCGAATCACACGTTCTTCTTCACTATTATTTCAAACGCTATAAATCCATTTTTCATCACTGGTCACGATGCAATGAAAAAACCCTTCCTGTTTTGCCGCTGGAGTAGTTGTTCACAGGCGAAAAAAAGATACTCAACATCCCTTGGCTTCAAATCATAAGGAATCCCAGTTTTTTGCTTTTGAATCATCCCCAACCCATGCAATCGCTTAGAGATGCCTTGGCGGGTAACTCCTAATGCTGATAAAAGCTGTTGTTGCATATATATATATATATATATATATATATATATATATAT
The DNA here is from genome assembly GCA_963931805.1 of Microdon myrmicae. Classification (NCBI taxonomy): domain Eukaryota; kingdom Metazoa; phylum Arthropoda; class Insecta; order Diptera; family Syrphidae; genus Microdon; species Microdon myrmicae. The sequence continues at coordinate 15,793,006 of OZ007496.1, read as the reverse complement.
ATATATATATATATATATATATATATATATATATATATATATATATTTTTTTTTTTTTTTTTTTTTTTTTTTTTTTTTTTTTTTTTAATTCGACTTCTCTCGGGAGAGGCGAACCTATAGCGTCGAGTGGGCGTTGCAGTTCTTTTTGAACAGTCGCAGGTTGTAACGCTCCGGGAACACTCGCGTGGGAAGGCAGTTCCACAGCTTCCCCACTCTGTAACGGAACGAGTTCTGATACAGCGATGTTCGCGCCGTCAGGAGATGAACCACAAACGGGTGCGATCCGTCGGATTGTCTTGTGGAGCGCATATAAACCCAATTGCGTTGAACAATGCCAAGAATCTCCGAGGAACAGCACCCGTGATAATATCTGTAAAACAGACAGAGGTCGGCTACGCGCCTTCGATGTGATAGCGACTGTAGTCCCGACGTCAGCGCCGAGTCCCCGATCAGGTGGATCGCTCGTCTCTGTACGCTCTCAAGTAGGTCGAGCGTATGTTTAGGAGCCGAGCTCCAAACATGAGAGCAATATTCGAGCGCGGGTCTAATTTGGGATTTATATAGGAGAAGAAGTTGGGCCGGGGTAAAATATTTCTTGGCTCTAAAAACTCAGTTTTGCTGAGGCTGATCTGGCGATAGCCGATACGTGTTTATGCCATGATACATTCCCACAGACCGTGACGCCGAGCAATTTCAAACTTTCCCCAGCCTCGAGGGCCCGGCCACTCATCATCAGCTGTGGAACCGATGATCCAGTTTTCTCTGTGAATGTTGTATACTGGGTCTTCGTTGCGTTGAAGTCGACAAGATTGGCCTTTCCCCATTGCAGGACTTTATCCAGATCCTGATTCAGAGAGTCAATCTGTCTACATCTCAGCTGGTGCGACGTTGATGCAGTAATCGGCCGATCACTCGAAAAGGAGGAAACAAGCGTACTATCATCCGCAAAACTGAACACTTTGTTATCCGTTGTCTCCAACAAACCATTTATGTGCAGCAAGAACAAGGTTGGAGCCAAAATCAAGCCTCAACGAGCAATGTCTCCAATTCAGCGTCTTAAGGTTTTTGGCTTTCCCTCATGCGGACGGTCGTCAACATCGAAATCACCGTCTTTGAAGCGACGGAACCAATCACGGCTCGTTGCTTCACTTAGAGCAGCATCTCTGTAAACTTTGTGGAGCTCTCGATGCGCTTTAACCGTCGTTTTCTTCGAATGAAAGAAGAAAATCAACACTTCCCTCAACTGACGATTATTTAGCACAAAATAAGACATTTTCACACAACCAAAAGTATATGAGGCCAAAACAAAATCATGACTGTGTCAAAGCGGTTTGTTTACCAAATATCTAAACCTGGTTCATGACGTTTTGGATATCTCGAAATCAACCAACACTTATTGCTGGAGTCATATATTGCCAAACAGCGGGATCTTAGTTGCGTACCTAATACTTGGTCATGCACTAGACGCATAGTGGCGCAGATATTTCAACAAGTCACTTTCGGAGATCTTTTTTAAGGACACAGTTCTACCTTGTTTTTATTGACTTGCTCACTTATTGGATGCCACTATTCGTATAAGGCAGTGATTTACTGCCTACGATTTATTATCATCCTCGTTTATTTTGGGACAGCATACACGTTAATTAATTTTCTTTTTCCGTAGTGAATTCCCAACATCATAAAATATCATTTTTAATGTCCTGAAAAGGATACCAGCTCATTTTATCCCTTCAATTATCTAAGTTACTTGACTTACACAGGATGTTCTCTTATGTTCCTGCTCAATTTGCAGAGGACACTTCTCTAATTGGTTTGCAAATCTACAAGGACTACAAATAGTATTTCAATAGCATCCAATCGCGACTGTAAATCAAAAGAACTTCGTTCCACATTGATAGAGGCAGAAGAATGAATAGGGAATGAGGTGAAACAGTATAAAAAAAAAAACATGACAAAAACAAAAAGTAGCAACAAAAAAAAAAAAAAACAGTCAGGAAAAAGATTCTATCAATAGCTAGAATTTTTAAATGAAATTATCTGATCCTTTGAAACTGAAGGCTCCAGTCGATGGGCAAATACTCGTGTAACATAACGAAGTTCATTGAAACATTCCCATCTCAGGGAATGCTACGGGACCGGTTTATCCATGAGTACGACCCTTATGTCAATTAAAGTCGAATTAATTCCTGGGGTACGGTTTATATCCTAGGTTATTTGATATCCTTGCCTCGAGGGATTTTTTTCCGTGACAGAGAGAAGGAATGAAAAAAGAAAAAATGAACAAAAACAAATTACACTTAGAGGGATGTAACCACAGTTACAGTTATGGGGATATTCAGGGCAACACTTTTCCTTTCGAGCTCAGAGGGATTTTTAGGATTTAAAGGTACAGGGCAAGAAGGTACCTTTATCGAAGAGGTAATTTGAGGGTCATTGAATATCTCCGGCAGGGACGAATCTGGCCATTGGCTAAGAGATGTTCTGTGCCTCAAGGACCTCTTAAACATTACTGCTATATTTGTGGGTAACTTTTGGCCGGCACATCGTGGTAGAAGCCAAAGAGGGTATTGGTGAAAGTATCATTTGGAGATTATTTGCGTTGTAAAGGTCGCTAATTATCTTAAAACTTCTGGAAACGTCCTCTCAAAATAATCTACTTGAAATTTGAAAGTTAACAGAAAAAAAAAAAACGTCTGTAGGACATTTGTGTCGATGTATACTTAATGCTATTATCGTGTAGCAACGGCAAATATCCGCTTTCATGTTCTATGCTAACTATAGGGGCCGGCTAGTGAAATGGTTTCATATGTACAGATTTAGTCGAACTTATGTAGATATATAAAATCACGCTAGACTCAGACGTGAAAGTGTGCCCCTTAGTGAAGGACAACTATGCAATCCCTTTCTCAAGTTACTTTCTTTTATCGTGCTTTTTTCGACTGGACGGTTCAGTCCTCACATTCAATGGGGCATTTCATGTTTGTGCATAACCTCTCCGAACATAAACTACAGACATTATAGCAAATCTCACTCCGCCGCGATATTGGTCTTTTGCCACGAAGTGTTGCAATGATGCGAGAGTTTTGAATTGAACAATGCAACGTCTGTTGCTTACGACACAAATTCTCTGTCTTTCTCGGCCCATATATTCAACCACAACCCAACAATCCTTCTACAAACTGAATCCCAGGTAATAACTGATACTAATATTCTGAATTTCAATCCGCTGGGATATAACCTAGTGCGTCTGCTCTTCAAGCCATTACCACATCGCTATCCACATACGTTAACAAATAGCTTATACGGAATTAAAATTTCGCAGTAGTAAGTACGGGCTTAGTGTCCTGTCAACCTGTGAAAACGAGGGGGAAAGGGAGAAAACAACAACAAGAACCGTTGTTTCTTTTCATTCTATAAATTGATCCTGTAAAATTAAAAACAAAGTAGAGGTTGATAATATCGTGGTATCACTCGCAGGGAGTTTGGAAGAGGCAAGACTTAGAGTTTTCATTTACAGTATCAGGTTTTTCATCTAATTTACGGAGTGGAGTTGAACGTGTGGCGGCTTAAATTACGCCGCTTTTAAAAATCAACGTGGTGTACCATAAATAAAAAAAAATACATGTTCTATAAATGGAAAGTAAACGTCGTGTGACTAGGTGGTGCAGCAAATACGTGAACGATTGGCTTTTTTGTTCTTATTATTTTTTAATAATGGCTCCTCGATAGTATAGTGGTTAGTATACCTGCCTGTCACGTGGAGACCGGGGTTCGATTCCCCGTCGGGGAGCCTCTGGCGCAAGACTAATGATCTTGCCCGGAAAAAAACAAAATCATTATGGACAATTTAACAAGCCTCAGGGCTTGCTAAATAAGGCCAAGACCGGTTCCCGGTTGTAGTGCCAATGATGATGATGATGATAATTTTTTAATAATACGAATGTTAAAATACCGTTTTTGAAGAATTATATTGCGCAGTATGACAGGTTTTAAGTTCGTCAGGCTAATGTTTGTTCTCATATTGGATTACAATGTACTGGTTCTAATAAAAGTGACAATCTTTCTTTTTACTTGTTACATTTAATCTCAAGATAAACAATAGCACGTGCAATAATCATACCCATCCGAAATGTGCGTAGAATACTGGAATCGAGTTCGTTAACTTAATGGTGTTCATATTACTTCAGGATGTGGTTCACTCACATTGTGATCTGTTATCTTCTGAACTGTGGCCAGTGAATTATGTGTTAATCTTTATTTGTGATTCTTTGCATACCCTTATACTTTTCATCCTTATACCGTTAACCTTTAAGTTATCATATCTACTCGTATACCATTCAGTTCTGTATCATTATCTCGTATACTTTTCTCCCATATATTATTCGCTCTTATACTATTCATTCTCCTCGATAGTATAGTGGTTAGTATACCCGCCTGTCACGCGGGAGACCGGGGTTCGATTCCCCGTCGGGGAGCCTCTGGCGCAAGACTAATGACCTTGCCCGGCAAAAACAAATCATTATGAAACATTTAAAAAGTCTCAGGACTTGGTTAATAAGGCCAAGGTCGGTTCCCGGTTGTAGTGCCGATGATGATGATGATGATACTATTCATTATCATCATCATCATCGGCACAACCGGGGTCCGGTCTTGGCCTTATTTACCAAGTCTCGAGGCTTGTTAAATTTTCCATAATAATTTATTTTTACGGGCAAGGTTATTAGCCTTGCGGCGAGTCTTATACTATTCACTCTTACATTATTCACACTTATAAACGCTAAACATTGTTATGCGATTTACGTGCTTATGACAGAACATGCAAAGTCGATTTTTTGTTTGCGCTCCGCACAATTATTTTCTCTCAGTCAGTGATGCACATCTCACGACTGCCAAGGGGCGACTGATTCTTATGTGTCATTAGAACTATAATTATACTGTTAGGAGACCGTATAACTGCCATAATGACTTAGAGATATACTTCCGTGGTGTTCTACTATTCACCCGTGTACTACGAACTCTTATACTATTAGATCGTATGCGGCGAACTCTTATATCGACACATTCTCACACTGGAAACTGTTATACGGCACACTTTTATTTTGCAAATTCGTATACTGCAATCTCATATACTACACCGTACTATACACCCGTGAAAGCCAAGTGGCCTCTGATCCGCTTGTGTCATTGATATTATAATTATACTGCTATGAAACCGTATAACTGCCGTAATGGTTTGGTGCGATACCCCTGTGGTGTTATACTCTTCACCCGTATAGTATAACCTCTTTCACTATTAGCTCGTATACGTCGAAATATTATTTGACAAAGACTTATACTGCAAAGTTTTACACTGCCAATTTTGCAAAGCCGTATACTGTAAATTCTTATACTGCAAACTCGAATATGGAAACTCTTATACAGCAATCGTATATACTACACTGTACTATACACCCACGGACTATCAAGTGATGACAATGATAATTATATTGCCATGAAACTGCATAACTGCCGTAATATCTTGGCGCTATACCCCTGTGGTGTTATACTCTTGTTATAATTTTATTTACAACAATCGAATTGTATTTAGTTTTTACACAACTTACCCCGGATGTTTTTCAACTGTACACTTTCTTCCCCCTTGTGTTCGTGGTTGTCCTATTTATCCGTTACTAAATCGCAGATCTTCCGAATTCCGTAGATGTTCTGTAGTCTCATCTGATTCTCAGTTACGGCGACGTTATACACCGACAACGGTAAGGTGTACGAAAAAGCGAGGAACGATGGGTTTTCAAACACAATTTCTTGCAATAGTTACACTTATATTTCTTCTTATACTTATATTTAACAGAATACAAATATTATTTGGCACTGTTAGTTATAGTTATATTATAAACGACATTAATGTTATAACACTCTTCACCCCTATACTATAAACTCTTTCACTATTAGCTCGTATACGTCGAAATATTATTTGACAACGACTTACACTGCAACGTTTTACACTGCCAATTTTGTAAACCCCTATACTGCAAACTCTAATATGGAAACTCTTATACCGCAATCGTATATACTACACTGTACTGTACACCCATGACTGCCAAGTGAGGACTGATTTTTGTGGATCATTTATATTATGATTATGCTACTATGAAACAGTATAACTGCCATAATGGTTTAGTGCTATACCCATATGGTATTATACGTTTCACCCGTGTACAAGACTCATTCACTATTAGCTCGTATACATCGAACTCTTATTTCGCAAACAGGCACTGCGAAGTTTTATACTGCCAATTTTTCAAACCACATATACAGCACTGTACTGTATACTATATATATATCATCATCATCATCATCATCGGCATTACAACCGGGATCCGGTCATGGCCTTGTTTTGCAAGTCTCTCCACCACTATCCGGTCGTTATCTGAGACTTGTTAAATTGTCCATAATAATTTCTTTTTCCGGACAAGGTTATTAGCCTTGCGACAACCTTTCTCAGGATATCGTTGCATGTATTGGTTCACTACTTGGCCGGTGCCGAAGTAGATGTTGTATTCCAGAATACTACCCTTTATTAAATTTAACACTGAATCTCCTTACACATCCTTAAAAACTTCCCTGAATGTTACGCCTCCAGCGCCGTGCTTCCTCTTTCGAGGGAAGAGCGTGGGGGTTATATATTTATTAAATTAAGGGGTTATTAAAATAATTTAAAGTTTTCTTTATTAATAATTATTATTTGTTTTATTTTTATTTTATTTTATCGAACTCAGCTATCTCAAGCTGAGCTCTCTTCTTTCTACTTTTTTCATATAAATTTACTTGTTTATATAGAACATTTTGTTCTAACTGACTGTGGCGTATAAACTGAACAAAACAATCTAGAAGTCTCTGTGACTTGGAATTTTGAATAAACTTTGAACGAAAATCAAAGTGGCCATGTTTTGAAATGAATAATGTGCTTGTTATGAAAAGGGGCATATTTATGAAATGTCCTGTAAGTGACTGGATATAGAATATTGTGTCTGTTTATTTATGAAATGTGCTGTAAGTGACTGGATATAGAATATTGTGTCTGTTTATTTATGAATTGTATTAACTGAGAATGTAAGATATGTGAGGATGTAGTTTTAAGGGTTGTGTTTGAAAGGACATGAGTTAGTGTTAAAGCGAATAAGGGTAGTATTCTGGAATACAACATTAACATATATTACATTCTCACTTAATACATACCATTCATAAACATTGACAATATTGCCAGTTACAGCACATTTAACAACATCCCCCTTTTCATAACTTGCCCCTTTTTATTTGCCCCTTTTCATAACTTACCCCTTTTTATTTCAAAACAGAGCACTTTGATTTTCGTTCAAATTTTATTCAATTTAAAAGTCACAGAAACTAAAGGAATACTTTGAGAAAATTTGTTTTGTTCATATTATAATTTACAGTAAACATAAGTAGAGAGAAAATTTAATAGTAAAATCAGTTCAGTTCAGTTAGTTTGAGATTGGAAGTTAGAGAGAACAGTTTGAGTCATCAGTTAGAGAGTAGAGGTAGTAAGTTGAGTTAGAGAAGTAAAATTGAGAGTTCGAGTTATTAAGAATAGAATAACCAGAAGGAAGAAAGTTATTAAGAATAGAATAAACAGCATAGAATAAAAATAAAGAAATATAGAAGGAAAGTAAAATCAATTATTTAAACCAGAAAGAAGACGTACAGAAGACGTCTTACCATCCCCAGGAAAAGAAAAGGTCCCCGCTCTTCCCTCATTCCGAAGAAGCACGGCGCCGGACGTCAACATAGCTATCCAGAGGTATCGCTCCCACCCCCCTGTTATTAGCTTTGCGCCATATATATATATGTATATATATATATATATATATATATATATATATATATATATATATATATATATAAATATACTTCTCTCGGGAGAGGCTACCTATTAGCGCCGACAAGGAGCCCCAATATGTCACCAAACAACTGCCCCTCAACCCCAGATGTCCGTATATCGGTTATAAGGGCCAAAAGGTCTCCTGTGCACCGCCTGCCACGGAATCCGTATTGACGATCATTCAGAAGTCTGTTGCACTCCAAATATTTAATTAACTCGCCATTGATGACCTTTTCCATTGCCTTAGGCAACATAGACAGATATGCTATCGGTAATTTTGTGGGGGACCCTGTTTTTCCCTCTTTGGAATTGGTTGAACTCGAGCAACTTTCCAGTAGGCAGAAAAAGTTCTTCGTTCATAAGATAAGCGAAAGAGGATACCGGGGATAGTTCTGGAGCACAGTTCTTAAGGACTATTGATGGTATTCCGTCCGGGCCGGTTGTCTTCCTACAGTTCAGTCCACGTAGAATCCGTCGAATAGTACGCGGGCGGATCCTCACATTCCACATCAAAGATCGTACCGGTGCGATCGCAAGTGGCTCCAACAGACCGGCATCGAGGTTTGAATTCACGGAAAATAAGTTCGTGAACACATTCGTTTTATCCGTTGAATTTGTGACTAACCTCCCGCTACCCGTCACTAACACAGGAAAAAAAGAGGAAGCGAAGATGCTGCTGGCAGCCCTCGCCATTGACCAATCAGTTGGGCACTCAAGATGTTTATTGATTACTCTGTCGTTGTAGGTTTTCTTCGCGGTATCAAACGGCTGGTTCTACGCGTTTGTTCTAACAAAATTTATTCTGTTCACCTCGGTGGGATTAGAACGCCATTGTTTAAAAGCTCTATTTTCTGCCGCTGTAATCTGCTCATATTTTTTTTATCAAATCAAGGTTTATCAGATGAACTTCGTTTGAAGGAATGCGGAATGTAGATCTCCATCCAGAGAAGAATAATATCTGTGACCGACCCCGCGCATGCGTTAACATTGGAGTCTCCAAAGTACACGTCGTCCATGGAAAGGCTACAAAGAAATCTCGCAAATCGTCCCAGTTATCAGCCCCATATCTCCATCCATGGCGAAGCTGCTTAAGTCGCTTATTCGCTTTAAATGCAAGCGGGTATTGTTCTTCGGAGATTCTTGGTATTGTTCCACGCAATTCGGCTTATATGCGCTCCACAAGACAATTCGACGGCTCCCACTCGTTTGTGGTTGATCTCCCGACGGCGCGAACATCCCTGTATCAGAACTCGTTCCGTTACAGAGCGGGGAAGCTGTGGAACTCCCTTCCCACGCGAGTGTTCCCGGAGCGTTACAACCTGCAACTGTTCAAAAAGAATTGCAACAGTTATTTGATGGCATCTCGGGGCATCGTGTCGGCGCTATAAGTTCGTCTCTCCCGAGAGAAGTGTAACAAAAAAAATATAAAAAAAAGCGGTTGGGCGACAGATACCAAGCAGCGATCTGAGTTTCCCAGTGGTCCGGCAACCTCCACGGTACAAATGCTCGGCTCGGGTATCAAAAACAGATCCAGGGTGTTCGCATAATTACCTCGGGCATCCGGCACTAGGTTCCTCCACGAGTTGAGTCAAATTGCGGACAGGCTTGTCGATTCTGTTAGAATGTAGCAACCATACGGAATTGTGTACATTAAAACAGCCAAGAACGACAATTTCAGAACCCGGGCGGTTGATATGCATTCAGTCGACGGTACGTGAAGGATGTGCGAAAATTGTTGCCGGTAGAGGTCATTCTTGGAGCGGTAAAGACAACAACAAAATTTAACAGAAATCCTCAGCACGATCCTCAACCACATGAGGTCCATGTTATTGGGTTCCAACGCCTCCATCCTCTGGCAGCCCAGATCGGACCGCGAAAAGACGCAAACTACGCCCTTGGAACGGAATCTCGAATGTAAGTCGTATCCTGAGAAACGGAGATATGTCGAATCAGTTGACGAATCGACCTGGGTCTCGGTTAGGGCAGGGATATCAGGTTTCGCTGTTTGCAAATATTGATGGACGGTGTTTACATTCGTATTGGTGAAACTGATGCGCCTGATATTACAAAACGCCGTTATCAGTCGAACGTCGGCAGAAATTTGAGAACGAGCCCGATTACGCGATGACGAATTTCTTAAAGTTCGGTTATTTATCATAATATCTGCATGAGGTTCCCCCTGACATAGGCATATTCGGTTTTCAAAAAAGCGTGACTAATTTTACTACTTTTATTATTCACAGTCAGTTGACACAAAGCGTCTTATATCCTGTCGGGAATGAAATTTGGTGGATCACTTCGGGGGGCTTCAAATGGCAAAATAGTCTGACGGAGTGAAAGAGTATTTTGTTGTCCCGAGAAAATTTCATATATAATGGGAATACATGCATGTGCATATACTTCTATGAGTTCATTCTTGAAGGTACTCAGAGGGACCGTCTTCGCAGAGGTTAGATGACCCATAAACCATTTAAACAAATTTGATTCTCCTTTGTCCACAAGATATTGAGTGTTACAGATAAAAGCAGCTAACCCGTCGTTTAGTTTAAAATTATTAAATTATTAAATATTAAGTTATTTGGGAAACTATTTAGTTGTTTGGAATTTTCTGGTGCGGGCGATGAAGTGGCTTTAGATCCAATAACCTGCAAATTAAACATTCACTCAGGATACAATGAATTTTTGCAGTTTTTCTCTATACTTGGAAGTTTTTAAATCACCCAACTAAAAGTGTTTTTGACTTCAATGCCCCGTTAGCATTTAAATATTTTTGTACAAACAAGAGAAAACTTTTTAATTAAAAATGGGGCCCATGAACAAGTAAGAACAAAAACGTGAAAAGAAAAGTTTTAAAGTACATAAAGGACTCTAAACGCCTGTCAATAATTTTAATTTTTCTCGGAAGAAGTGAGAAAAGAAAAACAACTGCAATCGGGAAAGGCAGGGTACAAAATAAAAGGGACAGGAAGTCAAGTGCAAAATGGAATGAAACGTAATGAAACAAAACGAATGAATAAATGAAATAGCTGACTAAGTGTATTAACACAATCTAACTCGGCTAGCTGGTCCAGAAGCCGGATCACATAATTGGATAATCACTGAATTGATACTTTCCGTTCATGCAGAGAAGTGCCCAAGTCCAAGCTAGCTGGTCCACCAGCGAGTGAATATGCAGTAAGTTGGACGGCATCCGTTTCCGGTATGAAACTTTTCTCCATTCCAACGGGGTATGCAATCCTCTTCAGTTTTAATTGTCCGAATCGAGAGATGTTTGTTTCGTTTTTATTTTGATTTCGATGCCTTTTTTTTGGTTTGTTTAGTTTCTTAGCGTATTTTTGGGAAGCTACAAAAAGAAATTGCTTGTAATCGAGTTCCGTCGGATTCAATTAAGCTTAAGCGAAATTGTCATCTTGGTGATTTGTCGTGTCAGCTTTTCTAATGAATTTCGGCTTCCCCTGTCCTCAGAATAGGAAGGCTAGGTTGATGCCCAATCGACAGTTGCTGACTTAGCGAAGTTGGGCGGATTTTATAGATTGGTGTGTAATCGTATTTCAGGGACAACATGATGTTTTCTAATCTATCGGATTAATAATTACGTGCCCCTGGCCACTCGAATGTGCGAAACAGCGTGTCAAATGGGCAGATACTTAGCACTTGGGAAGTTATGTAATTGAAAATGAGGACGTTTCATGCGGGATAGATAGTTCGGTGGATTGACATATTGATTATTTTGGGGCGTGAGATAAGCAAAACGTTACGTGCAAATGTAATGTGATATAATACAGAGGATTCATTAATCAATAGATGGTGTGCCACGCTTATGGCACTACTGGCATTCAAATGTGTGTATGAATTTGCCCGCAGGCCAAAGCGGTTTTTGATTAATTAGAAACATGCGTCTTTTGGAAATGCCACTGGATGATTATGAAAGCCGATGGTCATAAGCATTCTAACCTCATGGGAAAAACGACGTTAATGCTGAGAGATAAGAGTTACATGGGCGGAATGTGTAATTTCGTATTCTATTATGTCATTATTAACAATTTGAAAAACAATTTAAGGAAAGGATAATGGAAAGGAAGGTGACTTACTTGTTGTTGTCTTGCAGTGTTGGACCCTTCGTTGGTCGTTGTGGATAGTTCCTGGGTGCAGGGGGTGTTGAGTTTTGATCCCCCTGATCCGATCCGCTAGTCCATTATTCCGGGACTTTGTGTTGTGGTGTAAAGAGAGATCCTTTCTTTTCGGTTGCGTAATATTTGCTCCTTTGTTTCCTTTCTTGTTTCTCTCGTGGATAATTATGAGATCTTTTATATCCTAGAATTTGTTCACGTCCGAAGCGTTTTCCCGACACGTGCGATCTAGTTCCTATCTGTGTCTCAATTCACTAATTTTTTATTTTTTTGCCGTTGACGTTTTTATTTTTTATTCGGCGCCAATGCCTTTTGTTATTATTTTTTCTGCCAAGTAGAATTTGCATAAAATAGTTTATGCAAATTAGCTCCTTGACGATATTTCCAATTTACCGGTAGAGATAGAGAATTCATGGCTTATAGTGTGTTGGGCGAGGGCATGGACACGAGGTTCGTAACAATTCATACTATTCCTAAAGTTTTTGAAATTATTTTACTATTGTCTAATTTGTTGCAAAATTATTGTGGTAGTATATAAACGTGGTAGCTCCTCAATAGTATACTGGTTAGTATACCCGCCTGTCACGCGGGAGACCGGGGTTCGATTCCCCGTCGGGGAGCCTCTGGCGCAAGACTAATGACCTTGCCCGAAAAAAAAAAAACAATCCATTATGGAAAATTTAACAAGCCTCAGGGCTTGCTAAATAAGGCCAAGACCGGTTCCAGGTTGTAGTGCCGATGATGATGATGATGATGATATAAACGTTGTTTTTTTTTTTCATTAATATTTCTTTTTGCTTGTGAACGAACTTAAGGTATAAATAAAATAAAACAATAAAATAAAATATGTAAATAAATAATATAAAAAAAGTGTATATAAATATAACAAATATGTAAGTATGTTACGCGAGGGAGTAGGGTGCGGGCGACTTAGCGGCGACTCTGAAAATAAGTTGTATTCGGTGTGTTGCGGATTCACTGGATGCAGCCAGCGAAGTCGCAATGGAATGCTGCCCTTGGCAACACTATAACAAATGTCAGCAATTAGAGTCTGAGGATGAAGAGGAAGAGATAAGTGAATTGGAGGCGAAACTGGCGATGGCAAGAGCCCGATTACAAGAGAGACGCCGAAAGAAAAAAATAGCGGCGCTCGAACAAGAACAAAACCCGCAACAACTACAAAAGCTAAAGCCAAAAGTCGGCCAACAGCAACAATTTCACCATCAACAGCAACATCAACTTCAATATCAGCAGCATCAACAGCAACATGAACAGCAACTACCAACACAAAAGCGATCAACGAACCAGCAAGCAACACAGCAGCAAAGCAACAATAACAGCGGAAAAATAAAGATGCCACCAATCAACACCATAGATGTTGACTGTAAGGAATTGGTAAGTCTTTGTAAGCTAGCCATAGGTAACAATTTTGCAGTTAAAAGACTGACGGGTAACAGGCACGCCATTCAAACATATACGGTGGCAGACCACGACAAAATTAAAGAGGTCTTAAAAAGAGCCACCGCGGAATTTTACGAAGGGCGTAACGGTTCTATTAAAGAGTGTCGACCCTGAAATGGAACCGGAGGCTCTGCTCGAAATGCTTCAAAACCTGAAGCACGAAGATCTCGAGTTTACCGCGGTAAAACCATTAACCACACCCAAGGCAAGAAGGGAAACCCGCAAGCTACCCTTCTTTTTGGTGTAATTAACACCCAGCAGTAGAATTGGTGGTCTAAGAAAAATTACAGTCTTGGATCATCAAAGTGTCACATGGGAAAAATTAAAAAAAGGCAGAGACATCCTGCAATGTGTCCGTTGCCAAAGGTTTGGTCACTCGGCGGCTAACTGTGAAATGCAGCGCCGTTGCGTAAAATGCGGAAAGGACCATAAGGCAGAAGAATGCCCTCTGGGAAAAGAAAGGGTAGAAGACAAAGCCCTTCTAAAGTGCGCAGTGTGTCGGAATGAGGGACACCCCGCTAACTATCGAGGATGTCCTAAATTCCGAGAAATAATGGCAAGAAGTGTGACCCGGCAAAAAAACACAGAGCCAGTTCGTACTACAACAATGCCCGTAACATCGCAGCGGTCGTACGCACAAGTTGCTTCGGGTGGGAGAACACACAAATCAGGCTACATCACAGGTAGCCACAAATACTCCCACACGGACTGAAACAACACCGCAAGCAGACGTGTTCGCAATCCTGCTCAATCTGCAGAGACAGATGACACAGCTGCAAAATCAAATAAACGAGATCTACTCGCATTTGCCCGGTCTAAATAACAACCCTCTAACCACAACATCAATAAAAGCTCTTGTCGTGAATGTAAATTCACTAATAAGAACTGAGAGAAGAGCCAATCTTTTTAACCTGTTGCAAGAGGAACAACCTGATGTACTTCTGGCGGGGGAAACAAAGTTAAACCAGAGACACAAGATATGGCATAAAAACTACGATATTATACGAAGAGATCGACCTAACTCCTCTCAAGGGGGAGGGGTGTCGCAATCTTTATTAGAAAAGGGATCCCTCATAAAGTAATATATAGTGGAGAAGTGCGCAGGTTCCGGGTGCTGGAAGCCTGTATCGTCCGCATACCCCTTCAGCAAGGAAGGGGTTTGTATGCGATTGCGGTCTACGCACCTGAGGAGTACCAACATAATCTATTTATAGCAGAGCTCGAGACTCTCTTCCGATGCTTACAATTGCACCTGGGCAAAAATTACTTTATCCTAGGGGGAGATATGAACGCCAAACATAGAAATTGGGGAAATCATATATCTAATGCCAGCGGAAATCAGTTGGCTGGATGGTTAAATCAGTTTCATACTGAATATAGAACTGACCTGCTAGCTACGGAATATCCATCGTTCCCCAGAGGTAGATCGTTCTTAGATATCTTGCTAATCGACTCACGACTGAGATTACTTAACACCAACAGACGAAACACAAACTGTTTACGGACAATTGAATACGACAGTGACCACTGTGCATTCACGGCAGTAATAGAGCTTCCGAACGAGCTCGCAGATCTGGAGGAATTCGTGATCTCGCAACCCTATAACTACGGGGCAATGTGATGGCCGCGGTTCACCAGATCATTAACAAGAGAACTGCGTTCGAATGACTTTAATCTGCCAGTAAACAGAAACCTGACTAATGTCGAAATTGACAAATACATTCAACAAATGGACGAAACCGTAAAACGAACAATGGACAAAACAATTCCCAAAACAACAGTTACAGATCACACTAACATGTACAGAAACGCAACAATAAACGCACTCCACAGGCAAAAGAGCAGACTGCTATCGAAACTAAAACAATTACACAGACAGTGTACAGACAGACAAGACCAGGAGATAATATCACTGAAATCCCGATTAAAAAACCTCCAACAATTACTTAAAGCTAATTATAGATTAGGAACAAATTTGTATTGGAACAACAGAATTCGAGCTATAAAAACTAATAACCCGAATATGTTCCCACAAATAAATAAAATATTCAGGAGAAATAATCAAAACGAGATTCAGTGTCTCCAAATTCCACATACTGAGGTAAACAAGCAGCTGCTAACCAACATTGGCATAGATGCAGAGAACGCTATCCTCAATAGTGAGCTCTTCGTGATCGAAGATCCTTTGGAGAGGGCGAACGCTGTGGGAGCTGTCTTTCAGGAAATGTACAAGGTGAATGAAAGCATCCACCGAAACCATGACCTGGAGAACAGAATTCGACTGAATCACCTGCACCTCCGGAATGAAATTTCACATTGGCAATCGGAGAATCCGGGTTTTACGGAATTCAGTGACGATAATCTGTCAATTGACATTAATGCCAATGGTGGGGCTAATAGCCTTTTAATCACAAGGGAAGGAATCCAGAGTATCTTCGACTCATTAAGAAGCAAAAAGTCAGTGGGAATAGATGGAGTACCTCACATCGTACTCAAGAACCTGCCCCCAATGGCAATAGATATATACACGGTCCTGTTTAACAACGCGTTGAATAATGCATATTATCCCGCGCGTTGGAAAACGGCTATAATTCAGCCCATCCCAAAAAAGGGCAAAAACTGTACAAACCCAATGAGCATGCGTTCGATAAGTTTACTCCCAAGCATCAGTAAAGTATTTGAAAAACTCATTAACAAAGCTCTGCTAAAATGGGTAGACGACAATAGCATTATTCCAAATAACCAGTTTGGCTTTAGGGCGGGTCACGAAACCACACATGCCGCAGCTAAACTGGTCTCCGACATACAATGGAATAAATGTAGGAACCAATGCACAGGTGCCTGTCTGATCGACTTGGAAAAAGCCTTTGATACCGTTTGGATCGAAGGGTTGTATTTCAAACTGGTCAGACATGGCATACATAAGCCTTTACTATATGTACTTTACGATATTTCAAAGGACAGGAGGTTCGTGGTCAAAAGTGGTAATGTGACCTCTAATAAAATGTATAATATCAAGAATGGCGTGCAACAGGGTGCGGTACTCTCTCCGATTCTTTTTAACATTTACATTAGCGACTTATTAGATGCACTTCCGCAGGCTATTGCGTACGCAGACGATCTCATAATTTACAGAACAGCTCCGAAAGTTGAGATCATAAATAGTTTAATACAGCGAGACTTCAACAACGTGCAGCGCTATTGCGATGACTGGAAACTTAAGATCAACTTCCAGAAATGTGAAGCAATCCTATTTAGAACGCCATTATATAAAGCCACGAACTACACAAGAAAAAACTGGCGAAAGCTAGTTATCGTGGGACCGCATGGAAATAAACTGGAAACCAAGAGTTTAGTTAAATACCTGGGCATCTGGCTAGACCAATATCTGTATTTCAACAGACATGTAGAGGCTGCTTTGCTCAAAGCGAGGAAAACTTTTGCAATGACAAGGAGGCTATTTCACAGTAGCCAACTTGACAGCAGGGTAAAAGTCATATGCTACATGACGCTAATCAGGCCAATGCTCATATATGGCTGTCCAGTGAATTTGATGGAAAAGATTCGGGTGCTCGAAAGAAAGTGTCTGAGAACCTGTCTCAGATTATATCGAACACCGGAATCGGAATACAAAAAGGACTACTCAAATGAAACTTTATATAATGAAGCCTGCATAAATAGGGTGGATAATTTTATGATTAAATTAATCAGAGGACATATTGCGAGAGCAATATTTTATCCAAATACCCTGTACTATGAGAACGTGCGTCGCAACGGTTTTGTTCCACCAGAGGCGTTCCTTGATTTGGACATGAAAGGGCTTATACAGGATAGATCCGGAATCCCGCTGATCTATCATGTAAGTAGATCATCCGTAGACGGGCGATTGTGCTACGACCGGGAAATAACGCGCACCGAAGAAGAGCTCCTGCGCTTCAGTAGGGCTATCTCCCACAGAGACCGGGACGATAGTATTAGACAGCGTCAACAGTTCTGGTGGTTGAATGGCATATAAAGACCTGAATACCAAAGTCGGTATAGAATCACACTATCATCAGCTAGCTTATATAGACTTAGCTTTTCTAGAATTAGGGTAGTATAAGATTTAAGTTAAGTTAAGCTAAGTGATTTTACATAAAATTTATTAAAAAAAAAAAAAAAAAAAAAAAAAAAAAAAATAGGTAAGTTAAGTAAGTTCAATTTTAAGAAAAAAAAACAAAAAAAATTGACAAAGTTTTTCAAATTTTTCTTTGTCTTTCAAATAATTATAAGTATTGCCACAAAGTTCTGTCGCCGAAAGGCAAATTATACAAATATTAAGTAATCTTTAGCTTAGAGCGTCTGCGAAGGACCAGTAAGTTATTATATAAGATAATTAAGCTAGAATTTAAGCATTTTTTGTCTAGCCTTTAATTTAGAAACAAATAATATAAAAAGAAAATAAAAAAATTTTTAAAAAATGAAAATGAATTAGTGCAAGATCAGCCACACCCTTGTGAAATTGTAATGAAATATTTAAGTGTTAATAAAAGAACAGATAACCACAACCTCATCAGCAGCGTATCTTTTTCTTTCCACTGTCGAACAGCGTGCTAGTGAACTCGGTTTTAAGGGATGCTTTTCGTCGGGTAAGTTAGGACACTTGGTGAACCTTACCAAGGCCGGCATATAACCAAGTGAAATTCCTACAGGCCCATTAAATCCAGACCCTCTAATTGATCAGCCAGTGGGCACAGTCATAGGAACGAATGATGGGAGACCCCAGGCACCCAACCAGGAGTGAGCACTGATGCATTGCAGAGTTCGGAGTAAGTCCAAGATGAAACCACCAACCTAATTATATTATTATTATTTTATTATTTATTGGCCTGTAGGAACCCGGAAGTTCATGACCTCACCGACTCGGCTCCGCCATTGTTCCCTGTCCTGTGCGCTCTCCTTCCACGTTCGACCATCCGATCCGATCTCCTCGAGGTTCAATCTAACATTGTCCTCCCATCTCCGTCGCGGCCGTCCTGTCGGCCTCTTTCCCGTTAGTTTACCCTCAAGAATTCTATGCACGGTCCCATCATCGCCCATTCGCGCTACGTGTCCGGCCCATCTTAATCTTTGCGATTTGATTACTCTCACTAGCTTTGCGGTAAAGCTCTTCCAATTCGTGGTTATGGACTTTCCTCCATTCTCCTGCCTCTCCATTATGTTTACCACCAAAGATACTCCTTAAAACTTTATTTTCGAATACACGGAATTTGTTTTCTTCCTGTTTTGTGAGAGCCCATGTTTCGCATCCGTATAGACCAATCGGCATTATTATGGTTCTATAACCATGGAGCTTTATACTACGTGATAGCAGTATGGATTTCGACTTGCGTGCCAACTAGCGATGACCGAATACAGTCTTTTGTTAATTTTCTTCGACATTTCGTTACTGGCCGTCAGTATTGTTTCCACATATTTTAATTCGTTAACCTTTTCAAATGTCTTGCCTCTGACGTGTATGTGTGTTCCCCGAGGTCCACCTGTTTTCGACGTAATCATATCTTTTGTAGTCAGATCTATCGTCTTTTTTGAAAATGGGGACGACTATTGACGGTTGCCGTTCTCCCGAGGTGACTTCCTTATCTCATGTTGTTTTAATCCGTTGGTGGATGTTTCGAGCGGTTGCCTCTCCTCCATGCTTCATAAGCTCTGTCGGTATGCAGTAGACACCGGGAGCCTTGTTGTTTGTCAATCGATTTATTGCGTCTACAACTTCGTTGAAAGAGAGTTCTGGGATCTGAGGCTCATCTGTATGTACGTCAGGTGCGTTTATTTGTGTTTGATGGGTGCGCACATTCAGCAGGTTTTCAAAGTACTGCTTCCATCTTGTCACGATATTGTTTGTTTTTGTGACCAGACAGCCATTTGCGTCTTGAATTATTTCGGTTCTCCCTCGGTAGCCATGTCTGATTGAATTTATGCAGGCATACATGTGGGTAAGAAGTATTATGCCAGACACGGACACCCGGTTCACTTCTTCTACCATCATAAATGTTCCCCCAGAAATTGTTCGCCACTAAAAAACCGAATGAAAACAGAACGACACCGAGAGAAGATCGAAAGACGGAACGAATGATCGCCACAAGGAGAAAAAACACTAAATGATTTTTCTATGTTCATTATTTTATTTTTATTGTTCACCCGGTGCCGATGATGCGACAGTTGAGCGGAATAAAACACACAGGTTATTTCATTTTATTGTTATTGGTTTTTATTTAGAACTGGTTAAACTGGAGCCAGCATTCACTATAACTGGTGAATGTCTACATTTACATGGTGTTGCATTATTCGCGAATGATATAACTAATGGAGAAGTTGGTTTTCTTATGAACAGTTTTTTTTAATGTTGTTACTGATTGACACGACGCACTGAAACACGACCTGGTAAATATCAGGGATTAGGACACACTCGACTCCGGGTATAAACGTATCTTCGGCGCGCGACGAGGAGCGGAAGCCAAATCGACCGGCGCGGTCGGTGGCTGGAATTAGACTCAGCGACAAACGGCCCGTGCAGAGCCGACTGGCTAATGTGGTGAGTTTGTGGTGTGGGGGTTGATATCCTCTCCACTAAGGATATGTTTTTACCTATCACCAGAGAAACGTAAAGTCTCTGTTGGTGGAATAGAAAACCAGATCTCGTAATGAATATCATGGTGGTATGTGTATGATCGTTTAGATCTGTGTTGTTTACTCATGTGCGAAGGCAATGGAAAAACAAAGCAGGCAGGCGGCAAGGACAAAGGGACCGAAAAGATCGTTGTCTATGAATTGCATCGCGTCTAAATAAATAGACGACGATGCATCGAAGAAATGTGGTAAAAGAAAAGATGAGACGAGGGCATCATAAAAGTCTTAGATGAGTGATGCCCCTGTGTAAATATACGAATAGATATTGGGAAAGGTGCTACTGGTTGCGATACTTTATACAATGAAAATTGTATGTCGTATCTTGGGTCGGTGGCCAAAACGAAGTTGCTTGCATTCGCATATGCTGGATAATTCGTTTGGTGGCTAAGCACGAAGTTGTGATTGTTTGTTCGTTGGAAAACAAATCATGGGTGAATCTATTGCAGCTGGGTAAATAGCCGTGTTGCTATTATCCTGGTGATGCTAAAACAATTTAGGTGTACGATGGGTGGTCGTGTACCGTATCTTGCTGAACGAAAAGGTATCGAATTTGTATGCATGTTTATATGCGAAGGAATTCGGTTTATGACACTAGAGGCTAGTGTTTGTGTTTTGTACCTTGGACAAAAGGCTGCCGAGGCTGTGGAATTGCCAGGGACATGCGGTGCGCACGTGGACAGCAGAATTGCTTGGCATACCAGAGTGCCGGATGGTTTAGGGATTCATGATTAGTTAGGAAAGAACTCTTATAGGAAATTTGTTTGCGAAGAGATGCATGAAAGGTAAGGATTCTTTACAGGGACTTTTAGGTTATACCTTAGACAACCTAGATGCGTAAAGCATTTAAGGTGCTAATGCGATTACAGTAGCGAAACTTATAAGGTTGGGTCGAAGTTATGGGTGTTTTTCAGGTAAGTGGGCGGTGGGGTTTGGTGGAACCGCCACATACATACTCTCTCTGATGTTCTTGGTCTGGCATTTTCTACGATTTTTTCGAACCGAGTTTTCTTCCTTTCGTTATTTTTTTCGTTTTAAAAGTCTCGTTGTCTCTTTCCGAATTGTCGCGTATCTTTCTGACTTCATCATTTCTTCCTAAGTGGATCAATCTAATGCGTTTACGTTGTTCGATCATCGCCCTGCACTCATCGTCAAACCAAGGTTTCGATTTAATAGTTTTCTTAAATCCTAATACCATTTGGTTTGTTTGTTTGATTACGTGTCTGATCGATGTGATACAGACGGTCGTAGAGAACGCGAAACAAAACAAAATTAGAAAGGAAGATATCTTCCAACCAATTATAGGCGAAGAAAGTCTACGCGACGTTTCAAATGATAATGGAATTCGAATTACCACCTTCGCAGCGTCAAAAGATCTGGTAGTGAAACGCACGATGTTCAAGCACAAGCAAATCCATAAAGCCACATGGATATCACCCGACGGCGTAACGTGTAACCAAATAGAACACTTCCTCATAGACAAAAGACACCACTCGAACATCCTTGACGTGGGGTCATATAGAGGAGGAGTTTGCGACTCCGATCATCTTCTAGTGATGGGTAAAATTAGCAGTCAGCTAGCAGCAATCCCACATGGGCAGTCACGGGAGACGAAAAAGTTCGACACAGATAAACTAAAAGACCTGCATAAATGCGCTGAATATCAAGACGAACTAACGAATAGATTTAGCATCCCAGAGAACGGGAGTAGTGAGGAAGAAGAAACCAATAACTTAGAGAGGAGAAGATATTTTATTCGAAACATATCTTCCGCCTGTGTAGATCCGTTTGTTTACTTTAGATTCCTGGAAAAACTTTATCGAAGTGTGGCCATTATATCCACTAGCTTGGTGAAAATGAGGTTGTCCCACTGGCTATCTGAAACACCGACAACGTTTGACACACAAACCTATTGAGGAAACTCCATTTCTCTGGAATTGAGGCTCCTTTATTTCAATTAATAAGAATATCTTTCTTAGTGTTTAATGCAAATAGTTCTGGTTGGTGTCAAATCAGCATCCAATTCAATTAATGCTGATGTTCCCCAGGGCGGCATACTCACAACCACTCTATTTTTATAAATGAGTTTTCGTTAATTTGTGGGGGTTGTAGTATTATGCCAACGTATGGCACGGCTTCACCTAGAATCCCCCGACACTTGTTACTCCGAAGGAAATGGAAAACACCTTTTTATTTATTTAAAGTTTTTTTTATTTTTTTTATTTACAGCTCCAGTCTGTTCACTGGTATTCTTATTTACCTAGATGTATTCGAAACGCACGCAATATACTATTTGACACTCTAAAGAAAGCTTAACATTAATAACTTTTCGTCTTATTTCGTTAGTTCTTTTATAGATGAACCCTGCGACGCGACCTTACACTTATGCGATTGAGATGTGACTTGACTCTCTTGAATATAATTAATTTGAATTGTGCCCGAGAGACAGCGTGTCCGATCGTAATGGAGATGGAATAGTGACTGATGTGAATTAGGGTGGAAATCGTGATTTCTGCTTTTTACACTTTGATCCGCCAATGGTAATCATGCTCTCTTGGGCGTTCCCCAACTCACCACACTCACCACACTCACCGAGGTCGAAACGTACTTGTGTATTCGTTCGACGTCGATGGGCGTAGCCGGAATGGAGAAATCAAAAGGGAAAGCACAATAACCCAGGGTTGATCTGGCTTAGTGTGTGTGCGTCAGGGCCGTGTATGCGGCTGGTCTACTGACCTAGTGATGATCTCTTAGGCCATCGCGCTATAGCAAGACAGAAATACGAGAGAGAGGAAAACCTAGCTAAGGTTATTCACCTGTAAAAAGAGATCATTGATCCCAAGCGAATGGGTGATCTGGGAAAAGTCAATAGGACGCTGCGTCGGCTGGGGATATAATACCAACTCTGTGGAATGTTCGATAAATACCCAAGCCTATGGACTATGATGCAACCGCGTCGCTTGGTTTGACTTGGTTGTTGCTAACCAATACGAATGGAATTTCCGGTGGAATTCCCATGGTTAGAGCAATAGTGTTGCCGTATGGCGAAGATTGTAACTAAACTCAATTATGCATTATCTGCGTAGAATAATGAGTTTAGCTATGCGTCCCTTTGACATGTTTTATAGGTTAATAACTTATAAAGGAAATGGGTAAGTATTGTGGTTGGAATTGTGGGTTGTTTCTCCTATAGGATAGAGAAACCCCTACAAATTCCCTACAATACAATTCAAGCGTTTGCTGGTAACACTAAGTTTTAATATTTAGAACCAATAAACGTACATCGATACTTCGTTTTCTCACCCGCCTCTACGCCTTCCGCTTGCGCTGTGACATTTAAGAGTGTCCCAAATCCTTTCTGGGGATGTGTTTTGTGTAAAAACGACAAGGTTGGTTTATATTTAATAGCTTCTTGATGACCTGAGCATCCACACCTTCCCATTTCTATATGTTATCGACAATGTTGGATTGGTAAATCTTGAAAAAACGTAAAAATGTCACTTCAACATCAGATACTAAGTGAAATTTGAGTGAGGTGAAACCCCCTTTTTAAACTGGCTAGTCGTTTTCCTTTTAGTAGCAACAAAATAACCCATAAGTGTGATAGACTTCCTGAGTATATGGTACCAAGCGCAGTGAACCTCGTCCTCTTTTGCCATCAGCTATTCTACAGAATATAATTGTAAATGTTCGTGTGCACATTGTATTGGCGAAAGGTTAAAATGTTAATAGTTCGTATTTGAATGCTTGGTTCACATGTTTCTGGTTGTTCGTTTGTCAACTATTCTCCGGCCAAGCAACAAGGTGTACACGACATCTAGTCTGGCGCTTAATAGTCCCCATTTATTTAACAAACAACCAAGTTCGAGTTCGACGAAAATATCACCGGTACATCTGGGACTGCAGAAACCTTGCATAATTTTAGCACGAAATATAACTGTGGCAATTGCATTCTCTTCCATTTATCAAACCCGTAGACTTCCTTCTTGCAGAAAGACTCTACTGTCTTACCACTTCTCATTGCGGAACAACTCAATTCATAAGGGCTTTGAGAAAGTTTGCAAAGAAGTGTTAACTCTCTAAATTAAGATATGGATGCGTGTCCCCTCCCCTGTGGGGAAGGTAATAAATTACAAATCAAGATACGAAATGATATGCGCTTAACGTTCTGTGAAAAGCATCATAATTAAGGGCAGCTGGGAGAGGAATAGGGCATTTTCGGGAAGTTGTTCCACTGCATAATATAACACGTGCTACTTCGTCTTGTTCGAAAGGGTCGGAAAAGAGGGTGAATAAAAATGTCGAGATAACATTCCCGAGAAAAATGGCAACTTATAGCAGCGTGATGGGTAATGGTTAATGACGCGGGATGTGCGGAATGTTACACATATTCACATAAAATAAGGCTTTTGGGTTTTATCTCTGGTGACATTGCTTGTGAAAAGATAACACAACACAAGGGGACTTTTGCAATTTTTTAATGATAAGTTTGAAATAGGTTGACTTAATTATAGATAGGGGTAACAAAAGAGTCACTCATTTTTTTATGCCTAAATCTCAAGAGTATTCATATATTATTTAAAAGCAGTCTTTCAAGTTGTAGGTGAAACACAATTATGAATACGGTGAAAACATATCTATTGAAAATGTACTCTTACATTAATACTTTGTTGTAATATCTAAAGTGTGTACGTTTTGGCTCCGCTTGCGGTTTACAAATCGAAAACATTAACATTAATGTGATGAAGACTAATTTTAAGACCGTCAAGTTGCTGTAATCACGAAAAGTAATTGGGCCATTTATTTTGAAAGTGGCTTAGTCCATTTATTTTAAAGTCGAGATATTTAAGGAGTTGTTGTTTCTTGCCCGTGATTAGTACATACTCCCAACCAGTTTGTGATAAGAGGAGACCAAAGACTACGGGGTAGGTTGAATCTCAATTCCCAGTCGCCCCATCAAAAACCGATTTCTTGAATCATAGAATTTGTCTCTAACCGCCCAAATCAGTTTTCCATATTGTTATACAGTCATTATTAAAAAGGTTTTAGCTTTCGTAAAAGGAAACCAGTTGTGGCATGGATCCTAACAAAAAAAAAAACCTTGACAAGTGTAAAATGGGAAAAGAAAAAAAAATATTTTGGAAGCACGGCGAAATCTGATTTATTCAATTACGCAGTCTTCTATGAATTGTTGTTTATACTTAAAATATGCCCACACGATATCTGGAAGAAGCTCGCTATGAATGATCACCTAAGTGTGCGCACATCATCATCATCATCATTATCTGCACCGGTCTTGGCCTTATTTAGCAAGTCCTGAGGCTTGTTAAATTTTCCATAATGATTTGTTTTTTCCGGGCAAGGTCATTAGTCTTGCGCCAGAGGCTCCCCGACGGGGAATCGAACCCCGGTCTCCCGCGTGACAGGCGGGTATACTAACTAGTATACTATTGAGGAGCTTAGTGTGCGCACAAGGCCATGGTTATATGCATCAATGGATTCTTTGCACTATTTATACGCATAATGGATTCTTTACACTATTTGTGTAATCACAATAAATCATCAAGAAAACACCGACTCGGCAAAAAGAAGACGTAGGGAAAAACGGAAAAAAGCGAGACATACGCGTCGGCACGTGGAATGTTCGAACGTTATATAAACCAGGCGCGATACAAACGGTCGTAGAAAACGCGAAACTATATAAAATGGACATCGTGGCGCTTCCGGAAGTCCGACTTCCACACCAAGTAATCGAAACCAACGGATTTACATTGGCGTGCGGAGGTACCGATACACATAACCTCGGAACTGGCTTCATCATAAGCAAGAAGATTGCGCTCCATGTAAAACATGTGCAATTTATTAATGACCGATTGTCTGTGCTAAAAATACAGGGCACATGGTACAATTATGTATTTATAAACGTACACGCCCCAACAGAATCTACGGACGAAGAAACGAAGGACACATTCTACGAGACCCTAGAGGAAGTATTTGATGGGATCTCATCATTCGATGTTAAATTCCTCCTCGGGGACCTCAATGCGAAAATTGGAAAGGAAGATATCTTCCAACCAACTATAGGTAAAGAAAGCCTACACGACGTTTCAAATGATAATGGAATTCGAATTACCACGTTCGCAGCGTCAAAAGATCTGTTAGTGAAAAGCACGATATTCAAGCACAAGCAAATCCATAAAGCCACATGGATATCGTCCGCCGGCGTAACGCGTAACCAAATAGACCACTTCCTCATAGACAAAAGACACCACTCGAATATCCTTGACGTAAGATCATATAGAGGAGCAGAGTGCGACTCCGATCATCTTCTAGTGATGGGCAAAATCAGGAGTCGCCCCGCAGCAATCCCACATTGGCAGTCATGGAAGACGAGCAAAAAGTTCGACACTGATAAACTGAAAGACCTGCGCAAAAGGACTGAATATCAAAACGAACTAACAAACAGATTTAGCATTCTAGAGAATGGAAGCAGTGAGGAAGAGGAAGCTAATAGTGTGGACACTAAATGGGAATCGATCAGAGACACAATTAAACTAACAGCTCAACAGGTATTAGGATTTAAGAAAACAATCAGGTCCAAACCTTGGTTTGACAATGAGTGCAGGGCGAAGATCGAAGAACGTAAACGCCTCAGAGTGATCCGCTTACAAAGATATGATGAAGTCAACGCAGAAAGATACGCGACGATTCGAAGAGAGACAATGAGACTCTTCAAACGCAAAAAACGCGAATGGGAAAAGACTCGGATCGAAAAAATCTTAGAAAGTTTTAGAGCGAAGAACATCAGAGGTATGTATGTCGGCATAAATTCAATTAGAAATGGCTACCGAGGGAGAGTCAAAATAATTCGAGACGCAAACGGCTGTCTGGTCACAGAAGCAAACAATGTCGTGACAAGATGGAAGCAGTACTTTGAAAACTTGCTCAGCGTGCGCACCCATCAAACACAAATAAACGCACCAGACGTACATACAGCCGAGCCTCAGAACCCAGAGCTCTCTTTCAACGAAGTTGTAGACGCAATAAATAGATTGAAAAACTACAACGCTCCCGGAGTTGACTGCATACCGGCAGAGCTTGTGCAGCATGGAGGAGAGGCAACCGCTCGAAAGATCCACCAGCTCATTCAAACAATATGGGATAAAGAAGTCACTCCGGAAGACTGGAAAACCTCAATAGTCGTTCCCATTTTCAAAAAAAGCAACAGATCTGACTGCGAGAACTACAGAGGAATATCATTGCTCCCAATCACATACAAAATATTAACAAATGTCATACTGGCAAGAATCACACCGTACGCATAAGAAATATTGGGAGACTACCAATGCGGATTCCGTCGGAACCGGTCCACAAGCGACCAGATGTTCACAATAAGGCAACTGCTGGAAAAGAAGTGGGAATACGGAGAGACGGTTCACCAACTGTTCGTTGACTTCAAAAAAGCCTACGACTCAGTCACAAGGCAAAGACTTTACTATATTCTAGTTGATCTGGGTGTCCCGAAAAAAGATGCCGCCCTCATTCAAATTTGCATGAACGAAAACAAAGGGCGAGTTAGAATAGAAGATCACCTCTCAGAACCATTTGAAATCCGGGACGGACTAAAGCAGGGAGATGGTCTATCACCGCGTCTCTTTAACCTTGGGCTCGAGTATGTCATCAGAAAGGTACAAGACGACAACATGGCCGGATCATCCCTGAACGGGATCACACAAGTGCTCGCATATGCGGATGACATCGCCGTTCTGAGCGATAATCTAGAAACTGTTAGTAAAAACTGTGAAATCATCATGCAAGCGGCAGAAGAGGTGGGCCAGAAATAAATGAAGACAAAACAAAATACATGATTACGACGAGAGCAGGTGGACCTCAGGGAACACATATAAACGTCAGAGGCAAGATATTTGAAAAAGTTAAAGAATTTAAATATCTGGGAACGACACTAACGGCCAGTAACGATGTGTCGAAGGAAATTAACAAAAGACTACATTCCGGCAACGCTAGTTGGCACTCAGTCAGTAAACTGCTGATATCCAGACTGCTATCACGTAACATAAAACTCCGTGTCTATAGAACTATAATCATGCCGACTGTTCTATACGGATGCGAAACATGGGCTCCCACAAAACGGGAAAAAAAACAAATTCCGCGTATTCGAGAATAAAGTTTTATGGGGTATCTTTGTTGGTAAATATGACGAGGAGGCAGAACAATGGAGGAAACTCCATAACCACGAATTGGAGCAGCTATATCGCAAATCTACAATAGTGAGAGTAATCAAGTCGCGAAGATTAAGATGGGCCGGACAAGTGGCGCGAATGGGCAACGATAGGACCGTGCATAGAATTCATGACGGTAGGCCAACGGGAAAGAGACCGGCCGGACGCCCGCGACGGAGATGGGAGGACAATGTTAGATTGGACCTCGAGGAGATCGGATCGTATGGTCGAATGTGGAAGGAGAGCGCACAGGACAGGGAACGATGGCAGAGTCGAGTTGGTGAGGTCATGAACTTCCGAGTTCCTACAGGCCACTAAATAATAAATAATATTTGTGTAATCATCGTCTCCCTCTTCGCAGCAAGTAAACCCAGCTAAAGAAATCTGATAACGCTTTAAATGGTGTACTTCCACCGTAAAAGAATGATAGGGAACATGTATCTCTATGCTGACAACACAAAAATCTATAAGACTGTCATGTCAGCATTTTACTTCTAGCACTTCTTCTACTTAATGGTTAATATGTGTCAATCTATAACCTTTTCACGAAAACGCATATCTTCTCCTTGTTGTGTATTATTTTTACAACAATTGTATATAATTATTTGATAAGGGTATACTAAACTTACCCCTAATCAATTGATGTCCGCTGTTAAGCTGCACGACCCGTGGTTTTGAAACTGATGTCATCTAATTAGATCCGGACAGAAGGAGCTCCGCACATGCATACACAGTAGCACTAAAATCACAGTCGTTCCAAATTTACTGTTCGATAACAGTCGAATTCAACACGATTAATTTAAATAAATAAGTTCCTTTATTTTACTTGTTATCTTCTTTGTAACAATCGAATTCAACACGATTAATTTAAATAAATAAGTTCCTTTATTTTACTTTTTATCTTCTTTGTCTACATACACAATTTATTTTAAATAATTGACCGCACGCCTTTTTCAGTTGCAATTTATGCCAACGCACCGCACGACCGCACTCGTCAACCACTGAATTAAGAAGAGAGGATATCTCGTGGCTTCACGACACATATCCTCTTTTGTTCCGCTTCCACGAGCTATTTCTGGGAAGCGGCACAATTGGCTATTGGCAAATAGGGGGCGACTATGGCTAATACAAAGAATATGACTATTGCAATGTGAATGGGGTTTTAAATTGGTTTTACGTTTATTTAAATTAGATTCTATTGTAACGGGAATAGGCAATTCGTACTTTGTAGGGAAGGGAAGGATATAGGAAGGATGAAGGATATGTGCGTAAAGACACGAGATGTTAATAATTTTAGGGGGATGTGATAATTAATTGACATTATTTATATAACATCCTCCCCGCCCCTACTCTCTTCATAACCGAAGTCTCACCAGCGCCCAATCTGTCCGCGACTTGAGTATTTATGTGATAAATAACTTAATTTCTTTTCAGATGATTCTAAGCCAAACTCATCTCATGGGTTTGTAAAACGGTGGCCTAAATAATTCTCCAACCTCTATATCACCCGGTCCCTCTATATTTCATTTGTCCACCCACTGCTCCAATATGGTAGTCAGGTATGGTCCCCCTACCACCAGACACACATTCGCAGAATCGAGAGCATTCAGTGTCGTTTCTTACCTTTTGCTCTCCAGGGGTTAGGGTGGAACCGCCCCCCCCCCCCCCCCGCGCCACACAGCAACCGTCTCACATTAATTATCATGAAACCCTATTCTATCCAAGACAAGCATAATAATAATAATAATAATTTACTGGCCTGTAGGAACCCGGAAGTTCATGACCTCACCGACTCGGCTCCGCCATTGTTCCCTGTCCTGTGCGCTCTCTTTCCACGTCCGATCATCCGATCCGATCTCCTCGAGGTCCAATCTAACATTGTCCTCCCATCTCCGTCGCGGCCGTCCTGTCGGTCTCTTCCCCGTTAGTTTACCGTCAAGAATTCTATGCACGACCCTATCATCGCCCATTCGCGCTACGTGTCCGGCCCATCTTAATCTTCGCGACTTGATCACTCTCACTATTGTAGGTTTGCGGTATAGCTCTTCCAATTCGTGGTTGTGGAGTTTCCTCCATTGTCCTGACTCCTCGTCGTATTTACCACCAAATATACCCCTTAGAACTTTATTCTCGAATACGCGGAATTTGTATTCTTCCCGTTTTGTGAGAGCCCATGTTTCGCATCCGTATAGAGCAATCGGCATGATTATGGTTCTATAGACACGGAGCTTTATATTACGTGATAGCAGTTTGGATTTCAACAGTTTACTGACTGAGTGCCAACTAGCGTTGCCGGAATGTAGGCTTTTGTTAATTTCCTTTGACGTTTCGTTTCTGGTCGTCAGTATCGTTCCCAGATGTTTAAATTCTTTGACATTTTCAAATATCTTGTCCCTGACGTTTATATGTGTTCTCTGAGGTCCACCTGCTCTCGCCGTAATCATGTATTTCGTTTTGTCTTCGTTTATTTCTAGGCCCACCACCTCCTCTGCTGCTTGCATGATGATTTCACAGTTTTTACTTATAGTTTCGAGATTATCGCCCAAAACGGCGATGTCAGCCACATACGCGATCACTTGTGTGGCCCCGTTCAGAGATGATCCGGCCGTGTTGTCGTCTTGTACCTTTCTGATAACATACTCGAGGACAAGGTTAAAAAGGCATGGTGAGAGGCCACCCCCTTGTTTTAGTCCGTCCCGGATTTTAGATGGTTCTGAGAAGTGGTTTTCTATTCTAACTCGCCCTTTGTTTTCGTTCATGCAAATTTTAAATGAGGGCGGCATATTTTTTCGGGATCCCGAGCTCAACCACAAAATGGCAGAGTATTTGCCTTGCCACTGAGTCGTAGGCTTTTTTGAAGTCCACGAACAGTTGGTGAACCGTCTCTCCGTATTCCCACTTCTTTTCCTGCAGTTGCCTTATTGTGAACATCTGGTCGCTTGTTGACCGGTTCCGACGGAATCCGCATTGGTAGTCTCCCAATATTTCTTATGCGTACGGTGTGATTCTTGCCGGTATGACATTTGTTAATATTTTGTATGTGATTGGGAGCAATGATATTCCTCTGTAGTTTTCGCAGTCAGATCTGTCGCCTTTTTTGAAAATGGGGATGACTATTGAGGTTTTCCATTCTTCCGGAATGACTTCCTTGTCCCATATTATTTTAACCAGTTGGTGGATCTTTCGAGCGGTTTAGTATGTATGTTAAGAATTTGTTAATATTTTTTTTTATTTTGTTTGTAAACTTTTTATTTTATTTTCTATCTTGTTATTTAAAAAAAAGGGGAGAGAGAACTTCCTGAAGCGCGATCTTGTCCATTTTATATTGTTTCGCGTTCTCTACGATCGTCCGTATCGCGCCTGGTTTATATAACGTTCGAACATTCCACGTCCCGACGCGTATATCCCGCATTTTCCGTTTTCCCTTGGTGTTCTTTTTACCGAGTCGGTGTTTTCTTGATGATTTGTTCCCCTATGGTAGTGTCGGCTCATCACACCTACGCCTACCGGGTTTTTCGTGAGATTGTTTTTTGTATATTGATTATTAATTTTTGTTCCCACGAGTCTTGGGATTTCAAATAGTCCGCCACATCAGAGCCCCTCTTTGATATGGTAAGGTCTGCTTACTGCTCTGATTCGACCTGGGGTCAGAGAGGCGCCGTTATCATACAACCGGTATACCCATGGCTGCAATTCATCCAATGGGCACGGTGGTGCGTAACACCCTGGCTTAGGGGTGGTAGATCTGTGTGTCTTACTCCTCGCTAGCCCGTTTGACAAGGGTGGCCCTACTGGAAGCGTATGCTTCCGTCAGCACAGCCTGAGTGATTCATCGTAGTTTAAGCCCCCGCGCCACATTAAGGGGTCTACCAAGCGGGGGGAAGACTTTTGTAGTGCTTCATAAAAGTTTATACCGGAAGATCAATAGATCAATAAGTCCCACATCTCTCTGCTGTCTTTGAATGAATTCAAGTTCCCCGAATAAAAGACGACGTTGTAATTATGAGGAATGTCGGTGTGTAAGCTAGATTGAGTATATCCGATATATGTATAATTTAGAAATTGTGGGTTTAAAAAATGTCAGTTTCTTATACTGGCTTAGTAGAATAAATTATGAATGAATAAAATGCAAGTAGAACATTACCTCAGACAGTTTCTCTTATCATCATCATCATCATCGGCACTACAACCGTGAACCGATCTTGGCCTTATTTAGCAAGCCCTGAGGCTTGTTAAATTTTCCACAATGATTTGTTTTTTCCGGGCAAGGTCATTAGTCTTGCGCCAGAGAGTTTCTCTTATACCCTAATTAAATTTCATTGAAATACCAACATAAACATTTCTTAAGTGGATTAGTCTCAGAACTTTGCAGTCACGGTTAATATAAATAATTGTAGTGCTTAACGTCATCTTATTTTAATACTTGCATTTAACACAATTTTTTTCTTCTCTTTACAGGTAAGCTCAAAGAATTTGTAGAGCGCATATACTTGAATTGTAAGTACATCTTAATGCATTTTGTTGATATCAATTTATTATATTATATAAAAGTATAATTTTATGAATAAAGTTTACTGTATGCCGTTGCGCTATTCCGCTCCAAAGTTATTGAATTTGTTCTTATCTTATGAATTTGTAAGGAATTAATCATTCCTATAATTTGTTACTTTTCCTATTGGCTGTGATCTACATATTGTGACGCATATGACAATCAGTACTAGAATATTCTAGAAAGTACTGGAAAACTGGAGACTATGAACAGTAGGACATTCAAGGCTATAGAACGGACGGAAACGAAACGCCGAATCAGAATAAGGAAACGGTATAAATACGTCGCACACAGATCATGGAGCTAAGTAAAAAGTAAGAAGTAAGCAGTGAAATACGCGATAAGTCAAGAAATCGTTAAGTGTACGGTAAAAGTAACGGTTGTTATTAACGGACTAATAAAGTGTTAGATTAATTCAAAATCGATTTAACGGCTCTTATTTATTAAAAATAATTAATCCAGGGAACCCCAAGCTCGCTACAATTGGTGTCAGAAGTGGGATTAATTATTGGTGAAGTAAATAAGTCTGTGAAAGTGTGTTGTCTCAGATCGACATTTGGAGGATCTTCGCGTTCCTGAGTTGAAGAAGGAACTTCAGGACCGGAATCTGGATAGTAGAGGACAGAAGCAAATTCTTCGACAGCGTCTGCAAGCAGCAATGGAGGAAGAGGGTATTGATGTCGACACATATGTTTTTACGATTGGGCCAGGCTGTCCGGATGGAGAAGAAACAGCGAGTCAAGATGGTGCCAATGTGACGGAGAAGAGTTCGCCACTGTTGGACATTTCGGAGATGTTCAGGATGATGATGATAAAATTCGACGCACAAGCTGCAGATCTGAACGCAAAATTGGATGCCCAAAATTCAAAATTCGACGCACAAGCTGCAGATCTGAATGCAAAATTGGATGCCCAAACGCAGTGGATGAAATGTAATTTTCAACACTCTGAGGAGGAAATTCAGTCAAAAATTCGAAACGAAGTAGAAAATCTGGATCTAAAAGTCACCGATAAAATAATGCGAATTGAAAAGAGACTTGAGTGTGTTGAGAGAAATAAGACATCCCCTAGCAACCAACATGAATACAAAGATACAAGGATACAACCGCCAACGTTCGATGGAACGGGACCCTTCTCTGTATTTATGTCAGTTTGACGCCGCGGCCAATTATAATAAGTGGTCGGATGAGCAAAATTCAACATCACTAACCGTGTCACTCCGCGGGGCGGCTGCAGAATTGCTACAAACCATACCAGCAGAGAAGCAAACAGATTTCCAAGCAGTAAGAGACGGCCTTGAAGCTGGGTATGGAGACAACCACATGCAGGCCTACCGCATGCAACTGCGGAGCAGAACGCAGAAACCTGGAGAAAATCTTCAACAGATGCAGGCAGATATTGAGCGGTTGGCAAACTTGTCTTATTCAAATATGACTAAGGAATTTCTGAACAAGGTAGCATTGGATGCATTTATAAATGTACTCCAAGATCGGGACTTGCAACAAGCCGTTCGTTTGGCAGGAAAAAAGACGACTACTGAAATACTGGCGTTCGCATTGGTATATGAATCTGCTAAACTGGCTACCAGGAGTACATATAGAGTCCGAGAAACGTCCGTCCAAGAATGTTGCTGCCAAAGAATCGGGCATGTACAACGGAGAACCCCGCGACCTGTTATGAAGTGCTGGACATGCGACGGAGTCGGCCACATCTCTGTTGACTGTAGGAAACGTCGACGAATGAATGAAACATCGAGTGAGAATTGTTGTTCATGAGCTTATCATAAGAGGAGACTATGAACGGACCAACCTGACGTGAAGAAGCACATTGTACCTGTCAGAGAACTAAATGCGTCCGAGGAGCCGGTCGCAATAATAAAAGGAGAGTCAAGCGCGGAATGTGCACCCGTATCAATGATAAGCTCAATTCAGCAAGGGAAGGTGCATAATAACGCTGATGCTCTATCAAGAAGACCATGTAAGCCAGATTGTTAACATTGTCATAGAGCGGAAGAGAAAGAAGAGGCGCACGACCTGCGAAATGTACAAGTAGAAGTACTAGATGGGTGGACGAGTGATGGTATACGCGTAGCTCAACTTCAGGATGAAGATATGTCGCTAATCCTGGAACACAAAGAAAAGAACGAGCGGCCAACTTGGAACAGTATTTCCGACAAGAGTGGAACATTTAAGGCATGTTGGGCACAATGGAATTCCTTGCTGGTGGAAGATGGAATTCTTAAGCGTAAATGGGAAGCCGCGGACGGAAAATCCCATCGAATGCAGATTCTAGTCCCACCATCAAAAGTGAAAGATGTACTAACAGAAATGCACGACGGGGCCTCCGGTGGACATCTGGGAGTTAATAAGATACTTTCAAAATTACGATCTCGATTCTACTGGCTTCACATAAGAGATGAAGTCGAGTCTTGGTGTAGGAAGTGCACAACTTGCACTGCGACCAAAGGACCAACAGCAAAACCAAGGAGCGCTATGAAGCAGTACAATGTGGGTATGTAGCGGTCCCGCCAAACCCTACGGTCTACTTACCTGAAAAACCCCTATAACTACTACCCAACTCATTTAAGTTTGCTAATGCAACAGCATTAGTACCTAAAAATGCTGCACGCATTTAAGAGATCAAATCTATGATCTTTAAGTCCCTGTAAAGAAAACTTACCTTCATGCATTCTCTTCGCATACCATTGCTCCTTAAGATTTCTTTATTAACTTACCAGGAATTTCCAATCAATTTCGGCATCTACGTCGCCAGTCAAATTCCCTCAGATGAATTCGTGTAAACAAAATAATTCGGATTGCATTCAATGTAACCGTCATGACAGGGACCATAAATAACGCGCCGTCTATTTTTTCAGCCGCGTCATATACCTTTTCATACATGCCTGGCAACCTTTTTGGTTTGTCTTATCAATAAACAACCCAAGCAGCTGCATCTAATTAGCGCAATAGACGCCGAAACCAAATTCTCCAGCATTTCCTAAGGCAAATATGAACCCCGTTTCTACTGCAGCCAGAGATGCCATAAAAATACAATTTGCTTTTAGCACCTTTTCTCCTAACGTCGAAAATAGCGAC
Source organism: Microdon myrmicae (assembly GCA_963931805.1). Lineage (NCBI taxonomy): Eukaryota > Metazoa > Arthropoda > Insecta > Diptera > Syrphidae > Microdon > Microdon myrmicae. The sequence continues at coordinate 15,756,965 of OZ007496.1, read as the reverse complement.
GAGGCATCGTGTAAACAATGACCCGCATTACCAACGGCGCATTTGGTCATTTTTCCCTATTGTCTTTGCCGCCTGCCTGTTTCGTCGTTCCACTGCACGTGTGAATAGCATCTATCTGAACGATCCCCACACATACCACCATGACCTTTATTACGAGATCTGGTTTTCTTGTTCCCACAAGAGAGACTCTACGTTACACTTGTGGGAGATAAAACATATCCTTGGCAAGAATATATTCACACCCTTAAGAGAAAAGTTTTTCTCTCTCTTCCTTTTTTCTTAGCGAAATCATCTCTGCATGAGATGACGATCGTTTAGTCGTATTGCAACCATCAGTTCGGTCGCGTCGTCTGCCTTCCACCGTACCGCGCGCCGGTACGGTGTGTCAACACCAAAAAGCGTGTTTAAGTCCTGCGAGTCGTCTGCGCGTTTATTGTAATAAGTAAATATTTCGTGTCGAGTGTTAAGTAAAATAGAATAGAACAATATGTAAACGCTACTCACCACCAATAAACAACAATTAACAATAAAAAAAAACCGTGTTCTAGTTTGTTTCCTTTCTCCGGTGTTTGAGGTTTATTAACTGCTATGGCGATCGTTTTGCGGTGAACACAGTCCTTTCATATTCGGAGAAACCTTTAGTGATTGGTGGGGACGAGGTAGAACTCCCGCCCATGCTGCCGCCGCGATCTCGTACCCCCACAGGTACCCCTTTCGAGCGAATTGCGATTGATATCTCAGGACCATGTCTAAAAACCAACGACAACAATAAATACATGTTCGTCATCATGGATTACTTCAGCAAGTGGGTGGAAGTCCTTCCAATTCCAAACCAAGAAGCAACAACCATCATTGAGCAGCTTATCAATAATTGGATCAGCAGATATGGAGTTCCTTGTGAGCTTCATTCCGATATTTCGAGGCATCTGTGCGGCACTGGGCGTAAGGAAAACCAGGACCACACCCTTACATCCGCAGTCAGACGAAAGGTTCAATCGAACAATAAAAGAGCATTTATCGAAGGTCGTTAGTGATCACCAACGAGATTGGGACAAATCAGACATTTTCCCGCGATACCCATCAATCCGTGAATGCGCATCAGTTCACGTTGAAAGTGGACTTCAGGCGCACAAATAAACATAGAGAGTCATTCTTTAGCCGAATCACACGAATGTGGAATGTTCTACCTGATCATGTGTTTCCTGGTCGTTGTGATGTCCAGACATTCAAGACCAATATACATCCACACCTCCTTTCCTTATTCACTTCCTCTCCATCCGCTCGCACTGTATTCTGAAAATTAAGGCTACCTCAAAATCCACTTTTGTGCGCGCGTTAGTGTAAAAAAAACAGTTGAGCTTTTTTTAATTCATTGTTGAAAACCACCCCTTAATTTATTTATTAATGGTTTAGAGGGACATGTTCCTATGAAGTAACAACCGAATAATGTTCTTGAAAGCGGGTCCCTTCTATAGTTCCCGGGCCCTATTTCCTGATTGCTATGTCAACACGTTTTCAATGGTTTATTTATATAGTTTTTTTTTTTTTTTTTGTTATGGCGGAATGTCGCATGCCACTTATTTTTACTTCGATGTGCCGCTAAAGTTCTCTCCCGCAGTGTGAAGCACTTTTTCCTGCGGTAGCACCATCCTCTATTCCATCCCTCTTTCAAGCCGATTATTTCTTGGTAATGTTCAAATATTATATCTACTCTTTAAGGCCAAATATGCATCATGTATTGCAATTTTAAATATATCCTACTCACCACTTAGCATCTTTAATTTCAAACCATCGTCGTCGCCATCATTGTTGACATCTTCATTTCCGCTGTTCTTCATTACATAATCTACATTATTGTCATCGTACTTCCCTTTGCCTATCCTCTTCTCTTGTTTAAAAGACGTTTCTTTCTAATAAATCACTATGCTTGTTATCTACACCTCTCACAACTGGTTGAGACCCCCCCCCCCCCCCCCCCCCCCCCCCCCCCCCCCCCCCGATTTCGGCGATTCTCGCTAATTTTGTTCCGTGTGTACTACAGATATTGCTGTTAGCTAATCATTACCAATTTATAAAAAGATTCTAATAACCATAAATCCCTTTTTTACCTTAATTTTCTTGGAATATGCTATTTGTCCCTAATTACCCGCGAAAAGTGATTGACATAGGATATCTAAAAAAGAAATGGTGGGTTAGCTACGGCTAGTATCTACAGTGTTAACGCATGCCCTCTCTAACTATTTGAATAGTAGGAATAAAACTATACAAGACCCGTCGGTCTTGAGTAGAATAGTAAACGTAGATTAGGCTCTTGAGATACTTGTATGCTAGCTGAACATGTGTTTGTCGAAAAGGGTAATGCAAGTACCTTCATACAGGTGAGAGTACTGAATAATTTTCTCGAAAGCCCACCCCGAAATTAACAGGATACAAATCCGAACACTCGCCGTCCACAACAACCCGGATCGATCGATTTTCGAGGAAGCTCTGCCTCCAGTCGCAAAGCTGCTAGGAATGTCCACATGAACGTAGTTCACGCAGTAATACCCCATGCCAGACTCGGTCAAAAGCCTTGGAGATATCCAATGCGACCTCCCTTGGCCCTCAATCGTAGATGTCAATATTTCGAACCCCTATTGATCAAATGGTTATCTTCTTATCTGAAAAACCGAGCCTGCCGTGTCAAATTCAGATCCTCGCTTTCCAATCCTTTTTTTCCCACGCCAGGGGTTCCGCATCTAGGCCCCCTCCTTTTTATCCTTACCATCAATGATGTCGACTCTGTCATTAAACACTCATCCATATCCCTCTATGCGGACGACGCCAAACTCTTCAAAACAATCATCTCTCCTCTCGACTCCTCACTTCTCCAACAGGACCTCGACAGCTTCTCAATCTGGTGCCGTAATAACTGCCTGGAACTCAATGTTGCCAAATGTCACTCCATTACATTCTCCCACAAACGTCCACCCCCACCTCCTCGCCCCTACTTCCTGCTTAACCAGCAGATCTCATACGTATCCTCAATACGTGACCCCGGAATCTTATTTGACAGGGAGCTCAGCTTCATCCCACATTTCGATGATATCATTCTTAAGGCCAGTTCCGCCCTAGGGTTTGTGAAACCCTGGTCTAAGGAATTCTCTAATCCCTACGTTTCCCGTTCCTTGTACAAAGCCTTCGTCCGCCCCCTTCTTGAATCCGCCAGTGAGGTCTGCTCTCCACACTGCTCGTCCCATATCCGCAGAATCGAGAGCGTGTAACGTCGTTTTTTACGTTTTGCCCTCCGTGGACTGACCTGAGAGAATCCTCGGATTCTTCCGCCGTACACAAGCCGGCTCCATGTGATCAACCCTAATACACTTGTGGAGCGCAGAACTCTTGCCGACATCCTCTTCATCCATCATCATCCTCTTCATCCGTCTCCTCTCCGGCACAATCAACTGCCCTAGCCTGCTTTCCACCATCGCACTCAACACCAACCCCCGTAACCTACGAAACCCTCGTCTCTTCTATCTGCCCCCCCACCACACTTCCTACGGCTGTAATGAACCCATTTCACGAATGCTAAGGCGGGCAAACTCTTACCCTACCTCCTTCGATTTCTACCTCACTTCTATTGCACTCAAACGTCGTCTTCTCGCCACCTTCCCACCATATTACCGTCTTATTTATTCTAAATTAATTTTTGTAATCCCTAGTTCTTAAGTTAGTTCCTAAGTTTTTACTTTTAATTTATTTTTTAACGCTTGTACTAAGTGATATAACCGAGGGTTCTGCTCTCACTTAATATCGGTTATAAGGGTCAAAAGGCCTCTCGTGGACCGCCTACCATGGAATCCGTATTGACGATCATTCAGAAGTCCGTTGCATTCTAAATACTTAATTAATTCAGTGTTGATGACCTTTTCCATCACCTTAGATAGTATAGACCGTAATGCTATCCGTCGGTAATTTTGTGGGAAACACTTTTTTGCCCTCTTTGAGATTGGTTGAACTCGACCGATTTGCCAATAGGTAGATAATGTCCTCCGTGCACTAGATAAGCGAAAGAGTCTGCAAAGACCCAGCGATCGGTCTGGAGCACAGTTCTTAAGGACCCGTCCGGGCCGATTGTCTTTCTACAGTCCAATCCACGCACAATGCGTTGAATGGTACGCGGGCGAAACCTCACATCCTGCATCGAAGACCGTCCCAGCGCGTTCGCAGGTGGCTCCAAAAGACCGGCATTGAGGTTTGAATTCGCGAACACACTTTAACTTTTGAATTTGTGAATAATGTCCCGCTGCCCGTCACTAACGGAGGAAAAGATCATCATTACGAGGGTTGCCTCTTATGTTTCGGGATTTGGCAACCCTAGTGTTGCAATCCGGCAATTGACAGCTCTGTCGTAAAGTTGGAAATTTTTGAGGTTATACGCACTCAGGACGTTTTGACATACGAGCGCTATTTGTGTTGTTTACAGTAACTTAAAAGATTCAGCTCGGCCCAAAAATGGAATTAAATCGTCAACATTTTCGTGCGATTATTTTTTACAACTTTCGGCGTGGATTAACTCAGCAACAGTGCATGGATGAACTTAATTCAATTTTTGGCGATGAAGCTCCATCAAGGACCAGTGTTTATCGATGGTATGGTGAATTCAATCGTGGTCGTAGTTCACTCCAAGATGAATTTCGTGAAGGTCGTCCAAAATCAGTTGTTGTTCCGAAAACCATTGATGCTGTGCGCGAACTGATATTGGAAGAGCGTCATGTGACCTATCGTGAGATTGAGACAACCTTAGGCGTTAGTGGGACCAGCATACATTCAATATTGCATAAACATTTGACTGTCAAAAAAATTTGTTCGCGTAGGATCCCACACAATTTGTCAATCGCCCAAAAAAAGGCTCGTGTCAATTGGTCGAAAGAAATGCTCAAAAAATACGGTCGCGGTGCTTCGAAACACGTCTATGACATCGTGACAGGTGATGAATCGGAGATTTACGCGTATGAGCCCGAAAGTAAACAGCAGCCGACTGTATGGGTGTTTCAAGATGAGCCAAAACCAACAAAAGTTGTTCGCGCACAAAGCACTTCCAAGCAAATGGTCGCCTGTTTTTTCGGAAAAACTGGACATGTCGCAACCGTACCACTAGAACAACGCAGAACAGTCAATTCTGAGTGGTACACAACCATTTGTGTGCCAGTTGTTTCCAAGAAATCAGGAAAATCAATCGCCGAAGACGGATCACTCTTCACCACGACAATGCGAGCTCTCACACATCGGTTGCGACAACTGCATTTTTGAGCACCCAAAACATCCATTTGATGGGTCATCCGCCGTATAGTCCTGACTTGGCACCGAATGACTTCTTTTTATTCCCGTACGTAAAAAACAAACTGAGAGGTCAACGTTTTTCGACACTTGAAGAAGCGGTTGCTGCATTCAGAATGGATGTGTTGGAGATACCTCAATCAGAGTGGCAAAAGTGCTTCGACAATTGGTTCAAACGCAAGCAAAAGTGTATAGATCTTCATGGGGAATATTTTGAAAAACAATAAAGTGATTTTCGGTGATCAATATATGTTTTTGTTCTCTAATCCCGGCAACCCTCGTATATATCACACAGGCGCACCAGCTTGTTAATGCCACAACACTATATATATTTATATCACACTGGCGCTGCAACACATTATATGCCACAAACGGCATCATCATTTACATGCCACAAGTGGCGCTGCGGATCTATTTAATGCCACAAGGCATCCTTTTTATATACATCCAACCTTATTTATGTAACAGGAGGAAGCGAAGTTATTGCTGACGGGACTTGCCATTGACAAGAAGGGACGCGAACCAGTTGGGCAATCAAGAAGTTTATTGATCACTCTATCGTTGTAGATCTTCTTCACGGTATCAATCGCCTGGTAGCACGCATTTCTGATTCTAACAAAATTCGTTGTTAACCTCCGTGGATTAAAGCGCCATTGTGTAAAAGCTCTATTTTTCGCCGCTGTAATCTGCTCCCATTTTTTATCAAACGAACGTTTAGCAGATGAACTTCGTTTGATGGAATGCGGAATGTAGATCTCCATCCAGAAAAGAATAATCTCTGCGACCGACTCCGCGCATGCGTTAACATCGGAGTCTCCAAAGCACACCACCAACTACGGGAAGGATGCGAAGAAATTTCGCAAATCGTCCCAATGGGCAGCTCGATACATCCGTACATGGCGAAGACCGGTTATTCGTTTGAAATACGCGTGGTTCCGGGACCAATACCAAGCAGTGATCGGAGTTTACCAGTGGGGCAACAACCTCCACGGTATAAATGCTCGGTTCGGATGTCGAAAATAGATCAAGGGTGTTAGCATAATGGCCACGGGCATCCGGCATAGGTTCCGCCACGTGTTGAGTAAAACTGCGGCTAACAGCGAACATCTCCGCCAGCCTGCCAGCTTCGTCAGTTCTGTTAGAATGCATCAACTAGCCGGAATTGTGTACATTAAAATGATGGAAACTTCGCCAATGTGTGGTTTATACTTACTTACACTTCTTTTCCGTAATGCGAACTTTTTTCCTGTTTGCAACATAATCTATTTTATCCCCCTGGTTCCGGGTGCACGTTTTGAGGGTCTCTTTCCGGGTAAGGGTTACCTGGTAGTGCCCACTTATTTGATCTTGGCACTCATTCAACTTTCCTATTTCGAATAACTACGTCAACAGATGACAATTCTGGTTCAATTTGTGGCCCACTTTTTTTTCTTTCTTCTGAAATGGACTTCTTCGTGACCATATCTTTGTTTTCGGAAGCACCATTCCTTTCAATATCTATGTCTTCCTTTTTCAGTTCATTTTTGTCATTTCCGGTGATGTCTTCTCGAATTACCTCCGTTTCAGAAATTGGTCCTCTTTCCCCATGTATAATACAAACATCAGCATCAGAGTCTAATTCCTCATCATAAAAAGTTTGGTAACCTCCATGTTCCTATAACTGCCTTGAGGGGTGCTATAACAGGTCAATTGAAAAGTCCCCGGCCTTCCATAGTAAAACACATTTTTTTGGCAAAATTCGTTTTTTTTTATTCAACATAATTCACTTCGAGGGTGATACACTGATTATAGCGACCCTCCAACTTTTCGATACCTTTTTTGTAGTACGATTTGTCCTTTGTTTCAAAATAGGCCTCAGTTTCGGCGATCAACTCTTCATTCGACGAAAATTTCCTCCCAGCGAGCATTCTTTTGAGATCTGAGAACAGGAAATAGTCGCTGGGGGCCAGATCTGGAGAATACGGTGGATGCGGAAGCGATTCGAAGCCCAATTCATGGATTTTTGCCATCGTTTTCACTGACTTGTGACACGGTGCATTGTCTTGGTGAAGCAGCACTTTCTTTTTCTTCAAATGCGGTCGTTTTTCGGCCAATAACGCTGTGTAATAGTCGCTGTTGATGGTCCTTCCTTTTTCAAGATAGTCAATGAAAAATATTCCGCGCGCATCCCAAAATACCGACGCCATAACCTTGCCAGCCGACTGTTGCGTTTTTCCACGCTTTGGGGCGGGTTCATCGTGTGCAGTCCACTCGGATGACTGTCGATTGGACTTCGGAGTGAAATGATGGAGCCATGTTTCATCCATTGTCACATATCGACGCAAAAACTCGGGTTTATTACGCTTGATCATCTCCAAACACTGCTCCGAATCATCAACTCGTCGTTGTTTTTGGTCAAAAGTGAGCTCGCGCGGCACCCACTTTGCACAGAGCTTTCTCATACCCAAATATTCGTGAATGATATGATGTACACGTTCAGTTGATATCTTTAGAGTGCCTGCTATTTCATTCAATTTCAATTTACGGTCATTCAAAATCATTTTGTGGATTTTTCTAATGTTTTCGTCGGCAACAACCTCTTTTGGGCGTCCACTGCGTTCGCCGTCTTCGGTGCTCATTTCACCACGTCTAAACTTAGCATACCAATCCTTGATAGTTGATTTTCCTGGGGCGGCGTCTGGAAACTCGTCATCAAGCCAAGTTTTTGCTTCAATTGTATTTTTTCCCTTCAAAAAGCAATATTTTATCAACACGCGAAATTCCTTTTTATCCATTTTTTTCACAATAACAGAAGTTGCTGCACTCAAAATACTATAATTCACAAACTAATGATCGGACATGTGTCAAATTTATACACGCGTCTTTTGAAGATTAGGGCTAACTAAAAATCACATGGATTTAATTCTAGTGCCACCATCTATGTGCCAGGCCGGGGACTTTTCAATTGCCCTGTCAGTCTGCATTTGCTACACCTAAATCGAGATATTGCTCATCTCTGTTACTTTTTTCATCTTATACCATATAAACGCAAACGCTTAAAAAGTTGTCTGCGTTCAAGTTTCATACCAATATTCTCTTCAGTTACCGACTCGACGCCGCCATCGTTCCCTGTCCTGTGCACTCTCCTTCCACGCTTGACCAGCCGATCCGATCTCTTCAAGGTCAAACCTAATGTTATGTTATTGCGGGGTTATTCCCTATGGGTGTTGGCTTCCGGCTCTCCTCAAGGTCAAACCTAATGTTATGTTATTGTGGGGTTATAGCCTATGGGTGTTGGCTTCCGGCTCGTTGAGCCTGTATGTGGCGGCTGGGTTCCTGTTCCTCCGGGCTCAGGCTTCTATCTGTAATTTCGTTCTACAGGACTATATATTTGGTTTTGATCGCCGCACGATCTACTTTATTTTATTCGTCCTTTGGTGTTTGCTTTCAAGTTTTAACATTAAATTAACATACCAAATCGAGATTCGTTTAGGATGTACTGGCAGAGGTGTACAATTGAGGCCAAGAGTCCAATGATCAGTTAATGAAATTAATAATTGTCTAAGCCTCTTTTCAGCTAAGGTTTAATGATCAATTGAATTTAATAATTGACTGACCCTCCCCCTGGATAAGTGGATGTTAGGGGGGACCTGGACGCGAGGTAGGTCCGTAACAATGGTGTGTTAGATGATTATTAAAGTTATTCGAATTTTAGGGGTTGCGTAGGTGCAATTTGGTATTGGCATGGTTGGGACGCGGAAATTGCAAAATTTCAATTTTAGTTATGAGAATGGGAAATGCATGCATCTCAAGGTGATGGGAATTTGATTTTCCTATGGCCAATAGCATGCAAAATTAGATGCGTTGAACCAATATTACCGATGTGTTTCAGGTTGCATTATGGGAATTTTGTCTACAGCAATTTGCATGGAATGCTATATGTTTGCACAATGTTACTATGATACATGTTATATGTACGTAAATATTATTGATTATTGATATACAGATTATTGAAATTTTTGCGTAAAGCATACATGCGTATACATGTCATGTGTACGCGAATTTTAGAGTATGGGAGTATTGGAATGTTAGAGGATTGGATGTTATATGGCTGTAAATACAGAGTATTGGAATTCTGCGTGTAACACTAACATTGTCCTCCCATCTCCGTCGCGGCCGTTCTACCAGTCTCTTTCCCGTTGGTCCTATCGTTGCCCATTCGCGCCACATGGGCCGGACATGTCTTAATCTTTGCGACTTGATTACTCTCACTATTGTAGGTTTGCGGTATAGCTCTTCCAATTCGTGGTTGTGGGGGTTCCTCCATTGTCCTGCCTCCTCGTCATATTTACCTCCAAAGATACCCCTTAGAACTTTATTCTCGACTACGCGGAATTTGTTTTCTTCCCGTTTTGTGAGAGCCCATGTTTCGCATCCGTATAGAACAATCGGCATGATTATGGTTCTATAAACATGGAGCTTTATGATACGAGATTGTGGGGTATGAGAAATATTCTGCCAGGCATGGGCACTCGGTTCACTTCTCCACCCCATCACAAATACTGCTGAATACAAAAGGCAGGAGCACCAAGGGAACAACAATGAAGAAAACACACCGGAATTTGTCTGTTCAGTTTTATTCTCTAAATATATATTCCTTAAGGGAATTTGTGACATTTAGTTAATTTTTACTTATTTTATTTTTATACACACACGACTCCAGTATTATCGCGTCCTCGGCGCGCGACGAGGAGCGGAAGCCGAATCGACCAGCGTGGTCGGCAGATGGAAATGGACTCAGTGATACAACCCTCGTTTGAGGTGAGTTTGTGGTGCGGTGGTAGATATCCTCTCCACTAAGGATATGTATTTACATACCACCAGAGAAACATAAAGTCTCTCTTGGTGGAATAAAAAACCAGATCTCGTAATGAAGATCATGGTGGTATGTGTGTGATTGTTCAGATCTGTGTTGTTTACTCATGCGCGGAGGCAATGACAAAACATAATAGGCAGGTGGCAAGGAGAAAGGGATCGAGAAGATCGTTGTCTATGAAGTGCATCGCGTCTAAATAAATAGGCGGCGATACTTCGAAGAAATGTGGTAAGCGAAAAAATGAGACGAGGCCATCATAAAAGTCTTAGATGAGTGATGCCCTTGTGTAAATATACGAATAGCCATTCGAAAGAGTTGCTAATGTATTACAATACTTTATAAAATGAGAATTGTATATCGTATCTTGGGTTGGTGGCCAAAACGAATCCCCTGCTTGCATTTGTATATGCAGGGAAATTCGTTGCGGCAGAGAAAGGAATTAGAGATTGTTTGTTAGAGGGAAAACAAATCATTGGATGAATATTGTATATGCTTACATGCGTAGGAATTCGGTTTTATGGCACTAGACGCTGTATGCGCCTATTGCTTTTGTCCCTTGGCCAAAGGGTCTGCAAGATACGTGCATGTGGGAAGATAAGGGTGCACATGAGGAACAAAATTGCTTGGCAAACAATGGTGCCGGAATAGTTTTCCTACTTATAATGCATGTATCATCATCATCGGCACTACAACCGGGAATCGGTCTTGGCCTTATTTAGCAAGTCTTGAGGCTTGTTAAATTTTCCATGATAATTTGTTTTTCCGGGCAAGGTCATTAGTCTTGCGCCAGAGGCTCCCCGACGGGGAATCGAACCCCGGTTTCCCGTGTGACAGGCGGGGATATTAATCAGTATACTATCGAGGAGCAATAATGCATGTATGCCAACGAATTATTTTCCAGCGAATTCTAATGATGCATTAGATGTGTGAACAGAATCTTTCAGGAATTTTCATGTAATGCGTTGAAAGCATTAATGTCCTTGTAGTAGGAAATGTTTATGCTGCGTGGAGATTGCGATGCAGGTGTGGGAAAGTTGGAATTTGCCTGGCAACCGAAGGTTCCGAATAGGTTTTGGGATTCCTGAAGGGGTAGAAAAGAAATCTTACAGGGAATTGTATGCGAAGAGATGCATGAAAGGCGAGTTTTCTTTTAGAGGGACTTTTAGATTATAAATTTGATAACCTAGATGCGTAAAGCACTTAAGGTGCTAATGCGCTTGCATTAGCGAAAACTTATGCCGATTGGGATGTAGTTATGGGGGTTTTTCAGGTAAATGGGCAGTGGGGTTTAGTGGTACCGCCACAAGATACTCTTCAATAAAATCGTAATCGTCATATTTGAGTCAGTTGTCCAACTCGTATCATCATTATTATTATTTGTTGTTCGATTTCTTAAAATGCCTCACACCAAAGAATATTCAACGTCGCTGTAATCATCCTCGATCGCGTCATCATCGAAGAGACCTCTCCGTTTCTCGCGTAACACATCTTTATCCTGCCTGATCACTTTTTCAGAAACACTTTCAGCCGCTAGAGTGTCGTTAATTTCGTGCTGGCCTTTTCTGACTGTTTCCTTCTTGACCTCTCGAATATTCGACTATCATATCTTCTAATCTCTTTTTCAATGACTTTAGTTTTTCTCGCGCTACTCTGACTACCGACCGGTAATTAATATAGCATTGCACGCAATCCTCGTCGACCGAAACGATCGTGCAATGATTTTGCGCCATACTTCCCCTAAATCGAGGACGAAAATGGGAATGATCCCTTCCGATGAGGCAGAGAAAATGACCCTAACAATATATAATAATTTAATTTTCTTCTTTAAAGTAATTGAAATCGTTACCCTTCCCTTCTATTCTCTCCTTTTTAAATATTTAATTTGATCCAATAAAAAATATAGTCCAAGATCATCTTTTTAGCAACCGGGATCAAACGCTTAATTTACATCATCAGTAAAGATGTCACATGCCACTCAGGCCTTGCCATAGATAACCACATTATATTTAGGGTGATTTTCATGCCTCTAGAATTCTTGAAAACACTGGTAAGGAAAGTTCCGCCACAAGAGGGTGAAGTGATAAAGGAACTTTTCCTTTCAGCGTCGTTCGTTGTGCCAAATATATACTTTACAAAACATTTCTTCCAATTTGCTTTACTATTTATATGAAACAGATCAGATGTGACATTTTTACAATTACACATAATTTGGAACGGCGAAACCTTCGCCTACGAAAATAAAAAAGGGTGGTCAAACAACCCAATCTTTAGATATCGCGTTAATATTCTGGGATCTAGAACAACGTTGTAAGATAGATGTATTCTTAAAGAGATAGAGTACGCAAGAAAGGATATACTGTGGAACATACTAGTATCATCACTCACAGTTAGCGTTTCCTACAGAAAATTTAGTCACACAACTATTTTGTAAGGAAATAATTTCGTGCTGTCAATTTGTAGTTATTTATTTCCATCGCTATCCCTTTCGTTAAACTCACAATGCGGAAGTAATTATTCATCTAAGTACACATAACTTGAGTTCATTACGACTTCTACGTGAGAGCTTCTTCCAGCTCACCTATACACAGAAACGGGTATCCTGATCCTCGTCCATATCCTTGCCTTCTTTAATATATTTTTTTCTCTATCTCCTCACACACCCCACCCGTACGCAACTGAAATTTCCTTTTCAAATTTTAGGAAGCTCATTAATGCCTAAAAGTTCGTTCGGTATTACTTCGTTTCCCTTGATATCCTTCCGTAAAATTTTAATAGGCATGTACTTGAAAACTATCTTATCATTCTCAAATGAAGTTGTGCACACAAAACTATGTCATAGACCTGCTCCTACCCATCTTTTTTATGAAGATTGTATATAAACATTTGATGAGTTTTCTTCTGTGTATGTGTGTTTCCGAAAGTCCCCAACTCCAAAGAGATTAATAAACATCACCATCCAAATGAGGTCCTTTAAAATTATTAATGAGCCGCACACAAAACTCATAACATCATTCTGCAGATGTATTCACTCTCGAATATTCGAGTGCTTCTCATTAAGCGGCTAGAGAGCTACTCGTACATTGAGAACTTTATTTAATTTCTCTTATTTTGACTTGGAGCTGAAGCTTTGAAAATATAATTTATCCAAGGAAAATCATCCTTTTCTGGTTGGAGGGAAGATTTTCGACACATGGGAGGACGGAGGCACATGTGACCCCATCGCGGCGTCTGTGTTAATGACTAATAATTTAAATTTTAAGTTGCTACTCGGTACGTGTTGGGGATTAGTTTTTGGTCATAATTTGAGCCTTTGACGATATGCATGTCCTTGTCCGGACTTCATTATTAATAAGGCTACAAAAATGCGCCACTCCGCCAAACTGGTTATTCTGATGATGTACATTGTGCGACATGACAGGATTCTAATCATTTGTGGCCTCAATACGCTTGGAAACACGATGCTGCAGCATGTACAGGGTGGATCATGTATTTCCAATGGAAATTCGCTTTCAAGGACTCATAATTCTTTTCACAACGTCGCAATATAGCGAATCAACGTTGTCAGGTTCTATCCAGGCATTTTTGTTCTCTTGTTCCTTTTCTGTTAAAATAGACAAACATTTTGCAGAATCCTGTCGTTGGGCGCGTGTGTGGCTCGCTCAATCTATTATCACGTTTCAAGGTTGGCGTGGAATAAAAGGAAATCCATTAAGAAAACAATGAAAACCTGGAAAAAATATCCTGAAAGCTGTCAGCAGCCTCTGAGCGGGTGATTGTGTTTGAAAAGACTTATCAGTTAGAGTTTCATTTCCGACGGACAACGTAGGAGTATTAGATTTTGATATGACTTTTGACAAGGGGACAGTTTATATTGAATGTCAAAAAATAATTGCGCCAATGGACAAACAGGCGGCACCAAGGACCAGAAGCCGGTAAACGAATGTGAACGGTTAATTCAGTTGTTTCCATAATTATGTTCTTGTTGTTCTTGTTGTTTTGAGACTTACGTCGTCCTCTATTTACAACAAATAAATAAGCTTATGAGATACCTTGGAATACTCGTTTGTGACTTTGACTAGATGAAAAAGGATATTCGTTTGACTAGATGAAAAAGGATATTCGTCCTGAATATATTTTTGTCCGTAGCGAGTGCTGATGACAACAATAGACGCCGTTGCCATAAGATGACCTACTTTCCAGTCTATGGCATTATGAAATGATCGCTATGACACCGCCAAAAGGACGAGAGTCTTCGTGAAGAGCTTTTCACAGGCGATATCATCATGATTTTCCTATTTCCGGAACAAAAACGATATAATGGAATAATTGCCTTTACACGACTGCCGGGCAATGCAGGCGATGTGAAAGAAATTGAGTTTACAGAGGAAAGGTATTTCCTTTGTGTGAGACTGAATCGCACCACAAGGTTGATAATTAAAGTGCATGTGGTTAGTTTGTAGAGACTTTGTTCATCGAAAGCTAAAGGACAACGTGCGTCGTTGCCTTTGTTACGCCCTCGTTTTACCTCTTGTTTGCTATAGTGAGTTTTTTTTTTTATTGTAACCTGATTTCAAATTTTCCTCTTTTTTATACCAAGTTCTTCGTATACGTTTTCAAACATATTGCAATATATATTAATAAATTCTGAAATAGTTTCAGCTTTGGTGGTTTTGGTGATCACCACTGCAGGTGTTGGTGATCGCCACTGCATACTAACAAAAAGTCTCTTTGTCTGTCTTAATAGAATTTATTTATTTACCTCACAATATAGATGTTTACTTCGTTTAATTTTGTTACATAAAAATTACTACAATGACAAAATTATTATTTACAAGATAACATATAACTGCATTGATTGAGTTTTTACAAAAGATTACATGCTCGCAACCGTAACCGTAATGAAGAACAGATCACTAAAAGAAGAATCGAAAAACTCATCAGCGCCATATACCAGGTCATTAATGTAGCAATCATGTAACAAGTTTAGACATCGGCGCGTGTGTTCGACACACATCCTTTACTACCATCACAAAATGCCACAATATAACTTTTACAGAAATTCTAAGAAGAAAAGTCTGTTGTAAATTCCTTTACTACAGATTACTATATCGAATCATCCTGCAAGTAAAGAGAAATATTATCTGTCCAATTTTGTGCAAAACAACAACAAACAAAAAACGCGAACAATCGAATTGCACTCGAGTCACTTTAGCTTGACATCAACGAACACTCAATTAACTAACTCTACGATTTTTTTTTTTTTATTAGACTTCTCTCGGGAAAGGCGAACCTATAGCGTCGAGTGGGCGCCCCGAGATACCATCAAATAACTGTTGCAGTTCTTTTTGAACAGTTGCAGGTTGTAACGCTCCGGGAACACTCGCGTGGGAAGGGAGTTCCACAGCCTCCCCGCTCTGTAACGGAACGAGTTCTGATACAGGGATGTTTGCGCCGTCGGGAGATGAACCACAAACGGGTGCGATCCGTCGGATTGTCTTGTGGAGCGCATATAAGCCGAATTGCGTGGAACAATACCACGAATCTCCGAAGAACAGCACCCGTGATAATATTTGTAAGACAGACAGAGGTCGGCCACGCGCCTTCGATGTGATAGCGACTGTAGGACTGTAGTCCCGACGTCAGCACCGAGTCCCCGATCAGGCGGATCACTCGTCTTTGTACGCTCTCAAGTAGGTCGAGGGTATGTTTAGGAGCCGAGCTCCAAACATGAGAGCAATATTCGAGCGCGGGTCTAATTTGAGATTTATATAGGAGAAAAAGTTGGGCCGGAGTAAAGTATTTCTTGACTGTAAAAAGATAACTCAGTTTTGCTGAGGCTGATCTGGCGATACCCGATACGTGTTTATGCCATGATACATTCCCACAGACCGTGACGCCGAGCTATTTCAAACTTTCCCCAGCCTCGAGGGCCCGGCCACTCATCATCAGCTGTGGAACCGATGATCCAGTTTTCTTTGTGAATGTTGTATACTGGGTCTTCGTTGCGTTGAAGTCGACAAGATTGGCCTTTCCCCACTGCAGGACTTTATCTAGATCCTGATTCAGAGAGTCAATCTGTCTACATCTCAGCTGGTGTGACGTAGATGCACCAATCGGCCGATCACTCGAAAAGGAGGAAACAAACGTACTATCATCCGCAAAATTGAACACTTTGTTATCCGTTGTCTCCAACAAATCATTTATGTGAAGCAAGAACAAGGTTGGAGCCCAAATAGAACCCTGGGGCACCCCCGAATTAACAGGATACGCAAAGCTGTTGGGAAAGTCCATATGAACGAAGTTTGCTCAGCAATGCCCCGTGCCAGACGCGGTCAAAAGATGTCGGTGACCAAAGAATTTTCACAGTTTTCAACCCTTCATCTTTGGCTTACTAAACTAACTCGTTCTTATCTGCTGATGGATGACGACCAACTCGATGGTGTTTTTTTTTCGTTCGAAATTCCCTCATGGGATGCCATGGCATAGGGCAGCCCGGGAATACGCACTAAGAGGATCTGAGAAGACTCAGACCCCAGTCGGTAGTCACCCCGAAACCCTACACACATAGGGGAAAGGCTGCGAAAACTTACCCGATCCCGGTTATTCAAACATCAAGGCAACCCCCAAAAGCCGAAAGACAACAAGAAGGAGAAAGTTTCGGTAGAACCATCGGAGGTAAAAATCTTTCTGAGCAGACCGGTCACGATACCAGAGCGCTCATGAAGGACGATTGGGCTCCCCATAGTAATCCGAGTGCCTAAAGAAGTATGATCAGGGATCTCTCTACCTAATCGTATTTTGAAAAAAGCGACGAGCGCCCAGACAGAGCCACTCAATATCATAGATTATCCTCAAACCATCGACCGGATCAAGGTGGAGTTACTTCCAACAACGGAATATTCCGTTTTTCCTTTGGAAAACCGCGATAGTATTCATACCGGTAAGCGCGTAAATACGTCAACGGGAATTAATTCTGACAATAAATCGAATTATCCCGTATCCGAGATTTTTACTTCGGAGATGCAACACCTCCAATACATTCAACATGTAATTAGGTAATTATGTTGCTTGAATTAAGCCAATAAATGGGGTGGTTGCCCCACTAAACTAAACATCTTTCCTTGAAGGGTGAGTCGTCTTTTGAATCACCAAAATATTCAAGTTGACACAATTACGTGAGGAACTCCATTTAGGGAGACACCTAAGTCCTCAAGAGTGTCAGTCTATAGTGGAAATATGTGAGGAGTTTAATGATATTTTCCCCCTCAAAGGCGAACACCTGACGCATACCAGTGCGACGTCGCATAAAACTTCTTTGGTACAGGACCAAGCGCTTATAAACTGAAGAATAAGCCGTCTGCCTGAGTGCAACAAACAGGTGATAAATGAGCAAGTATGGGATATGCTAGAGAATGATATCATCCAACCCAGCAAAAGTCCGTGGAACTCACCCCTACTATAGGGTGGCGCAAAATTAATCACCCTATCGGAAGATGTTATAATTTTCCCAAATGGCGCCGTACGTCAATCATATTTGACATTTGCGAACTAGACGGCTGCAGTCATCTCTTAACTTAACGGAAAAAATTGTAAAAGTCAAAATAAAGATTTCCATCACTCAAAATCATTTTTTTTTATTTAGTAAAAAAGTAATTCAAAAACAAAATGGATGATTAATTTTGCGCGACCCTATAGTAGTTCCCGAGAAGGCGAGTTCCGACGGAGAGTTGTGGTCAATCCCAGGAAACTGAACGACAAAATGGTGGCATTTCTAACAGATACACACACAATACACAAGCAAATAGTGAAGAACATTGAAAGCAAATCGAATAAGACAATGCATCAGCCGTATACCAAGCAATAACATAGCAATTCCACATCAGTTGAGAATTCGAATTCGTACACGCGGCAGTAGCCTGGTGTGTGAGCATTGGTTCAATTTTTAGTGATTCTAACCGTCATAGCGTCAGGTCGAACCACACGTTGTTCATTAGCGTAGAAAACGCTATTAAATCATTGGCAATGGGTACCATCTCCCTCGAATAGAGGATATTTTAGACCGCCTTGGTGAGTCACGCTATTCTTCCACGCTCGATTTAGCTAGCGGCTACCACCAAGTCGTAGTGGATCAGAAGGATCGGGATAAGACAGCGTTCAACACAAATTACGGGCTTTATGAGCTCAAACGTATGCCATTCGGTCTAAAGGGAGCACCGGCTACGTTTCAGAGACTCGTGAACCAGGTTCTAACCGGGTTGCAAGGTATTGAATGCTTTGTTTATCTGGACGATGTTGTCATATGGAAAAAACCTAGAACACCATAATGACAAACTCCGAAGAGTACTGGAACAAATGAGATCCCACAACCTCAAAGTGCAACCGGAAATATTCAAGTTCTTGCAGAAGGAAATAGTATATCTAGGACACGTTTGTTCCGAAAAAGGGGCCAAATCTGGACACGACCACTAGTGTCAGGTATTTCCCCATTCCTAAGATGATAAAGAACGTCCAATCTTTTCTAGGCCTGGCAAACTACTATCGTCAATTTGTTTGAATATCTCTCGAGGATAATGCGTCTTTTAACGAACTTGTTAACGAGGGAAGTTAAGTTCACCTGGTCAGACAAACGACAGCAGGCATTTGATAATATAAAGGAGTTGTTGGTCTCGCCGCCACTATTAATCTATCTGGATTTCACGAAAGCCTTTAACCTGATCACGGATGCGAGTAATGAAGAACTGGGAGCCGTAGTTTCACAGGGACAAATCGGTAAAAACCAGCCAATCGCATATGTCAGTCGAACCTTGAATAAAGCGGAAAAGAATTACTCTACCATTGAGAAAGAGTTATTAGTCATTGTGTGGGCGGCTAAAAATGTCCGTTGTTAAATACAAGGGAGAATTACCTGTAAACATTGAAGACAGTATTATATTTTAAAGATTGAAATTAGAATAAAATCCACAAGATTTATACGTTCGAAAGGATCGGTTTAAGTTCGATAATTTATACGAAAACTCAATGCGAAAGCTATTTTGTTCACCACAAGTGCCGTTAAGTTTACTATAAAAGGCGTGACGCCATCCATGCAAATTTGAGAAGACCCCACAGCACCACTATGGCTCTCAATGTACTTCAAAACCACGTCTGCGTGAGCCTCTTTAAAATGGAACCCGCCATTGCGGTGAGCCTGGACTTTGAAAAGGTTTTTGACACGACGTGGATCGAAGATCTCTTCTTTAAATTGTTGAACACTGGCTTTAGTAGAACGCTACGTATCGTCTGCCAGCTCGTTCTAAACAGAACCTTTCAAGTTCGAGCGGGCAGCTATCCCGAAATTTCACCCCCGCTGGAGGCGTACCACAAGGCTCAATTCTAGGCCCCTTCCTATTCAATATCTACACCTCAGATATACGTCGCCCTGAAGACCGGAGAATAAACCAGATATGCTATACGGATGACGTGTTAGAGTACACGTCATCCAAAAGCCCCAAACTCGCAATAAATCGACTCAACCGTCACCTGGACGACCTGTAACAGTATTACCATCGATAAAAATTCGACAATCCTTCCAAAGCAGTAGCCATAATTCTGAGTAGTAAACACTCCCAACCTAATTCTCATATTCACACAATAGTTGAATACAAATGGGAGATACTACGTTTAAACCACATGACAATATGAAATATCTTGGGCTCATTTATATCCCAAAAACGAGTTTCATCAAACATGTGACCCACATTCTTCAAAGGGGCCTCGCTCACTCTAAGCAATTGCACAACATTTTGAAGTGGAGCAACAAAGTTGACACCAAAGTTAAACTTCTCTGCTATAAGCAGCTCATCCGACCTTGAATATCGTACGCCTTTCCCTTATGGTCCTGTATATCTTCGGCCCAAATGGAAAGACGGCGAGTTTTCGAAAGGAAACTCCTCACAAGATGCATAAACCACTCTAGAAGGGATGGTGGACGCCATTACCTCACCTATCGCCTATACGAGAGTGCCTCCATTACCCCTATCGACGAGTATTTGCTACAATTAGCATACAAGTACCTCGAAAGCATTCAGAACAGTGAGAACCTAATTGTATGGGGATCTTGCGTTCTTGACCCTTCTCTCCTTCGACCACCACAATTCCTTTTTCAGTACAAAACTGACGAAAGCACCCTTCTCAACAACATTCCCCTCTATAATAGAGGATTCCTGGATCCATCCAATAGGGTATATTGCTGACATTCTACAAACACGCACGTACAAACAAGACCGCACAAATACAAATACACGCCGATCACCACAGCGCAGATTATCAGACGTAAAAGACGTAATCTGCGTTTACTACCACACTCAGGACTTACCGGTCTTGTACGATCCGTTTCTCACAATCCCTCCATCCAAGCAGTTAGAGAACATTCGAACTAACCCTGTCCACACTATCCTTAGATACCTCCCCCCCTTTCTTTTTCAGATATCTTAAGACCAAGCCCAACATCCTCACGGATGTGGGTGATTCTGGTAATCCCAAGATGGCCAGAAGCCAGAGATAAAATGAAGGACAGATTTGTCAATGTCTCGTTTACGTCGGCCTCCCGTCACTTTTTTTGTTGTTGTTGTGCAAATTAAAGTCTTACTTGGTGCACACGCGGGGCAACACCGCAAGTCTCTCTAAGGCGATTCCTAGGAGGTCTTAGTGGGTTGTAACCTGGTAGTGTAGCTCCACCTTCGCTTTGACTATCCCAAAGACACGGTTTTATTTTTCCCGAGAAGACGGTTGGCTCCACATCATCATCGTCATCATCGGCACTACCATCGGGATCTGGCCTCGGCCTTATTTAGTAAGTTTCGAGGCTTGTTAAATTTTCCATAAGAATTTATTTTTACGGGCGAGGTTATTATCATTGCGCCAGATCGACTCCACCCTACCCTACTTTTCAGGTTCTGCGTCGGGCCACTCTTGCGTCGTGGTAGGGATCGGTTGCTTCGTCACTCTAAGGTTTAAGGGCTACAATTGAAATCATTGTACATTTGGCTCTAAACTCAGGGTAATTTATTCTACAATTGGCGCCCAACGTGGGGCCAAACATATTATAATTGGGATCAACCCCTGAGGCCCAACTACAATTGGCATCACCCTGTGACGCCGAGCAATAATTGATGCCCAACGTAGGGCCACCAAACTGCATTTGACAACAGCATTACAAGATAACTTAAAGAGAATTAGGTTGTGAGAGATTTTGTCGAAGGCCTTGCTGAAATCGAAAGTGATTACGTGGACTTCACTGCCGTTTTCTAAGGCATGGAAGGTGTGGGATGAGAATTCCACTAGATTCGTACTGGTGGACCTGCCGGAAAGGAAACTGCGCTGGCAGGGAGAGATAATGGATTTGCAGCGGAAACATAAAGCATCATATAGAATGCCTTCGAACAGTTTTGGAATGTGCGAAAGTTTAGCAATGGGACGATGGTTGGATATGGATGGAAAATTGGGATTTTGGATTCGCACGACGATCAGCCAATCATCGTCGTGCTCTCTCATGCATCCATCAAATTTCCTGACTCAGCTAGGTGAATAAACACTTGTGCGTTCATTCGACACTCGCTGGGCATAGGATAAATGAAGAGACCAAAAGGGAGAGCATTGGGCTGTGAAGAGTGTTGGGCTGGCTTTTGCGTACATGCAATAATGCGAAATCTGAGAATGACCGAGTGACCTAGTTCGGTGACTGTGGTGATCTCAGAGTGCAGTGAACTATGAAAAGAAAAAATAGGATGGAGAGAAAAATGGTTTGTGCTATTCACCTGACAAAAGAGATCATTGATCCCCAGCGAATAGAGTGTCTGGGGGGAGTCAAGGGGACGCTAAATCGGCTAGGGAAATATTACCGTGGGAAACACACTAAGTAATTCGGTAATTACCCAAGCCGTTGCACGATGATGCGGCCGCGTCGTTTGGTTCGACTGGGTTGTTGCTAACCAACATGAATTGCAATTTCCGGTGGAAATCTCATGGGTTAGGGTAATGGAGTTGCCGTATGGCAAAAGGGAGCTGAATTATATTATGCATTAATTACATAGAATAATGAATTCAGCTATGCGTCCTTTTGGAAAACATGATTTTCAGGTGAAATTGGGAGAATTGGGGTTGAGGTGAGGCGCTGTTAGCGGTCAAAATTGGGTTGGAATTGTGGGTTGGTTCTCCATGTAATATAGAGAACCCCCACAAACGTTTTACAAATTACTCTTCTAATTTCGATGTTTCGAGTGTGGAGTTGCCTGGAACCTGTGGTTCGTTTTATGGCGCAAGTTATTTGTTCTAGAAAAATTGACAAAGATGTTCCCTGTGAGAAATGGTTTCGATAAACAAACCCCTAAAGGATCATAAAATTGCAGACGTGCATTTTATGATTCTCAACAACTTTACTTAAAAGTTGGTTATCTGGTCCACAGATTTGGATCCAGGGGATTTTGCGTGTTGAACATATAGTTTCTTTTTCCGATATCTTTTTTTATAGACATGTTTAATTTTATAATGCACACAAATTCGATTTTTGTTTCACTACACTACGTATATATGTGAGAACTTGACTTCCTTGTTTCCACATGTTTAAATTTCCTATTTTGCTTGTATTGTACGAATTCCCAACACGGCTGAACCAAATCCTCTCTGTTTGGACTCTTGACGGTTATGCTTCTAATTTTGGACCGCTTTTTTTTTTTTTAGTATCCATATTCTGGATACCGTTGGTGCAACAACTCCCAGTTTGGGTTATTTTTGTTGGAGATCACTTATACTGTTTCGTTTTGGGCCTTCTTTTGTGGTTTTGGGCCTTCTTTTGTGGTTTTGGGCCTTCTTTTGTGGTTTCTACCTTCCGAAAAAAAATTTTATTTTTTTAATTTCCTCTAATTCCACGTCTTGTTTTGTCTTCTCCTCGTTACGGAAACCGCTGCTCCTATTGTTTTCAATTTTGGGTGCTTTTGGTCAATTCTGGATACTGGGTTTGGACCTTGTTTTTAAGTTTTACATTTTCCGGAAATGGTTAGATCGATGTTCCCCATCTGTTCTCCAACTTTTAGAGATCGCCTGCTTTTTTTGACGTTCTATATTTTCTTGAGTTCATATTCAGGTCTTAGACCTTTTTTTTATGTTCTCCATTTTTTCACGGTTGGTTCTTCTACTGTGTACAGTTGTTGGTCGTCTTTTTGTGTTTTCCTTATGAGAAAGGCCGTCTTTGCTATAGCATCCAGTTTTGGGTTCTCTCTTCATATCGTACTCCGAATACCACTCGTCTTATACTCATCAATTTCAGTTCTTTTTGCGTTATTCAAATCCCGAAGACTGTAGATAGTGTTATCCATTTTTCGGAAACCGCTTCATCTATTTGTATCTAGTTTTGAGGCTATAG
Source organism: Microdon myrmicae (assembly GCA_963931805.1). Taxonomy (NCBI): domain Eukaryota; kingdom Metazoa; phylum Arthropoda; class Insecta; order Diptera; family Syrphidae; genus Microdon; species Microdon myrmicae. Next base: position 15,733,392 of record OZ007496.1, on the reverse strand, counting down.
CGCTAGCGATGATAGTGAAGAACGTATGACTCCAGCCTACACTATGACGGTCAGACCTACCAAAAATGGGACCAATGCTCAACACAGGCCACTGCCGTATGTACGAATTCGATCTTTATACTCTAGTACACTCAACTGATGTGGAATTGCTATCTTATTGCTTGGTATACGGCTGATGCTTTTTCTTATTCGATTCTCTTTCGGTGTTCCTCGCTATGTCTTTGTGTATTGTGTGTGTATCTATTAGAAACGCTACACTACTCCTTCCTCAGTACCTTTGTTCGATCAGTTTCGTGTGCGAACGACGGAGCGAGGAGCAAGGAGCGAGCGAGCGAAAGAGTGTCGAAGCCGGCGCGTGTGATGGTGTTTAATGCGGAAGTCGTAAAAGCAGTAGTAAAGTTCTGTTCACTTATGGGGGATTGTGTGTTGTGTATACAGATCACGTCGGGGTCACCAATTTGGCGGTTTTTAGTCGATCTGTTCCCCTGAACACTGTCGACGAAATGAAAGTCACTTTTAATTTTGTTTTCTTGAATTCTAATATTATTTTTTCTTTCTTTTTTTTATTGGAAACTCGCGCCGACACACTTCTGACTGTTTTCTTGTACTGTCGCGGATTCTCAAGCGGCGAATGTTATCACCGGACTTCTAATTAAAACTCACTGAAACTCACCCGGTTGTTTTTTTTTTCTTCGTAAACTCACTTTCCTCTGGAATACTCCCTATTCCAGGGGGTGTCTCTTTTCCAGAATACCGCATCCTATCTTGTTCTTCGCTTCCATTCGGAGAGATATTGTGTGGATGCCCCCACACACACAGACGCGAACGTTTCTGTCCGTGTGGCCGGAGATACGCCGAGGATCGTTAGGCTTTTCACACATCTACGGTATCCCTTTGTGTGGTTTATAGGCTTAGTGATCTCCTCGGTCTCAGTCATTATCTTCCGATGCTATATTTTTACAAGATTGGTACGAGTATCTCCTTGTAGGAACAGTGTTGGTTCGTTTATTGTTTACCTTCTGTTCCCACAATAGTCCCTTCGATAAGGAAAAACCAAATTGCGTTTGGGTCAAGAAAAGATCATAAATATTGTTTGTTTCTGGGCCGTATTTTTATCGCATGGCATTTTTGATGTCTGTCGGCGTCTGGGGATGTCGCGCCGGACCACTTGTGTTTACCCAGATAATGGGTTGCCAAACAACTTCGATTTTGGCGTATTGTCCTTAAATAACCGTGCAGGCGTGAGGAATTGGTAGAGGAATTGGCCCGACGGGTCTGTGGTACGTGGGGTTGGGGACACCACTATGTATGATTCCTTTAGCCAGGCGAAAGGTATTTAATCCCACCGTGATTTGTGTGGTTCACCACAGGGCCCCATTTTGTTATTGGTAATCCAGAGACCACCTATTCTACAGAATCCTGTTTTGATCCGTGTTATATTCTTCATATTCTAGAGACTATTTTTAGTACTGCCTCAAACGCCGCGTGTTTCTTTTCTTCTTTTTCTGCAGACCGGTATGTAAAACGGCCACCTTTGGGTCGTTGTTGCGTTCTCCGCCTTCCAGAGACCGACTCTTTCTATGTCCTCCATTTTTTTTGAATTCACTTCTCTTACTGCTTTTCGTCATAGTTTTATGTTCTCCGTATTCCGTTGACCTTTGGTCTTATAATTTTCAGTATTGGGTCATTTTTGTGTTCCCACCTTCCAGAGAAGGATTTTTTTCTTTTATTCTCCCCGCATTGGGGACCACTTCTACCGCTTTCTCCAATTTTCGACCTTCTTCTTGGATTCTTTGTATTCCGGCAACTGGTTTTAGTAGTGTGGGGGTAAATGTTACTTGCCAGACACGGGCACTAGTTCACTTTTAGCCCACCGAGGGAAGGACAAAACATAGATCGCACAAAGAAAGGGGAAAATAAAATATCCTTTGTTTGATCAGTTGGTTAAAGTTCTTTTTATTTTTTTCTTATGTTTGGTATCAATGCGTTCATGTTAAATGCGTTCGATCTAACAGACTTTATTCTTTCAGTAGAGTTGATTCTACACTTAATATAAATAGGCACATAACATACAGTAATGGCCCGGAACATTATTACATAAAACAAAATGCCGCCAAATGCTGCGGCTGGTGTATTTGCCATATATCACAAGTAAATGCAAAGTAATGTTAAGTATTCATTTAGTTTATAATTTACATCTCGGGTATAAAGAACTTTTTAATAATGTTTGCGAAACACGTACAAAAATTAAGATGGGACTTAGTTAGAAGGAACGGTGGTATTCGCTTTACTCCGATTCTCGACTACTGAGTACACAGTTTGGGGAATGAAATTTATCTTTTACGTTGAAGATGACTCGCGACGCGTGCACTCTCAACAGTGGTTGAAATTCGACTGTAGAAACGTGTGTGTACACGACGGGGGATGAAATTTGACTGCGGTTCTATATAACGATCAACCAATAGAGATCGCACTCTCATCTGCGCTCTCTCATTTCCCCCGCCCATCGCGGTGAATAAACTCTTGTGGGTTAATTCACTAGTCAATAGACTTAGAGAAAATGGAAGAATCGAAAAGGAGAGCGTGACGATCCCGAGGATGATTTGGCTTTTTGCATGCAACGAACGCAAAGTCAATGGTGACCGAATGACCCAGTTTGGTTATTGGATTGATCTCAGAGTGCAATGCACTCTGATAAGGGGAAATGGAATGGGATGAAAAATATTTTTGTGCTATTCACCTGACCACTGAATTTATTGATCCCCAGCGAATAGTGTCTAAAGGGACGCTGCGATGGCTTGGGAAATATGAGCGTGAGAACCAAACTCAAGGAATCTGAAATTACCCCAGCGATTTGGCTATATAGCAACAGCATCGCTTGCCCAGACTTAGCTGTTGCTAACCAAACATGAAATTGTGATTTCCGGTGGAAATCTCATGTAGTTTATGCAATAGTGTTGCCGTATGGCAAGAAAGGGCTGAATTCAATTATGCATTATCTGCATAAATAATGAATTTAGGTTATGCGGTCACCTTTTGCAGGTGAAATTGACTGACGGTAGAGATTGGGGTTGAGGTGGTGCGCGGTTAGCTAGCGAAATTGGGTTGAAATTGTGGGTTGGTTCTCCGTGTAATATAGAGAACCCCCACAGTAGTGCTCTCAGATTTGACTATCCTCTTGTGTTTTCCATATTGCCAAGACCGATTCTTTTATTGTTTCCACATTTCGGCCTTTTTCTATTAGTGCGGACCGCAGTCCGCATTGGGGAAAGTACCCAATTTGCTCCCTCTTTTCAGTTGTCTGCATTTCTGTGTTTTTAAATTTCGGAGCCGAGTATTGTGCTCTTTCGAAATATGTTATTGTACAATACTTTCATTTTTGTCCCATCATTTAAATTATTTAAATTATTATCCAAGTGCAGACAGGAAACGATGGCGTAGCCGAGTTAGTGAGGTCATTAGCTTTCGGGTTCTTACAGACCAGTAATTAATTATAATAATGAATTCCTATATAATGTTGGGAAGAAGCGGTGAAAGAATATGCTTAGGACAGGGAAGGATGGCGTGGCCAATTCAGTCAGGTCATGGACTTCCGGGTTCCTACAGACCAATAAATAACAATAATAATATAATATGGGAAAATATTCTGGGGGTGTGGAACAGTCTCCAATTGCTAAATATTTTAGGTGTGGCAACTTTTGTGTATAACATTATAATCTTCGGTGCGTTCCACGTTTCCGCCTGCTGCTCCTTTATATTACGCCGCCGTCAGCTAGACAGGATGTTTCTGTCAAATTGTGGAAAATTACAAAACATACTTTAAATTCCTTATTGTTGGACTACCTTCAATTTCTTCCAGAACCGAGATAGTTTGCGAATCCTAATAAATCAGTGACTCCCTCATAATATAAGGACCCTTGGGGTTTTTTTTACAAACTTAACTCTGCCAAACGTACTGTTATTTTTTTTCAGATCCAATTACTTCTTGAAGCTCGTGGCATATTTTTTTCAAAGGATAATTCAGTCAATTCAAAGCTTACATTGTCAATCATATTGCCGCTGTGTTTTCCCGAGGAAATAATGTACAATGGCGGATAATTCAATTTAATCCTCGGTCCCCCATCCTTCCCTCTATCTATAATTCCTTATATTGTGTTATAGTATTCTTCGGTGCCGTATGTATGTTTCGAGTTCACTTGCAGTAGGGTATGCAATGAAGTCCTACGTTGAATTCATAATGCAATATACTTTCGTTGCTCGCAGTATCCTTTGTCGAGTCCTTTTATTCGTTTCATTTTTGTGCAAAATTAAAAAGGATGTTTCTTCGATTCTCCTTTATGGGTACAATTGTTCAACCACCTTATCAAAATGGGTGGAAAAGGGGCTTTTCAAAGGTTAAAAAAATATTCTGAGCTCCTTTTTTATTCTGTTCTCTTCTATATCCTGACATTGTATGACTTTGTTTTCTTATATTTCTGTTTTTTTTTTATCTCGTTTTGATTTGCTTTCTTTTCGCGTGTCCTGCCCTTTCGATGTAACTTGGCAGCTAATCTAGGGTAAGTTGTATAGAATTTTTCCCTTTCCAAAAAGGGCGAAAACAAAAGGACACGGTTGGAGTGTAGCGGTTTTTTTTTTGTTTGCTCCAAATGGATGGTATTTTATTCTGCTGTGAATGTGTGAAATGGCCTTCTGTCCCAAGCCAGAAGAAGTATGAGATAAAGCAATTGTAAAGTGGAATGGAGCGTTAACAACCCGTAAATTTCTTTGCGACTTCCTTGAGAAGTTGTTGGTTGATTGTGATGCAGAACAAAGTACTTAGATGGACGAATTGACAGTGACAAGAATTCAAGAATTCGTGATTCGAAGATATTTCTATAGCTCGAGGCTAAATATGAAAACTCAAATTTGTATGCATCATATGCTTGAAGACTGAAGGATGTCGCTTGACAATTGCTGTATTTGCGTACTCTTGCTATATTCCCGTTTTCTTCTCCATAGCGCCTCGAGATCGATTCCCTTTTTCAATGGTGGACGGAGAATTTCAGTAGGGTCTGGTAAACCTCTTTAACAGTATTTCGACCTTGCGCCAACTGAAACAATTTTGACTACAGCATTGTTACAAGTGATAAATTCGATATATTTATTGAGCTTATTGAATGTGTTAAATTTAGCTTGGCACAGTTCCTTGGCTTACTTGTTAAATTTAGTTAATAGTCGGTTTTAATCTGAGGCAGGTGCACTTCTGAGTTCTTGCATTTTCGAAATAGTTATCTATAGTGAAGACAAAAGTAATTGAGACGATACAACTGGAAATGGTTATGTTTTTTACATATTTTAATTTCGTTCCATTTATGTACTGCACTGCGTTAGTGCATTTATTTGCAGATCAAAGCAGTGGACTGGGTCTTCAGCAAGAAACGATAACATGGTCTGTTGGAATATTTTCAATTTATGCATATATCTTAAGTATCAAGGCACTCCCTAAGTATCTTTGTTTGTACGAGATTCTTTGATGGATATGCATTTAAGTTCTTTTTGGGGGTGTACTGAAACGTAAGAAACCTGCTTTCTTCCATCCAATGTAATCTTCGGAGAGAACCTTATCAATACACTCATCGTTCAGGCAAGTTTTCCTAAAAAGCCCATAAATGCCAAATGCCAATCCTCACAAAAATGTCTAAACCGACATAACTTAAGGATATTTTAGTTCAGTATTTCCAAGAATTACCTGCTCAATTATTTAGGCTCATGCCAATTCAGAATACTTGAGATATAAATATTGCACATCAACATACTCTCATTCTTAGAAATCATCACGTCTGGTTTCTTTGTGACGTCCTGCACAACCACAATAAGATACACAATTTTGTGCGATACTTTCTGTGTATAAATCCAACAAAATAAAGAGAAATTGTGTCTAATGAAACGTGTGGTTGTTACAACTCAGTGGGGTAAAACAAAATCTCCATTCTTAAAAGCGTTCGTATCTTTGGATACCTAGTGCAAGAGTAGCACTATATCTATTACGAATGCAATGAGTGAATAAGGTCATAACCATAGCGGCCGCTTACGGCCATACTAATATCAAAATATTCGACATTAATTGTTTTGTAATTGTATATTACCAAACTATCAACCACCCAATGATTGCTCGGTGGTCTGGGATAATGAACTGCAGCAACAATGTAGCGACACTGGTCCACGTTTGCTGCAATAATCTAATTTAGAATGTTTAAAATGAAATGATTGCCTTTGGTCGTTAATCCCAAACGTTAGCTTTTAAAGAATTGAAAGACTGGTGTTTACAATTTAGAAATGAAAACATGAATTTTATTTCTATTGATTATAATGATTAAATAAGATTAACAAAAACTGTAACCATCCAAAGCTAACGAACGAAGAATAGAAAAGGGAAACAGAATTGGTTGTCAAGTGACGACTAACAGAATTCATAAATGTCAGCTGATTGCTGACATTGTTCATTGGTGATGCCACATATTGTTAAGTGATGCCACAAATTTAAATATTGCGAATTCGCCGGTTATTTCGACTGCGAATCCGCAACATTCCGCCCGCCTTCGCCAATCATTGGCGAATCGTCTGGTTCCAGGGGATGGTCATCAGAACCAGAGACGGGAGGTTCCTCTTCCAGGGTGAGGATGCGGTTAACGTGGCTGGGCATGTGTTCCGGGTTGGACTTGTGCTGGGACAACCCACAATAGGTGACCACGTGCCTGGTCATTGGTCTCATTCCATCGAGGCAAGTGGTGATGTTGACGAGTGCTGTTTCCAGTGGCGCCCGTCCGACGTTAACGGCCGGAACGGTGCGGTCGTTTGTGGGTGAGGTCGCAGCGCTCATTCGGATGCAGCGGTTGGGGCTCAGTCGATTTCTGACTATTGGGGAACGCCGGTCGTCAAACGAGGCATTGTGCGTTCCGTGGTTACTGATGGTAGCAGGACGCATGTACTGCCTTCGGGTGCATCGGTGTCGACATCGACGACGTCTTCTCGTTGTCCTTGGCAATGATGTCTCTTCGGCATTAATGACCGGAACAAGGCGGTCGCTGATCGAGGCCGCAGTTTTCAGTCGGTTGTAGCGGTTGGGAGTCGGTCTGGCTCTGGATACTGAGGAACGGCGCCTGTCAAACGGGGCACTGTGTGCTCCTTGCTCTAGGGTGGTAGCTGGATGGTGCCTTGAATCTGGTCTCCGGGTTAGACGTCGACAATGTCTTCTATTTGTTCTTTGCGGGGATCTGTCAGCAGTCGTATGGTCGACCAGCTCTTCTGGGTTGGAGTTGTAAATTCGCAACCACCAAGAACCGGTCATGTAGTGGCTGTTGACAGGACTGGTCACTTTTACCCTGGATGCTTTGAGGGGTGCTGTGGTTGGCACATGCAGCAAGATAAGATGTCTGCGATTGCATCGTCGGTACACCTTGTTGGGGAGGCAGTCGCGTATGAGGTGGCGATCCAAGCAGTGGAGGCGCAGTTTCTTTCTTCGTGCGACAGACTTCCGATGAAAAGGTGTGAGGGAACGAAAACCCTTGCAAACGTAGTTGTAGTGGTACGCCTCACAGACCATGCATGGCGATTGTCTTCGTGGGGGCTTCGGTGGTGGTACGTGCATCAGAACAATGGTCGGGTTGATCTCTGTGCAGGCGGCAGTTCGGTCAGCGGTCTGTTGATATTCACTGACTTGGGAATGGTATGGCTTCTTTTCCGCTGACTTGGTGGTGACTGCTTGCGGATGCATTCGCCAATAATTGGGGAATCCGTTTGTTCTAGGGGCCGGAGGCCCAGGGCCATGGACTTCTTTTGATGTGGAGGCCTGGAAAGAGCCGCCCGCCCTGAATTGGTGATAGATGTATTGATGACCACGAGAGTTCAGTCGTCGGTGTTCGGTACTTTTAGTCGCAGAATTGACCATTTGATCTGGGTTGGAGTTGTAAATTCGCAACCCACGATCAATGACCACGTAATGGCTGGTGGTCAAAAGTACTGCCTCGAGACCAATGGCTGTGGTAAATGGTGCGTCCATTGGCGCCCGTCCGAGGGTAGCTGCCGTCGAGATGCGGCCTTTATCATGTGAGGCCGCAACGTTTAGTCTGGTGCGACTTCTTCCATGGCACCGTCCGCGGGTCCTGGTGTAATGACTGGTGCGGACCCAGTGCCTACTGGGCTGGTCGATGTACCGCCTCTGCTGGACTATGGAGAGGCGTGCTGGTTGATTCTTAAATGCGCGCCGCCCGCTAAGCGGGACATTGCTCTCTTTTATCTCTATGGGGGGTGGCTACATATGGTAGCGGTTTTTGACCATCGATTGATGGAAGGTGGACCCGGTCCTCTGGGTCGGAGTTGTAAGTTCCGAGCATCGGAACAGGGACCGGGTTTAGCTTCTGTTGCAATTGATGTTGCTGATGCGATCGGCGATCAACCGGGCTCTGTGATTGGTCACAGTCACTGGTGAGGTTGCTGGTTACTGTTTCTTGGACAGTTGATGGTGTCCTCATGAAATGCCTTGGTTCAGGGTGGACCAGTTCTTCTGGGTTGGAGTTGTAAATTCGCAACCCACGAGGAACGGCCATGTGTGTCTGCGTTGGTCCGAACATCGGGACATGGGCTGATTTGATTTGTGGGCAGGCGGCACTCTTGTTGGCGGCCTGCTGGTCCATACTCACTGGGAGTGTGTGCGGTTCTCGTCTATAGGCTGTCGGACTGAGGACCGCTGATGTCACAGGGGACTGTCGTTGGGCATCTTTGCCTTGGTCGTCATCGCTTGCCTTAATGGGGAATACTGGATCGAGCGCGAACGAAGCCTCGAGCAGTCTCGGGAGTTGGTCATCAGTGCCTTGCTCGGCGGGTTTCTCTGCAGCAGGTTCTTTTCCTGGGCTGGGTGCCTCAGAACTGTTGGGATCCGTCGTCGCTGGTGCTGGTGCGCTGGCAGCTGCTGGTGCCCTCTTACTGAAATCGGCCTTCTTGTGTGGTGTCGCTTTAGCGGTGATGGATGCTGCTGCAGTTGTCACTTCTTTCACTGCCTCTGGATCCTTTTTGATGTACTTGGCGGCGTTAGTTGTAGGTCTTGGATCGGTTTTATTCTCGACCGTTACTCCTTTGGCTGTCTTGCTGTCGGCAGCACCTGCCTTGGCTGATTGTTCGGTGTCTGTCGTCACACCTTTGTTTGTCAGATGGATTATGGATTCCGGGGGCATCATCCGCGATGGTTGTTTGGAAGGATGACCAGGTGGCATATGCATGCCTGGTGTTGATGGAATTCCTGGCCACCAAGATGGTTGTGACATCAATGGCGGTAAACGACTGTTGAGTGGATACATGATGTGCGTCGCAGTCTTATAACTGGTCGTCTGTGAATATCGAGAAGCAGCTTGGGAGTGTTTACTACTCAGAATTATAGCTACTGCTTTGGATGGATGAAGTCGAATATTCCATCGACTGTGATACTGAATATTGTTCCACGCAATTCGGTTTATATGCGCTCCACAAGACAATCCGACGGATCGCACCCGTTTGTGGTTCATTTTCCGACGGCGCGAACAACCCTATATCAGAACTCGTTCCGTTACGGAGCGGGGAAGCTGTGGAACTCCCTTCCCACGCGAGTGTTCCCGGAGCCTTACAACCTGCAACTGTTCAAAAAGAACTGCGACAGTTATTTGATGGCATTTCAGGGCGCCCACTCGGCGCTATAGGCTCGCCTCTCCCGAGAGAAGTCTAATAAAAAATAAAAATAAAAAGTAAACCGATACAGTTCGCCCAAGTGACGGTTGAGTCGATTTGTTGCGAGATTAGGGCCTTTGGTTGACGTGTACACTAGGACGTCATCCGCATAGCATATCTGGTTTACTCTCCCGTCCACAGGGCGAGGAATATCGGAGGTGTAAATATTGAATAAGATGGGGTCTAGAATGGAGCCCTGTGGTACGCCTGCAGCGGCGTGAAAAGTTCGGGAAAGATTTCCATTCACTCTAACTTGGAAGGTTCTGTTTCGAACGAACTGGTAGATGATACTACATAGCGTTCTACTGAGGCCAGTATTCAATAATTTAAAAGCGAGACCTTCGATCCAATCGTGTCAAAAGCTTTTTCAATGTCCAGGCTCACCGCAACGGTGGGTTCTTTATTAAAGAGCCGCACGCAGACGTGGTTTTGAAATATGTTGAGAGCCATAGTGGTGCTGTGCGCTCTTCGAAATCCGAATTGGAAATCAGGTATTAGGTGCCTGGCACTGACAAAGTTATTTAGTTTCTCGTATATGAATTTTTCATATATTTTGCTGATGCAAGTGAGAAGCGAGATGGGCGAAAGCTTGAGGGGTGATACGTTGGTTTCCCAACTTTTGCTAGTGGACAAATAATAGCGTGCCTCCAAGCTTGGGGAAAGTACCCCATGTTGTAAGCATAGTTGAACAGAATGGAGAGCTTTATAAAGAATAAGGCAGAAAGCCTTCGCAACGAGTGGTATGACATGTTGTCGATACCGGGTGACTTCTTAGGGTTTCGAGATTTAACCAGGCTCTGTAGGGTATTTGGTGCGATGAAACCGTGACCATTATCACGTGTGTCATAGAAGTATGCACTGTTAGTTGGGTTAAAGACAGCAATTGGCTCGTTGAAGTCGACCAACTTACTGTGAACCTCTGAACTAATGATCGCATTAGTATCCGGGTTGCCATATTGGAGAGTAAGTTTGTGATTGTTTTCGAAGGTCTCTCCGATGATATTTGCTTTATTGGTGTCGTTATTAACAACAAGACCGTTGTGTATGATTGGCCCAGTGATACGGGAAGAGCCACATATCCTTTTAACATTTTGATAAACGTTCTGGTCCATCTGAATACCCTTCAGTTTGTCTTCCAATTGTCGGGTACGATTGTTTTGGATTCTCTGTTTTATCAGTGTACCATATTGTGAATAATGGATCGCAATAATGGCTCCCTTTGCGTAAAGCGATGACGATATCTCATTCTGCAGAGCTTTTTACGCTCCCGGATGAGACGAAGAGTGATGTCGTCATGGGGAATCTGATAGGTCTTTTCAAATTTGCACTTCGGGACATGAGTCTCCGAAGTTTCAACTAGATTCTCGTGAAGTCGTTTTGCAGCGTTGTTTATCTCAACCGTCGTTAGGTTCCTGTCAGTGGGAAGAGAGAGTTGCATCCCACTGCTTCAGCGCCGCGCTCGCCTTTTATTGCCAGCAGCTGTCTCCTCGTCCGCTTTTTTTCTATAAATCACTCGTTTCCTGTTGAGTGATTTATCGCGACTGGTATACCGCTGACTGTCATGCTCCTCCCTCTTGAGTGGTTTTCGTTGTTCTTCCCTCTTGAGTGGTTTTGCTTGGTCGTTGTGCTGAGGGCTTGTGCGCTGATGCTCAGTGCTTGTGTGCCGATGATGAGTGCTTGTGCGCCGATGCTGATCGCATCGCCAACTATTGCGCTTAGTCAGAGCTCTGAGTTTTTTTTTTTTGACCGGGTAAATCAGCCAAGCTCCGAAATATGCTCAAGGATTCCTCTCAACCATATCACGAAGCCTATAACCTAATAAGTTGCACAGATATTTCCAATTTCTACATATTTGGAGGCAATTTATTACCATCGTTCTTCCGACGTTATGACAAATCCACTTATATGTATGTGAGGCGACAATGTTACTAAGGATAAATGCTTAAGGAACAAGCCTAATAATTGAAAAGACGTGGCGAGAGTTGAAGAGCCAGCCAATGCGGAATGAATCGTGTGCTATCTATAAATGAACTGCAAAAACATTCGCATGGAACTCTTTACAAATAAATGTAAATGTATGCTGTGAATAAAGCGATAAATAATGAAAAGACAAGAGAAGCATCTTTCAAAGGCTCTTTTTTTGCCCAATAAAGCGATCAATCGAAATTTTATAAATTTGGTAATCCCACTAGTAAAGTACAAACAATATTTTTTGGCTCAGTTATTACAGGGAAAACTGTTGCACAGAAATAAATGTATAAGAAATGGATGTACTCACAGTTTCCTTTGACTCGTATGTTGATCGTAACGGGTTGAATTTAATCCAACTTTAATCATATATACATCCTGAGTCAATTATCTGAAGCACCCTTGTTTGCTCAAAACATTTCAAGTAAAATGCACCCCGTGTTATGTTTCTTATAGTTATTGATTTATGTACACAAATTTTTATTTCACATATAAGTTGTATTTTGTTTAGATTAAATTGTTGCAGATTGGTTTAGTAATTTATTTACACAAATTCTTATTTCACATATAAGTTATATTTTGTTTAAATGTCATTGAATTGATATTACATTCCCTTTTGTTTTCTCTTTTTTTTTTCTTCTCGTTTAAAAATGTACGCGTAAGACGGACGTCGCACCACGATTTGAATAACGCCAGTCGACAACAGGTTCTCTGCCCATTCGCGTCCTTTTATACCGATCGCCCATTCCCGATGGCACACTAATCCTCAATTTCCCATTTCCCCACCAAATAAATACGAATAAACTCTCGCAATTGTGCTCATGGGAATAAACTCTCGCAAACTACTTACATGAACCCAGAGAAAATGGGAAAATTGTAAAGAAGAGCAGTTTGTATTAGGGGGTTGATTTGGTTTCGTTTGTAACGAAAAGCGAAACTAAAGGATATATTGCGTTACCCCGTTTAGAGGGTTGAGTAATTCCTTTACATCAGAATGTGAAAAGAAATCACGATGTACATTGCGAGAACATTGGCTTGGGAAAAACTGTTTCGCTATGTGGAAACAGCATTATCTACCAATGCTTTACTGTTGGTGAACAGCATGACGATTGATGGTGGTTTCATGTAGGGAAACTGTTATGTGGAATTCAAGAAATTGTTTTTTTAAGGACGCGAATCATCTCAACAATTCAGGGGGGCTTCAATTATGCAATTATGTAACACAATCAGTTCCAAAATGCAGCTCTCTAGGTTTCTCCGCCAAGTTTTTTTTTTTTTTTTTTTTTTGTTTACGTTGGCGTTTTTCGGTATATTAAATTTTAGCGAAAAGTTTGAAATTTCATCCAAAAAATCGTCACATCATTGTATATGAAAAATCATACCAATAAGAAATAAAAAGTCCTACGTACGTTGCCGGAGAAGAATATAGTGTGTAAATATAGGAATGATCGGTGAAAATTTGTGCGATTTGAATTTCTAGCCAGTTCCAAAAATATTTTCAATAAAAATTCGTTTAAGGTTTTAAGTATAATATTCTTATATATCTCTAATCTATGATCTCTCTATATTCATTGAATTCCTCCTATATTCATTCAATTCAGAGCAACTCCTAACATTTCAGACCCTTCGCGGACCGTCTTTTCTTTATTAACTGTGGTTACGCTTAGTCCCATACTCCGAAATTAATTGGTTACAACTTTGGGTGTTTCACGACACTGAAACACGACAAGGCCCAAAAGGAAACTCACAACAAACCGTAAAGCAAATACAAAAAGCACCATTATAATTTAATTAATTACTTTAAAGTATTCTTTTTTATTCATGATATTATTTCAAAAACTACAAGAGAAACCTATCTAGACTGTTTCAAGACAGCCGACAGACTCCTCTTATTTCCTTCTTTTAGAAGAAGAAGTGCGATCGATTTGCACGATAAAATGTGTCTTTCATTTTCGTTGATATGATTGTTAGGAATTGCAAAGTGTTCACTGATAATGGGAAACTTTGCATTTCCGTCTCCAGGATTATGGTGATTGTGAATTAAGAAGTATTTTGTATTGATGATGATCTGGTATGATCCACAGTGGGGTCGTCATCCCATTATTTAATACGGACATTTGATCAGAAAGCGCATTCGGGGAAAATCTTCGGGGCATTCTGACAGAATTATCTTTTATACAAAAAAAAAAAAGATATTGCAGCTTAATTTTTTTTTCTAATGTCTTACATTTTTGAATTAAGCAACAAGCAAAATAGTTAAAACGAATGAGATCAATCGAAGAACCAGGCAATCAAGAATGTAGAATACGCATTTTTTTTTCGTAATTATCATACTCCTCTGGATTCTAGACCATTGACGAATGGTTAACAGCTAAATTTTCGGCCTGTTATATAATATATTCACAATTTATGATAATATAGTTTAATATATATTATTATTTAGTAAGGATATTTTTGTAAGTGACTTACTTGATCGACCGTGGAGCGGTCGCTGTAGCTGCTGCGGTCTCTGCTGATGACAGGTTGCAGGCGACGTTAAGCTTTGTGCTCCCCCTGCTCAGCTGGATGTAGGTTGACTGTTGTGTTTTTGATTTGGGTATCGTTGGTGCATTCCGCCTTAATTGAAAGTTATTGCTTAATGAATCTACGGACGCTTTTTCTTTGAATTTTTTAGGAACTGATCCCTATCAAAATTTAACGGCGAAATCGTTCTCGCACTTTCTTGATTTGAATGTTATTTAATTGCTTGAAGCGGTAGGTTGTGAACTGTTCAATAGCTTAACGCCGAATGAATGCCTTTTTATTTTTGCCGTTGATGTTTATTACATTATTCGGCGCCAACGCCTTTATGTTTTATTTTCCTGCCAAGTAGAATTTGTATAAAGTAGTTTATGCAAATTAGCTACTTGACGATTTTTCTTCCCTTTACAGGCAGAGTGGGGAAATTTGCGGGAATTAGTGGGTGTTGGGCGAGGACATGGACGCCAGGTCCGCAACAAGCCCACCAGCACATATTTTGGTTGTTCCCCATGAAACTCTTTATCTAGATATTGGGGAGTTACCTTCCGCCTGTCATCTACATCTACTGCATTACGTCATATAGATTATCGTTTGTTAAGGACCGTGCTTTTGAACTGTTTATATATTCTGTTACTGTTGTCGCAGTAACTGTCTGTCTTATATGTCGATAGTGTGGTCTTATATTCGACGCCCTCTGTGAGAACGTGATCCGCTTTTTTGATTTTCCATTTGCAGTAGCAGCAGTATTGTTGGTTGACATGTTTATATTTGTAGAAGAACTATAAAAAAAATGCCTGTCTTGATATCAGCTGAATCAAGTACTAGCTCAGCTCGCCCTGATTTCTTCTCATCCAAGTTTCTATATCAAGTTTCATGGTATGCATTCATCTTCCTTTTGTGGAAGTACCCATTACATCATAATAAAGATGTTGAAGCAGGTTATCAACTTTCTGATGTGGGGCCTTTGGCGCAAGTCTAATGACCTTGCCCGGAAAAAACAAATTTAACAAGCCTCAGGACTTGCTAAATAAGGCCAAGACCGGTTCCCGGTTGTAGTGCCGATGATGATGATGATGATGATGATCCTTGATCCAGCAATATCGAGTGTTAGTCTAGCTAATACAATGCATAAACTTGCCCTCTTTTCACTCGTTCTCCACAGATGTTCCTTGAAGGACACGTTGTTGTCGAGGATAACACGAAAATATTTTATAGAGAGACAAGATTTGATGACCTGTCCTGTTTTTATATCTCTTGCGCTGGTTATTATAACTGCCTTCGTTGTATGTCCAGGTGGTTACAGCGCAACCGTATCTAGTCAGCATTTAATACTCTGGTTTATACAATATAAATATTCTCCAGATCATCTAGATCCTTACTATAATACTATTTACTAGCCTGTAGGAACCCGGAAGTTAATGACCTCGCCGATTCGACTCAGCCATCGTGCCCTATCCTGTGCGCTCCCCTTCTACGCTTGACCATCCGATCGGATCTCCTCAAGGTCGAACTTAACATTGTCCTCCCATCCCCGTCGCGGCCGTCCTGTCGATCGCATTCCCGTTGGTCTACCGTCAAGTATGCTACGCACGGTCCTATCGTTGCCCATTCGCGCCACATGTCCGGCCCATCTTAATCTTCGCGACCTGATTACTTTCACTATTGCAGGTTTGCGGTATAGCTCATCAATTCGTGGTTGTGGAGTTTCCTCCATTGCCCTGCCTCTTCATCATATTTACCGATAAAGATCCGTATAACTTTATTCTCGAATACGCGGAATATGTTTTGTTCCCGCTTTGTGAGAGCCCATGTTTCGCATCCGTATAGAGCAATCGGTTCTATAACCACGGAGCTTTATATTACGTGATAGCAGTTTGGATTCCAGCAGTTTACTGACTGCGTGCCAACTAGCGTTGCCGGAGTGTAGTCTTTTGTTAATCTCCTTCGACATTGCGTTGATGGCTGTCAGTATTGTTCCCAGATATTTAAATTCTTTAATCTTTTCAAATGAAAAAAAAAGGGTGACAAGAGGCCGACTTTGGCGAGAAAAGGACAGATGTGTCCTTTATCTTGTCTTTGGCTTCTGGTCATCTTCCGATAACCAGAATCACCCACATTCATCTTGCCCCCCCCCCCCCCCCCCCTGTCCATCTTTCCCCATTACTTTTATTTTTATTTCTTATTTTATGTTTTATTCGTTTTGTTTTGAAGTTTTTGTTTGTTATAATTAAAAAAATTAAAAAAAAAAAAAATTGTAATAATAATGTATACATATAGATGTAAACGAGGAGTCTCTCTAATATATGACTTATTTCATATATATATATATATATATATATATATATATATATATATATATATATATATATATATATATATATATATATATATATATATATATATATATATATATATATATATATATATATATATATATATATATATATATATATATATATATATATATATATATATATATATATATATATATATATATATATATATATATATATATATATATATATATATATATATATATATATATATATATATATATATATATATATATATATATATATATATATATATATATATATATATATATATATATATATATATATATATATATATATATATATATATATATATATATATATATATATATATATATATATATATATATAGACAGACATACAGACTCCTCTTATTTCCTTCTTTTAGAAGAAGAAGTGCGATCGATTTGCACGATAAAATGTGTCTTTCATTTTCGTTGATATGATTGTTAGGAATTGCAAAGTGTT
This sequence comes from Microdon myrmicae, assembly GCA_963931805.1. Lineage (NCBI taxonomy): Eukaryota > Metazoa > Arthropoda > Insecta > Diptera > Syrphidae > Microdon > Microdon myrmicae. The sequence goes on along the minus strand of OZ007496.1, from coordinate 15,716,368 downwards.
CACTGATAATGGGAAACTTTGCATTTCCGTCTCCAGGATTATGGTGATTGTGAATTAAGAAGTATTTTGTATTGATGATGATCTGGTATGATCCACAGTGGGGTCGTCATCCCATTATTTAATACGGACATTTGATCAGAAAGCGCATTCGGGGAAAATCTTCGGGGCATTCTGACAGAATTATCTTTTATACAAAAAAAAAAAGATATTGCAGCTTAATTTTTTTTTCTAATGTCTTACATTTTTGAATTAAGCAACAAGCAAAATAGTTAAAACGAATGAGATCAATCGAAGAACCAGGCAATCAAGAATGTAGAATACGCATTTTTTTTTCGTAATTATCATACTCCTCTGGATTCTAGACCATTGACGAATGGTTAACAGCTAAATTTTCGGCCTGTTATATAATATATTCACAATTTATGATAATATAGTTTAATATATATTATTATTTAGTAAGGATATTTTTGTAAGTGACTTACTTGATCGACCGTGGAGCGGTCGCTGTAGCTGCTGCGGTCTCTGCTGATGACAGGTTGCAGGCGACGTTAAGCTTTGTGCTCCCCCTGCTCAGCTGGATGTAGGTTGACTGTTGTGTTTTTGATTTGGGTATCGTTGGTGCATTCCGCCTTAATTGAAAGTTATTGCTTAATGAATCTACGGACGCTTTTTCTTTGAATTTTTTAGGAACTGATCCCTATCAAAATTTAACGGCGAAATCGTTCTCGCACTTTCTTGATTTGAATGTTATTTAATTGCTTGAAGCGGTAGGTTGTGAACTGTTCAATAGCTTAACGCCGAATGAATGCCTTTTTATTTTTGCCGTTGATGTTTATTACATTATTCGGCGCCAACGCCTTTATGTTTTATTTTCCTGCCAAGTAGAATTTGTATAAAGTAGTTTATGCAAATTAGCTACTTGACGATTTTTCTTCCCTTTACAGGCAGAGTGGGGAAATTTGCGGGAATTAGTGGGTGTTGGGCGAGGACATGGACGCCAGGTCCGCAACAAGCCCACCAGCACATATTTTGGTTGTTCCCCATGAAACTCTTTATCTAGATATTGGGGAGTTACCTTCCGCCTGTCATCTACATCTACTGCATTACGTCATATAGATTATCGTTTGTTAAGGACCGTGCTTTTGAACTGTTTATATATTCTGTTACTGTTGTCGCAGTAACTGTCTGTCTTATATGTCGATAGTGTGGTCTTATATTCGACGCCCTCTGTGAGAACGTGATCCGCTTTTTTGATTTTCCTTTTGCAGTAGCAGCAGTATTGTTGGTTGACATGTTTATATTTGTAGAAGAACTATAAAAAAAATGCCTGTCTTGATATCAGCTGAATCAAGTACTAGCTCAGCTCGCCCTGATTTCTTCTCATCCAAGTTTCTATATCAAGTTTCATGGTATGCATTCATCTTCCTTTTGTGGAAGTACCCATTACATCATAATAAAGATGTTGAAGCAGGTTATCAACTTTCTGATGTGGGGCCTTTGGCGCAAGTCTAATGACCTTGCCCGGAAAAAACAAATTTAACAAGCCTCAGGACTTGCTAAATAAGGCCAAGACCGGTTCCCGGTTGTAGTGCCGATGATGATGATGATGATGATGATCCTTGATCCAGCAATATCGAGTGTTAGTCTAGCTAATACAATGCATAAACTTGCCCTCTTTTCACTCGTTCTCCACAGATGTTCCTTGAAGGACACGTTGTTGTCGAGGATAACACGAAAATATTTTATAGAGAGACAAGATTTGATGACCTGTCCTGTTTTTATATCTCTTGCGCTGGTTATTATAACTGCCTTCGTTGTATGTCCAGGTGGTTACAGCGCAACCGTATCTAGTCAGCATTTAATACTCTGGTTTATACAATATAAATATTCTCCAGATCATCTAGATCCTTACTATAATACTATTTACTAGCCTGTAGGAACCCGGAAGTTAATGACCTCGCCGATTCGACTCAGCCATCGTGCCCTATCCTGTGCGCTCCCCTTCTACGCTTGACCATCCGATCGGATCTCCTCAAGGTCGAACTTAACATTGTCCTCCCATCCCCGTCGCGGCCGTCCTGTCGATCGCATTCCCGTTGGTCTACCGTCAAGTATGCTACGCACGGTCCTATCGTTGCCCATTCGCGCCACATGTCCGGCCCATCTTAATCTTCGCGACCTGATTACTTTCACTATTGCAGGTTTGCGGTATAGCTCATCAATTCGTGGTTGTGGAGTTTCCTCCATTGCCCTGCCTCTTCATCATATTTACCGATAAAGATCCGTATAACTTTATTCTCGAATACGCGGAATATGTTTTGTTCCCGCTTTGTGAGAGCCCATGTTTCGCATCCGTATAGAGCAATCGGTTCTATAACCACGGAGCTTTATATTACGTGATAGCAGTTTGGATTCCAGCAGTTTACTGACTGCGTGCCAACTAGCGTTGCCGGAGTGTAGTCTTTTGTTAATCTCCTTCGACATTGCGTTGATGGCTGTCAGTATTGTTTCCAGATATTTAAATTCTTTAATCTTTTCAAATGAAAAAAAAAGGGTGACAAGAGGCCGACTTTGGCGAGAAAAGGACAGATGTGTCCTTTATCTTGTCTTTGGCTTCTGGTCATCTTCCGATAACCAGAATCACCCACATTCATCTTGCCCCCCCCCCCCCCCCCCCCCCCTGTCCATCTTTCCCCATTACTTTTATTTTTATTTCTTATTTTATGTTTTATTCGTTTTGTTTTGAAGTTTTTGTTTGTTATAATTAAAAAAATTAAAAAAAAAAAAAAATTGTAATAATAATGTATACATATAGATGTAAACGAGGAGTCTCTCTAATATATGACTTATTTCATATATATATATATATATATATATATATATATATATATATATATATATATATATATATATATATATATATATATATATATATATATATATATATATATATATATATATATATATATATATATATATATATATATATATATATATATATATATATATATATATATATATATATATATATATATATATATATATATATATATATATATATATATATAAGAAACAAAAAAAAAGATGTACGCCGAAAGGCATATATAAAAATCAAGTTGTAATGTATAATTTAGAGAGCTCGCATAGAGCCAGTAAGTTAATTTAAGGACTGTGATTGTAGAAAAGGGTTTAACATTTACCCCTAATATTATACATGTAAAAAGAATTAGGAAAATAAATGTGGTTTAAAACGAAACTAAACTAAAGAATCACCCACATCCGTGAGGATGTTGGGCTCGGCCTCGAGGTATCTAAAAAAGAAAAAAAAAAGGGGGGGGGGGTATCTAAGGATAGTGTGGACAGGGTTAGTTCAGGTGTTCTCTAACTACTTGGATGGAGGTATGTTGGGAAAGACATCGTGCAAGAACGGTAGGCCTTGAGTGGGGTAGTAAACGCAGATCACGACCTTTTCAAATGTCTCGCCTCTGACGTTTATGTGTGTTAACTGATGTCCACCTGCTCTAGCCGTAATCATATATTTTTAAATTCATATATCGTTTTGTCTTCATTTATTTCTAGGCCCACCTCTTCTGTCTCTTGCATGATGATTTCACATGTTTTTACTTAAAGTTTCGAGACTCCGTCCATGTTGTCGTCTTGTACCTTCCTGATAACATACTCGAGCACAAGCTTAAAAAGAGACGGTGAGAGAACATCCCCCTGTTTTTGTCCGTCGCGGATTTCAAATGGTTGAGAGCTGGTTTTCTATTCTAACTCGTCCATTATTTTTGTTGGTGTTGATTTGAATGAGGGCGGTATATTTTTTCGGGACTCCCAGCTCAACTACAATATGGTAAACTCTTTGCCTTGTGAGAGCGTCGTAGGCTTTTTGAAGTCAACGAACAGTTGGTGAACCGTCTCTCCGTATACCCACTTATTTTCTAGTAGTTGCCTAATTGTGGAAATTTGGTCGCTCGTTGAACGGTTCCTACGGAATCCCAACTGGTAGTTTCCCAGTATTTCTTCTGCGTACGGTGTGATTCTCACCAGTATGACATTTGTTAGTATTTTGTATGTGGTTGGGCGCAATGATACTTCTCTGTAGTTTTCACAGTTAAATCTGTCATCTGTTTTGTAAATGGGGACGACTATTGAGGTTTGCCATTCTTCCGGAGTGACTTCCTTATCCCATATCAGTTGTTGGATCTTTCGGAGATCAGTACCAGATCTTTTGACATTGCGAAGGTGATAATTCAAATTCCATTATCATTTGAAACGTCGTGTAGGCTCTTTACCTATAATTAGTTGGAAGATATGTTCTTTTCCAATTTCGAGTTCAGGTCCCCGAGCAGGATTTTAACGCCTCCTGTAGGGTCTCGTAGAACGTGTCGTTCGTTTCTTCGTCCGTAGATTCTGTTGTGGCGTGTACGTTTATAAGTATATAATTGTACCATCGGCCCTGTATTTTTAGCACCGATATTCGGTCATTACTTACAAGTGGCGTAATCTTCTTGCTTATGATGAAGTCGGTTCCGAGGTTATATGTGTCGGTACCTCCACACACTAATGTAAACCCGTTGGTTTCGATTAGTTGCTGCGGGAGTCGGACTTCCTGAAGCGTGACGATGTCCATTTTATACTGTTTCGCGTTTTCCACGACCGTCTCTATCGCGCCTGGTTTATATAACGTTCGAACATTCCACGTGCCGACGCGTATATCTCGCTTTTTTCCGTTTTTCCCTACGTCTTCTTTTTGCCGAGTCGGTGTTTTCTTGATGATTTGCTCCCTTATGGTAACACATCACACGTACGCCTACTGGGTTTTTCGTGGGATTGTTTTTTGTATATTGATTTTTCATTTTTGGTCCCACGAGTCTTGGGGTTTCAAATAGTCCGCCATGTCAGAGCCCCGCTTTGATATGGTAATGTCTGCTTACTGTTCTGATTCGACCCGGAGTCAGAAAGGGGCCAATATAATACAGCCGGTATATCCCTGGCTGCAAACTATCCATTACGCACTGTAAAAATACATGAGCATATCGTGTAGAAGGAAGATGAAACAACCATCGCGGAATTTCTTGTTGCGTCCACTGTTACCTAAAAGAGAGAATGGGGGACGGAACCCAACGTCGCGGCCTCGAACAAGTCTCCGAACGGAACTGTGTGGTGATCGTGATGCGCTGGCCAGCAATATCATCATCATCATCGGCACTACAACCGGGAGCCGGTCTTGGCCTTATTTAGCAAGTCCTGAGGCTTGTTAAATTTTCCATAATGATTTATTTTGTCTGGGGCAAGGTCATTAGTCTTGCGCCAGGGGCTCCCCGACGGGGAATCGAACCCCGGTCTCCCGGGTGACAGGCGGGTATACTAACCACTATACTATCGAGGAGCCCAGCAATATCGAGGTAACATTTTTGTAGGTCTTCTCACAGAGTTCGATCCTGGAAAGGGATAGACGAGTTCCTGCTTTCGCAACCTGACAGGGCACTTGGGAGGAACGAGCTTTATATCACCGATTCTGCAGCCTGGCAGGGTAATCGTTAGAAAAAACGACAGACGAATATTATCGACGTCAGGGCGAGATAATTTGAGCGACGAGGGCTATTACAAAACGGGGCTACGAGGCCGATGAAAGATTAATATACGCAAGGACTTAGGGCACCGATTTAGCAGAAGGTGAGATCCTTCTTCATTATTCCCCGGCACTAAACGTCTAATAAGTTGGCTTAGCTTACCTCACGCCGGTAGCGGAGTGAAAACACACCACGATGGCGCTCCGAGCGTTCCTCAGGTCATATGTGTCCGTTCGGAATGTCGTGGTTTGCTAACTGGATCCGTTCATGAATCGGAACTCCTGAAGTTGTGCTCCTGCCAGGTACTCAGTTTGAGTTCTTAGAAGTTGATAACCCATCAATTAAGAAATGTCTGACCATCGACTATGGAGTTGTCCGTGAACCTCATCGTTCTTAAACGTCACCACACCACTAAACCATGATGAACCAAAATGGAAACGACGCCTTCTCATAAGTTATCCGAGAATGAGAATTGAAATCCACTATTTAATTACACGATAGACAATAATTTTGATATTTCACAACGAGAGGTGTTCTGTTTATGTGGATGGGGATGTTAAAACTTTCACTAAAATATAAATCCTTCTTCCACTTTTGCACGTAAAAAATACTAGCAGCGACAACTTTAAGCATCGACTCTACCCAATCAATTTAATAATACTGCAATATATTAATCTGCACCAAAACGATTGAATCACAGCGCCGTTATTTCTTTTTAGAATCTACAATTATACTGAGATGATATTTCGGGTTGAGACAGAGAACTAGTTCCAATGTCGAACCCAACAACACATACACACAGGCAAAGATCCTTGATCCAACCCTCACACAACATGCAAATCACGGCAGCCCGCCCGCAGGGATCGTCGCACAACTCATGCAGACGACCTGCCAGCAGATCGCCACTGGGACAACCACGGCAACTGCGATGAAGGAGTGATCCCTAGTTTCACGAGAAAACATGAAATGTACGATGTACAAAACAACCACTTTATTTCAGTTGAACCCGCATAAGGGTTCTTCTTGGGGAATAACAGGTAAACAAACTAAAATGAAAATGCACATGACAAAAGTCAACTAAATAAACACACGGAACATATTTGACGCCAACAAGGTGAATTATGACGCGCACAAGGGATTCGCATTGGAACTGGTCGCTGTATCCTGCGTCTATGGGTTCCCCTGTGGCCCTATATTAAACTGGTGGTAGATCTTTGTGTGTTACTCCTCGCTAGCCTGTCTGGCATTGCTGGGCTTACTGGAAGCATATGCTCCCGTCAGCATAGCCTGAGTGATTCATCGTAGTTTAAGCCCCCACACACGTCATGGTTTCTACCATCTTTCGGTGGTTCTAGATCCTTAGCTACGGTTATTATCGCGAAATATTCTGCTTACCCAAGGAATCTTATTCTTTCGACTACATTAGTTCTGATCAGGCCGTCTTATAACATTGCATGGCAGCGGTCCCAGCACCGATCCCTGAGGCACACCTGCCGTTATTTTATATTTTTTGTGATCCCTTATCAGTGTCGTAAAGCAATGGTGTTCGATGACGTGAGTGATTCCACGACGAAGGAGGGAGAGTTGCCAACCGCTTGGAGAATACAAGCAATGATGCTTAGGTGAGTTTGCCTGAAAAGGAGAGGAGGGCCTTATGAGGACTGAGAACGGTGGTCGCTGAGTATACTGAATGATGGAGGCAACGGTACCATCGGCCTCGGTACGTGGCCCAAGGAGTTTCCTGGGAATGGATTCGAAATGCCTTGGGATACAATCTGAATGTGCTGGCCAGAAACTGATCGAGATACCCTTCATGGAGGTTTTCTCAGTGCGTATGTCTCCTGAAAGGGCCAGTCGAGGTTCCTGGTTTCGCAACCTGGCAGGAGACGCGAGAGGAATGCGCATGATCACAGGCAACAACATCGATTGCAGCTTCCTGCCAGTGAAGCCGACAAATTAGAGTCACGAGCGGTAAGGGGGCGACAGAACGGACGCTCCACTTGAGGTTAACCGAGTCCGAAGATGCCACGGTGCTAGGCTGTAGCCACGATAGGACAGCCAGTAGAGAGAGAACAGCGAAGGCCACTGGGGGAGTCCAACTGGCGCGAACGGCCGGAATAAAGAACCAACACATATAAGATCACATATGCCTATGGCTCTGATCTGCTCCAACGATAGCTTACCTCACGGGAAATCTCCGGTGGAGTTACGATTGTCGATGGGAATTTGGAGAGCCTCTCTCTATCACGTTAATGGTTTGTTCGAATCGCGGCAGGAGACGCGAGACGATTGACACGACGGAAATGAAGCGTCTGTGGCTTTGAGAGATGGTCCAGGGGAAGCGTCCGATGTCACGGAGGCCAGGATCCCACACGCTGGCCGATGGGACTGTCACCTTGTAATCAGCTTGAGTGTCCCCGTTCCGGCGAAATGGACTTGCAACTGGACTCATTACTACACTCACAACAAAGGAACTCAAGTTGTTCAGGAGCCCTTTGTGGTGCCCTGGAACATTGGTTAAAGTAAACTGAAATATAGAATAAAATGACAAACAGCAGCAAAGAGAGTATTCCATAATCACCACCAACGGCTGCACTTTTCCGCTAGAAGAATTATTATGTATTCCGGTCACACTAGTGTTATATATTTTATTGCATGACTACTGATTTGTAATAAAAGACACACTTCAACTTTTATATTAAATTTAAGCTCGAAAGGTACCAAAAACACACACATGCCGCTTTGTCATTTAGTTCACAAAAACACGTAAATATTTAAACGTTATTAGTTAAAACACTTTTAAGACTCTAAGATCTTGCGAAGGTGGCAGTTTATTCACGACTTCCGTTTTGAGAAATGCGATCGGCTTCTTTCATGTCCGTCTCGGATCACGGTTGTGTACAGACTCTTCATAGAATGTACATACCGGACGACGTTCATACACAGACGCCTTATTATCTCTCCTTCGTTCGTGCAAGACCGAAGGATGCATCGATTGTTTACAAGCACCATAGATCCTCGCAGTACAGTTTAGGTTTATCTAACCTTGGAAATGTTTACGATCTGCGAGATCTGGTTGTGTGGATGCATGTAATACAATTCTTAGAACCTTGTATTTACACAAGTGTTCATTTATGGTCAACGATGGCAAAGATATTTTGCATACCTTATTGCTTCGTTACCATGGAATTGTTCTCTGTTTTGAGTAGCCAATTATTTTCTTTGTGGCGTCATAGATATTTCCTAGATGTGGTATCTGGATTCCATGATTCGCCCGTGTATGCATTTTGTATCTAATGCACTTTTACAGGTACTCATTGTATTCGTTATGTTGATTAGGATTAATCTAGGGGGGGGGGGGGGGGGGGTAAACGGGTGAGTATTGGGGGAGGGTAGGCGTTGCGAGTAACACCAGTGACCATCGATCGAACATCACATACAGTGCACTCAAAACAAATGTTAAGTAGCAGCAGAATTCTAGTAGACACTAATCCTTATACAGATGTTGCGTTGGAGAGCAAGCACTAGCCAACTGGATACGGAGCACTCAATGATCGAAAAGGCTTATTCATTACTGTTTATTGTTAAATTACTAACCACGAAGCACGAGGTGTGGTCGAGCGTAATGTTGAAGTTTAAATGAGCTTCCTCGTTAGAAACACAAGAGAGAACACCTCGCACGGCACACACACTCACAACACACACACGCACAACATGGTAGGAAGTCCAAAGCCATCCTATTCGATAGCGATACGTCGATTCGAGTCGACATAGCATTCTGTTCTATTTTCTATTTATTGGCCTGTAGGAACCCGGAAGTTCATGACCTCACCGACTCGACTCCGCCGTTGTTCCCTGTCCTCTGCACTGTCCTTCCACGCTTGACTAGCCGATCCGATCTCCTCAAGGTCAAACCTAACACTGTCCTTCCATCTCCGTCGCGGCCGTCCTGCCGGCCTCTTTCCCATTAGTCTACCGTCAAGAATTCTACGCACGCTCCTATCGTTTTTTTTTTTTCTTTTTTTTTTTTTTTTTTATTAGACTTCTCTCGGGAAAGGCGAACCTATAGCGTCGAGTGGGCGCCCCGAGATGCCATCAAATAACTGTTGCAGTTCTTTTTGAACAGTTGCAGGTTATAACGCTGCGGGAACACTCGCGTGGGAAGGGAGCTCCACAGCTTCCCCGCTCTGTAACGGAACGAGTTCTGATACAGGGATGTTCGCGCCGTCTGGAGATGAACCACAAACGGGTGCGATCCGTCGGATTGTCTTGTGGAGCGCATATAAACCGAATTGCGTGGAACAATGCCAAGAATCTCCGAAGAACAGCACCCGTGATAATATCTGTAAAACAGACAGAGGTCGCCCACGCGCTTTCGATGTGATAGCGACTGTAGTCCCGACGTCAGCACCGAGTCCCCGATCAGGCGGATCGCTCGTCTTTGTACGCTCTCAAGTAGGTCGAGGGTATGTTTAGGAGCCGAGCTCCAAACATGAGAGCAATATTCGAGCGCGGGTCTAATTTGAGATTTATATAGGAGAAGAAGTTGGGCCGGAGTAAAGTATTTCTTGGCTCTAAAAAGATAACTCAGTTTTCCTGAGGCTGATCTGGCGATACCCGATACGTGTTTATGCCATGATACATTCCCACAGACCGTGACGCCGAGCAATTTCAAACTTTCCCCAGCCTCGAGGGCCCGGCCACTCATCATCAGCTGTGGAACCGATGATCCAGTTTTCATTGTGAATGTTGTATACTGGGTCTTCGTTGCGTTGAAGTCGACAAGATTGGCCTTTCCCCACTGCAGGACTTTATCTAGATCCTGATTCAGAGAGTCAATCTGTCTACATCTCAGCTGGTGCGACGTAGATGCACCAATCGGCCGATCACTCGAAAAGGAGGAAACAAGCGTACTATCATCCGCAAAACTGAACACTTTGTTATCCGTTGTCTCCAACAAATCATTTATGTGAAGCAAGAACAAGGTTGGAGCCAAAATAGAACCCTGGGGCACCCCCGAATTAACAGGATACAGATCCGAACACTCGCCATCCACAACAACCCGGATCGATCGATTCTCGAGGAAGCACCTCGTCCAGTCGCAAAGCTGGTCGGAAAGTCCATATGAACGAAGTTTGCTCAGCCATGCCCCGTGCCAGACGCGGTCAAAAGCCTTGGAGATATCTAATGCGACCGCCCTTGACTCACCATGCCGTTCAATTGCAGATGTCCATATATCCGTTATAAGTGTCAAAAGGTCTCCTGTGGACCGCCTGCCACGGAATCCGTATTGACGATCATTCAGAAGACCGTTGCACTCCAAATACTTAACCAACTCTGTATTGATGACTTTTTCCATTACCTTAGTTAAAATAGACAGTAATGCTATCGGACGGTAATTTTGTGGGAGACACTTCTTTCCCGTCTTTGGGATTGGCTGAACTCGAGCGATTTTCCAGCAGGCGGGAAAGGTCCTCCGTGCATAAGATAAGCGGAATAGTCTGCCAAGAACCGGCGATAGTTCTGGAGCACTGTTCTTAAGTACTATTGCTGGTATTCCGTCCGGGCCGGTTGCCTTCCTACAATCCAGTTCACGTAGAATGCGTTGGATAGTGCGCGGACGAAATCTCACGTCCCGCATAGAAGACTGTACCGGCGAGATCACAGGTGGGTCCAAAAGGCCGGGATCGAGGTTTGAGTTCGCGGAAAATAAATTCGCGAACACATTAGCTTTATCCTTTGGATTCGTGACTAACGTCCCGTTGTCTGTCACCAACGGAGGGGAAGAGGAGGAAGCAAAGTTACTGCTGACAGCCTTTGCCATTGACCAGAAGGAGCGCGAACCAGTTGGGCACCGAAGGAGCTTATTGATCACGCTGTCATTGTGAGCTTTCTTCGCGGTATCAATCACCTGGTTGCACGCGTTTCTGATTCTAACAAAATTCGTTCTGTTAACATCAGTGAGATTGGAGCGCCATTGCTTAAAAGCTCTATTTTTTGCCGCTGTAATCAGCTCGCATTTTTTGTCAAACGAAGGTTTATCAGACGAACATCGTTTGATGGAATGTGGAATATACATCTCCATCCCCAGGAGAATAATCTCTGATACCGACTCCGCGCAAGCGTTAACATCGGAATTTCCGAAGCACTCCTCCGACCATGGAACGGATGCGAAGAAATCTCGCATAATGTCCCAGTTAGCAACCCCATACTTCCATACATGGCGAAGCCGCCTAGGCCGGTTATTCGCTTGGTATGCAAGTGCTTGCGCGACAGATACCAAGCAGTGATCTGAGTTTTCCAGTGGCGCAGAAACCTCTACGGTATAAATACTCGGTTCGGATGTCAAAAACAGATCCAGGGTGTTCGCATAATCACCTCGGGCATCCGGTACTCGCGTTGGCTCCCCCACGAGTTGAGTCAAGTTGTGGCTTACAGCAAACATCTCCGCCAGCCTCCCAGCCTCGTCGGTTCTGTTAGAATATAACAACCAGCCGGAATTGTGCACATTAAAATCGCCAAGGACAACAATTTCAGAAGCTGGGTGGTTTATCTGTATCCAGTCGACGGTATAGGAAAGATGTTCGAAAAATGTCGCTGGTCGATCGTCATTCGGGGAGCGGTAAAGACAACAAAGAAATTTAACAGAATTCCTCAGCACGACCTTCAACCATATGATGTCCATATTATTGGGTTCCAACGTCTCCATCCTCTGGCAAGCCAGATCGGACCGCGTGAAGACGCAGACTCCGCCCTTAAAACGGAATCTCGAATGTAAGTCGTATCCTGAGCAACGAAGATATGTCGAATCAGTTGACGAATCGACCTGGGTCTCAGTTAGGGCAAGCATATCAGGTTTCGTTGTTTGTAAATATTGGTGGACGGCGTTTACATTGGTATTGGTGAAACCGATGGCCCTGATGTTACAAAATGCCGTCACCAGTCGAGCGTGGGCCGAGCCTCGAGAGCTAGCCCGGTTATGCGATGACGAACCTCTCAAAGTTCTATTATTTATCATGATATCTGCATGATGTTCCCCCTGACATAGTCCCCCCGGAGATCCGAATGGGAGACTAGTTTACCTCCGGAATTCTTCCGTTGCCCATTTGCGTCACATGTCCGGCCCATCTTAATCTTCGCGACCTGATTACTCCCACTATTGTAGGTTTGCGATATAGCTCTTCCAATTCGTGGTGGTGGAGTTTCATCCATTGTCCTGCCTCCTCGTCATATTTACCGCCAAATATACCTCTTAAAATTTTTTCTCGAATACGCGGAATTTGTTTTCTTCCCGTTTTGTGAGAGCCCATGTTTCGCATCCGTATAGATCAATCGGCATGATTATGGTTCTATAGACACGGAGTTTTATGTTACGTGATAGCAGTTTGGATTCCAGCAGTTTACTGACTGCATGCCAACTTGCGTTGCCGGAGTGTAGTCTTTTGTTAATTTCCTTCGACATTTCGTTACTGGCCGTCAGTATCGTTCCCAGATATTTAAATTCTTTAACTTTTTCAACTATCTTGCCTCTGACGTTTATATGTGTTCTCTGAAGTCCACATCCTCTCCCCGTAATCATATATTTTGTTTTGTCTTCATTTATTTCTAGGCCGACCTCTTCTGCCGCTTGCATGATGATTTCACAGTTTTTACTAACAGTTTCTATATTATCGCCCAGAACCGCGATGTCATCCGCATATGCGAGCACTTGTGTGACCCGTTCAGGGATGACCCGGCCATGTTGTTGTCTTGTACCTTTTTGATGACATACTCGAGCACAAGATTAAAAAGACACGGTGAGAGACCATCCCCCTGTTTTAGTCTGTCCCGAGTTTCAAATGGTTCTGAGAGGTGGTTTTCTATTCTAACTTACCCTTTGTTTTCGTTCATGCAAATTTGAATGAGGGCGGCATATTTTTTCGGGATTCCCAGCTCAACTACATTATGGTAGAGTATTTGCCTTGCGACTGAGTCATAGGCCTATTTGAAGTCAACGGGCAGTTGGTGAACTGTCTCCCCGTATTCCCACTTCTTTGCCAGCAGTTGTCTTACTGTGAACATTTGGTCGCTTGCTGAGCGGTTCCTACGGAATCCGCATTGGTAGTCTCCCAGTATTTCTTCTGCGTACGGTGTGATTCTCGCTAGTATGCCATTTGTTAATATTTTGTATGCGGTTGGGACCAATGATATTCCTCTGTAGTTTTCACAGTCAGATCTGTGTCCTTTTTTGAAAATGGGGATGACTATTGAGGTTTTCGATTCTTCTGGAATGACTTCCTTATCCCATATTTTTTTGATGAGTTGGTGGATCGTTTGAGCGGTTGCCTCTCCTCCATGCGTCATAAGCTCTGCCGGTGTGTAGTCGACTCCGGGAGCCTTGTTGGTTTTCAATCGATTTATTGTGTGTACATTTTCGTTAAAAGAAGGCTCTGGGATCTGGGGCTCGGCTGTGTGTACGTCTGGTGCGTTTATTTGTGGTTGATGTGCGCACATTGAGCAGGTTTTCGAAGTACTGCTTCCATCTTGTTACGATATTGTTAGTTTCTGTGACCAGACAGCCGTTTGCGTCTTGAAATATATTGGCTCTCCATCGGTAGCCATTTCTAATTGAATTTAGACCGACATACATAACTCTGACGTTCTTTGCTCTGGCATTTTCTAATATTTTTTCGATCCAAGTCTTTTCCCGTTCGCGGTTTTTGTGTTTGAAGAGTCTCATTGTCCCTTTCCGAACCGTCGCGGTTCTTTCTGCGTTGACTTCATCATATCTTTCTAAGTGGATCACTCTGAGTCGTTTACGTTCTTCGATCTTCGCCCTGCACTCATCGTCCAACCAAGGTTTAGACTTAATTGTCTTCTTAAATCTTAATACCTTTTGGCCCGTTTGTTTGATGTCCATTTAGCGTCCATATTATTGGCTTCCTCTTCCTCACTGCTCCCATTCTCTAGGATGCTAAGTATATTCGTTAGTTCGTCTTGATATTCACCGCTTTTGGTTTATCAATGTCGAACGTTTTGCTCGTCTTCCGTGGCTGCCCATGTGGGTTTGATGCGACCTGACTCCTAATTTTGCCCATCACTATAAGATGATCAGAGTCGCCATCTGCTCCTCTATATGATCTTACGTGAAGGATGTTCGAGTGGTGTCTTTTGTCTATGAGGAAGTGGTCTATTTGGTTACGCGTTACACCGTCGGGTGATATCCATGTCGCTTTATGAATTTGTTGTGCTTGAACATTGTGCTTTTCACTACCAGATCTTTTGACGCTACGAACGTGATAATTCGAATTCCATTATCATTTGGAACGTCGTGTAGCCTTTCTTTACCTATAGTTGGTTGGAAGATATCTTCCTTTCCAATTTTCGCATTGAGGTCCCCGAACAGGATTTTAACATCGAATGATGAGATCCCATCAAATACTTCCAAACCAATAAACATCTTTAATGACTCTGACATGGGGACGGTCTGGACTGTCGCCTTTTCAACCTGGCGTTGGAGAAAGCAGTCCGTGACTCTGGCGTTGCAACTAGAGGGACTATTGTCACCAAGTCCAGCCAGATGCTTGTCTACGCAGATGACATCGACATCATCGGTAGATCCGATTCGGCTGTACAGTACTCCTTCACCCAGATCGAACAGGCGACACAAAAACTGGGACAGCACATTAATGAGGGAAAAGCTAAGTACAACATCTGCGAAGAGAAGACCTAACGTTGGTCAAACTATCAGGGTAGCGGAGCACGAATTTGAAGTAGTGCAACCCTTTAACTACCCTGGGTCAATAGTATCAGCCGGTAACAATATGGCAGAAGAAATACGCGAACGGCCGATCAAGTCAAATCTTCGACTTCAACGCAACGAAGACCCAGTATACAACATTCACAAAGAAAACTGGATCATCGGTTCCACAGCTGATGATACGAGGGTTGCCTCTTATGTTTCGGGATTTGGCAACCCTGGCGTTGCAATCCGGCAATTGACAGCTCTGTCGTAAAGTTGGACATTTTTGACATACGAGCGCTATTTGTGTTGTTTACAGTAACTTAAAAGATTCATCTCGGCCCAAAAATGGAATTAAATCGTCAACATTTTCGTGCGATTATTTTTTACAACTTTCGGGGTGGATTAACTCAGCAACAGTGCATGGATGAACTTAATTCAATTTTTGGCGATGAAGCTCCATCAAGGACCAGTGTTTATCGATGGTATGGTGAATTCAATCGTGGTCGTAGTTCACTCCAAGATGAATTTCGTGAAGGTCGTCCAAAATCAGTTGTTGTTCCGAAAACCATTGATGCTGTGCGCGAACTGATATTGGAAGATCGTCATGTGACCTATCGTGAGATTGAGACAACCTTAGGCGTTAGTGGGACCAGCATACATTCAATATTGCATAAACATTTGACTGTCAAAAAAATTTGTTCGCGTTGGATCCCACACAATTTGTCAATCGCCCAAAAAAAGGCTCGTGTCAATTGGTCGAAAGAAATGCTCAAAAAATACGGTCGCGGTGCTTCGAAACACGTCTATGACATCGTGACAGGTGATGAATCGTGGATTTACGCGCATGAGCCCGAAAGTAAACAGCAGTCGACTGTCTGGGTTTTTCAAGATGAGCCAAATCCAACAAAAGTTGTTCGCGCACGAAGCACTTCCAAGCAAATGGTCGCCTGTTTTTTCGGAAAAACTGGACATGTCGCAACCGTACCACTAGAACAACGCAGAACAGGCAATTCTGAGTGGTACACAACCATTTGTTTGCCAGTTGTCTTCCAAGAAATCAGGAAAACCAACGGCCGAAGACGGATCACTCTTCACCACGACAATGCGAGCTCTCACACATCGGCTGCGACAACTGCATTTTTGAGCACCCAAAACATCGATTTGATGGGTCATCCGCCTTATAGTCCTGACTTGGCACCGAATGGCTTCTTTTTATTCCCGTACGTAAAAAACAAACTGAGAGGTCAACGTTTTTCGACACCTGAAGAAGCGGTTGCTGCATTCAGAATGCATGTGCAGAAGATACCTCAATCAGAGTGGCGAAAATGTATAGATCTTCATGGGGAATATTTTGAAAAACAATAAAGTGATTTTCGATGATCAATATTTGTTTTTGTTCTCTAATCCCGAAATATAAAAAGCAACCCTCGTAAGTGGCGGGGCCCTCGAGGCTGGGGAAAGTTGGAAATTGCTCGGCGTCACGGTCTGTGGGAATGTATCATGGCATAAACACGTATTTACTGGTTAGTATACCCGCCTGTCACGCGGGAGACCGGGGTTCGATTCCCCGTCGGGGAGCCTCTGGCGCAAGACTAATGACCTTGCCCTGAAAAAACAAATCATTATGGAAAATTTAACAAGCCTCAGGACTTGCTAAATAAGGCCAAGACCGGTTCCCGGCTGTAGTGCCGATGATGATGATAAACACGTATTGGCTATCGCTAGATCAGCCTCAGGAAAACTGAGTTATCTTTTTAGAGCCAAGAAATACTTTACTCCGGCCCAAGTTATTCTGCTATATAAATCTCAAATTAGACCCGCGCTCGAATATTGCTCTCATGTTTGGAGCTCGGCTCCTAAACATGCCGTCGACCTACCTGAGAGCGTACAAAGACGAGCGATCCGCCTGATCGGGGACTCGGCGCTGACGTCGGGACTACAGTCGCTATCACATCCAAGGCGCGTGGCCGACCTCTGTCTGTTTTACGGATATTATCACGGGTGCTGTTCTTCGGAGATTCTTGGCATTGTTCCACGCAATTCGGTCTATATGCGCTCCACAAGACAATCCGACGCATCGCACCCGTTTGTGGTTCATCTCCCGACGGCGCGAACATCCCTGTATCAGAACTCGTTCCGTTACAGAGCGGGGAAGCAGTGAAACTCCCTTCCCACGCGAGTGTTCCCGGAACGTTACAAAATGCAACTGTTCAAAAAGAACTGCAACAGTTATTTGATGGCATCTCGGGGCGCCCATTTGGCGCTATAGGTTCGCTTCTCCCGAGAGAAGTCTTATAAAAAAAAAAAAAAAAAAAAAAAAAAAAAAAAAAAAAAAAAAAAAAAAAAAAACCTAAGTCTATCAAGGCTCTTTAAATCCCGAAATGTATCGAGAACAGGTCTTACCAGTACTCATGTATGGATCCTAGACCTGGGTGGTCAATAAAAGGCACTCTAAACTCTTAGCCGCGTTCGAGAGGAAGGTCTTAACGAGAATTGTTGGCCCCGTATGTGAGGGAAGACGATTCCGGAGACGCTACAACCATGAGTTGTACGCGAGCTACTTTGTAGCTAATATTGTAAGCAACATCAAGCTCGGTAGACTCCGGTGAGTGGGACACATAGTTCGAATGAGCGAAGATGAGCCTGCCCGGAAAGTCCTTTGTAGCAAGATGTACCGATGGAGACAGCACAGACCTTGTCTGCGATGGAGGGATGGCGTAAGCAGGAGGCCCAGAGCCTGGGAGTGCCAAGCCGCATGAGATCGGCTCGAAATGGGAACCGGTGGAGAGATTTGTTAAATAAGACCAAGACCGGATCACAGTTGGTAGTCCCGATGATGATGATGTATAGAAAAGTTACTCAGGTATTTCAGTCACAGACAGTGCGCATTGACTTCTAGTCAGTTCAATCACCTTACTTCCCACACGTTTTGGTCTATAAAAAAAGAAGAAAGGACCAAAGTATATAATAGACCCATTTCAATTCTAAGGAAGACTTCGATTTCCATTTCATTTAATCCATTAACCTCTGGAAGAGCGTTACCAATAAACCTACTTCTGTATACCAATAAACCTACTTCTGTATTTCTGGATAAGAATTCTTCGATTTCGCTGTAATCCATCCACTTCATTTAAATTTTTGTGACCAGTTAACCTTTGTGCACTGCGGACCGGAATTTAAATAAACCTACACCTTTCCTTCTAGGTAATCTTCTCGTAAAGGCTCTTTGATGGATCACGTTACACCATTCTTTTGCGAATTGTAATTCTTGAACGGTGTCTCTGTGTCAGAAAATGAAATATACCATTAAAAGGCGTGTAGATCCCACATTATTTTTTTTTTGTTATGTTAGGACATTATTTAAAGACGAAGCCTATTTCTTGGTGACGGTAGATTTCAAATTTACTGCAGTGGCTTAGATAACCACGCTGAAAATTTAACTATACACGACACCAGTAAAAAGCAATATGATGTCGTCTATCTTCTTGTCGCACGTTGATTACTATCTTGTGACTGTCAAAACCAATGTTCCTCAGTGGCTATGATGTTCTTCTCTTACTTCGCTCTACAGGCTATAATATGACATCTTAAGTCGATTCATAAACATTTTTATGCGTGAATTATACACAAAAATTTTTATCTAACGCAGCTTGGTCAGTTTTGACACGATTGGCTTGCCGTATCTGCGTATCTTCTGACGCTTTCTACCTCATGTCCTTTATTATCTTTATGATTGTCCGTCAAGGCACTGTCGTTCAAGTATGATTAGCCACGTCAAAGCGGAGTCAGCAGTATATGTTTGAATATAAGATTGACATTTTCTGTCGGATCTACTTAACACCACTTCGAGTTAATTGCGCATAAGAAAAATGATGGTAATAACGTACCTAAGTGCTTATCCATCAGCCCCGAAATTTTATGAATGATGTGAAAAAATGAAAAAGGAAATCATCCCTTCAGGAGTATTTTGAAATATTTTGCCCATTTTTTCTTAATTTTGTTTCGCAACACGATCTAACATCAAAGAGAAGTTTAAATCACCACTTTCTGTACGACAAATTCTGTGAACATTTTACCAGCATTAGGTTTTGGATGGATATGTATCTCAGAGGTGAACAACGCTCCAGGGTTGGGCCAAAATTATCAACTGAGTTTTCATAAAACTTTATCCCATTAACAGTTTCGACAGTTTATCCCGGCTAATCTGCGTTTCGATAGCCCAACGCACTTTCCGGTATTAAACGGGTGTTTTTGGATCCTCTCTTTGTTGTGTGATTTAGTCGGCACGATGTCTAGGCGAAAAGCGATAACTGCGTAGACGTGGAGCAGATGGAATAGCTTTTAAAGAAAACTTGGATGTCGATGAATGTAGATGGGGTAAATAGATAAACCCATATTATCGGGAGGCAGACAGTTTATTAATATAAAACGTTTGGTGACATTGTCGACTACCGCAGGTTCCACAATCTGGTGACATAACACAAGATTAAGGGTGTTAACAGGAAAATGTGAGTGGTTTTTCTAACTTGTAAGGAATCCGTAATGAATTCACTTGACAGGTATTTAGTGTAGAGTGTCACTCAAGTTGTCAACCATATCTCGGATTTCGTTAGAGGAGTTGTAGATGGTAGAACAGGACAGATGAAAGAGTTTCCGCAGTGGGTTAGAACAACTCTTTTTGGGAGAATGCGATATGGAATGCCATCTGCGCCAGCGGATTTGTTTGCGTTCAGCTCCTTAAGTGGTCGGGTAACAGTATACGGTCGAAAGTGAGTCTGGCTCATAGTGTGCTACTTGTGTTCAAGTTGAGGCGATACTGATGTGGTATCAGGCAGCATTGAGTTGGCTGCAAAATGTGCAGCAGGTATCTATTGCGCTGGTGGCGGATCTACCATAGACTACAAGCGAAGCAATAGATGAGGAGATCGAGTTTTGGATGATCTTCACGAATGCCCAGAAGTTTCTACTAGTAGTATTTTGTATCAAGAACTTGAATACGCGCATTGGAGTCATTTCCAGCCCTCTTGAATCTTTTCCGGTTTTCTTCAATATTGTTTGATTTATACAACAATGAAGTGTCTTTCAACTCAGCAAAAAATGTTTCTCAGGTACCTTGCAATTCTGTTCGAATATGCACAGCGTTGAAGCCCAGCAAAATCTCGTAGACAACACTCAGTCGAAGAACACAAAGAAAACGATCGAATTAATTAAATTCAACTTTATATGTTTTGACTAATTCACCTTCTTCTTCTTCTTCCAATTGAAAATAAAAATCAACAAACTTTTTTCATCCACAACCGTAACAAAATTAACAAAATACGTTACTTTTTTTTCCGAAAATTTAAACGTTGTAAACAGGAAAAACTTAATTATTCTTTCGTCACCGTTTGTTGTTAAAAAGTTCTTTTCTCTCGGAAAAGCCGTTGAATCTAAAAATATCTCGTCCGCTATGCAATAGTGGTGTTCTCCTCAACGAATCCAGCAACAGGGTCTGGTATCAGCTGGCTGAATTTTCTCTACAATCAACAAGCACTCCGAAAGGTGTTTCATGGCATGGCTAATGATGACTGATTATATTAGCATACTTTCGGGTGTTGTGAAGGTGGAATTTCACCAATTCAAAGGAATTAATTTGCTCATCTGATTCAACTGACAAACCTTATGTGTTGCACGGTTGCGTGTGCAACATCTTCCCGGGTCGGCGACGGTGGACCACTGGGTTTTTCCTTTGGTATATGTGAGTCGGTGACCGTTTAGGGGGTGCGGTTGACGCGGAATGTTGAAAGTGAACCAGCACGGTGCAACGGTAGGGTGGCAATTATTGGGCAATAGTATCATTAGGGGGTATGGATGATCGATTACATTTGACTTGTTATAGGCTTGTGTATTCTCATATTGTCCTTTTGTGTGTGTGTGTGTGTTCTAGGTGATGACAAGAGTCATCATTTTATGTATATGTGGTGTGTATTCTAGGTGATGACAAGAGTCATCATTTTATGTGTATGTGGTGTGTATTCTAGGTGATGACAAGAGTCATCATTTTATGTGTATGTTGTGTGTGTTAATTGATCATGGATAAGAGGCAAAGTTTCGCTATTGGGCGCTTCAGTGTTGTAGTAGCTCTTTTGATTGTGTATTCCTGGATTCATCTTGTGGCAGTGATTGTGCATGCTGCATTTCCATCAAAGTCCATAAAATCTTCTTCGTCTTCCATAATGCCACAGAGCTATTCCCGAGATCGCGTTGTGTACGTGCCACGAATCTGGAAGATGTGGCTTAAGATGATGCCACCGTCATTGTCGTTGAGGGGATCATTCAGATGATAGAATTCGTGGACACAGCTATAGGGAGAGGATTTGGTTTTATCTTCCCTTTATGCGGTTTACGATTCCGCAACCTAACTTCGTATATGGGGTTCTCGTTTTTCTTTGTTTGCGATGGTGGAACACATTCGCTAATTTACCAGTGCTGGTGTGCTGTGAGCTTGACGTCATATTTTCCAAATTAAATGGCGAAGAAATTCTAACCGGTTCAGGGGTTCTTGATTGAACCATTTGCGATTGACGAAAGACTGCTGGCGAAGCCATGCCAAACAACTGGATAGTCTGGGCTGGCATAACAGTTGCAGTTGCTGACATTTCTAAATCTCCGCGTTAAACAAATTAAAAAATTGCATTCAAATTGTACGCACTCAAAGCTAAACTATAACACTCACTCTTCTCATTGCATTCAGGCCCTTAAGGCACACAACTGTCATCCACACCAAGAAACGCCAAACTCACATTTTTCAACGTTCACTTCTTTCTTCTTAGCAGCCAGCTTTCGTGCCGTTCGGACGTGTAAAATATATATCCTCAATTTAAACAACAATCGCGTTTTATTTCTATTGTTGACCCTGCCTGTTCAATAGGTTATGGGCCCAGGTTCGCGAAACGATAAATATTCTTTTCGCTTAAAATCTCGTCTTGTAAGTCCGCCCTCGTGCAACAGTGAAATTTTACAACACCACGATGGAGAACGAATCAATAAGGATAACCAAACTCAAAGGCATTGAGAACTGGAGTACGTGGAAGTTCCAGGTACGCATCGTTCTACTCTCTAGTGGAGCATGGGACATCGTCAGCGGAGAAAAGGAATTTCCAGAGGAAAACATAACCGAAGCTCATCGAACAGCACGTGCCTCATGGACAAAACTGGACACTTTTGGACAGCGTACTATCGCCGAGGAACCGCTACTTCACATCATCAACTGCACGACTTCCAAGGAAATGTGGGACAAACTTTCATCTGTTTATGAACAAAAGTCGGAGACCAGCATTCACATGCTACTTCAACAATGGTACAGTGTTCAGAAAGACCCAGCTCACAACATTGTTACACACGTTGCCAAGTTGGAAAACCTTGCACATCGATTGAAGGTTATGGGTGAGAAAATTTCTGATCAGCAGATAATCACAACCATTTTAATGACTCTTCCCTCCACCTTCAAACATTTCATCAGTGCATGGGAATCAACACAGCCCGATGAGAGAAATCTTACCAACCTTATTTCCAGACGCTCAGTCGAAGAATCCAGGCTAGAGCCTGCAAATGCAAGCGACAACGTGGCTTTTATAGCTGGGAAGTCACGACAAAAGAACTTCGAGAAGAAATCCTCAAAAAGCTGTCTTTATTGCATGAAGCCGGGCCACTGGAAGCAAGACTGTTTCAAGAGAAAAGCTGCCAATGAGAGAAAGGCAGAAAAGGCGGGCCACTCAAACAGGAAAAACGACGCGCTGATCAGTGCTTTGACTCTCGGTTCGGACAACCTGGATTGTTCCAGCATCTGGTACCTCGACTCTGGCGCTACGGACCACATGTCTCATCGGCGCGAATGGTTTTTAAACTTCGTCCATTTTCAGCAGCCAAAATCTGTTCGAGTTGGTGATGGCAAAACGATCGCAGCTGTGGGATCTGGAGACGTCGAGGTTGAAGTTTTCGACGGAAAAATCTGGAAGCTGAAATACCTGAGTAACGTCCTCTATGTTCCAGATCTGGGCTTCAATCTTTTCTCCCTAGGAGCAGCCCTTGACAAAGGCATGTCTCAAAAATCAGACAGCAAGACTTGCCATCTATTGAAAGATGGAAATATCGTTGCAGTGGGAGAAAGATTTGATCAACTTTTCGAGATGAAATTTATAATCGTGGCGAATGAGCACCAGGCAAACGTCGTCGTCAAACAAGAAACACTCCTCACCTGGCACAAAAGCTTAGCTCATCAGAATTTCGAGCAGGTTAGAAAGATTTTGAAGAGGATGAACTTACCCTTTACGGACGACAAAGTCAAATGTGACGACTGTACCCTCGGCAAGATGCACCGGCTCCCTTTTCCAAAACGTACCTCAAAAACTGAACGAGTTGGTGAGCTTGTTCATGCTGATCTGTGCGACCAAATGCCTGACACATAAATAGGAGGCGCGCGTTATTTCTTGCTGATCAAGGACGACTTCATCCACTGGAGAACCTTGTTTTTCATCAAGGCGTAGTCGGAAACAGCCCAGTGTCTGAAGAAATTCCTTCTCCAAGCAGAAAAACACCTGGACAAAGGCATCAAGGTCATCAGGACTGACAACGGTTTAGAATTTGCCAACAGGGACGTGGAGAAAATCACCAGTGATCTCGGCTCCGAAATGCTGTAGAGAAGGTGCCTGAAAGGCGATATTTGCCGCATCAGCCGCGGCAACGATTTGGTGAATACTTGTGCTGTTCAATTGATTGAGATCAATATTCTCGTTGATTTGATTGAATCCTGGTAAGCTCCGTTGAAACTGCGTCGGCAGTTGTGAAACGATCGGACCATTGAGGCCATTTGGCATGTGTAATTGATCGATGTGGTCGTCAATATGTTGAAGACTTCGTGATTGCGAAGCCACACCTTGGCTTAGAATATGGCCGTTTCCAAATTTCTGAGATCGAGGTGCATAAGATGAGGCCGATGATTCAGCATGAAATCCACTTTGTTGGGGTAAAGTCGGTTGTGTAGCGTTGTTTTTGACAGTTTGTACTTTCGCCATCTTCTGCACTCCGAAAGATGTTCCATGGCATGGCTAATGATGACTGATTATATTAGCATACCTTCGGGTGTTGTGAAGGTGGAATTTCACCAATTCAAAGGAATTAATTTGCTCATCTGGTTCAACTGACAAACCTTATGTGTTGCACGGATGCATGTGCAACAAACAAGTTTCTACTACCTGTGGGAGAATGTAGTATTTATTGTCTCACAATCTGGTCATGCAAGAACTTCGCGCCTTAACATGTGCATTGCATTTCATTTCATTTCTAGCTCTCTGGAATCTCCTCCGGTTTTCAGGATTGTTTGATTTATACAATCTGAAGCTTCACTCTTTAGCTTTAATGACCTTTCGGCGCTCGTAATCGGACCACATATTTCTTTTACCAAGTAGAATCGTGACTGCTACGCTATCAAATTAAAACTCCAAATATGAGGACAGTATTCGAGTGCCAGTGTAATCTGAGATTTGCAGAGGAGAAGTTGGGCCGGGGTAAAATTTCTGTTGGGTCTGTGGCGGTTCCGCCAAACCCTACGGTTCACTTACTTAAAAAAACCCCCATAACTCCCATTCAATCATATAATTTCGCTAATGCAATCGCATTAGCACCTTAAATGCTTAACGCATTAATGAGATCAAATCCTTAATCTAAAAAGTCTCTGGAAAAGAAAACTGACCTTCATGCATCCCTTCGCATACAAAGTCCCTGTAAGAATTTCTTTCTACCTTTTCAAGACCCCCAGGCAAACTTCAACTTTCCCACACCTGCACCCAGCATACCTGAAACATTTCCTTGTACAAGGACATTAATGCTTTCAACGCATTACAGGAAATTTCCTAAAGGGATTCTCAGGCATTTATAATTCTATGCATCATATTTGCTTTCCTAAAAGAATTCCTTAAAGAAAAAACCTCGTATCCCTGATAGAAAACATATCGGTTACAGTACCATGTAACCATCATAGTCAGGGATAATGATAATTCAGTCGGCTATTCCCTGCCTCACCATGTTTACAACAATGTTCTCCACATACTCATTGGCTGGCGATTCTTTTGTCCAACGACAAATCAACTCCTAGCAGCCTATTGAAATAGCTGCATACAATTAGCGCAATAGACGCAAAAATCAAATTCTTTAGCACACGTCATGTGCAAACAAACGAATTCTGTTCTACCGCAAGCATTCTGGCGATACGATAAACAATATAAATTGTTTGACGTATCCCAAATGTATTTCCCATTATGGAGTCGCAGCTTATTTATTTAGCCGACCCCCATTACAGGCCGATGCCTTAGGTCGCTTCCCCCTTTGTTCTTTTTTTTCTCGTTTCAGGTTTCGTTTATCCTTTGCTAAACGCAACCATAAACACAGTGATGGGTACGATCGCACACATACCACCATGATCTTAATTACAAGATCTGGTTTCCTATTCCACCAAGAGAGACTTTACGTTTCTCTGGTAGTAGGTAAAAACGATATCCTTAGTGGAGAAGATATCTACCACGACACCACAAACTCACCCGATAAGCGAATCACCTCTCCACGAGATGATTATCGCTGAGTCCATTTCCATCCGCCGACCACCATGGTCGTTGCCGACTTCCGCTCTCCAGTGCGCACGGAGACGCGAAAAATCACCGAGTCCCGTGTGTGTAATAAGTTAGAAACAAAAAAGAACAATAAAATAAGTAAAAATCATGTGCCTCATAGACATAACTCGTATTTCCCACGTACAGTGTAGTGTTTGCAGCCGCCATGTCGAATATAATATTTGCTGCAGTCTTCGAAGATTGTGTTTTTATTGACTTCACATTGTAACTTTCACGCAGTGCTACCGTAAAATAAATAAGAATAAACAAAAGAAATAGTGTGTTTAATTTTTCCGCGTTGTCTTGACGAACAGTTTTATTACTCCTGTTGGTGGTTTTCTTTGGTGCACGTTGGAACTTTGTCTTTGTGATGCTGGTGGAAGGAAGTGAACCGAGTGCCGTTCGCCGGCACACCCAACTCCTTCCCCACAGGTCTAAAAAGATGACTCAGCTTTCTGGAGGCGAACTTGGCGATTATCAATATGTGTGCATGCCACAATAGATTCCCGCGGGCTGTGGCGCCGAGCAAAATTCAATAGTCGGGATTTGAGCTTTTGTTACCTTGAAAACTGTAATCTGCGAAATAATTCATTGGGAGTCCCCCAGCCGAGACTTGTTTCAGATACAAAGCGGTGGTACTTTTGAGGCGTATTGTCTGAAACGTCGTCGTTGTTGCGTTCAAACAATAATGTCAGATCAATATTCAGTTCATCACATATTTATTCGAACGGCCACTGGATAAGACAGTAAGAAATCGTTCCTTAGGGTATGAAATTCCATCGACTATCCATTCCAACAATAGCATCGAACTGCGCTGTGCAACAGATGCTTTATTCTGGATCTTTTCTTTATTTTTTGTTAACCCAACCCAACTTCGTTGTTTGTTCTGTGAGGTAATATCTCTAAAGTTGTGACACAAATCGCATAGGTGGCATATTCACAGAGAAACTCGATCAAATGGATATATCTTAATACTAACGAAGAAATGCATTTTTGACAACAGCAACTCTTTACCCGCTGCGTAACTATCGTTAAATATCCGGCACCGAACACAAGCGGCAGCGTTTTTACGAGTTCGGAGTATTGAATCCTCCGCGGATGCTCCTGGTTTTCTTTTTACACACGAGGCAATCCGTGTGAAATTTCTGATCTGTATACCATATTAATTCCTCATCAGTTGAGTTACTTGAGAATAAAGGCCGAATTCGCACATGCGGCCGTTAGTTTGATGCTTTAAAGCTTTGCTTCTTACCCACTTCATGTGATCAATTCACCTTCTTCACTATCTTTCCTAAACGCTATAATCCCACCGTGATCTGTGCACAACAACACACACCCCCATGATGAACAGTACTTTACTACTACGATCAAGACTTCCGCACAGAACATCGGCTCACTCGCCTGCTCCGGCGTCCTCTCACTTGATCGTTGCAAAATCAATGGGGTGGAAATAGTGTATGTAAATGTGTGTGATGCTTTCTCTTGGCGAACATTTTGCTGCGGTGTTCCGTGCGCGACCGTCGGATACTTGTTAACTATTTACGGCGATATTATGATGGAGAAAGAAGGGATTCCAGTACAAATTACGGCTGCACACAATACTTCTTCCGCACAAGTCTGTAACCGTGTTGGAAATAAATGTGGAGTCAAAACCAAAAAAAAAAAGATTTGTCAACAAACGGGATTGTCGCATCTGGTCGGATGAAAATCCATGAGTGACGTTTGAGAAACCCGTACATCCGCTAGAGTTTTTTGAGATGACAGGGACACATCGGTCCTTACTTATACGAAAACAACACCGGTCAAGAATTTACGGTGAATAATGGGGGACTGAATAGTATAAATCTACGCGACTTGTAATTTCAACAGGACGATGCCACTTGCCACACGGCGAACGGAACAATGGACGTTCTACGTTAGGAGTTCCGTTATCGTACTGGCTCCCGAAACGACGATTACAACTGACCACCAATATCTTGCCATTTGATCCTATTAAACACTTGCTTTATGGCTATTTCAAGTCAAAAGAATACGTGGATTTGACTGCATTCAAGAGCATCATCAACACTTAGGATGTGCAATTATACAGCTGGGTCATCGATAATGTAAAACAAGTGGAACGACGGTTATGGGGGTTCTCTATACATGGAGAACCAACCCAGTATTTCAAACCTAAATTTGACCGCTAACAGCGCGTCACATCAACCCCTATCCCACCGATCAGTTAATTCACCCGAAAATCATGTTTTCCAAAAGGACGCATAGCTAAACTCATTATTCTATGCAGACAATGCATAATTGAGTTTGGCTACTCTTTTGCCATACGGCAACTCCATTTCGGTAACCAATGAGATTTCCACCGGAAATCGCATATCATGTCGGTTAGCAACGGCATAGTCTGACCAAGCGACGCGGTTGCATAATAATACAATCGCTGGGGAAATTATCAAAGTATTTAATTTAGTTCCCACGATCAGGTGGGACGATTCGGCGCTCTATTCACTTTCCCCAGACACTCCATTCGCTGGGGATCAATGATCTCTTTTTGCAGGTGAATAGCTACAAAACATTTTCCTCTCCTTCTCATTTTTATCTACCCACAGTACAATGCACTCTGAGATCACCACATTCACCGAATTAGGCCAGTGGGCTTGTGGGTAAAGGTTTCGTAGGTGTCAAGTATGACACGGGTTCACTTAACCTTCCACTGTATTCTCCCAAAACTCGTTCACAAGTATCCAATATACACGAATGAAGTTACAAGAAATAAAACGCTGGAGTTGTTGGTTATTGTTGTAAGCCGTTCTTTATTGTTTATTTCCAATTCAAGGACTCTTTTGATAACCTGACAGGATCCACAGCTCTACAAATTATTAATCAGAACTCCTTTGATAACTTGACAGGATCCACAGCTTTACAAATTATTAATCTTTAAAATATTAAATCGTTGCACAACACGTTGCTGAATAATTGTTTATTAAAAATTACAAGAACTCCTTTGATAACCTGACAGGATCCCCAGCTTTACAAATTATTAATCTTTTAAAATATCGAATCGTTGCACAACGAGAAGAAAACAAACACAAAGAGTCACACAAAGATATACCAGACACCACCATAACACAATTTTCACGAGAACATGTAACAAACGTAATTTTCTCCAGACACGGTTATTTTAATACCGACATAGACTCACGACTCTGACGAAGCAATCCTTGGGCACGTGTGTGCGGTTGTGCGGTAAAAATCTGACTCTCCGATGCAATCCACGTTCGTCAGATTCAACGGTGGTGGATTACATCGGTGTGGGAGGAGCGAGTAGGCTCAACTTGGCGACAGCCAATGGGTGATCGCAAAAGGATCGAATGGAAGGGTTTCCGAATGACCCTACGGTCAAGTATGATGCCCCTTTCGCTCGAAGTATCGACTACGAACCATACCACACCTGAATCAACAAAGGGACTGCAGGCATTACAAAGATGAGCGATACCGAAGATCGCCGAAGGGAGAAATAGGTTTCTGTGTCTTAAATAAACAGAAATGCTATTTCGGGGGCCATAAATCCTTGATGACCTGCGCCTGAGAACGAAATAGGTTTTTGCTTTAAGATACATAAAAACGCTACCTCAGGGGTCACGATGATATGCACATCGTGTTTACTCTGGCGTTCACGATAATGCCGTCGTCGGTTATACATTCTGGTGACGATAGGTCAGCCGAAAATTTGGGTCTTGTTTGTATTGGTTAATGGTACGAGAGTTGTTTAAGGTAAACACATTAGGGTCGCATACAATTCATTGCATGTTTATCGCGTATGCAACCGATCTGGGATAATTGGCTGCAGCTGTATAAGCAAGCGATTTGCCATGGCTTGATCGTGGGACCAGCGGTTGCTGGAGAAAAGCAAACACAGTGGGATTGCTGTGTATATGGTAGGCATGGATACCGGCAAGGGGGCCGGGGAAGATTTCCTAATGGTTTGCAATGGTCATGGGTGCCGACCAGAGGAACCGAATATGTTTATGGGAATACAGCGATGCTGTTGATGTTGTGGCAAGATGATGATCTTTCCATGGGGTGGTTTACAGGTTAATGAAGTGATTGAAGGGTAGCTTAACGCTGCCTGATTGCAGGTAAGTTAATAACCTTTATTGGATGAGAAATGGGAAGCAGAAGCAGAAGATAGCACGAAATTAAACTGCAGATAAAGGATACGCAGAGTGTAAATGGGGAGTTGAATTAAGGAAAATGGGTCGTTCTCGGGATATGTTTAAAGAACCGCCACAGGCTATCCTCAGAGTTGCATTGGTACATGCACACAAAATCCAAATCCACCCTGGGATCATTGCGCATTGTGTTCCGGTTGTCTCATTCTCCCTTGTCCGTCGACTATCGAATTAACCGAAGCGTTTACCCACCTCGATGGGCGGGGAACATGAGAGAGCGCAAAGGTAAAGATGATCTCGATTAGTTGCTTGGGGCGCAAATCAAAAATCCCAATCCTCATCCCTAATCCCAACCACTCATTACTCAACCACAACCGCGGTCGGTCACGCCGACTCTCGGGGGAAAATTTAATTTCGCGTCTTTTTAACCCAGTCGATATATTCAACTTCAGTCGTGGCCAGACACCTTTCGCGAGTCACATCTTAACATCAGAGTGCTCACATGCATTTAAGTCAAATTTCTAATTACCGCGATCACAGTGTCGAGAAAGAAGTGTTTCAACTTGTATAAAAATGTATATAAATCAATTTAATAATATTGAAGTCTTTCAACTTGTATAAAATTTATATAAATCAATTTAATAATAATAATAAGTTCTAAGTGAAATAAAAGAAAAGTCTCATTTGACAAATTAAAAAAGAACAACACGTCAGCGTTTTTATTTATTCCTGCCACTCTTGGATAACTTATGAACTTTTAGCAACACTATTGGCCCAGTAACGTGTTGGGGATAAAGTGAATCCGAGTCATACGTTGACTTAAATACTTCACCCCCACAAGGTCTTCTTCGAAGTCGTGGTGAACATTTCATCGTTATATGCTCCACACTTACCATTTGAAATCCGGGACGGACTAAAGCAGGGAGATGGTCTATCACCGTGTCTCTTTAACCTTGTGCTCGAGTATGTCATCAGGGAGGGACAAGACGACAACATGGCCGGATCATCCCTGAACGGGGTCACACAAGTGCTCGCATATGTGGATGACATCGCCGTTCTGGGCGATAATATAGAAACTGTTAGTAACAACTGTTAAATCATCATGCAAGCGGCAGAAGAGGTGGGCCTAGAAATAAATGAAGACAAAACAAAATACATGATTACGGCGAGAGCAGGTGGACCTCAGAGAACACATATAAACGTCAGAGGTAAGATATTTGAAAAAGTTAAAGAATTTAAATATCTGGGAACGATACTGACGGCCAGTAACGAAATGTCGAAGGAAATTAACAAGATACTGCATTCCGGCAACGCTAGTTGGCACGTAGTCAGTAAACTGCTGAAATCCAGACTGCTATCACGTAACATAAAGCTCCGTGTCTATAGGACCGTAATCATGCCTATTGTTCTATACGGGTGCGAAACATGGGCTCTCACAAAACGGGAAGAAAACAAATTCCACGTATTCGAGAATAAAGTTTTAAGAACTATCTTTGGCGGTAAATATGACGAGGAGGCAGGAAAATGGAGGAAACTCCAGAACCACGAGTTGGAAGAGCTATACCGCAAATCTACAATAGTGGGAGTAATCAGGACGCGAAGATAAAGATGGGTCGGACAAGTGGCGCGAATGGGCAACGATAGGACCGTGCATAGAATTCTTGACGGTAGACCAACGGGAAAGAGACCGGTAGGACGGCCGCGACGGAGATGGGAGGACATTGTTAGGTTTGACCTTGAGGAGATCGGATCGAATGGTCAAGCGTGGAAGGAGAGTGCCCAGGACAGGGAACGATGGCGAAGCCGAGTCGGTGAGGTCATGAACTTCTGGGTTCCTACAGGCCAATAAATAATAATAATAATGTTCCACACTTAATTCAGTGAACTATCCGATATTTGAGTTAATCGAATATGAAAAGTGATTACTGAAAGCGTATAGTGCCGCGCTCTTTGATAGATATAGGTTTGAAGGGAACGCGCCCTAGTATCATCTAATAAAATGGTTGATGTTTAGAACGACCTATCTGTGTTAAGTGTGATGAGCTATAGAAAACAACATACTCCTTACCCTAATACGGCCAGTAAATTAGCCAACCTCGCACCACGTCTTACAATTAAAGAAACGGTAATTAAACAGGTAATTTTCAAATTCCAAAGTAATCTCATTATCGCAACTAATGCAAACGCAACATACAAAACGACTACCTACGAGACTCCAGTTTCATTTCACTGACTACAATTCTTATTGCTATTTCTATTACCTTCGTTCTACATTAATTTCCCTTTTTTATCTCAACTTCCAAAAATTTTGTTCAAGAATTCGACAGTAAAAAAAAAAACAATTTTATACACGTCACTCTACCTTACAAGATGTACGAACCCATTGGCTGCCATTAAACTGCCATCACCTCAAATGACCTCATTTCTCCATTGCACCACGTACATACGTACAACATTACAAGGATATACGAGTATCCGAGCAACAAGCGAAAAGGAAGCGAAGTGGAACAAAAAAATACAATTAACATCAGTCGTATCAGCATAAATGAACAGTTAACTGTGATACATTACCTGTAAAACAAGGAGGAACTGTCACTTTCTGCTGTGCTGTCTTCCACAGGACGCAAAGAAATAACACAAAAAAAAGGAAAATAATAATAAAAAAGGGGAAAAAATGCAAAACATAAAACAAAAGGAAAGAGTTAAAGTCGGATCAGATGCAGAAAGGACGATGCTTGAAATTACATTCAAAATCTTGCATGCAGAAAATTGCCTACTAGTAGATTCTAAATCTGCTGTGACAGTTTGCCCCTGCTGTCGCTGCTGCAGCAGCAATGTCCTGAATGAAAATTAAAAAACGGAACAAGTACCATGCAAACGGATCACAAAAAGTAAACCAAACCTGAGGGACTTAAAACACTATGAGAAAAGAGAGAAAGCAAATTAGCACTGCTTCCACGTCTTTGTTTCATATCTTAAATACCTCCACATTCCCATTCTGCCAGGCTTCCAAAACCATGCCCATCGGTAGTCAGCCTGCTTTTCTCGGTCCACAAACAACTTTTCGAATAACAGAAGGATTCACTATATGCTCCGCAAGGACTTCACTTTAAGCGGAAATAAATGTGCTCACGGTTTTCAATTGCTGTAAATGTGGGCGCGGGTTTATTAATGCACGACTAAGTGCGGATGAATGTGTGTTTGTATGGAAAGGAAGTGCATTAGTACTTGGATTGCATTGATAACAATGCCGCGTACCGAAGCGGATATTCCACAAATACACACAATAAAAGTATAAAAATTGCTTCGCCGATGTAATAAGACCTTTCTCAAATTCATTTTTCGACTGCAAACAATCCTTCGGTAAGCCGACCCATATAGCCCTACCAACAAGTCATTGCCCGCTTTGTATGTATAGAGCCTTTGCAATAGTGTGAACAGCATGACCCATCAAACCGACCTAACGCAGATGCGACTACGGTATGCCCGCAATGGAAATATCAAAAAGATCAAAAGAATGCCATAGAGATCCTTCCGCATTGTCAACTCTTTCGACTCGTCGCTTTTCACTCCCGGTGATTTATCTAGACCTCCGTTTTTCCAAACGTATATCCATTGTAACGGGCTGAAGAGACTCTCACCCCAATGGTTTCTAAACAAAACACCTATTATATTCATCAGCAGAAGATAGCACGAAATTAAACTGCAGATAAAGGATACGCAGAGTGTAAATGAAAAGAAAAAATAAATTCCTGAGCAACCCAACAGCACACTATGCCGTTTGGTTAAATACAAAGATATACGGTTGAGGAAGAAGCTTTTCAATTAAACTTTAAGTCCTTTGTAATATTTTCCTTCGACTTCATTCGAATTCCTTTCCACTGCCGTGTCGCGTATTCCTGCTCATTGTTTCCACACCGACATCGGGTTCCTATACCGTGCGTCCTTTTTGACTCCCGATAACTTCTTGACTGCGCATAGCGCACCCTTACTTCAGACTTTGAGCTCATTACTTGTACATATTAATAAATACATTCTCGTTTCTATTTAAGTCAGAGACATTTAAAAGGAAACAGGGAAAGGATAATATCGCTGGCGACTTCTGTGCTATTGTGGAATTGTAAGAAAGGTTTCCTGAGATGGTGTTTTGCCATAAAAATAAACGGTGTACCATCTAGCTGGAGGAGGATCTCGTTTTGAATCGAGCAAAGAAGTTATCTTCCTCCAGGAAGGAAAGCTAGGATGCCCGTTACGCTTTTTTTCCTTTAAACAAAAAATAATTCATGGTTGGGATGCATTTTTCGAAAGGTGGTGTTCCGTACACCTGCCGTACTCTATTGGCTCCAAACGGTGTGTTTTATGAAAAGTACTGCGCATTGTATTACCTTTTGTTATTTATTCAGATTACTACAAACTTTAATAGTATTACATGAATGGTATGTCATGGACCACACCGAAGGGTTTATTGACGAAAAAAGTGTACACCCTCTAATAGTAAATATTGTGGCGTTTCTAACAGATATTCACGAATATACAAATCAGAATGGAGAACAACACCAAAAAGGGAATCAAAAAATTAATCACCAGAGCCTTGTGGCGGTTCCGCCAAACCCCACTGTCCACTTACCGGAAGAACCCCCATAACTACAACCCAGCCATCATAACTTTCTGCTAATGCAATCGCATTAAGCACCTAAAAATGCTTCACGCAACAAAGACCGAATGTATTTAGCTAAAAGCTTCTGGAAAGTATTCTTACCTTCATTCATTAATTCGAATTAAAAATTCCCTATAAGAATTCTCTCCAAACTTATCATAAATTCCCTGAAAGAAAACTCACCGGTTCACATATAATGCAACCGCATAATCAGGGAATCTTAACCTTGAGTTGGCTATTCCTAGCGTCAACATGTGTACAATAAATTAACCTACATACACATTGGCTGGCGACCCTTTTACCCAACGATAAACAGTCCAACGCAGCTGCATATAATTAGCGCAATACACGCAGAAACTAATTCCCTAGCATGTACCATGTACAAAAAAAAAGAAGGCTGTCCTTCAGCAGGCATTCTGGCGATACGGCAAACAATTCAAACCATTCAAGTATTCCAAATGCATCTACCATCTAATGAGTTGCAACTTGTTTACTCAGTTGAACTCTCAGATCATAAATTTCCTTTGTCCTACATATTCCTGGATCCGTTTACCATTGACCTTCTCACATAAGCAAACACAAACCCAGTTAGCATCCAATGAAATTCGGCTTATTTGCTTAGCCGAACTCACATCTCATGGATGCACATTATGCCCTTTCTTTGTTTCAGTTTCGTTCTCATGGCTTTGTCCCGTGAATGAACCAATGTACACACATACATGTGTACCACCATGATCTTTATTACGAGATCTGGTTTTCTGTTCCACAGAGAGAGACTTTACGCCTCTCTTGTGGTAAGTAAAAACATATCCTTAGCGGAGAGGATATCCACCACCACCGAATCAAGCGTGAATCAAGATCCAGATTCCAACCCTCGATCGAGTCGTATTTTAACATCCAGCCACGCTGGTTGCTTTTTTCTCCTGCTCCCCGTGGCACCGCTGGGACGCGTTCGTTCTAGAGTCTTATTCAACCGAGTGTCCGTGTCCTTTATTCTATGTATCGAACCAGATTGTTCCCCTTTTCGTGATTCATAACTCGAGAAAGGAAAGAAAAGTGTTGCGGTTGTTACTTTAGAAGTGTGTTCTTTTCACGGTCGAAGTTAAAATATAGTAAATGTGCTCGAGGATATGCGACACCGAGTACGCAAAATTGAAGAGGAAACAAAAGATTCGATGAATCGGAAATGTGAAAGACCAATTTTATACATCAATTTTGTGGATTATAACGTGTGAAATATTTGAATTGTTTTGTGTTTTGAAAATAAAAGGACCCTTATAACGTAACTCCCAGTGTTTCATTCTCTCCTGGGATTGATATTTTCTGCTTCCCTCGGCGATCCTTCGTTTGTATTTGGTGCAACGTTTAGTGGATGATGGGGATGAGAAGTGAATCAGCGCCGTACGCCGGTGCACAACACTGAGTTCAATACTCTGTCATAAAGAAGCACCACAGATGCCGGAAATAGACGACTCGTTTTATCCCACCAACATGTTGGGTCTGTTCCTTATTTCCACTCTAATTAAAGACACCAGTGAAATTTCTTCACCGCTCAGACCACTGTACTTTGTCGCTCAAAGACTCAAACTGCTTAGCAAAACTCCCACGTTCAACCTTTCGACATAAAACTTCTAAGCGAGGAAAACGTATTCCCAATACAAACATAGAATTATTTCCTACCACTTTTAATTTCTAATGCTATGCCCACTCGAATCGACGTATTGATGCTTCCCCACGTCGAGGCGTGGTCATATGCATCCATATGGATTCGTCATTCACAGCTTTTTCCACTTCCTCTAAGCTCAATTATGTCTAATTTAAACTCACATCATCATCATCATCGTCATCGGCACTACAACCGGGAACCGGTCTTGGTCTTATTTAGTAAGTCCTGAAGCTTGTTAAATTTTCCATAATGATTTGTTTTTTCCGGGCAAAGTCATTAGTCTTGCGCCAGAGGCTTCCCCACGGGGAATCGAACCCCGGTCTCCCGCGTGACAGGCGGGTATACTAACCACTATACAATCGAGGAGCCGATTTAAACTCACACTTCTCTGTAAATCAATGTTTGTAATTTGTTTCATTACTTTACCATCGCAGTTCATCGAAGTTTACGAGTATCCACTCAACGCAATTGACTACATAATAGAGCTGAGTAATTGCCAGTATGGGATCATCGTTTTGTTCCGAATTCAACCTTTCAAAACTAAAGTGGACATTATCTGACGTTCAGTCTTTCTCTATTTCCTATTCACTTCTGCCAAGGAACGTTTCTTCATTGAACGGCTAGCCGGTTCTCGCTCTATCAACGTCATAATATGTATGGACAACCAGATCTGTACAACAGACCCCATCAATTCTTCAGTTTCGCTCAGTCCCCCTGTCTTCTCAACTATTGACCACCACCGCCCCCTCCCCACATGCCCTTCTTTTGTGACTGAACGTTTGCGACGATAGTGGAGAAGTGTGATTCGAACCGACGCCGTGACGGCTAGAATCAGTAAAAGATTGAACCAATGCTCAACCCATCAGGCCACTGCGCGTGGACGAATTCGATTTCTAAATTCAACTACATTCCGCTGATGAGGAATTGCTATGTTATAGCTTGGTATATGGCTGATGCTTTTGCTTATCCGATTTTCTGTCTGTGTTGTTCTTCACTACTTGCTTGCGTACTGTGTGTATCTGTTAGAAACGCCACAACTGCACTTCAACATCTTCCATAGAGCAAACTTTCGCCTCATAGTTATTACTTAGGCAGTCTGCTACTCAATTATGATCACCTATCTCTTTAAGGTTATCACTATTTTTTATGTTGAAATATTTATGCTGTTTCCCTTCAAGTCCCTTATTCTCGTCATAAAATATCGATCACATATCCACATGTACAATTACAGGCATAACAACATTCCTTACGTAACTAAAGGAATAAATTTATGCTTCCTTTGGAAGCATACTTTTTTATGACTATTCTAACTTTCTCTGCTCTTATTTCACTTCACCGAATTATACAAAACCCTATACCAAAACTACTTAACTAAAATACAAACCAACTTAAAAAATGACCCTTTTCACATTGTTTTGGCGGTGCCGACAAACCCCACGCTACACTTACCTAAAAACCCCCATAACACCATCCCGAGTCGCATACGTTTTTACTAATGCAATCGCATTAAGCACCTGAAAATGCTTCGCGCATTAATTAGATCAAAGCTATAATCGTAAAGTCCCGACGATTTCGGTTTTATTTGCTTTACCGAATTCGTATCCCATGAATGCACTTTATGCCCTTTCTTTGTTCTAGGTTCGTTCTCATCCATGAAAGAACCTTGCACACATACCACCATGATCAAGAGTAGCGAGTGAGCTCTGCTCGAGCAAGAGAACGCTGAGTCGTAATATAACCCTCAAGGCGGGCGGGCCGCCCGCTATCCACCGTACCGGCGCCGGTACGGTTAGTAAACGATAGACGGAATTCGAGTCGAGTGAGTCGGTTGCGCATACAGTGGCACATATAAAGTGAAAAGACTCGTTGTGAGTAATCGCTTAAAGTAATATACCAAATTGCAAAATGTGTCACGTCGAATTGAGTGGAAAGTGCAGTGTTTCATAATATAAAAACTTTCAATTAAAAAGAATAGAACATTAACGTACACGAACCTTGTGTTTCTTTTACCGTGCCGCAGCTTCCCTGGGTGTTCCAATGTGCTGTCATTGTTTCCGGTGATCGTGTTTTGTATTCGGCGGTATTTCTGATGGTGGAAGAAGTGAACCAAGTACCCATGCTAGTACATACTTCTTCGCCACACATATACCCACAGCTACATACGGAATTCGTCAGCAAATGTAAATTTGCTGAGGAATGCGACCAGCAAAAGCAAATATGAGGCTTTCTGTGTGCTAAGGTATGGACCCCCCTTGAAGATAGTGACGAAAAGGTATCACAACTCTGATAATAAACAAAGAGTAAAAGCGATATAACCAGAATCGTTGCTGCCCTTTTGACAACGCCAATGCACAGGCTTGCAACAACAAAGGAACATTAGTGAAAGCGCAATTTACCATTACTATTCTTTGGCCTGTAGGAACCCGGAAGTTCATGACCTCACCGACTCGACTCCGCCATCATTCCGTCTCGTGCACTCTACTTATACGCTTGACCAGCCGATCTCCTCAAAGTCAAACCTTACATCGTCCTCCCATCTCCGTCGCGGCCGTCCTGCCGGTCTCTTTCCCGTTGGTCTACAGTCAAGAATTCTACGTACGGTCCTATCGTTGCCCATTCGCGCCATATGTCTGGCCCATCTTAATCTTCGCGACCTGATTACTCTCGCTATTGTAGGTTTGTGGTATAGCTCCTCCAATTCGTGGTTATGGAGTTTCCTCCATTGTCCTGCCTCCTCGTCATATTTACCGCCAAAGATACCCCTTAAAAATGTATTCTC